>JAGQAX010000001.1:39689972-40289972 GCA_019142605.1 Cephalopholis sonnerati | reverse complement strand
AGCTGAGGATTTTGTGACTTCCTGTAATGTTGAAACACCTTAGAGGTGTTAAAGATGCCTGTTATTACAGAGACTGGTGTTCATGTTTTGGAAATTGTTACCTCCATTTGTAGCCCTTTAAGAATAAATACATTTAGCTTTTTCTCTTAACAATAACGGAATCTAAATCCTAGCTGTTAGTGTATCAGTATTAAGGACAAATAAACCTGCTTCCACTCAGGCATTTCTGAAGTTAACCCTCTAAAAAGCTTCTCATATTTGAGATTTATTCTCTTCAGGTTGACTTCTTTACAACATGAGCATGGTGCGTGGTGTTATTTGGAAATAAAGAAGTTTTCTTTTGTCATGAATAATTAAGTTTACATGAAAGATGACATCCAGTGATTAATGCACCAGATTCCCAGGGATGCTCTTGCAATACTTTACAATTGATACGACATTTTAAAGTAAATAATACAGTATATAATACAAGTGAATGGTCAAATTAGTTGTGTTTTTGTTTGCCATGTTTTCAGTACTCTTCAGTGGGAGGTTGAGTTGTCACAATAAGTGTTAGAGCTCCTCTCTGCTGAGAATTGATCTGAGATAAAGGCACTGCGCAGAGGAAGCTTCGCCTTGAACGCCTTTATGTGCCGTAACAAAACCATCAAGTGAGCTTTGTTTCAGCATTTCATGGACAATCTTCAGGCCTCTGCTTTCAATCAATTCTACTCATTTTAAAACCATCAGAGTGAGTCAACCAAAAACATCCAGAGATTGAGCTCCCTCTCTACGACTCTGCCTCTAACGGCGCGTCATGCTCTTCTCAATGACTAGGGAAGCAAATACCAAGCATCTTTCTTGCCTTAGTGCCGAAGCTGTTTGTTTTGGCCAGGATTAAGAGTAAAGCTGTTATCTTTGGAAGAGCAGGACGGGTAATTAGCGCAGTCCGAGTTCCACTTGCCCTCGGAGTAAACCCTGACTGCCCAAGAGCCATTGTTTAACTTTATGAAGCTTACTGGATTCCCGCCAAGCTTACAAAATAGAGAAATGTTTCTTCGTTTTTGGATCCTGCAGCTTTAACAATCTTACACGAGGCCTTAATAGATGTTGGAGAATTCATGTCCAAAAAATTTGACTCATCCCAACAAGCCAAAAGTACACCGGCTGCAGCAGCTGCTTTCCTGAGCTTTTTGACTTTGATATGTCACTGTTTTCATCAATAGATGGAGGCTTGGCTTTTTTTCCTCTCAGCATGTCTCTGTTGAGTGTATTCCTGGCTACCAGTGAGGCTTTAAGTAAAGTAATCTGCCCAGAATCCCTTTAGGAATCCTATGGGGTCTTGTTTTAACAAGCTCACAGTGAGACACACACATGACCTTTTTGTGGCCCTCTTTTAGTAGTTCGCTGGAGTCAGTGTAAGTCTGCATTAAAGCTGCTTTTACTAAGCTACAGGCTAGAGAGATAATACCAGCCCCAAAGAACTGGCATCAGACTTCTTTAGGCTGTGCTCCCTCATTTATATTGGTCTTGATGTTTTTTTTTTCCTCCCTCTTTTGCGTATCTGCCTCTCCTTTGTTGTTTTTCTGTCTCTGTAGGATTTCTCTTTCATTAGAGAGTCGTATTTATGTTCCAATACCAGTCAGCCTGCTTGGACACACTCCAGCTTTTAGAGTTGAGCATCTGTGTGTTTGTGAACTGTAGAGTGTAATAAAGCACAGACTTGGCGTATGTGACGTCATCCATATGTGTATGAAGAGGCATATTTTTAGTCCTGGAGCTGGGGTAATCAGTCATCACCATCTTTGTCAGTGACTGGATCAAGAATATCCAAATTTGGATAAGGGCTGCAGCCAAGCTAGAGTTACTGACGAATGTGTGAGCAGCCTAAAATTGCAGAGTGTGATAGGATGAGACGCCTGTCAGTCAAGCGAAGATGCGCCATACATACCATCTTTACATCCTTGAAAGGCACCATGTGGAGTTTGAATTACATACAAACACAATTTTATTTACTTTTGGTATTTAGGATTTGTATTTTTCAACAAGATTGTATACATTGTTATAGTCTTCTGAACGCCTTTTTAGGGATGCACCAATGTATCAGCCAAACATTGGTATCGGCTGATATTCGCATTGTTGACGGCCTATCGGCAAGTAAGATGACATTCAGCAATGATAGCAGCCAATGTTTTTCTGTTTTGTCATCAATTTAACGCAGGCTAAAAAGCAGGGCTTGGGACTAATGGTGTCTCGTGATTGTGGGGACAGTCGGAGACGTGTTTGGGACAAACAGTGATCTTCCCCAATTAGCCGTCCTGACATAAGGACGCAATATGTCTAATATGTCACTATCAAAACATTCGGATGATGCTACATTGTGAACACCAACTTTGTGTTGACATCAGCAGGAGGAGCGCAACTTAACGTTAGCTGTTAGCAGCCAGAACTAACTGCTGATGGAAGTCGCACTGGGTTACACTTTGATACCTTCAAGCTCTATTCAGTAAAAATGAATATTGGGCAAAAGTAAATAACAAAGTTCTCATGGTGTTTTTAAGGGTGCTTTCAGACCTAGAGTTGTCTCCTTTGGTCTGAATCAGGGACTAATTTCGTCACAAAGTTGTATAATTGCCTAGAGTTGGTTCATGTTCTCACGGCAGCATTTACAAGCGGACCAGATCAAATGCCTTGTGTGAGAAAGCTGCTCTTGATTGGTCAGAATTTCCATGTGGGAAAAATCCAGGAAGTAAAGAAAACGTTGAAGAAGAGTACACTTGCAAGATAAATGTGACACTTTCTAATGTCACAATGGAGGGACAACTACGCAGGTTGATTTTAGCGCTGCTCATCGTGGACTATATTGCTGTCATTGTTCATTTGAGTCACAGCATACAGTTTGAAAACGAGGCGCGGATCCAACTAGAAAACAATGTTTTGATGCATTGGATGTGCTGAATGTGCATATTAAGGCAGTACAGGAGGAGGCGCACATTAATAATCCTCCAGGACTGTAACATGCTCATGTTTAACCCAAACAATGTGTCATGTGACTGCAGTTGGTTCAGATCCAGGTCGAGTAAGGAGACCTTCTTGAAAAGGTGGTCTCAGTCTGGTTGTTTTGGTGCACACCTGAGTGTGATTGTTGTGTTCACACCTGCCCAAACAAACCGCACTGAGGGGGCAAACGATTGAACTGAACCAAACAGGGCAGGTGTGAAAGCACCCTAATGTAATCTTGTAAAATGTAGTTTTGGGAAAGGAACTTAAATAAATACAGCTCTGTAAAAGAGAAATTTGTTCATGTTTTCACGACAATGTAAAATAGATATTAGAGAGGGAATTATAACATAGTACTAACAATAGAAAGACTTTTGAAGCAGTTATTTTTAAAATGTTTTTTATGTTTTTTAAAAAAGGTTATTTTAAACATTGTTTCATTAATGTCTGACTGAATTTGTGCTTATTCAAAGGTAGTGTAATGAAGCGCAGTTAATTTTTATAATCTAAATTTCTTTCTTTCCTTGGCACAAAATTTGGAAAAAATAATAAAATAAGCAACAAAAACATTGTCTATCAGCCAAACTGTTATTTTGGACAGCGGTATCAGCCCAGAATTTCACAATTGGTGTTTTCCTACCTTTTTGCTTAAACCTAAATTCCCTTTGTTTGCATATTACTGTCTGATATAATGCATTGTTTCCACTGTCACTGCCCTCTGCAGGTTGCATATGTATTTTGTAAACCCCCGCACTCCTGGCAATCACGTGTCATAGTGTATGTGCTTCTACATCACAGGACGCAGGAGCCTGCTGATCAAAACATTCGTACTTGTGTTCAGAAACACCGCCAGCTTCTTTGGTGCTGGTTGTGAATTAGTTATTTTTGAAAAAGAAGTTTGCTGTTTTTCAGTAACTTTGGCGCTGTTTGACGCCGCTAACATCTGGCACTGGCAGCTCTTATCTGCATCCTTTTTCAAATGTGACTAACTTCACCTTTGCATATGCATGTTTCACACTGTAAACAGCCAATTAAGGAAGGTCAGGCATGTTGTAATGAGAGTCGCCCCTCCACACACACACACACACATGCACACACACGTCACCCTCTGCTGAGTCCTGAAAGCTTCCTCTTCCCCCACCGCCAACCCTTTTGGTATATTTAGGCATTTCTACTCATTGCTCAGTCCAATAGGTTCCAAATGTCTGAACTCCATTTAGAGAAAATGGTGCATGTCTGCTCAGATGGAGAGGGAGGGGGAGAGGGAGAGGGAGAGGGGAGGCTGAAGATGGAGAGATAAACAGGGAGTTATGGGAAGATTAAGAGTCAGGGGGGAAAAAATGAGAGGCTGAAACGGAAAGAGAGTGAGAGATAAAGAGAGCCACAGGGTACCAGTCACCATCAGAACCTGTCACCAGCAAACCTCACTGGGGGGTTGCGCACACACACACACACACACACACACACACACACCCTCACACACAGGGTGCATATATATGTATACATAGGCACAGCAATGTAATGCAAAAAGCCATACGAAGATATCGAACGTGCACAGATTGAGACAGCGTGGACATACAGAAACATATGTTTGCATACATAAGCAGGCACTGAGACACACAGACACACACACACACATACTCACACACACTTGTATTACAAACAGCATACCATAAGAAAATCCACCCATGCACATACTGCCAGCGGGAGGGAAGCAAACACAATTATGTGCAGCATATAGCACCAGTAATAATGGGACGAAACAAGTATCCTTTTAAAATTATTCATATTCATTCATAGCTCAACACACACACACACTCACAACCACACAGACACACACAGACACAGTGACTCACTGGTATCTTAACGCCATGTCCCTGACACACCAAAGTAAACCAAGGATTCCACCTGCCTCTGTTGCACAGCTACTAGAGGCAAATATCCAGGGGACTCCACACTGTGAAACACATTATTCACAGCTCACACATCCCCCTGCAGGGAACACCACGACACGCACGCAGACACACACGCACACACACACAGCAGGGGCGATGGCTGTCTCAACAATCATACAGCGATCCAGTCCACAAGCATCACCGTCCTCATTTCCATCCTTGTCTTAGTCGTCAATATTCACCACAGAAAAGTCTAGACGCTCATTAAGCGGGGCGAAGGAGAGGTTTCTATTTTCTGCAGAACTATCCAGTTGTTTAGTGTTTGACTTGTTCTGCTACATGGTGTGGTTGGAAAACTGGCATTTGGAAGTCACAGAAAAAAAGCAAGAAACCATACAGCGGGCTTTTTTTTTTTTTTTATATTCTGTAGCATCAAACCTGAAGGGAAACCCCACCTCCACCTCCACTGCGAGATATGTTTCATTTGTAAGGAGAATGTGTTCTCTACTGTAAGTCTTCAGTCGGAGATTTATTCCCTGAATACATTGTGACAGTTTGAGTGACAGGCATGAGTTTGTCGTTGTCATTAAGAAGGTGAACCTGTGGGGATATAAATATAGCTCGCAGGGCCACTTGATGAGAACAGCGAACAGTGGGACATGTGTCACTTGCACCCATGGATGCATAAAGAGAACTGGATACAGTGCTGGAGGCGGGGCGTTGTTTATTCCTATGACAGTTGCCCAGTGGCGCATGAGGCAAAGTAAAGCACTGCTTCTGCACTTTGTGGCCCATAGAGCAGGTGTGCCGGTGACTGCCACCTGCCAAGATGGCTACTCCCGGTTTAGCGCTTTGGGGACAAAAGGATTCAATCATGCGGCTCTTCTAGACTTCACAAATATTTTCAGAGCGAGTGGATCAGTTGGTGACTCTAAATTGACCATAGGTGTGAATGTGTCTGTCTCTATGTGTCAGCCCTGTGATAGTCTGGTGACCTGTCCAGTTTGTGCCCTGCCTCTCACCCAGTGTCAGCTGGGATAGACTCCAGCACCCCGCGACCCCAACAGGATAAGCAGTTATGAAAAATGACGATTAAAAACGAGGCTTTTTCAGGCAAGTTTAGTAAAACAGTGAGGACACGCAGGTGCTGCCCTGAATTTGTAGAAATTGGATTGGCATTTTCTTTGTCTGCGACTTCTATCATGTTGCGCCTCTCCTCCCACGTTTGTCCTACGTGCTCTGTGTTGGGTATTAAACTACCAAACAGATGGGCAAAGTGCATTTTAAGGTCAGGAAAATACAAACATGTCACACTGCCCACTGAGTCCTGTAGCTGCACTGCTTCCTGGTGTTTTGAGGCCGTTATTGGTGGATAAATGTGTTTACAGGGAATTGTTTCTTTAGCAGTTTAACTACAAATAACTGTAATTTAGGAGTCTTAATCCTCTCGCTGTTCAGAGCGTGTCCCAACAGAATGAAGCCTAATCTGTTAACTAGCACTTTCATGTTACTGTAAATTAGCTGCAGCTTCATTGAGCATATGCAGGGGACTTGACCTCACAACCCGCTACTCTGCTGAATGAAGCCAGAAAGAGACCCTGTCCACCCACTGCTGCTAATATCCAATCAGCCCATGTGAATGGCGGCAAAATAGATGCTAATAACTGGCTATCACAGAGCCCAGGAGGCTGATGGCGAAGCTTGACACACTGCGACACACTTACAATACAGTCATTTAAACTGTGGTCAGCGAGGTTGCCGCTTATCAGGGAATGCACAGACGCAGCAAAGGCACTTGTGCACGGAACCACACACACACACACACATGCGGAGTCTGTCTCACTCTGTCTCTCCTCACATACACATGCAGTCCAATTATAGAGAGAGGACGAGGCCTGGGCCCTGCGCTCCCGGTGACCTTGTTCCAGGACAGATTGATGAGGCGCTGTATCACCCCAGCAGATCAAATAGCTCCGTCCTGGCCCTCATTACCAGGACTAGGAGAGATCTGCAAGTGCTCGGCTTAGCCACTGTAGCATGCTAACACGCTGTACTGGTACCAAAGGAGCTGTTGTTTTTAAATAAAGTAAGAAGAGAGGTTGTTGAACCTTTTTATCAAATATTCCGAGTGGTGCCATCTGCTGAAAAGGTCGCAGTTGTGTGAAGGGTGCAGAAAATAATTGGATAAGTTGTTGTTAGATTAAAGTGTTTGTTGTTCTTTCCACCCTCCCTTAACTGGCAATTTGGCAGTTGAAGGGGAGGCATGGCATCACTTGGTCTTTTCATTTCCTGGCAGAGACCAGAGTGCTGGACTTTGATGTGCCTGGTTAGTTTTGACAAATTGGTAACTGAATTTCATAAAGAAAAGATGACTCCCACAAATTTTCTTCAGTCAGCTTTTATTCGCTCCGTTATTTAGTGCTTATTCAATTCTGCAGGACTTTAACAATCAATGTAATGTTTTGTTTTTTAAACGTTTCTGACTCCTCTCTCTCATCTGGATTCCACAGTTCCTCCCCAGTTTGTGAAGCGGCCAGACAACATTTACGCCTACGAGTCCATGGACATCGTCTTCCAGTGTGAGGTTTCAGGGTCGCCAGCTCCCACCGTCAAATGGGTCAAGAACGGAGATGCTGTCATCCCCAGTGACTACTTCAAAATAATTGTAAGTTAATTGTGGCCTACAATGGGATAGCGTGGATTTTTTGAAGTGGGGTTTTATGGGGTACTTATCAATAGACATTATATTACATCCAGTAGATGTCTCGCCAAGTCTGGGGAAGCGAGCTGGAGTCTGACATGGGAGCTAAGTCATATACTGTTGCGGAGGGGTCAGTAACAAAATGTATTTTGCCTGTCCCACCTCAGTTCAGGTGTATGCCATATTTAGAATATTTTCACTGCTCTACCTCACTGTCAGTGATTTCTAATAAGAAAATGAAGCCATAATATCGCTCTCTTCAAAGCTAGACTCTGCTGAGGAAAAACAATGATTTAACATTGCTGAACACCGGAGCTGCTGGTTCACCGCTGCCTCAAGCAGTTATTTTGTTCATGTTATTGTGTGACTTTGGCATTTAAAACGGGTTTGTTCACATCCACCAAAGTCACACAATAACACAAACTAACCTAATTGATCAAAGCAGCATGTTTAGTGAGCTAAAGTGAGCATAGATGGGAAACTGAAGCCGTTACTGGCCTCCTCATCGGAATGGACTGTCTGATGGAAAGATAAAGCAGCAGCGTATATTTACTGGTATTTTTTATGGCTACCCCTGACTAAGAATTTTCCTAGTCGACTACTAGTCATCATTTAGGGCCATTAGTCGACTAGTCGCCTGCATGTTTATGATATTAATGTAATGATTAAATGATATATTTTGGTGGTTTGAGTTGAAGGTGTGAGAAAGAATAGTCTCAGTAACATTGTTAACACTGTGCTACATTACAGAGAAATACAAACCGTACTAATGAACCTTCATTAATATAGGCCTATATTTTATCTACAAGTGCACGTCACACACTGAGCGAGCCGCCTGTTAATGACGCTGTGGGCTAATGGGCATGTAGCTACTTCCATGTTTCACATGATACGTCATGTTTGTAGTCGACCAATGAAGATGAGTTTACATATCACCTTGGGTTGGTCCTTCACCTTCTCAAAATGATCCCACACTTTGGATTTCCTGTCCGACATGTTATTAACTAGCCTGTGGAATAACCGCAGGTACCAGCCCTGGAAATAGAGGCCCTACAAGAGGCCCCTTATAACCCCTCGTCAGATAACCCAAACTATCCCTTTAAGTAGCACGTTTCTCCCTTTTCCGCACTGAAGATGTTGGACTATCAGCAGTATGTGCATAATTTAGCATCATCCCAGTGTAATAATAAAGACTTTGTGACTGGTTGAAATTGCTGACGTTATTAACTGCTTGTCATTTTCTCTGTTTTCCTTCCTTCCTGTTCTGCAGAAGGAGCACAACCTGCAGGTTCTGGGTCTGGTCAAGTCAGACGAGGGTTTCTATCAGTGCCTCGCAGAAAACGATGCAGGCAACATCCAGTCCAGCGCCCAGCTCATCATCCTAGATCACGGTACGCCACTCACCAGGACCACCCAGCAGTGTGCACATCAGATATGTTAGCCAGCGAGATCAAATTGATTCGTACTCGAGAAGACGATAAAAACGCAACATTGATAAAAATGCTTCAGTGATGATATAATTAATGCCAAGAGCGACTCAGAAATTATCCATATCCGATCAGTTTAGTTCAGACAGCCAAGTGCTCCAGTCTCTGTTCACAGCCGTCAACGACAGCCTCACCACAAAGATCCTCGTGATTAGTTTTTAACAGCCACACCCTCAATGAATCCCAGTTACAGGAACTGGAGTTGTTGAATGTCAACAACGTAGTCATTGTTTTATCAGTTTAAATGCTTAAATATCAAGTGCAGTTGCAGAAATCTGTGGCTCAGAAAATACCAGTAGAAAAAAGGAATAAAAGAAAAAATGTCTGCTTTCAACAAAGGCTTGTAAACAAGATCGAGCTTAGTAATAGGGTGGGTCTTCTGCTCTCTATACAGTTTGCCTTATTTATAAACACCTAGATGGATTCTGGAGGCTGTGCACATCTGTGAAGGTGTGAGGAGCGAGGGTGTGTAGTGAACAGTGAAATGAAACCACTGGGATCTTGTTAAACCAGAGGTGACTCAAAGGGAACAGAATTATATCTGGGCCAAACGATGCTCAGTTGGCACACAGTCCATTCCACGTCTGGCGTTACAGAAATGTTGTGAGGACTTCGGGGAGAGCTGCTTCACACAGTGCCGGCGCTTTAATGCAGCAGCGTTAGACACGTAAAGGCCGAGCTGCACCTAAACATGAACACACATGCTGGTAAAGTGAGAGCCTGGATAGCTGCAGCATCGTCTCTCTTGTTGTACTTTTCCCTTTAAAGCCAAAAGAGAGGGTTGAACAACAATTCCCCGAGAGGAGCTGCTGAGTGCAGAGTACAACAAAAGAAGACAGCAAGGACAGTGGCTAGAGGCGCTGAAAAACTAAGTACCCGAAAATAGAAGCAAATGTAGAAGATGATTTTAGCATCCTACTTGAGGTAATTTTGTTTCATTACCTCTGATCATTGGAGAAAATGTAATACAAGTTAAATTTGAGATCATTTGCAGCGTCATTATGATCAGAGTCTAACCCATGGGGCTAGTAAAAGGCTCTCCGCCAAACAAGAAAACAACAAGATATTTAAGATGATAACCAAGACACAATTTCACTGAAAAGCATCATTTAAATGAAACAAGGTGGAAAATGGAGGAACAATAAAACGGCGAGGGGAATGAGGGGATCCTGATACAGCGCAAATCAGATGTTTTCTGTGTATGTTCTTTATATGACAAACACCACTTTACTGTCGACTCAGACTCTTTTATTTTGTTGAGGGAGGCGAAATTTAATCAAGCGTGAACTCCCCCTCACTCGAAGCAGGTGGCTAATGGATTAGCATAGCGGTGTCCAACCGGTGGCCCCCCAGCTGTGTCACCCCCTCTGATTGGAGGACAGTAAGTCAGAAATAATGACGACCTGCAGCTCATTGTGTGTTTGTGTTTGACACCATTGATAAGGGTTTTGCTACTTTACATGGCCCCAGGTCTTTTCTTTTTTTTTTGTTTGAGTTGAAGATAAATGGGATGAATTACTGCGGCAGCTGGCCTTGTGCACGGGGTCTGCCCTGAGCGGGGCTTTGAAGAAATTAATCTCTGTTTAATCCATATAGATCACAGAGAATCTTTTCTTTTCTTACTTTTCCGTGTGTGTACCTTCGTCTTTGTCGCAGCAATACTAATCCAAACACACTCACCAGCAGAAAGTTTTCCCAGTTTCCTGTTTATTCATCAGTTTATTATCCAGTCATCATCTGAGTCTCGGATGATAGATCTAGAAAATAACCGAAGTCGCACCGATGCTGTTTATTCTTCCTGTAAATTATTGATGTTTTGTGCTTGTACAGACACATTCACTGCAGCGCTCCCCGCAAATGCTTGCTTCACTGTGTCAAAGTAATTTCCTCTCTCAGAGGTGCAATGGTGAATCAATGAGAACATGTTTGAAATCAGCTCATTTTCTACGGCTATTAGTGTTTTGTGGGCACGGCTCTGTGATGTGAGATTGAAATGAATCTCTTTAAGTTCTAGTGGAGTTGCATCTCTCTCCTCAGAGCCTCTCCTCTGTTGTGTTCTTCCCTCTTTCCTCCTGGACACATACGATTCTGCAGCCATCTGCCACCTTTCTCCCCACTTCCTCTCACTTTCCCTCTCCTTGTCTTTCACAGCCACCTGCTCTCTGTGATAATCCAACACACTGGGCTTTATGCTAATTGTACTGGCTTGAAAATTCCCCTCTATGTGGCTACCCCCTCACAGCTGGGCATCTTTGTCCACGTCCGCACACAACCACTCCTCCTGCTCTTTGCTGCCCCTGTGTGTTTCGCCTCAGTCAGGTATCCCGCTCACACCTGCCAGGCTTGAATCATCCTGAAACGGGGCCAGAAAACAGCCCGTCTGTCTGTCGGCTGCCTTGCAGTCGGGGGAGATAAGCCGGGGACTTGCCACAGGGATAAAGTTGTCTTCACCCAACAGGGAAATCAATGGGGGTGAACTGCATCTAAACACCCAGCGGCTGCACGTTGGCTAATATTCATTAGTGCTCCTAATCTTTGCATCTTGACGCTGCCAGCTGCAGTTAAATGTGGCTCCACTGATGATTCCCACTTGTGGATGTTTGGAATGGAAAAAGGTCAGCTGTCAGCTGTTAGCATATGCACAACATCTTGACAGTTATTTATAGTGAGATGTGCTTTGTATCAATACTTCTGGCTTTGATCTCCAGTACAGTAGATCAGATGACAGTGGGTTCGTACACAGAGAGGCTGCTGCAGAGGAGAAAAGAAAGTCTTCCCTCAAAATCCTATTTTGTTTTGCTTCAGTGACTCTAGAACCTTGAAAACACAGACTTTTTGGAGGGAGAATGGAGGTCAAAAATAGGGCCGCAGATTGCAGTCTCAAACAATTTCCCTGACATTCCACAGCCATGTGCAATATGGGTCAACTAGTTGCAAACAGATGTGGGTAAATAGGAGCACAAAAGCCAAAAGTGGACCTCAAGGGGAACTAATTATGCAGTGTGCTGCAGGCAAAGTAAGTGCCTCTTAATGTCCCTTGTAAAGCTGCCACATTCAGAAGTCGTCTTTTGGAAGAGCTGGAAGTTTGTGCAGTTGTGCTACAGTAGTCAGAGTTTCTGTTATAAGTCATTACATTTCGCCAAAGAGAAGGAAAATTATTGTTTAATTTGGTGTGACTTTGCACACTGACAAAAGCTAAATAATTTCCTGTTTTTCAAAAGTCTGAGGGCTGCTGTGAAACTGCGCCTGCTTAGGGTAACAAAAAGGTTTGTCTTGGGTGCGTTTGTACAGTAGACAAACAAGAGGACGGCAGAGAAGATACTTGCACACCATTCAAGTGGGCTAGACGGCCACAAAAGGGTCCAGATCAAGGCAAAAAATATTCATTTATGTAGGACATTCATGCACAAATTTGCGTAAGTGCAAAAAATGTTATAAAGTGAATAAAAACAGCAGCAAACATTTTAATCCTTGTCTGTCATTGGTGCTGATAGCACTGATTACTGTATCTTCTCTGACATCCTTTCTTGTTTTATATAAATAATATTGACTTTAAAGGGACAGCTCACCTCAAAATCAAAAATACATATTTTTCCCCTAACCTGTAGAGCTGTTTATCAATCTAGGTTGTTTTGGTGTGAGTTGCTGAGTGCTGGAGATATCGGCCATAAAGACGTCTGCCTTCTCTCTAATATAATGGAACTAGATGGCACTCAGCTTGTGGCACTCAAAACACCAAAAAGATAAATTTAAAAAACTCATCCTCGTCTGTCTCTGCAGATAACAAGATATAAATGCCATTATGGCCTTTTTTGTGACTGAACAAAAATGTATTGATGCATCTCTATATAACACATGCTAAAAAACAGAATGTTTGGAAATAAAGACAGGATTATAACTCAATAAATTGGGCGTTACTTACATTAGAAACCGTCTTTTATTTCTTTTCGGTCGATTTTTTTGGCCCTTTTCACAGCATAGCCTGATAGGCTGCAATAATAAAGTGTATTTTCAGTCCCTCTACAGACTGTACTTCTACATGTCTCTGTATCATGATGTGGTTGAATATTATTTCTGGTCCACACAATCCAAGTAGCATTTTAATTGGCCTAACTATCAATAACTATTTTACACATTGTTACATTTTTTTCAGCAGTTGAAAAACCCACAATGTCACGTCTGTATTGCAATAAAATTGTGGGCTATTAAGTCAGTGAAGTCTGCATCCTAAGGCTGCTGAAAGTCCGCCTTGTGGACTGAAAGAATTGTAGCTTTGGACAGCCCACGGCACTCCCGGACTTCCTGGGAACGTGCCCGCAAAGTCTGGACATTTGGATTCAGTCTGAGTATCAAAATAAAACAGGAAATACTGACAAAAACAAGAAAAACATGACTTTAATGGGGACCTCAGGGTGTAATACTTGTAACGCATCATAGATATGGTCTTCATAGAGAGTGTTAGCTTTCTTTCTACTGAACTACACCCGCTAACCGAATCACAGCACAAAAAGAAGCTTGCATCTACTGCTAGCTCACCTCACATCACTGAGCTAGCTAACGTTACAGCTCAGCCGAATTAGTGTTTACATCATTGTCACAAGTACAAGCCTCTTGTCCATGAGTAGATGCACACTTCCTTCTGTGCTGTGATACAGTTGGCAGGTGTAGTGTGGTCGACAGAAGGCAGACATCTCTATGGCTGTTATCTCCAACACTCAGCAACTCACACCAGATAGCACTCCACACGAGAGGAAAAATATGTGTTTTTTAATTGGGGTGTACTGTCCCTTTAAGCTTACTTAAATTTCTTCTATTAAATCCAGCCCACCTGTGCAGGAATCAGTACCTTCTGATCAGGAAGTGTTCTCATTAACACGTCAGATCCAACCTGTACATTCTGTGTGTGAGGTTTTATCACATTCTCTGCAGATTGGCTCGTTCTTTCCGCACTGAACTATAAATACAACCACTAATGACCGTCGTGATGACTCCCCGCTGGCAGTGTCAACGCTCGCTGTCGTCATGTAGACCTTATTGTCAAAATGATCATGGAGGAGGTTAGTCAGCTGCAGAGGATATGCTATTTAAGGGATTATCGTCACGTGTCATCTATAGACAAGAGTGCAGCAACAATTTGCGGCCTTTTTCCAGGCACATGATTATGTGAAGCGTTTATGCATGATACTGTAGTAGGAGGCAATTACAGCTTGGAGAGGAAATGGGTCACGTTCTTCAACTTTGAAGTTGTACACGCCTAGACAAAGCACTTGTTTATATGATTGTCATCTTTCCATACGCAGTACAAAGAGTAAGGCTGTGTTTGAAGTTTGATAAGGTGGCAAACTGAAATGTATGCCCAGTCTGTGCAGCGTGGTTGCTTTTTGTGTAGTTCTTCGAGATCAAGAGCGCAGCTGAAACAAATATTTAGTGTCTAGGATGGCTGTCGTTGTTGCCTTCCAGAAATGGAAAGCTGCATTTACATTTTAAAAACTTGACATTCAGAGCAGAGAAGCTAAAGCATGTTTTTCAGCATGATGTATTCTAATTTTAACAATCACAGATCCAAGGCCACGTACGAGCCTGGGAACTCCTGCTAGATGCCCACTTGTCAGAAATGGCAAGTTTAAGACTCAAGCACCTAAAGTAAAAGCCTGATATGCATTTAACATTGGCTAACAAAAGAGAAGTGGATGCACTCAGTTTTGCTGTTTGCCCTTAAGTGCATGGTTTTTGTTTTTTATGTTTGCATAAAATCGAGAGATGCACTTCCATTTGCATCTGAATACTTACTCTTGCTCCTTCCATATACTGCGCTGATGTTAATATGGAAATACTCCTCTGTCTGAGTTTGTCTATCTCTCCATCTCTCCTCTCCATTCCCACAGCTCACATGAATAATGTTTTGACATTTTGCCTCCTAGTGCCCAAGCCAAGTACTTCACTAGAGAGGCTGAAAGCTTGTTTGGATGTACAAGCTCTGAGCTCTCACGCTGCTGCAGCCACAACTGTTGCAAGGCAATTTCATAAGCCTTTTTTTAAACACAGATTCTGCCATAAAGAAGAAATGCCATTACATCGGCTTTACTTTTTTACACTGAACAAGACAATGTAAAAGTGGTGTAGCATTTAACACAACAGCATCGACTGTGTATCACCCCTTCTCCACCAAGGCCCACCCTAGACATCAGTTTGTCTCTGTGACTTCCTCTGCTGCCAGCTTAGCAGCTTAGCTAGTGTTGCAAGATGGGGAGTGTTTAACTTTGGTACCAGACGCTTAAAATGATCATATTAGATGAAATTTTTGGAGTCATAACCACAAGGACAAACAGGCGTAAATGTGTATTTGAACATTTTTTAACACACCTACAAATGGCCCCACACTGTAGTTTTTACAGGAAGCTGACGTATCTGTGTTGCGTAGAAGGAGGTTGACTCCATTAGTCCATCGGTCTGACAATTTTTGTGATAGCCCACTATTAAAAACTTAAATTAGACAGCACAAGTGGAAGCCTGTTCATATTCTGCATGAAAACAGTTAATAACTGTGAACAACTGGAGTTACTGGTGCATTCAGAACAGCTTCACTTAAACACAGCATTTCTTAGTGAAAGTTCGAACTCCAGAATGACAGCCGTGCTCACAAGTCACAATCATCGTAGCCTATATCAAGCGTGACTGGCTGGAAAGATGTTGCTTGAGAAGAGATGTATAAACACAGACGCAGGATCTATATTTTGCTACCTGGATCGTGTAAATAAATGAGAATCAACAAACTGAAAACGTCACAAAATGGTCAAATTATCAAACATTAAGGCACTTTTAGGCCTTGACGTACTGAAATGATAATTGTCATTCATCTGGCAACACTCGGTGGAGCAACAGTGCCCCTTTAATTTGGCCTGTACCTTTTATACAGAACAGCAAGGCGGGATAACTGCGCAGCGTTCCCACCTCGAACAGGCAGCGTAAGGGCCCTGACACACCTAGCCAACATCTGGTTGTTGGTCAGTGTCGGGCTGTCCGTGAGCTGTTGCCCTAGTTTTTGTGGTGTGCCCTGCACCGTTGGCCCTCGTCAATGTTTCTTGGGCTGATTCAGCAGGTTGAATCAGTGTCAGAGCCAGTGGAGCCTGTCGGTGAATGAAATCACTCTGCTTGGCAGTTTAGCTCAGAGCACGAGAAGAGACTTAAGTCGAGAGGGTGTGAGATTAAAACAAGCTTGTTTTATTAGCTGAGATTATTTTTTTTTTCAGCCTTTAAGCTCTTCAGCAGAAACAGTTTTATAATTGTGGTATTGTTTGCTGGTGTAAATAGCCTTTTTAATTTTAGCATCGGGTTGTGTCGTTAATGTGCTAACTGGCTAACTAGCGTCTGGTTCAAACTTCTTTCAAGCAGGTACAGAATGTGCGTACTAGTTGACCGTTGACTGTAGCCTTTGCAATGTGTTCAAATGCAACGTTTTGGCTGAGGCGACGCGACGCAACAGTCGACCTTCATCACCACAATGTCTTTTATGTCAGTTTGGTGTGTCTGGGCCTGACAAGGGGCTGTTGAGATGAATGAAGGCCAAGCATCACACTCAATACTAAGCCAGCTTCAGGTAGAGGATAACACAGATAAAACAAAACATCAGTCGATGCTCGGTGCTGTGCAACGCGGCTACATATATTTTGTCTTATTTATCCTGTAGGCCGGTATTCCTGGTTATTATTCATGTCGTTTCATGACCAAAAAAAAAAAAATGATGGCACACTATTTCTGATGCAAATGCTTTTATTCAAGCGTTTGATGAATCCAAAGCTTAAACAGCCAAGCAGTCCCTCTCGATCCCTCCCTCCCTTTCATCTCTTTCTTCTTCCCTTTCTCTCTGCTTCCCTCTTTCAACCTGTATTCCTCCTCCTCTCCCTTCATCTTCCTCTTTATACAGCGACATGCTGCCATTAGTTTTCCCTCCCCCTCTCTTAGACCTGTGGCAGCAAACAGAAGAGTCCTGTCCTCCCCTCCCATCAGAGGTACTAGACCCCCACTGAGAGATGGAGATGCCTCATCACTGCCTGAGTGCTCACCGTGTCTCCTCGTTCTCCTCTCCCTCCATCACTGCGTGTATTTCTGAGTGCAGGCATCAGGAGCGCTGGCGTGCTAACCTGACATGTGTGCTGTCCCCAAAGCTGCAGCATGACAAAGTGACAGGCACAGGGAGATACTGCGAGGGTTATTTAGAGAGTCGCACATACCGTAACTTCATTAGTAAATCAATTAATTATAGAAGGCTTGAGCACCAGACGTCCCTGTGAAATGACACCGAGACCAAGAGTCTCCTACAGATGACACGGGGCTGCCGTTAACAACCGCAACTAGATGCAAGCATTGACTCTCATTTGCTTTGATCTGGGCCAAGACAGTTAACACCTAATAAAGATTATGCCTTCAGAAATTATCCAGAAGTCAAGAAAACCCACACGAGTTTTATTTAGATGTCACTAATTTACAGCACATGAAACTAAATGAAGTGGAAGTTTAACCTTGGCTGTGAAGCCAAACTAATTAGAGACAACGTGGAGCTTCTGTACTGTTAGTATAGCAGCTCAATTTGCATCAGCGTTTTTCAGTTGAAAGAAAATGAATCTAAACATATTTCTGTATGGGCACACGGCCTAAAGGTCTTGTGTGTAGGATTTAATGGCATCTAGCAGTAAAGGTTGACGACTGCAACCAACTGAAACTTTTCCTGTGTGCCAAGCGTGGCAGGAGAACTATGGTGGCCAACATGAAAACACAAATGGCCCTATCTAGAACCAGATAATGATTTTTTTCCCCAGACCAATCAGTATTTAGATAATTTTAATTAAACTACCTTCACTGAAAGATCTGTACTTCCTCCACTTATGCTTTAGTTAAAAATCATGTGTGGAGAGCCCCTGATTAAACTTGATTTCTCACCTGAGGAGCCGATCTCCAGAGCTATGACTCACCAGGCAATATCTTTTTGGCCATTGTCTTTATAATGACAGGATTATGGGTCGTTTAGCTGGGGATGATTTTTAACCTCATGAGCCCCTTCTCATCCATTCTTTGTCACACACGAGACACAGCAACAGTGACGGAGTTCTCTTTGTACATCAGAGGTGAGCAGAGGAGTTGAGCTGCCATAGGAACGGAGAAAAAGAGCTGCTACAGGAGCAGAGAGAGAGTGGGGGCAAATGCATTTAATTCCGGGGCGGCGAGGCCGAAAAAAGGACAGTGGCGTAAAGTGTGATGGGGCAGCACGTCTGTCACTGGTGTGAGGTTGTACATTGAAAATCATAGGGGCATATTTTTTGACGCATGGTATTCGCCACTCGTGTGTTTTGGTCTTTAGGGAAGAAACTATAACGATTCTCAGTTTCAGGTAATTACACACTAGTGAAAACATAGTTGTGAATATTATATTCCATTTCTGCCAGTAGATGCTCCTAAATCCTTCACACTGGACCTTTAAACAAACTTAAACAGTCGAACAAGAGTCCGGTCAGCAACTTCTTTTATTGAAAATGAATGAAGGCAGATACATCTTAGTTGTCTGGAGCCCCACAAAAAAATCTGACTTAAATAAAATATTAACCCACAAGAAAACTATTGGCAAGAAACAACCACAACATAAAAAATACAGATAAATAGACCGCAGCCATTACAGCCGGCTCGGCTGACTATAAACTGTACACAACCCGGCCAAAGAAAGATGTTACGGACCTGGTTGCCAGAAGCAATTCTGCTCGCAATGTGAGCAACAAAAAGCCGAGAAAGCTCCAAACGCTTCCACCTTCTGTTCAAAACCAAACCTTAAGAGATGCGATTATTTTTTTCCCCCAAACAGAACTGATATCTGCAGCAGATTTGTAACACAAACAGGCACTCAAACATTGAAAGTGTATCGTTTCAACACGAGCAGTAATTATTTCCACACGGACGACTGATACACATGAGAGATGGGAACACAGCAGTTGTGGCTGTGTGCAGACATGCAAGCAGGAAGGGTTTTATGTATAATATATTTTGATGTTGTCCTCTTCTAACACAAATCAAGATGTATTTGAATTGATATTGAACTAAGTAAAGAAAGAGAGATAAAGAGAGATGCTTAAAAGGCGGTCTCTGCTGTCCCAGTGCTGCTGTCAGTGTGGTATATTGCAGCAGCGCCTCTAGCTGCTGTTGAGGAAGGAAATTTATTATGAATCTATATAATATAAAATGTAACTGGATCATGATTAAACAACAAAGAAACAGTCTCAGTGAAGGAGGCAGAGCGGTAAAAAATCGTTGTAAAAAAATCCCCCTAATACATTTGTAGCAGACAAGCCACAGAGAGGGGATCCTAGCACTACATCCAAGCGCCACCCTTATTCCCTGTTCAAATCAAGAAGTGAGAATAGGCTGCTAAAAGACCCTTCCCTCCAGCCAGACTCTACCCGCACTGAATAAAAGCTCGGGCCCACTTCAGGGAATACCGTGTGCTCCATCATCTGCTAGCGGGGTCATGACCGGGCCAGCAGGAGCGAATGTGTAACGTTGTGAGCATGTGAATGTGTCAGCACAGAGCAGGGCTGCGCACCATGTTTGCTGTTGGCACGGTCTGCATCGTAAGTGTACCTTCAACAGCAGGCGCCAGTGTGAAAATGTGACAGTGAAACAACACGTCAGGTGCTGCTGGGATACAAATGCAAGCGCAAATATGGCCACACTTCTTTCATTGTATAGTGATTGTCTTCATGACGTCACAGAGACACAAGATAATCGTGTTTACTGTTTGATCCAACTGAATCATTTGTCACTGTTGGTTCAAGCCAGCAATCATCATGTCAAGGTCGCTCTCGCTCGGCTTGACTGTCTTTGTTCCCCGCTGCGTTTCCGTCTTATAGATGTACGCAAGTGGCTGCACACAAATACAGTAGTGGTAATTAAGGCTGCAGCTAACAATTATTTCTCATTGTTGATTAATCTGTCAATTATTTTCTTTTTTTTTTTCAGTCAGTTTGTCATAAAATGTCAGAAAATGGTGGAAAATGTCGATCAGTGTTTCCCAAAGCTCGAGATGACGTCTTTAAATGTCTTGTTTTGTTCACAACCCCCAACACATCCAGTTGACTGTCATGGAGGAGTAACGAAACAAGAAAGTATTCACATTGAAGAAGCTGTAATCAAAGAATCTTTATTTAATTATTTTTCTAGCCGCTTCCACTCTGCAGGAATGGCAGTGTCTTCCTCCAGTGTTACTGTCTTTCAGGGGCTGTAGCAGGCTGAGTTTTAAACCTAGAGTGAAGATACAGGTGTCATGTGAAACCAGAAGACGTAAGGAATCAACTGGTATGCTAACTTGTTGGGAAGGAATATCAGTAGTGCTTTAATGTTAGGCTTAATTTTGGCAAGGGGATAAACTGGCATGGCCATTTTCACAGGGGTTCCTTGACCTCTAACCTCAAGATAACTGAATGAAAATGGGTTCTATGGGTACCCATGAGTCTCCCCTTTAAAGACATGCCCACTTTACGCTAATCCCCTGCAGTTTCTTGCATGCAGTACAAATATGTTTCTGCATACTGGGGTCCTTAACCAGTGTTGGAACTGCATAAAATTGGTATGACTGGAAAGCTGAGACTTTTCAGGATTCTATGAGTGCAGTTAGTGAGACTATTTTTTTTAAACTGACATCACTGTATAAAATGACCTATTGTAACCTCTGGGATAATCACAGCCTCGTGAAACTTTGCAACCACAAACTAGAAACCTCAGGCATTCAGAGGATGTCTGGCTTTTGTAGGTATATTGGAAGTAAGGGGGGTTTCTCTGCAGTTTCCAGAAAAGATTTGCTTGTCCTCTGATTTGCTTCAGAGGGATTTTGACCATTTTTATCAATTACTTATTGGTAAAAATAAATGCTTTAATTTAGCATCAAATCTTTGTAACAAATACTATCAACCCCAGAGTTGCTGCAGCAACTTCTGAGGCATAACTGAGCAGGAGAATAACCATCCCATACTTCCATTATGATGTTCTAAGCCCTTATGCACTCTAAACGTAAAAGTTTGAATAGGTGCCCAACCAAAATACAATGTTTATTACAGATTTGTGACCAGAAAAACTTGACACACAGTGCTGAGCTGCATCTCAAATAAATCTTCTAGTTCCCAGCTTTCAGATGATGTATACCACCTATATGTGGCATATACTGTTAATCTGCTGTCACCCCATTAAGATCCCCTGCACCCTCCTAAAAAAGACAAAAATGGGTCTATAGTGGGGAGCAGTGGAGTAGAAGAGGTTAAAAGTTGCTCAAACTAATTGACCAATTATGAAGTTTGTTACCAACTGATATAATAGTGGATAACTTATCAATAACTCTTTCAGCTCTAGTAGAAATGCAGTCCATTCCAGGCATCCTGCAACAATTACTAAACCAGTTCAGTCTCTGTTGCAGACATGTTGATGATCATTTTTGTTGCTGCAGTTGGTGTTGTTTATTTTCAAAATTTCCAAAAGCCCAAAAAAGTCAACATTATATGATAATGAACATCTTATTAGCATGAGGCAGCAGAAACAGAGATAAGATGCCTGAAAGGGAAGAGGACTCGGTTGCTGGCGCTAAGCATGAGCTAATAAAGTGCAACTGGGGGATCGAATTGCCTCCAAGAAAGTATTTGAATCATTTTCCATTTAAAAACATCAATTAACACAAAATGTACCTGTTCTGCTACAGCTGCGTTTTACGTTCAACACATGTAGCTGCAGGTTCTGTTCTACACTCTGGGTGCTATTATAATAATAAGTACCTTATCTGAGCTTGGGCAGTGTTTGCTATTGGTGGGATGTAGTTGATTAAACAAATATGATAATTTTGTTGTTTTATTTGGAGCATTATAGTCATATTTCTAAGTGCTGGTGATAAGGAAAAGGAAATATAAAAACAAATCAGGGGCTTTTGATGGAGAATATTAATTATATGTAAATGTGAATATATTCCACTAAATTCTGCCTCATAGCAGAATATATTGAAATTCAAATTTGGGGGATAAAGCCCTAAAATGTGCACACAGTGTCTTAACTGAAACACACACATGAAATCTCTTTGACGTGCACACACACAGTGTTAGTGATAGTGATTAGTGAACGTGTTCCCCACTGGGGGCTGTAGGAAGCTGATCAGAGGGATTGTAGCCTAAATTGATTGTGAAGAGCTGAAATCAGCTTCCACCAAATTGCTGTTTATTCGGGCGCTGATGGCAAAGTAAGTGTTTGTGTTGTGGCTCTGTCTCTCAGGGATGGCGTCGAGTGTGAGTGTGTGCGCGTATGTGTGTGTTTACAAGCTGAGGCTCTCGCAGCACGGGCTGAACTTCACTATGGGTTGTATTTACTCAACCGTGGTGAAAGGCTTTGCCTCATTTATAAATGGTCTGTCGCCTAAGTGCTAACTGCAAAATGTTATGGGTGCCTATTCTGCTCTTGTTTTGCACAGGAAAGCGAAAAGAAGGTTAAAAAGTAGCCCTCAGCGAATGCGTCAGCGCTGTGTTTTGAAGGTCAGTCTTGTTATCAACACCAGTTTTAAATCTGACTGCGTATGTATGTGTGAGAGATCTGCCTTTTTCCTGACACTCTGTTTTACTCACCTCACTATCGCGTGCCCTTATTTACAATATACCCCCATCCACCTCCAACACACACTCATCCAGGATGTCGATGTGATGTTTTTGGACGTGGACAGTCCTCTGGGTGCAGTAATTGGAAACACCACATGGCACGAAAACATCACTTTCCCTTCACACCCTTCCCTTAGCTGCAGGCAGCTGACCCCTGTGAGCGGCGCCACCAAAGCTGGAACTTTTATTTTTCCCGTTAGCAGCTGCCCCCCCTCCTTCCTCTCCTCTGAGCCTCCCAGTTTCCATAAGCTAAAAGTAGAATAGTGAGTAACGTCACAGTGGGTTGTGGGCACCCTGCTGCCTGGTAGTGCCGTGCAATAGGTGCTTCTCAGTGGGTCCAACCCAGGGAGGCCGCTTTATTGGTAGGAGTCTGATTAGCCAGCCTGTTTGTTAGCGAGTCTCCCAAGGGGGGTGCAGCTGCTTCCATTTCTGCAAACATCCTATTTGACCTTTTCAGCCCTTTCGTTGGTTGTTCAGCTCCGCTCGCTTTATACATAAAACGTTGCAAGTGCATGTATACACGTACACACTGTTACACAGAGCTTTCTCTGAAATCAATTACTTCATCCCAGGCTGGCTCTGTTCCCCCGGAAAGGTTGAATTGTATTCGTGTACCTCCAAGGTAATAAGATACAAAGGCAGGCAGCGCAGAGAGAAAAAGCTTGTTTCCAGTGCTGGTCATTGGTGGTGAAATGCTCTGGAGATGTGCAGCATCCCCGGCTGTTTTGATCCGCTTGAAAGGCGAGCCCGAGAGGCCTCGCTTCCAGCTAGCATGTGGAGCACGTGATGCATATGATGCAGATTTGTCAAAGTGAGAAGGGAGTTGGACGGGAGGGGAGGGGGGGGTTACATTGTATACCATAGTCGCACATCCTCATTTGCATACAGAGTCTGTGCAAGCAGCTGTTGGCCTCGTGATCATGCATGTTTCTGCGTGTGTGTGTGTTGAAGAAAGGCGTTAAGGGAAACAAAGCAATCACACCCAAATTAACTCACTAGTGGCTCACGGATCAAGGGGGTACATGTGTTTGATGGCGAAGGGACGCTGCATGTACACACAGAGGATGATTAATTATTGATGTACCCGACCCCATTCAATTACTGTCGTCATTTCCAAATAGGACCGTTAGTTTTCCCCTATGTGTTGAGATCTGTGGATCCTCTGAGGGTTTTTTTTTTTGTCTCTGTAGTATGTATGTGGCGTTTTACACGTTCACACATATTAAACCCGTCTGTTTAATGTTTATATTTAGAACCCAGAGCACGGATTGCCACTTCTTTCAAAAAATTAAAAACCAAATTACCAGAAAGTAAATTGCTGGAGAGCCAAATGTGGATGCAAACCCAGACGTATCATCGTCTCATCCAAAACATACTCATACAAATGCCTTCTCTTTGTTTGTGTAGGCCCACAGGGAATTTGAGAATGTTGATTTTGGATGTGAAAAGCAAGATATATGTAAAACTGAACAAACTCTGCCATTTAAGAGGAAATTTGCTGCACCGTTTCAGAGAGACGGCTTTTCTAGTTGATAAATAAGAACACAAACAGGCTTTGGGGAGGTTTTATCCGCCTGATGAATAGGAAGACTATCCTGCATCACCACATGGCATCCAGGAGGCCCATGGATCTATCAGATGGGTCCTCTCACACCCCACTTTGTCTCCGCAGGCACAGGAGTGTTTAGGGAGTGTGGAGACATAAATACATCTGTGACCCACTCCAAACCCTTTATAACAGCATTTATGGGCTGTGTTTATTGAGGCAGAGAGGCTGTGTTTTGCTGTTTATAAGTTTTTTTGTCAGAATGTTGACCTACGCACTTTCTGCATTGTGAAGCCTGAAGCATGGGGAGTATTAGCTGGCACATTTTTCAATATTCTGTACCTGACCATATGGGTGCTGATCTCTCAAAGTTATTTTATTTAAAGGAACAGTGTGTAACATTTAGGGGGATATAGTGGCATCTAGCAGTGAGGGTTACAGATTGCAACCAGCTAAAACTTCTCTCGGTTAGAATCCCTGCAGTGTTCATTGTTCAGGACATTTTTAGGGTGAACACTGCAGTCTGATTGGTCAGTAGAGGACGGTCACTCTGCTCAGGGCTGAGTTGTGTCTGGTTTTGAGGCTCATGTAACCACTGTTCATACTGTGGAGAGTTTTATTAGTAAACTGTAACTATAAAATGAAAGGATGTTTTCCTGCCTCTCACAGCAGCTGGAGTCTGAGAAAAAATAACTTCATTCACTGGGCCGACTGCCGACAACTTTTAAGGTGGAACGTTAACTTGTAATGTTACTCAGTGTATGAGATGACGATGTGAATCCATCAACACACCTTAAATTTAAATGTGACAACTTTGACCATTACTTTAGTTTCTATACGACAAACTCTTTTAATAATGAGTGGATCTTTATTCATTTAAGAATATATACTAATTTCGACCTCATTATGTGAATGCATATATTGTAGTCCTCACTAAGAGAAAATAAAAAGCGTCGTGGAGCGTTGTTCCTGTGAGCTACAGCAACACTAAACCCCTGAGCTTGCCTGAGAAGGACTAAATGCACAAACCTGCTATTTTTAAATATCCCATGGAGAGAGACTCTCACTGCAGTCTGTTCTATTTTGTTCTGAAAATGTTAGCGTGCAGCCTCGTTCTGTGGACGATAAACGAGGTGCAGACTTCCATCTGTGTCACCACAGATGAGGAAATACAGTGAGTGACAACAACCTAGCCCACATGAAACAGTACTGTTAGTGGTGGAAACGCTAAGCGGACTTAGGGTCTTGGTACCATGTCTGAAGGGTTACTTTTGGCACCAAAGATACCATACATGCCTGGGCACCATAAAGTGTTTGGTGGAAACGGGGCTTTAGTCTCCAAAACAAATGAACCAGGTAGACTAAAATTATCCAACGTGGCGATCCTTGTGGAACAGGAACCTCTCTCTGTATAGAGATATAAACGGCTCACACATCGGTAGTTATTTGTAGGTGATTATACACTAAAAAAATATACTTATTACATTACATTCCATTTCTGCCGATATATCCCCCTGAAGTTTACACACTGTTCCTTTCATTTGTCTGACTTTGATGAGTCCCCTCTGGCTGCACTGTCGGCATATTCATCACCTAAACATTGTTCCAGAAAAAGTATTTCTACCACTCAAGACTTAATGAGGAGAACTTTCATTTTGGGGATTGAAATGTGTTTCTTTTAATTAATAAAAGCTTATTTCTCTTCTGGGGAACGTGCCAGATTTCAAGCATTTTTTGATCACAGTGTGCGTGCCCTAGAAAGTGATAGGGAAGTAATGTAGAGGAGATGCTGTGTGACTTTTTTTTTTTTTAAGTTTTTTATGAGAATCAGTTTGAGACACAAAGAGTTTTTTTCCTTTTCGGATTATGTCAGCAAGTTGGAACACCTCGTCAGTTTAAGCCTTTGTGAGGTTTGAGCTGCACTTTAATCTTGACTGTCTCTGATTATCACAGCGAGAGGGAATGTGTGCAGTCACTGATACGCTCCACCAATCTGATACTGTATCTCTGTCAGCTTCCCCTCGGCCAGTGATAAGGTGCACACAATACAAGGTGCAGGAAAGGTCCAAAAGTCAAATCTTATACTCCTAACAAGGGAGTTGCCCTGCGGTGAAACGAGCGGGGATGTAATTATTTCCCCTTGGTGCACAAAGCGTTTTCATGCTTTGTTGATGAATGCCTCGCATTTTTATTGTTGATATAATTGCTTTTCATTTATTGTTGTATTGCTTGTAAAGCACTTTGTAAGTGTTGAAAATTGTGTTAAAAATTGAGTTTATTATTGTTCTCGACAGGTTAGTCGAGAGGAAAGGAAGAGAACAAAAAAGCCCGTGCTTGGTCAGCCTTTTTCCTCACACTTCCCTGTTTCTCTCTTCACCTCTCACTTTGTCTTCACTTGAAACATTTGTCTTCCCTTTCTGACTCATTTTCCTTTGTCGGCGCATTAAGGAGCCGCTCAAATGTCATGAGCTGTCAGGCTCGCTCATCTTTCCAGTCTTATCTTGAAAGGGAGCGAGGGGTGCAAGATAGTGGGGGAAAAAAGCAGCTGTAGTTGTCAGCAGTTGCTCTGAAGATCCAGCAGTTTTCCACCACATTTACTTGAGAAGCCATGAGAGCAGGTGTTGAGGTTTTCTGTTGTTGCTTACTTACCTGTACATTTCAATGATGTTTACATGCACAAAATATTCCAGTATTTACCAAAAAAGACAGTATTTCTACTAAGCTGTTTACATGATTTATTAAAAATTAATATTTTGTATTCATTTTGCTTGTTCGCATCAGAATAGGAATTTTTCAGTTTTCCTCAGGTGGTGGACTTGTGGACCATGTGAGCACAGCCTCCCTCCTTCAGTCCTTCAACCACCTTCCTGAAAAGGTCAACAATGTGATATTTATAGACAAGTCTTTCATAATGTTCAAAAGTAAGTGTGTTTCTCTTCCAACCACAAAAGTGGGCTTTTCTTTTGAGCATGCATCTCCACACCAGCCTTGCTATAACTGTTGTTCTGTTGGTTTTTGTATAATGTATCCATGGCAACGCACAGGACACAGGAAAGATGGCGTGTGTCACAAATTGCGGCTTCAAGAAATAGACTGTAAAAATAATGGACAGAGTGTCCAGTAGCTCAGTGGGAAGGGCTGGCGTCGTATATACAAGGGCAGCGGGTGTGCCGCAGTGGGAGTAAATAATGAACGTAGCTGCCGTGACATAACCTATTGGTTTGTGGACTGCCATTCTAAAGCATGAAGTTCAGCATTTCAGACGTCGCCATTTTGTTTTTTTAGAGCCACAAGTGACCATATTTGGGCAAGATGCTAACGCTGTGGAGGAGCGAGGGGTGGATCTGACTGAGAAGCCGAGGACACTGTTAGCAGACAGCCTGTCACTCAAAGCTGCCCGCCCTCTGTTCCAATAATTATAAGTAAATTTGATAGGAATCACCAGAGGATCCACGAAACGATATTATCGCGATACTTAAGTCACTATACAATATTATTGCGATTTTAAATATGTTGCGATATGCTAAGAATTGCGATATATTGTCATTTATTACCTTTTTCAACTGTAAATTATGTCCTTAAAGGAAAACTTGTCAACATCTGTTTTGTATTCAGTCTGTTCATCTCACCTCAGCCATTTTTCGCAGCAGCAAAATGCATCTAGTGTACTAAAAAAGCAATTTATTATATTATTCTAGCAGGTTGCCTCAAGTTTTATTTGTCTTTTTAATATTTGCAATTCATATAATTGAAAAAACGATACTTGGCACTGTGTGACGATACGATATTGCCACACAAAAATATCGCGATACTATGCTGTATTGATTTTTTTTTTTCCCCCATTTCTAAAATTTAAGTCTTTATAAGATGTAAACAGGTGGGGAATTTTAACATGGGGGTCTATGGGGATTGACTCGCTTCTGGAGCCAGCCTCATGTGGCCATTAGAGGAACTGCAGTTTGCGACACTTCCATGTTGGCTTCATTTTTTAGCCCCAAAAGTTGCCACTTATGAAAAATATATATGTATTGACATGCATGTTCTGAATGAGGTGTATACATGTTCAAAGAATGACCTCAACCTTGTCTGAATTAAAAAAGCTATATGTTGCTTACATGACCTGTGACAAATTCAGAGTATTGTCTATATTTGAAATAATAGTGGAATATTGGTGTGCATGTAAACGTAGTCAGTGTCTTTGTGCGTTTTTGACTTTGCTCAGATTTACCTTCATTTGATTCGACCACAGGCCCAGATGCAGCAGATACAGCATGTGCTGCTCACACACATTTTCTCATCATGCTACTATTACATGTTAATATGAAGCGTGACAAAGACTTCCAGTTCTAATCGACAGTGTGCTTTGTGTGTGTTCTTTGAAGGCTCTGGACTGGGCTCTTTGAGTACATTGTTCACACATGCTCTATTCATTCTATAGCAGATAAAAGTAGTGACTCAGTAATGGACCATTAGCATTGTGCAGGATCTGTCTCTTATGCACTCATCATTACCGAACCACATTAGACATGGAAACTAGTTCTGAGAAAATCCATTTTGCAAGAGCCTGGCATGGCCTGCTGAATCCCCTCTGAAAAGGCTATCTGTAGTTACAGTGCTGTGGGTGCTTCTGGCAGATATCTGCATTCAGTAGATTTATGCTCTCTTGGTGGAGGTGCGTTAGTCTGAGCCAGTGAGGTAGGCTCTCTTATCTGGGTACTCAGACCAGATGATGAAAAAACTACTTGGCGTAACTTTACAGCTACACTCACCGGGGAACACAGCAAAGGATTATGGAGTTAGCAGCACAAGATAAAAGTTTAACTTATGAGGCTTTAATCAGAACTTTAACGCTACTCCAATTATTTTAATTTCAGAAAGGGCTTTCACTTCCATTGAATATTAAGATGAATGCTTTGCTGTGCATGTCTTTGTCTCCACTGTTTTGCGTATTGGTTTCTCAGATTTATTATGCAGATCTAGAGTAACCTTCCTCGTTAAGCCTTAATGCCAGCCATTCATTACCTCTGGCACAGAGACTAATGACACTATTAATCAGCTATGAATAGAGCTTGGCAGCGGCGGTGGGAGGCTGACACTTCCTTACAGTAACAATTTTAGGCACGCATGTACAAGACAGATTGTCAGAAGGACACCGAAAACTGCCCGGCATGTCAATTACATACAGCTGACAAGGTGTTTGAAGATGGAAGCTACATCTAATGGTCCCTTCCCACAATGCCTTTCTCTCCGGTCTTTACTGTATCTCTTTGTTTGACCTGACACTGATTTAAGGATTATTTTTTACTTAAGTGCAGTATTCCTTATTGTATTTGCTTCATCCAGCCTTTTTATCTCTGTTCCTTTGTTCTGAGATCCACGCTGGACAAATTTACTCAGAGAATTTTAAGCAGTGTGACCTGTTTCCAGCGCCATGTTACACTCTCTGACCTCTCACACACCTTTCTCTCTCCATGGCAGCACTCAAACTTTATGTGCCTTCTTTAAAATGATTGCTCTGTTACAGTTCAGTTCAGCATGCCTGTGGCAGCAAAGCCAAAGATAAGGTTTTCTTTCTAAATACGTCCACACATACATGTCTTAAAGCTTGGCTCCGTTTCTGTCATGCCTTATTTTTCTTTCTCAGTCAACAAGCGGTGGCTCAACTCCAGACGATGCAAAACTGACTAACATGAAACATATTTTGAACATATGGATCCTGTCCTGCTTCTATAGCTACATATTTCAATTTGTTCTCTCATTTAAATTTCTCTAAAGGTTTTGTATGCAACTATCTGCCATGTAAAGATATAGTGGAGTAATGGCGTCCTGAGCAGAGAATCAAGTCACGCTTCCTCTGTGTGTGTTTAATCCGAGCTTCTATGTTCTTTGTTGTGGTAGCCACTCCAGCCGCACAAGCATGTCAGTGCCATGGATGTATAAAAAGAACTGGATACAGCGTTGGAGGCGGAGCCCTGTTAATTCCTATGAAGTTGCTCAGTGGTGCACAGAGCCAAAAAAGATCGACTACTGCATGAAAATAGCTGCTTTTGCAATGTGTGACCCATCGAGCAGGCGGGTTAGAGACCTCCAGTTTAGGACTCTGCTAACTTGAATGGGGCTAAAATGATTGAGTCATGCAGCTTTTGTAGACTTTCCAAATGTTTTCAGACAGACTGGATCAAATTCTGATTGCCAAACACGTATTTTGCGAGGGTTGTGTACATTTGCTCTTTCACCACATAAATCAACGGGATACGATACGATACGATACGATACAATATGATTCGATACGATACGATAAAATTTATTGTCCCTATAGGGAAATTCGTCTTGGACGCAGGAGCTGCCTTACCATAACAGTCCAGAAGAAATTACGCATACACCATAAAAACACACGTGGCAGATGTAATTACACTGTTTGACCACTAGAAAAACTGACTTCAAAGTTAGGTGCTCCTCCCACAGTCCTGGTTAGTGCACGAGTCCCTGTGTGTGTATCCCACTAGCTAGCTAATTTCTGCCGCTCTGCACTGCGCTCATATCGCAGTTAACGGCGATTGCATCGATGCAAAAGTGTAACGCCCACCGTCCAACTCTTAATTATAGATATACCCTGACTGTCGCTTACGGCTCCTTTAGAGGGAAATCTAGGTGTTTGCTGATAACTGTCAAACCTTGTATTTTAGACTCGTGGTGATATGTGTTGTTTGTGAACTGGAGCTCAGCTTAAGGTTGTCATATGACTAGATGTAAGATTGCACATTTAATTTTTAAATTGGTCATCTTTGTCTCAGTTGGACTCATTTTCACAGACCCGTCAGATACCCTCACAAGTCAGGGGAAGTTACTGTCGTTAGTTTAGGGTCTGCTAATCCAAATTAAAGCGGCAAGATGTCTTTAAATATTTTTGACTGCATCTATGAATCTCTCGATTTATCTTCTTGATCTCCTCCATGTTTCCTGTCTGTGAATCATTCCCAGAATTAGATTAAGTTTTTCTCTTGTTTAGGTTCGGTTTGATTGTTTGTCTGTTTGTCAGCAGGATGATGGAAAATCTTCTGGCCCTGTTTTGATGAAACTTGAAGAAAGGATGTAGCATGGGCCAAGGAAGAACCCATTAGATTTTGGAGCGAATCCGAATCACAGGGCGGATACACAAGTTATTATACACATTTGTTAACATTGTAAGATAAGGCATTTGGCCTTGGCAGAGGTTTGCTCTCTCCAATTGCCTTTTTAGTTTGTGTTGTTTTGTTTTGGCACTGTTTTCCGAGGGTTTTTCTGTATTTATTATGAAGGGAACTTTGTCTCCAGTGCTGATTTGTGACAGTCTTTGCTGCACGTTCTCACTGCGAATAATCCACTGTGTTCCTTGGATCGTGTTCTATCGTGCGTTCACATTTTAGTGATGCAGGAAGCGCTTCCTCGTCAACAAACACACTTCAAGCTTTTGTTTATCCTGTGAGCCTGCTTATGGTTATGTAGTGATAGCCTCATGATGTGAGACACCAGTGTTGTTGTTTCTTTCTGCTCTGTGTGTGTATGTGTGTGAGTGTCACTTTATAAATGAGGATAATTGTTCAGCATCTGGTAATTTACACTGCAGTCAGAGGGTATTAGGAAGATGATATGTTTTCCTTCGTGTCTGGCTCCTTTCCAGCAAACTGGATTTGAAATGAAACGGTGGCTTTGAGGTTAAAGTGTCGACTTCCAGCTTTAACATTTGAGGTTGTTGACATCCATATCGGGTGAAGTGTTCTACATTAATCCCCCAATTTTATATACCCTAAACACACAGACGAGGCAACCGATGTTTTTTTAGGACCGACCAGTGGAATGATCTCGACTGACCACATCAGTCACCTGACCTCAATCCATCTGAGTCTCTCATGCTGAAAACGAGGCTGAAGGGAAAAATCCCCTGAAATAAGCAAGAAGAGAAGATATCGAGTGTCTGCTAATATCTCTGAGTTGTAGCTTCAGCCAGGCATCGACTTTTTCAAACCTCATATATGATGAATTGATTTTGTTTTAGGTTTGCGTCAAATGATCTGAAATGAAAGATTATAGTCAGCACTTTAACTTCATAAATCATTGTTTCATTTTGAATCCAAGGTGCTGAAGTACAGAGTCAACACAACACTAAAGGTGTCACTTGCCAAAGACTGCGGAGTGCTCTCAGTGTGCACACACACCCACACAGATGTAAACATACATAGAAATGCCTTGACATTAATTTAAAGGTCCAGTGTGTAGGATTTAGGGTGATATACCGGCAGAAATGGAATATAATACAACAAGTATGTTTGAGTGTTTTATGGCCTGAAAATAACAAATGTTGTGTTTTCGTTACCAGAGAATGAGCCGCTTATATCTACATAAGGAATAAGGCTTTGTCCACGGAGATTGCCTTGTTGCGCTGCCATGTTTCTACAGAAGCCTAGCGCATACAAACCATAACTGGCTCTAGATAGGGCCATTCATGTCGGCCCTATTGAGTCTCTCCCTATCTAGAAAAACACGTATTTTCTATCGTGAAACTGCTTTAAAGGTAAGGAAAGGTAAACTTTAATGTCCCTGAAGGTCATTTTGAAATACAGACATGAGTACATGAGTACAACACAACAGACAGTACCAGACATTACACACAGAGTCCAGTATCACACACTGTCAGGGGTAATTCATGGACATTAGGAGTCACTGCTGGTGAGGAGAAGCGATAGCAGACTGGACATAGGACAATCTGTAAGGCTTAGTGCTACATTTAGGGAGGCAAAACCTTTGCCCTGATGGAAGCATCTGAAACTCAACATGGAGGAGGTGTTGAGAGTCTGAGACCATTGACCGAACTTCAGAGGTGACCCTCTCTTCATACAGATGCAGCACAGTCTGACCACTTCCTCCAACCTGTTCTTGTTTTCAAGGCTCAGATTCCTAAACCAAGAGACAATGTTAAAAGACAGAACGGACTCAATAAAAGCAGAATAGAACAATGTCATGATTGTCCTTAAGAACAGCCGTTGGTTTGCCTTCTTACAGATGCTGTCAGTGTTCACATCTCAGACAGTGCCCAGGTACTTGCACTGCTGCACTGCTGCCATCGGCTCCCCCTTGATCACAGAAGGAGCAGGAAACAGGGCCTCCTCTGAAAATCAATAAACATGTCATAGGTCTGAGACACACTGATGTGGCGGAAAGACAGGTCACAGCAGTTAACAGATTCATCCAGTACAGGGTCATGATCAGATTCTGATTATTGTTCAGTGTTTGCTGGTTTAAATCACATCACAGGATGCTTTCATTTTAGAGAGGAAGAGGCCTCTGGGTATGATACAGCTCCTAATAAGAACCTCTTGAACGTCTGGATCTTAAGTTATCAGAGAAGAAAAGTGAGCAAACACAAGCGGGTGCTGGGCTAGCGGCACTTCTTCAACATGCCATACAGCATTGGCAAAAATTGATTTGTAACTTGAAACTACTTTATTCAGCATTTTTACTGGTTTTAATCATCAGTCTGTTTGTTTTGAAGAGGTGGAGACATCTGAAAATTATTTGGCTGCTTGCAATTTGCAGTCCTCACCACTAGATGCCACTAAATCCCCCTAAATCTTACACACTGGACCTTTAAAGCTAAAGCTCCTCCAGAGTTTTGTGCAAGTCCAGAAAGTCAGTTCTGAATAAACACAAAGATCACAGTGTTTGAGTGAGAGAGAGTAGAAACATCTATGTGGACCAAACAGCAGCAAATGCTTCATATCACTCCAATAACAGAAGTCAGTGAACTTTGGGAATTTGAAATGTAAACAAATATTGAAAAGCCGGGTTAGTGTTTGGTCCACATGCCATGACAGACAAATACGCCGGCAGCCGCTTTGCATTTCAAAACAATTTCTGCAGTAATAATACACCGGTTGCACACTTCACTTTCCGTGCTCCTTTTCCGTATCTCAGCTTTGCCCTCCAGTCAATTTCCCTGACCTGCAAACAAATGGAAATGTCATACAGACTGACATTCTTTCCGTATGGTTTCGTTTCGCCCACTTGCCAGGCAAATGGAAAGCAGATCTCGCCGAGTCTGACCGCAGATTGTTCCTCCAAAAAAATTAAAAAAAAAAGAGAAAGAAAAACCACCAAATGAAATCACAAACATTTCTGTGGCCAGGCTGTGGAATGTGACGGCAAACGTGTTTCAAAAACATCATCTGGTGTGTTAGTTGAGAGAATCGAGACCTTTTAAGGGATTGGGTTAGTTCAGTTGTTGCACTGTGTCCGAACTAAAACAGTTTGATTCCCTGAACACACAGACGGGCTTCCTGTGAGCATTTGAGAGGCTAGAGGGTGGCTTTGTCCCTGTCAAAACAAAGTCTACCTCCATTTTTTTAGTTAATAAAAATAATACAAATGCAAACCAATCATTTTAATTCATCAGAGATTGGCAGGAAGGCCGTCTGTGAGAATGACATGTATGACGCTATGTTCTGTTCCCACTACCCTGACATTAGAGAGCTGTGTGTAGATCTGCATGTGTAGTCCCCCCTTGTATTGTGCTTTTATTTGTCAGCTTTGTGAGTGTAGTAGAAGTGTTTTATTTATGTGGTTCCTTGTCACGCCAAAAGTCTTTTTTCGTTACGTTGTTGTTATTTTGTTTTTTCTTCTTTTTTTGTTTCCTTCCTTCCTTTCTTTCGTTTCACTGTCATTTCCATTTCAACTCCTCTCCTCTCCTCTCCTCTCCTCTCCTCGACCTGTTCCTTTCCGGATGCCTCTCTTCCCCTCCCACGCTGCCACTGTCTCCTGCCCCTCCCCGTCTCGCTGCACCCGTCCCGCCATCCCTCCCTCCTCCCTCGTACCTCCTTCCTCCTCCTCCTCCCAACCCGAAGATGTAGCCCTGCCCTCTTTCCCTCCCCCCTCACTGACTCCTAACACTACTGACCATGTAACGCCAGGCTCCGGAGGTGTAGCCAGTCCAGCAGGGCCCACCCCCTCCGCCCCTAGAGATGTCGTGGCTTCGCTGGTTTCCACCCGCTTCATCAAGCTGACCTGGCGCCCGCCAGCCGAGCCCCACGGAGACGAGTTAACCTACTCTGTTTTCTACAGCCAGGAGGGCACTAGCAGGTAGTACACGGACCAAACTGGAGTACTGCCAGGAGGGTACTAATACACACATTACTGCTGGAGTCAGCAGGGTACTAATATACATACATTCCTGCGCAGTAGTCTCAGACCACTCTGAAAATATCTAATTAAAGCAGTTAAGGCACTTAGCATAGCAGTAAGTGTTAATTAATTAAAAACAAACATCCTTCCTCAAAGGATTACCTTTTAACATCCAAGTAGAAACAAAACAATTCAGTTCCAGCCCTTTTTTTTAAAGTGGCTCTGTGATGATTTTTCCCTCAGCTTCATGTGTAGAGGATTTACTGTGTACGACTGAGGAGGAAATTTAAGAAGCTGAGAGGATTTTCCACACTTTCCTTCAGCGTTTTGGCTACTTTTTATGTTTTCCCTGTAAAATAGCTGTAAGTCATTTTCAGAAGTGGCCTTGTACATAAAAAGTGTTTTACTCTGTGCTAGAGCTTCAAATATAAAGCATACATCACTGTATGTGCAAATGCACTAAGCGTACAAATAGTTTTTACACAAACAGGGCTGGTTTAACATGTGCTAGTTTAGCTGGAACTGACTGTAGTGGTTTTGCTATAGATAGATTGGTGCTAATATGCTTATTATTGGTCAATTAATTGATGAACTGATTAGCTGATGGACAGAAAATGTCTCATTTGAGTCATTTATCAAACAATAACTGTTTCCAGCTCTTTAAATGTGAGACTTTGCTGCTTTCCCAGGAGAAAATGTTCACATTGTACATTTCTGCAAACCACAAATATGTTACATCTGCACATTTCATACACATCATATCAGCGTTTCTTAAGTGACATAAAACAGAAGATGACTTTTGCTTCTGGAGGTGGAGGAAATGATAGATGGTGTTTCACCTAGGAGACCCTTGCCACGCTGCAGACCAATGTTAGAAACCAACAACACTGGTTGTTTTTTGGTAACCCTTTGCAACATTTTCACCAGTGTTTATGGCACTCAACCTGGGTGTATTTAGCAACACATTGCTGCTCTCCCAGCTGCATTTGTTGCACCAAACCAGGGTGCTTTTTTACAAACACATTACAAAGGAGTACTTTGCACATCTATTTTCAAACAGGTGCATAAGAGAGGGACGAGAAGAATAAAACTTGTAGACTCCCGCATGCTGTCTAACGTGGAAAAATAATGATTTAATGCTGCAACGTTCCAGTGACTAGACCTTCATCAGGCAAACAGGACCTGATGAAGGTCTAGTCACTGAAATATTGCAGCATTAAATCATTATTTTTCCAAGTTAGACAGCGTGCAGGAGTCTTTTCTACAACTTTTACAAAGACATTGCAATATTTCCCCAGCAGCGTTTTGGCATGGAACATGGATGTTTTAAGCAGCACGTTACAGTGTTTCTCAGTGGCGTTTGTGTTACCGAACCTGGATATTTTTTACTGACATGCCCTGCTTTTCCAGCAGCTTTTGTGCCACCAAATGTGGGTGTTTTAAGCCAAAACATGATCTTTTGCTGAACATTACCAAGTGATTTTTGTGCTTAAACCTTACCCTACCTTCACCAGTGTTCTGATCAGCTACAACATAATGTATAAGTGTAACATATCTGTGGTTTTCAAAATTGTACGGTATTTTTTATGGGGTCGTGCTTTTCTCAGGTTTATATCAGTGTTGATTGTATGTCTTTAAGTTTTGGTCTGATGCTGTGACAAATCCAGCATGATGTCACCCCAAGCTCCGGGAAGATTTTATAGACTAGATCATTTATCTGGTAATTGAAAACTAAATAGAAAGAGTTTAATCAATAATAAAAAACCCTGAGCATAAGACAGCAAATATACACATATATGTCCATTAACAAGATATTACAATACAGCACAATTCACCACCAGGCAGTATGAATACAATCAATAATCCATCAGTTCATAAAATACCCAACACTTTCTGTAGCACACTAAACCTTTCAGTTATGTTTCCAAACACTAAAAATGTATCGTGTTTTTTGCAAATAGAAGACATTACAGTTTTTGAAATGTTCTGCTGTGTGTTCGTGCGTGTGTGTGTGTGTGCCCACATCAGGGAGCGAGTGGTGAATACCAGCCGTCCCGGTGAGATGCAGGTCACCATCCAGAACCTCATGCCAGACACCAAATATCGCTTCAGGGTTGTGGCCCACAACAGCAACGGGCAGGGAGAGAGCTCCACAGCGCTCAAAGTGGCCACCCAGGCTGAAGGTAAAGACACGCACACAAACACACACACAAACGTTCATTTGTATGTGCTCAGTAAACAGGACACATAAACATAAAGGCAAACTCCAGCCAGTTTGTTGGAAACATGTTCACGCTGGCACACCGAGGCAAACAGGATGCACTCAAAAGGAGCGCACAAATGTGCAAATAAACGTTCACACAAACAAATATTCACTCACATTCAGCATACGCTCACTTCAAACAGAGACACCACACACACACAAGCACACACACAGAGGAGGCTGTTTGGTGCTGTGCGTTATGGCAGACCACCCAACAGCAGACCAGAGAAACGCAGCGTTTTCTTCTCATAAGCCTCTTCTTGTTTATGCCCCAACATTTACTATAATCCCTCTGTGTGTGTTGCTTTCAAGCGTGCCTACCTGTGTAAGGAACATCTGAAATTAGTATTCCAGGTTTTTTCTGAAACATTTCCCTCACCCAGTCTGCTCAGAGATTCTGCTTTGTGAGTGGAGGACACACAGGAAATATCGAGGGGAGCGAGAGGACAAAGTGGTTCTCTTCTTCTTCTTTTCTCTTTGTGTTTGGGTGTGTAAGCCTCCCCATGGCTGCTGCTCCAAATCACTCAGTTTCACCCACATTTGAAAGTGCTGCGACGGGGATTTCCCAACACACTGTGAGGGTGGACGTCCCTCACCTCCCGGCTCAGCTACAGCTCAGTCACTGTCATTTTGTAGGTCAGCCGCCGTTTTTCTACTGGTGTCCTTGGTTGGAGGGCGAACGGATCGACACACAGACACACAAATACACACACTACACCTTAATGCCTGCCAGCAGGCGGCTACCCGCCCGTGGGGATAGCAGTGAGGGCGGGCTGTACCTGTGCAGTATATCTCTGTCGTGCATGTGCACTTGTAGTGTAACAACATGCTCGAATTGGAGCTTAAATTTTTGACCTGCGTCTGAGTGCCAGGCTTGTGCACATAAGGCTGCGCTGTGTCACCGCTCAGCAGAGATTGGCTTGATACACCTGTACACACACACAAACCCATGTCTCTGATATCTGTGCACTAGGAGTGGGTGACATGGCCTTCAAATATATTAAATTATATTCTTTATAACAGGACAAAATACTGAAAATATTTTTTAAAATTAATTTAAAGAACACACAGTTGCAACAAAATATGTAAACTAATTAAAATGTATAACAAAGGCCTTCTTCTTACCCTCCTGCCTCATTTGGAAAATCCAAAAGAGATGGGGTTGTTCTGTTTTTCCACCTGGACCTGTATGCTCTGCCATTTTTCCTTTACTCTCCCCGCTGTGTCACTCAGAGCTGACCATCAGACCTCCCTGCGTACACAGGCACACACACACAGACCTAGTTTTATTTTGACAGGCAGTTATGTAAGAAGACTTTTGTATATTCACATATATTGAGTTTATGTCAAGCTTCACCCAGGCATCATGACAGGCTTATGACAAAATGACATAGCTGTACTGATTCCTGTGTTGTGCTGCTGCCAGAGGAGCCACTGACTGAGTTTACCTTGAAAAGCAAGTTGCTTAAAGGGTCGGAAAAGTACAGGACTTTTCATTAAACATTCGGGCCTAACAGCCCCACTGATTCCACACTACTGATATCACTTACCTTTTTGGAACTAAATCGGGATTTATCAACAAATCAAATCAACACCGTACCTAGGGAGTAGGCTCTGCTTCGACGTAGAGCCTACGCTGTAGCCTGAGGTGCACTTCCCTGGAAATGTAACTACACGTCGCGGTGACGCAGACCTCCTTTATATTTTTGTCAGCTGAAACCATTTCCCTCAATGGAAACAAAGCTTTTATTTACTTTAATTTCGTGCGTAGGCTACAGTGTAGGCTCTTGCTGTGCATAATGGTATGATGACATCATTATGTCAAAAAGCCAGACTATTGCCATTTCTTACCATATGAATTTATGTATTGTATTAAAACTTCTACAGTGTTGTTACAGCACACCCAGACTGTGCACTCTTACAAGTGGATGCTTCTCTCCTCTGTCAGAAACACCTGCAGCTTACAAGATTCATACAGTAGAGACGTAGATCTACGTCTGACAGCCAGTATTTTAACGTCATAGTCACTGTGTCATTTTAAGTCCAGTTTGTCACAGTACAGATACAACAAGAAACGTCACTGTCCATATACTTACTGACATATTCTGTGTACAGCGCAGTCACAACTTATTAGGGCAGTGATATTGTTATGTTCGCTCCGTCTTCCAGCAAACTGGATGTCAAATGAAACGTTTACTGAGAGGTTAAAGTGCTGACTGTCAGATTTAATTTAAGTGTGTTTACATTTGCATCAGATGAACAGTGTAGAAATACTAGCCCTGTTTATCTATAGTCAGACAACTTAAATGCATACGTTAATGTTTATGTTCTCATTTGTTTTTATAACGTGTCAGATCTTAAAGTTTAAAAATATTAATCTTCATAACAGAATCAACACAGAGCTGAGTTTAAAGGTAGACATCTCATATTTGTGTAAGCATTTAGATGTAATACCATATTGCTGAACATTCAAGACATTTCTGCCCTGATCCACAGACACACCTCTCTGTCTAATCCTGCCCCCCTGTCTTGAATATTCAGGCACAAATAAGATAAGCTGTCTGCCACGCTGAATATGGGCTTGAGGCAGATGTAAGTGGAATGCAAGATGCACATTGATGTTTTTGTTGAGGCACACATTCAGTTTGTTTCTCATGGGAATAACGAGAAAATCAACATGGCTGGCAGCCCAGTCCAGAGGGGACAGATTGGTCTCCTCAGAGCTGCAGCGGACTGAGCCGTCTCGTGGTCTCAGCTCTCGCTAACACGAAGGAAATGTGGCTTTGAAGTAGCCAAGAAAATGTGTTTTTGGCAGCGATCAGTGGACATTGCTAAATTGAGTTCCTGTCCTCAAGATGTAACAAAATGCAACAGAAAATGGAGAGAGCTCAAGATAAAACAAAGGGAAATTGTCAGCTTTAATGGTTTTCTAATTTTGTCTTTCTTCCAGTCCAAGTGCCCGGCCCTGCTCCCAACCTGCAGGCGGTGTCCAACACGCCAACCTCTGTGTCCCTCAGCTGGGACAAACCGCTCACTGGCAACGGAGAGATGCTCACCTACAAGTTGTACTACACAGACAAAAGCTTTGGCACCGAACAGGTAAGACATCTTTTTTACTCACTCAGCTGTTAATTATGGTGTAAGACAGCTTTTCAGGGGTCTAAAACATATGAGATTTAGTGCCTGAAGGAATGAAAGAGCAAGGTTCTCTTTTTTAATTGCACATCACCTTTTAAAATGAAGTTCACACAAAACAACGGATTTAGAAACAAAACTATAAAAAGCTTGATGTAAAGAGATACTAAGATGGATGGGAAAAAAATCCAGATATTAAATAATTCAAGTGAAATCTGGATGTGCTTTCAGATTAAAGGTTCTGTGTGCAAAATTCAGAGCGGTAAACTACTATTTGCTATGTAAAGAGATTCAGATTCAGACAACTTTATTAATCCCACCAGGGGCAATTTGTTGGAACAGCTTGCCTTGCACACACACTATAACATGTAGACTCATAAATAGATGAGCAGTAAATAAAAAGCAGAAATAAAGTTAAGTGAAATTTAGAAGTCTGTAAATATTAAAAAAGTTAATAGACTGATCAATAGAAAAGATTTAAAAAAAAAAAAAACAATAAAAACAAATTTACAGAGAGTTTCAAAGATGAATTGCAGAGGGAATAAAAGATTTTGGATACCGGTTACTTTTACAAGCAGGTGAAGGACGACGCCCTGACGGCAAATTCACCTGTAAGAACATGTCCAGAAGAAGCTAAAACAGTTGTAGTTAGTAGATGTAGTGTAGCAATGGCGTACTGACCAGAGAATGAATTCCTGCTACCTCAGTGTCCGAGCTTCTCCGTGATTTGTTGTGGTAGGCAGACAGGCTGCGTGTGCACATCTGTGGGTGTGTGTATTCCACAGGCTAGCTCATTGCCACTGCTTTGCACTACGCTCATACGGCAGTTACCGCTGATTTCTGGACGACATCAGTTTAGAAGAGCACTGCTGACCCTTCCAGTGCCCCTCCCCAGTTAACACCATTAGCTGTGTCAGCAGTTGTTTAGCTCTGTTTATGGAGTTAGCATTGTTAGCTACTAGCCACTAGCTCAGCCACCTCCATGTTGAGAACCGTGTGCCAACAGCTCCTACACTGAATTTCACATAGGGTCTCTTGAAAACACAGTGCCATATTTTTTAATATAAGAGATTAAACTATGATTCTGACTCAGCCGTCGAGGACATATAATATTTCCAGCTTTAGGGCCTGAACACACGCTATACTTGTTTGTGCAAAACCAAGAGCAACCGCACCCTGAGATAGACACAGATCAATTGTTGGAAAACAGCAGCATCTCGCATGTCACAGGACAAGAAACAACACATCACAGCCAACAGATATTTCTACTTTCTTCTTTAAATATCAGTCTATGATAAATATGGAGAAGTAGCTGATCATTTTAGCAACCTAGAGCTTCACACCTGTCCAACAAATTACATTTTAGGCCTAATACACACTATCATAACAACGCCTGGAAGAACATCCATCCAAACCCAAATCTTGAGTAAGCTATGATACAGGTCTGGTGATGTTTGCTTTGTAACGTCGGGCACCACCCGCCTCTGCACCCTTTGACAGTTGCCACAGTGAAGGCCCAGAGCAGCACCCAGAGCCTGACCTCGTGTCTCCAGGTGGCAAAAGATGCGACAAGTGTCCAGGCCCTTACAATGCTTCCTTGCGTGTTTTGCCTTCATTAAATTGATGGCACATTGTTAAGAGACAGAAACATGCCGCTAAAGTCGTCATGTCACTGCTCACACTTGTGAGACCTTGTTAAAGGAGAATACTGTATGTAGCTGACTCTTAGTTTTGCAGGGTTCATTAGATAAAAAGAATATGACTGCACTGCCTTATGTAAATTGTGATGAGCTAAGGAGTTCCTAATCATTTGCCAAAAGACTCTTTGTACTGCTTTTTGGCCACAGTCTTTATTATGCACCTCACACTGAAACACGTTTTGTGCAAAAAGAAAGCAGATATGATTCACCCAGTCGTTTTCTGCAGGTCTAACTCCGTCACCAGAGTGGAATTTAGCTGGTTAGATATTGAGTCAGCCCCAGCAGTAGCAGTGTGCGAGCCAGTGAGGCATTAAAAAGCCTTTAATATGATAATGGATGAAACGTCAGCCAGCGTACTGAGTAATGATGCCTCAGCTCCCTGGAGAAGAGAGCCAGAGATGAGGTGAAAAAGGCAAGAGATGAAGAGAGGGGTGGAAGGAAAGGAAGAGGTGAAGGAAAGGGACGGAGCAGAGATGAAGTTAGAAAGACGCAGTGCTCAGAGGACATGAAATATTAAAGGACGTGGGGAAGTCAGGGACGAGCTATGATGCATCTCCGGCGGTGATGCGGTCACAGGCGATCATCTGCCCCGAGTTCAGAGGTTGCGCTCGGGCCGCTCTGGAAGCAAGATTAGATTTCCACGAAAGTCTCCGCTTTTTACTGAAAATGTCACAAGCAGAGCGCTGAATGCAAATCGACTCGAAGTAATTGGGCATGTGCCAGCGTGCCCAATTTGTACAGCAAAAAGTCGTGATCACAGACGGCATAATTTGTTTCTCAGTGGAAGATGACATTTTTACACAGAATTACAAACAGAAATGTTAGTGTGATGAAATGATGAAAGCAGGCATCACATTTTGTAGCTTTGCCATATTTGAGAGATTGCTCGGGTTGTAAATCTATTTGAACTGTCTCGTTTACAGCATGTTTGTGCCAGTTTCAAACTCGAATGCTCAAATTACAAAACTCTGCATTTATCAACATTCTGTCAGCAGTGAAATGCTGAAATGAATATATGTGTTTTGCCCTTTCTGCAGGTAACCTTTGCAGGAATGAAACATTTTCCCTTTTCATATTAACTTAACATGATTTGTTCTGTTTCCATCTCGTCTTTACACATTGAATTTCCAGAGAGCACATTTAACTATGAAGACTTATTTTGTTATATCTGAAAATGTTTTAAATATCTGAGTTGAAGATATTTGTATTTGTAGTCACACAATTCCTCTTCTTCTCTTTCAGGACGTCGACATAGACAGTCAGTCGTACACCATGACCGGGCTGAAGAAGAACACGGAGTATAGTTTCCGTGTAGTGGCCAACAACAAGCACGGTCCAGGTGTCTCCACCGATGACGTCGTAGTTCGCACTCTGTCTGACGGTCAGTTGGTTTGATGAAGGGAAAATCTAACAAGTCAGCTTTTATTTTATGGCATTCCCTGATTCGTTTTGTACCACTGTATGTGTGTAAAAGGTTATAGTAAATAGTTAACAGTGGTAAAGGGGTTTTGTGGCTGAAAATGAGGCCACTGGCTTGTGTCGCGGTTTGGGTTGACGTTACTGTGGAATTATGGTTATGATACATGGTGGCCACCCACTTGTCTGCTCAGTTAGATTTTCAAACCCATTTAGCATTGTTAATTATGTTAGCACCACTAACCGTGCTGACACTGCTAGCAGTGCTAACTGAGCTAACAGTAGTTAACAATGCTAAAAGGGGTTTGTGGCACAAAATTGAGCCACTTACTTCCTGTGATGATGGGGGGAGAGACCAAAAGGGTGGGCACAGTGTTTCCAAAGCAGCGCTGTTTGGTTGAAAAGTGCTAATCCCTGAATGAGCAGCAACATTAGCTAACGTTAGCTCCCACCAGACCTGGGTGGTGCACAGTGCAGTTAACAAAAAGGTAGCAAAATAAACCCACAGAATGACGTGTAATCATTCTAAAGTGTTTTCGGTGGTTAACGGATTAATGGTTAACCACTGACATCCTTAAATACAACATGAAGTGAACCTGTGTAACAAATCTTTGCATGTAGATTAATTAAAAATCAAAGCAAGGGCTGTGTTCCAAGCTTTATATATGTAACCTTTTGTGTTTAGTGGTGTATGGTGTATAATTCTGTATGTCCTGCCTGTTTGTGCACCTCCTGTGGAAACATATAATAAACTATCTATCTACATATGCTTAAAAAAACATTTATATAGTCACCAGCTATATTTCTGTCAATCAACTAATCAATTTATAAGCTAATTAAATGTCATGTTTGTGTTCTGTTTTGTTTTTCACTGAAGAAATTATTTTCTTTTGCTTTACAGTACCAAGTGCTCCTCCTCAAAACCTCACCCTGGAGGTCCAGAACTCAAAGGTAAGAATTAGTCTCCTCGACTGAACAGGAAACCGCAGTCTGAAGGACATCTAACTGCTCTCGATTTTTCTGTTGTCTCACTGACGACTTAAAAGCTTTCACAGTTGTTGCTCACACTCCCTCAAATGCAGCACCCAAATGAGAAATGCACCTAAACTGCCTGCAGCTTGACTGTTTGGTCCACAGTGTACGTACCCGCTTCACCAAATCCACAAACAATCTCTCACTTACACACACAAACAGTTGAACAAATACAGTACGTAGCCTGCGGGCCAGAACACCGTTGTTTCTCTGTGTGATTAGCTGCGTCAGAGGCCTGTAGCCCCAGCTGGTTAAGAGGGTGTGTGAACCCTCATCGATCCTCTCGTCGGCAGGAGACTTGCCTGTCAGAAGGTTTTATCCTCTGTATCACTCTCCATCTGTACAGTATCTGGCAAAGAGGCCTGCGGCTCAAATCTAAATGGATATGGAACAATATTAGCCAGGGAGATGAAGGCACACTAAAAATAATTCTCAAGGAGTTAATGGGATAGTTTGGATATATTGAAGTAGGGTTGTATAAGGTTCTTATCCATAGGCTGTGTAGCACATACAGTGGATATCAGTCAGCACACCCCCAGTTTGGGGAGGCAGGCTGGAGTCTGACATTGAAGCTTAGCAATGTGCTGCTGTGGAGGGGTCAGAAGAAAAGGTATTTTAGCCGCCATCAGTTTAGGTGTACACTGTATTTAGAATATTTTAACTGCTTTACTTTAAAGTCAAACAGCAATATCTGACAGGGAAATGAAGCCATTATATCATTCTCTTCAAAGCCAGAATTCATTGAGAAACACAGTAACGTAACACTGCTGAACACAGGCTGGTCTACCCCTGCTTTGATCAGTTATTTTGTTTGTGGTATTGTGTAACTTTTACTCACCTACATCACACAATAACACAAACTAACTAAACGAGGCAGCGGTCAACCAGCAGCTCTTGTGTTCAGCAAGGCAAAATGTTTTTGTCTCCAGGTCTGGTGGCTTTGACAAGAGCATAGATGGGGAAATAAAGCTGTTCATGGCTTTCTGTGGGACAGGCTGTCTGATGGAAAGATTAAGTGGTGAAAATACTCTCAATATGGCCCACACCTGAATTGTTTTTTATTTTTTTGGGTGGCTAAAGTAAGTTTTGCTGCGGCCCCCATCCACAGCAGTACATAGGTTAGCTTCTGTTTCGGTACGCCTGCGGCTTCTCCAAACTGGGGTCATGCCAGCCGACTTCTACTGTTGGTAATACACTTACTATGGATAAACACTTCATGCAACCCCAGGCCAAAAAAATTTCAACTATCCCTTTAAGACAGCAGTCAAAGTGTTCATTTTCCAGCCAAATTAGCTCAGTTAACATAGGTGTCTATGTATTTTGACCTTCATTCATTCATTTTCCCTAACTGCTTATCCTGTTGGGGGTCACGGGGGGTGGAGCCTATCCCAACTGAGATTGGTCAAGAGGCAGGGTACACCCTGGACAGGTCACCAGACTATCACAGGGCTGACACATAGAGACAGACAACCATTCACACACACATTCACATCTACGGACAATTTAGAGTCACCAATTAACCTGCATGTCTTTGGACTGTGGGAGGAAGCTGGAGTACCTGGAGACAATCCCAAGCTGATGCGGGGAGAACTTACAGACTCCGCACAGAAGGGTTTCCTCACCCTGGACTTCGAACCCCCAACCCTGGATTTGAACCCTGGATTGTGCTAACCACTGCACCACCGTGCAATAACAACAATAAGCCAGATCAATGCTTATAGGGATGCTATGTGCGAAGCTACCCTGGTAGCAGTCATCTCCTCCTGTTGGTTAACATGTTTTTCAGGAGACAGGACAAATAGAATAAATTCAAAACAGATTTAAGTGTTTGAAAGTGAGATTTCTTTTATCTCGATTGAATTTCTCAGAGATAACCGGATCAGATTCCTCGCAGCTCAAGCTGACAACTCCAGGTGTCTCACACTCTTTTCAAGTATCGTTGTTAAATCAGATTTATTACAGTTAAACATACTGTAGTTCTTGCGTGACACTCCTGATTAGATAAGCCTGCTGAGGTGGCTGCAGGCTTCACAACAGGCTCCCTGATTAAAACAGGAAACCGGCCTGAGCTGCCTGTCTCTTTAGCCATTTGATCTTCAAACAGAGAGCTGTAGGCCTGTTTATTGTATATTTCCACCCAAGTGACGGATTAAATTTGATAAAAGATGTTTCTTACTCATGACATGTGAGACAGCAAGTGCAAACAGAGCGAGCAGCAAAGAGAAGAAGATACGGAAAACCTCGGGGTGCATGCATTGACTACAAAAGCAGCAACCGGTGCTTTTAGCCCTTTGCTGGTCGATGCAGAACCCGAGTGAGAGAGAACTGTCAAAGCAAACTAGGAAGGAAAAAAAAACTGGTAGACAATCCTATCACACACTCCCAGCTTGAGTGAGAACTGGCCACCCATGCTGAGGGATACTCAGCTGAGATTTGTGGAGAGAAAACACTCATGCTAATGTTAAGAGTAAAATGGAGAGGAGACGCTCTGCGGAGGGGACGGGAACTGTAGCTGAATTGTTTTTTGAATGGATAGTGTACGTCCAGCTGTCCCTCTCCAATTAGGCCCAAACAGACCCATTTAAAACTGTGAAACAAACATCTGGCATCCTTTATTCCCAAGCATTATTGAAATTAGTCATCTAAATTTTTTTTCTTTGTTGTCATTGTGTTTCATTCTGAATGTAAACAGTCATCAAGTCAATAATTCTGGTACAAGTATATAGATACAAAGCATTTATGCAATTAGCTGTTTGAAACGCCCAGCCGAATGGAACTCATCAACATGCAATTCATATTCTGTCTTCTCTCTGGGCTTTGTCAAGCAGAACGGCACATCTTTAACCTGCAAGAAAACCTGAAAATCATGTTTTTGTGATTTTTATTTTGCACCTTTCTTTTTTCTCTCTTTTCCCGTGATTTTCCAAAAAGTCAATTAAACAGGTTTTTATGATTAGGGAAAAGATGGCAGAAAAGCAGCACGCATAACGAGTTGGGACCGATAGTGTAATAAGAAAAATGGAATAATTGAACACACTTAACACAAATTTAATTTGCGCAATTCCCCTGACTTTGCTGGTGTGTGTGTGTGTGTGTGTGCCCTCTACATGTATTCAGGCTTTTGTGCATCAGTTTGACAGTGGGGAAGCGTTAATTAACTCTTCTCCCACGCTGGGCTACCCCCCACCTATCTCTTTAAACACACACAAAAACTCAGATGCATGAATCCCACAACAGTGCAGCGAGGGCCCGCCAGCAAAAGTCCTGCATTCATCTCCCTGCCTCAGAGTCTCTGCAGGGTTAACCTGACCACATGCACACGTGCACACCCCACTCATCAGGACACCTCCTTCTATTATTCATGTGTTTATTTCTTCCTAATGCGTCAATCTGCACTGCGTCACCCGTGCTCAGAGGGGTGTTTGTTTTTGCGGGGCCCTCCCATTTGCACCACTGTCAGGAGGAGAAGGGAGGGGCAGGTGAGGCACTGTTTCTGGCCAGCAGAACAGTAAACCTGCAGAGTTACGTTAACACAAACACCTTTGCCAAGATGTGTGGGAAGGTGTGATAGTACCTGCCAAGTCATGAGGTCACCTTTACAGCTGCAGGCCCAACAGCAGATGGTCCCACATGTGCTAAACGTGGGTTTTTGTTTCATCCGCAATTATTTTTCTTCCCTCAGAGCATCATGCTTCGGTGGCAGCCTCCACCCTTCAGCGGCCAGAATGGGGAGATCACCGGCTACAAGATCAGATACCGGAAAGGATCCCGGAGGAGTGAAGCAGCAGAGACCACTGGAGGCACCCAGCTCTACAAGCTCATTGACGGTAATGGGCACTGAAGTTTTTGTCTTCTGTTGCAGTTTCTCGGAAAGTCTGACCAGTGATCTGCTGCAAGTGGGTGTGAATGTGGTGCATTTATTACTGTATGTGTGGGTGGAGAGGAGCTTAAGACCCAGTTTAGACCAAGCACTCCACATCCAGTTACATCCAGTGGAGTTGGACACTGTTCACAATTAAGCTAATATCGGTTTTGGTACCTGGAATGTGGCTTCAGTACCCAACACTCTCTGTAATAACAAAAAGTAAATTTTTGAACAAGCTGCAGGGGTGATGTACCAAAGTGATTTTGCTCCTCTGCTTTTTTCTAATACATACACAGCTAATCTGTGTCTGTCTGTCTGTGTATGCATGCACATGTGTGCTGTGATAGGAAGTAACAAGTTACATCTGACAACTAACCTAATTAAATTACAAAAAAATGTCATTTTAACCAGTTAGTTATTAAGAAAAAACATATAATTAAATCACAGATACTAGTCAAATTGTTGGATAATACAAAGGGGTTACATCTGAATATATTCTTTTTGATTAAAAGCTTATACTGTTAGAAATCTGATGTTTTTTGATGATTATGATATGTAAAACAACAGCTGTATTTGTTGTTGTTTATGTGGTTCACTCATATGAAATATCGTTCGAGAGCTGCGCTCCTTGCGGTTCCATTTATGCTCTCCAAGATACTACCACCACAGCAGGCTCAATAAATGCTTCTGTCAGACGAAAAACAAGTAAATTAACAGTTATAATTCACCTATGAAGCATGATGTAAATTCACAGATTGATATTATCCAGACAGAAACTCTGCCAGATGATCTAAATCCAGTGCAACATGTAATCCAAACACATTATTACTTGCACAAATATCCACAAACTGCTGTTGCATCGCTTCAAATGTTCATAATTCTCTACATATTATCCATAACTTCTCTGTCCTGCATGTAAACACACCAACTAGCTGGCTGGCAAAATGGAGGTGAACTCCTAGCCTTTCCATTGACACCCCACTTGAGCCAATAGGAGATTCCAATGCTGTTGCAATGGACTCGATCGCCAGTGAGGGCCTGTGTTGAAGGAACATGCGTCACTCACATTTCCAGGGTTTAAAGCTATTTAAGGAGCCAAAGATTGGCTCATTTGGTCATAGTCTTTCTCATGAATTTAGATTTTCTAGAAGTGTTTATATACACAGGAAGCTCCTAATCCTGTCTGTTGATTTTTTTTTTTTTTCACTCATATTCACACATTCAGTACCAAACTAGCATGTTCCCTTATGTTTGTAATCTAATTTGTGTGCTGGGGCATCTCTGTTACACCACAGTGCTTCATTTATAATGGTGTGGTGTGACATGTTTTACCTTTATCAAAAAATTACAGCTCCTACAATTCAGATACTGCGCTTGGCCAGTCACCATTTTATAATATTTCCATCAGTTGTGCAGCCCTAGACGTTTGGACAGATGGATTTAACATGAATTGGTACTCAGTAGTACCGTCATAATTCGGCTGGTAGCCCTTAGTTCTTGTGTGATGAGTGCAGCAACGGACAGCAGTTCACACCTGACATCAACATGCATTTTAAATGCTTCTCGAGTCAACACTTTAGCTCAGTCTCACTTTGCTCCTCATATCTGTGTTCACACTTGTGTTCAGAGCTGTCCACTTGGATCACTGAGGGTGTGTTTTGATGCTCAGTGTGAACAGGGCCATTTAAATAGTGACAGCACTGTGTGATTCACGCCCTTAACTCAAAATGCAGCTCTCCTCTTGCAGTTATATATTAAATCCAGGGACGGTCTCCAACTTTTCTATAATACATTTTGATGTGATTGCTGAACATGATTTTAAAATGGTGCCTCCAGAAAGAAAAGTCTTGTTTTTTTTTGTTCTCAGGGACCACCAAATCCCAGTGTTCCCTTTTGATGCGCTATATAGGTCCTACATCAAAACTTTTATGCTATCAGTCTCCATTTTATCTCAGCTGTATGTATCTTAGATACTGTCAGCTCAGCCTGACGTGCTACAATATTTACAATCTTGATCTTTGAGACTGAAGACATGTCTGATATGTTGTTTGGAGTCAGTCAGGCTGGAAGTCTGTTTATTAAGTCAACATCTGCATTTCATCTGAATACTTTGAGACGGAGTTACACGTCTTACCGTATCCCAACGTTACCCGCTGCTCGCACCAAAATATGCACAATATCACCAGAGACACACAGCAATGGTGATTAATATTAGATGTTGTCTCAGCAACTTTCAAGTGGCCCGGCCTCACGCTGTGTGCTGCATCAAAGAGAATATACACTTAAAAGTTGATTTTTGAGAACATTCTGGGGGGTGAAACAGAGGGGTGTTTGTTGGTTCAAAAGCGTTTAGAAGGAGATGTTGTAGCCTCGGAGGCACGGATAGTTAGGCAGTCTTCAGAAGCTACCCCCAAGGGTGGCCCAGAATAGTGGGAACAGAGAGAAAAGACTACAGGATTAGCATGTAGCGTGCAAATGGGACAATATGACGATGATGAAAAATTTTACAGCAAATTAATACAGCAACACATCATTTGTCAGCGGGCGTTCCCCCCTTTTGTGAATACCAAAGCCGGCACCCAGCGGTGAAACAGCTCTTTCTGAAGGAGACATAGCTCTAAAATACAACTAAAAATCCTCCATAAGTTTTTTTCCAACTCTTTTTACCTCCGTATTATTTTATTTTTTTGTGCTGGCTACAATTACACACTTCTCTATTTAATGCTTTTAATGGCAAATACATTTTAACCCCCTAAACATATTAATCAAAGGTGAAAAAATAAATCTCAATGATTTTAATGATACTGAGAGGGAAAGGAAGTTAATTGCACCAAAGAAACCTTCACTTGATCCGTCCCCAGGCAGGCTTATAGATTTTCTCCTTAATTCTGCAGAGACGAATCGGGCATCTGTTTAAAATATTTCTGCTTTCAAAATATTTATTGTGTCTGCGATTCGAAACCCCATTTGACCAGCCGGGTGGAGAGCAGCCGTAAATTATAAAATAAAATCAGGTTTTAGAAAGAGAGATGTTTTTAATGAGAGGTTTTATCGCTGCTTGAGATTCAGTTCAGCTACAGCTCAGTCGGAAAACGAGAGCTTTGAATCTGACGTGTTTGTGTTGCCTGTCCAGGTTTGGAGCGCGGGACGGAGTACTCCTTCCGGGTGTCGGCCATGACGGTGAACGGCACGGGACCGGCCACCGAGTGGACCACAGCAGAGACGTTTGAGAGTGACCTGGATGGTAAAAGCACCTACTGTACTTAAATTATACACACTAAACCAGGTTTAGAGTTTGTGTTTACAGTCTTTTTACTGCTAAGTGTTTTTCAGCATTTAATGACCTGATTGTCTCCCTGGCATTAAAGGACTCAGCTTAAAGGGACAGTTCACCCTAAAATCAAAATTACATATTTTTTCTTTTACCTGTAGTGCTATTTATCAATCTGGATTGTTTTATTGTGTGTCGCCAGGTGTTGGAGATATCAGCCTTAGAAATGTCTGTCTTCTCTCCAGTATAATGGAAATGGATGGCACTCGGCTTGTGGTGCTCAAAGCGCCAAAAAAACACATTTTAAAAACTCAACATCAATGTCTCTTCCCAGTAATCGTGACCCAGTTACTCAAGATAATCCACAGACCTTGTTGTGAGCAGTTTCATGTAGGAACTATTTTCTTTCCACCAAACTTCCACACCAAACGTGTCGCTACACAGAAGGAGGCGTGCATTTACTATTGAACGAGAGGCTAGTGCTTGTGACAGTGCAAAATGTAAACATCAATGGTGTCCTCCTCAGCTGATCTGTAATGCTAGCTAGCTCTGTGGTGCCAGGTAAGCTAGCAGTAGATGTACACCTTCTTCTACATGGTGATTCAGTTAGCGAGTGTAGTTTGGTAAAAATAGTTCCTGGTCATGATTTCTGGAAAGAGGCATTGCTGTCGAGTTTTTCAGTTGTATTTTTTGGGCGCTCTGAGCACCACAAGCAGAGTGCCATCTAGTTCCATTATATTAGAGAGAAGGCAGTCGTCCCTACGGCCGATATCTCCAACACTCAGCAACTCACACCAAAACAATCTAGCTTGATAAAGGGCACTACAGGTAAGAAGAGAAATATGTACTTTTGATTTTTAATATATTCATGTGTTTCCTTCACTAGAATCACGAGTACCGGACATGCCCAGCTCTCTCCATGTCCGGCCGCTTGTTAACAGCATCGTGGTGAGCTGGACGCCGCCAGAGAACCAAGACATCGTGGTGCGCGGTTACACCATCGGCTATGGCATCGGCAGTCCTCATGCTCAGACCATCAAAGTGGACTACAAGCAGCGCTACTACACCATCGAGAACCTCGGTAAGAACAAACCACTGTTAATTGCCACATGTTTATGAAAACACTGCGATGCTTGTGTTTTATTTTAACTCAGATTTTGATTTGATCACTGTTATTAATCTCAACTGCAACTGATTTGTCAAATACCACATGTCAGATATTGATAACGGCCGTATGAACAAATGCACCCTCGCCCGAAATGTCAGCATTTACAAAACATTACAGTGATTGCCCTACTTTAAATGTAACTGACTGGCTCTTTGAGACTTTAATTACAAATAAACAAACGCAGATACAAACAATATGAAGCAATTCATCTGTGCCTCATCGTCAGTATTTACAGAATTAATGAGATCCTCTCCACCACATGCCTGAGCCGCTAATTATACAGATTGGCCTAATGAGGACACAATAATTAAAGGTAAAAAAAAATGTTTAAATAAAACAAACTTGTTTTGGAGGATTTTAATGCTCGCTGTCATCAAAGCAAATGAAACATCAAATGAAAGGTCTCCCTCACTGAAGATCTGCTGAGTGCCATTTCTCTGCGTAGGATCAGTCGTTAGACACAAATGATTTCCGCCACTAATTTCATGATTTTAGATTGAACCAGTTTTAACCCTTTAAGCTCTGCAGTAGAGATAGTCTGCCAGTGCCTACAGTGGTATTTTTGCTTATTGTAAAGTAATTTCTTGGAGTGTCTTCAAATGTTTCATATCGCTAAAATCGGTAAAATCTAAGCTAAAACATGATGTAATTCAATAAACCATAATAATTGATATAAGTATTAAAATGTTTAGTTTCAGATGCGGCAGATCACAGCAGACGTTTTGCCTCCTTAAATGTAGCACTAAGTGTTACAGATCGTTCTTTGTCCCATCTGCTATCGCTTATCTTAACCAGCAGTGATCACTAATTGTCCATGCTTTACCCCTGACAGTGTGATACTGGATTCTGTGTGTTATGTTTTGTACTCACTACTGTCTATATCTCAAATTTAAGTTATGGTATCTCAAATTACCCTAACTTAAGTTGTGTCATTTAAAATATGTTTTTTTTTTTTTTTAATTAAAAATAAATAAACAGAAAACATAGTGATCTAAACAAATTTAAAATGCAGAAACATGATCGAAATATTTCTTAACGCTCCATAAGTTATTTGAATTATGTTCATTTTTTTATTTGTGGCATTGTAATGGATTAATTATTCGTCCCTCTGGCGTCACCAAACGCTTTTGCGCACATTTAGACCTCATGTAACGCAGCATAATGCCGTCATCATGAGCGTTCAATGTGATGACATGGAAGACAGAAGCCTCAGCTTTCTGCTGCTAAAGGAATGAATGTTCTAACTATTTTGGTTTTTATTTTATATGGAGATATATATATAGATGTGGTGGTTCCCAACTGGTCCAGCCACAGGGTCCAGATTTCTCCTTAGTCATTACTTCAAGGTCCACACAGTTTAATACATTCAGCGTCATACTTGCATTTGACCATGTCATCAAGCTAGTTTGTTGTCTCTGTCCAGTATCTGTCCGTTAGTCACTCACTCTACAGCAGGAAACAGCACCTCAAAATGAAAGCTCTTCAGCAGGAAATTCACTGTACTTAAAAATAAAGTGTGTTTTTTACAAACTTGACGTGTTTGCGAGTCACTTGCAGTCCATTCAAAATGAACCCGTGACCCACTTTTGGACCACGACCCACCAGTTGGGAACCACTTCTTGTTTTTAAAGGGTTAAATAAAACTTAAGAAAGCACTGTTGTGAGTGATACCTCTTATTTCAGTGATAAATGGTGATTTTGTGTTGTTTAAAGCAAGACACACACTGTTCCAACTGAGTCCATTATGTAGGTCAAACTGTTGTTGGTCTTATTGATGGTATTTATTGATTAATCACCATCAATAATACCGCAGTCATCAAAGCTTCAGGAAGGGGTCTAGAAGTAGATTATGAGTTAAACGATAATCTCAGAAGATGAAGAGATCTGGGGGAGGAATTGTTGCAAAATATCTGTATATGCATAATTGAATCCTTCATTACAATCACAGTAAGAGGAATGATTGTATTCAAATACTCATTCTGGCCAATATCGCAATTATGAGTTGAGAGTCTCGAGAGTTTTGGCTTGATTAGCCGGTTGGATATCTAATTTATCTCGCTCTTCATGTCTCTCCCACTACGCTCCGCCTTAACCTCTCATTCTCCTTCTCTCTGTCAGACCCCAGCTCCCACTATGTGATCACACTGAAGGCCTTCAATAATGTGGGGGAGGGGATTCCTGTGTACGAGAGCGCCATCACCAGACCACAGTCAGGTATGAACGACACACATGTAAATCTACGCACAAATCTGCTGCTGGCTTACCTGAAAAACATTAAAATAATTAAATAGTTGCATTTATACCGTTCATCTATGGTAGAAAATCCCATTTGCAAGCCACATAAAGTATTATAAGATATTCTCTCGCTGTGCGGCCGCAGTCAGTCAGCTCAAACAAAGACTTCTACTGACATTTATCTTCACTCTCCCTCTAACCTGAGATCATTATGAGAAAGAATGTGTCTCGACTCCAAATTACCAAAGAGATAACGGGTCATCGGGGTGTCTCACTGCTCTAATTAACTCTCTCCTCAATGGCTCCCAATATACTCCAGTCTGTTTTTAATCAAATGTTCAAAACCCTCCAATTTTGGCCATAGATCACCCATTGTCCTGATATTAGGATTTCAGGAAATAAGATCCCGGTTTATTGATGCAGCAGATATACACCCAGAGAGACGAGACAGAAATATTATTGCAGAATATAAAGATGGGACATTATGTGCACGGTTACAGTAGGTGCAGGAAGAGTGAAGGAACAAAGTCTGATATAATATTTAACTTTTCCTCAGTAAAATGTCTACAAAGGACTGGACCAATGACATAGATTTTATTCAGCTGTGTATTTACATGAACCTAAATGTTTCCAACAATGTACAAACCCAGAGAAATCCCTAATATTAATGAAGGACATCTCATTTAGTTGCCATTGCCTGCCAGTGGCATCATTTCCCTTTGCTTCGTCTGCCAGATCCTGTCATAAATTTACTTTTACTGTACCAATTTTAAGCCACGTTTTTATGACACACTTTTTAGATCTCATCTTAACAGATGAAGGATTTTAGTTCGACGTCTGGATCTCAAGTTATCAGAGAAACAAGCTGAGCAAACGTCAACAGCAGCTCGGCTCCAGCCCCTGCTGTGCCAAACGGCATCAGAGAAACACAAATTTTTAACATGACACTACTTTATTCAGTGGTTTTACCGGTTTAAATCAACTGCTCTGTTTGTTTTGGAGAGGAAGAGACCTCTGCGGATAATTCGGCTCACAGTAAAAACCTCCTGAACATGTGGATTTTCAGTTAGAAGAGAAAAAAGCTGAGCACACATAAGCAGGAGCTGGGCTCACAGCCTCTCACCAACGAGCCAAATGGCATCAGAGAAACACAGATTGTTAATGTGAAGCTGCTTTATTCAGTGTTTTTACCGGTTTAAATCACCTGGTTTGTTTGTTCTGAAGAGGAAGAGACCTCTGCGGGTAATTCGGCTCCTGGTAAAAACCTCCCGAATAATAAACAAAGGAGTCCTAATCAGGAAAAACTGACTGCAATGACGACATTGCACTGTCTTTTATTATTGTTTTGATTGAAAGACCCCTGGCAGCAGAAAATTACACACTGTACGTTTGATTAGTCTCAACCATTAAACCTTACTGGGTCTAAACGTTATTTTACATTCTTGATACACACATATTCAGTGGCATGGCTGATACCGATCAATTTTGGCTTACCAGAGACGCATCAGTTCTGTGTATATATATATCAGTCAATGAGTAACATGAAATAGCCGTACAATCAGCTGCCAGAAATGCCAGAAGAGATTCAAACTCTCTTGCACCTCAGATTCAAACTTGCGAGGGAAAAGAAAGAAAATGAGATACCAATAATAATGATAAGTAAATAAATGTGTATATGTGCACATACAAACAGGACTGTATGTTTGAAGTAATTTAGAAACAGAATACTCATTACAGTTTGTCTACCACTGACAAGTTCATTTTTTAAACTGTGAAACGTGGAGCTTGATACACACTATCTTGGTCACAATTCTTTGAGAGACAAGAGCATGTCCCTCCAGGCGAAAAAATTTGGGTGCAAGACAAAGAACACTTCACGGCGGGAAGTCTGCACACTGTAGGCTCCAAATAAATAGTTTATTTTTTCTTTTCTTTTAAGGCAACATTTCGCCTGAGGAAGATCTTGTAGATCGAAGCATTGCCTCAAAGAGAAAGACAAATAAACTATTTATTTGGAGCCTACAGTGTGCAGACTTTCGTGACTTTCATAACCAAATTTAAGAGATTGTTATTGGAAATTTAATTGGCTGTAATAATCCAGTATTAGTTGGACTGTAGTCTGTCGACAGCGATGCCGTTATCTTTGCATAGCGACTGTTGTTGTTGCATCAACTATAGAATAAGGACAATCCGGTTTGGCTGCGATCCCGACAATCTGTAATCCTTTAGATCACAACCCTGTTAACAATTAGAAGCAAAACTTAAGTCTCCATGCAGCGTGCTTGACAAATGATCTTAAAGTGAGAAACACTGCCTGTTAGACTGCGTGTGAGCTGAGTTCACAGAGTTTATGTGACAGTGTCAGAAGACAACCAGCCCATGCTCCCCGGGGTGTCCCAGAATGTGGGCTGCACCCGCCTCCTCTCCTATCCAGCCTCCCACCTCCCCGCTCAGCCTTGATCACTCCAGTTTGTCTCCGCTGCAGCACTGTTGCAAAGCCGAGCTTGAGAGGGGTGGGATGCTGGATGACATGAATCACGTCAACATGCTTCGAGGGGGGGTGGCAGCCTAAGTGTATGCGCACACACCCGCACACTGTCATACTGTACACTTCTCTCTATGAAGCTCTCTCTGCCTCACACACACACAGTGCTGCGTGCACACACGCAGACCCCCTGTGGTGGCTTTGGCAACCCTTCGTCAGATCCAAACGTTTCCTCTCAAAGCAGAACCAAAGCCCACCACCATCGTCTGCTGCTGAATCCTCTGGGGCGCGTTCCCTTCCTGCCAGTTTGTTCAAGTCGGGATTAAAAAGACGAGCTGACCTACATAGTACTTTTACTTTTGAAAAAAACTGAGGGAAAACTTGGTGAACTTAGGTTGAGAGAGTGCTAAGTTGAATATGTTATAATAATATGACGTCTTAACTGAAGAGCAGGAAATGAGGGACTGCACCCGCGTCTGAAACGAAATGTTACAGGGGCAAGTCGGCCCCTTTCCCGCAGTGTATTCTGCTGGCTAACACTGGAGACTGTATTCTTCTGGGTAAAGAAAAGCAGCTTGCATGCCACTCCAAAAACCTCAGTGCCTCTCCACAACCACATGAATTCTCTGATCTTCATCACACACACTCTGACTCAGTCTTGGGAATATAATGAGGGCAGCTCTGCACAAAGAGGTGTCAAATGGAGCGAGGCGGAGAGGAGAGAAGAGGAGAGGAGAGGAGAGGACCAACAAGTGGTCAAGGAGGAGTGTCATTGTGGGTGAATGACCAAAGCTTTTTCTCCCATCACCAACTAAACCCAGGACAGAGCAGTGAGACCAGCAGCCAGGAGGCCATCTTGAAGTGTTTATGCTTCAGTTCGGCAGCCAGAAGCTTCTTGTTTCAGCCCCTCAGACACACACACACACACACACACACATACTGGGTTTTATGGAGTGTAATGAGCAAACACACTCAAGTGTTTTTTGTGCGAGCACACATACACACTGTCACTCTTACATAAGCAGAAGATTAAACAACAGGTTGTCGTTACACAACATACTAAATACCATTTATCATATTCAGTGCTGAACTGCGATTTCAGTTTGGCTCCTTAAAGGTGAAAATGACTGGATTTTAAGATTTAATTCAGCACTTACAGCTGAATAGAAATAATTATCAGTTATTTGTTGTTGAAGCACTGCAGGTAAAGTCAAAGCAGCAAAAAGGACGGTATAGTTTTAGTATTTTGGGGGGATTTACATATTTTTTGCTTCAGTGTGGTGAAGTATGTTGATTTTTAAAGTGCCTTTTTTACTGCATTGACCAAAAACAAAGATTTTAATCTGGTAATTTTATCACTAATCTGCTTCCCAATAAAAATTCCCTATATAAAATAATATTCAGTGTGTTGGCATCACAAAAGGACACACTGAAAAAGTATTGACATTTACCATGGCTTTGATATGACTAGAATCGATACATGAGAACTGATTATAGGACTGTATGCCTCAGGACAGCCTGTTTTATTTATTTATTTATTCATTTATTGTCGGGACACTACACATTAATAAATATTGTTGTAGTTGTGCCAGAGTTAGCCAAAAGACTTGTTTCAACATCAGGTGTTACATGGTTACCCTTAAAAAGTATATAAAAATAAAATTTAAAAGGTATTTAAATAGTTTAAAGCTGCCGTTGATAACTTAAAAAATAAAATAAAATAAAATAAAAAATGTTATTTGCAGAAACTGTTTCTATATTCACACAGCACTAAATGAGACAGATAATCTGTGAGAAAAAAATCATACTCTTTTACCTACTGTATTTCCTTGTAGTGCTTCTAATGGCCTCACTGCATATGAACGAAAACAACCAATCAGAACCGAGTAGTCTCCAAAGCAGCCGTCAGTCATGTCAGTCACTGCTTGTGACCTGCAGTTGGACTGTCAAACTAGTCGGCGCTGAGCAAATGTGAATCAAGATTCTGTAACTGCATTGCCTGTTTCTTGCTTCAGATGTTTCCAGAGACGTATTTTAGTGTACTGTTTAGCTGTAAACTGAGAAGGTTTGCCCAGCAGGTGGGCAGTGCTTCATTTCAGCGTGATTGTTTTCACCATGGCGACGAGACCAAACTTTCTCATTTGACAGCCAAACAGTACACTAAAATATGTTTCTGGAAACAGCTGAAGTAATAAACAGGCAATACAGTAACAGAATCTTGATTCAGCGCTGACTAGTTTGACAGTTTACGAGCTGTGTTTGACATTACTGACAGCTGCATTAGAGACTTCTCGGCTCTGATTGGTTGTTTTTGGTGTGCCGTGGTCAGTGGCGTATGGGAGTTAGGGTGGGAGATGCAAGATTTTGCATCTGAGCTAGCTGCAATTTGACACTGGGCAACATCAACATACATATTACCCAGCAATCATCAGTGCAAATCTGTATATGACGAACATACCAAATAAAATAAGACACTATTCATTCAGTTGAATATGTTTTATAGTTTATTGTGGTTTTATAGTTTAAAGTAAACATATAATGCTATTGTAGATTAGATTGCTACTGACTCGTTAACAAACTAAGACACCATGATGGAGCTGGGTTTGCCTTCATGATGGCATGTATAGCAGTTGGCCCCACTTTTTTAATTCAACATGAGTTCTTCTTTGAACATGGGTGTATTTTTAAGGTGGCAATCTGAATGAGATACAAGAGCCTGCTCTCTCTATGGGCCCCAGAGTAACTGCACTCCCTGCACTGTCTTTACTTACTCCCCTGGCTGAGGTAGATTCTAGCAAATGCCATTAGAAACACTTGTGCACTTCTTCCAGGATATAATGACCACCTCAGCAAATATGTCACAGTTATTTTTTATAAAAATGACCACCTTAAAAAGAGAAAATTAACATTTGTAAAGATGTCATACAGGACAGCGTTATACGACATCGTTAGGTACTAATTAAAACATGCAGCACAGAAGCACACAACATGCACACACTAAAATGGAGCCGTTATAAACCAAACTAAATAGGATTAGGCTTGTATCTCACATCATTATAATTGTATCCTCACAATGGGAATGATGCCAGTCATTATCTGTATTGATTCAAAGAGGAAACTTTCCCCACAAGCTTTTTAGCGAACGCCTTTGAGCCTGAGAACAGAAGCAGCAGTCAGCACACACACATCCATCCACATGTCCATGACTCTCTTCTCTGCCTGCAGGCTCCGTTACTTAAAGCCTCTGTATTCCTTCTATAGTTTTCAAGGACATAATGCAGTTTGTTGACGTCGCTGGGCACAGAGAGAGATGTTCCAGTGCATTCAGTGTCCTTCTGTTTATCCACTTTACATTAAAATGTCGTGAAAAGCTCCGTGATGTAAACATTTCAAACACACATTTCTGTGTCGCCTCTCTCTGAAAAGAGTGGGTCAACACCGAAATGTACGTGTTTGAAAGGTTGGCTGCAGGATTGTGGGTATCTGCTTTCAGCCTAGTTTTCCATTTACTGTAATCCTTTCTTATGAATAGAGTATCTCTTCTTCTCTGTAGTGCTACAGTAGCTATTGATAGAACAGCACATACTTCTATATAGCTGCCAAGTCTGTAGATTCGTCTTACTGTAGAAGTCTGTTTTTCTAATAGAATCTTCTCTCTCTTTCTCTTCACCCTTCCCAATCCCATCCTTGTTGCACGGATCTTTTTTCTCCCTCCCTCTTCTTCATTTTAACTCATTAACCTTATTTTCTCCCGTTTGTTGCTCCCCGCATCCTGTTTCAACTCCACTGTCTGATCCGCCACGCTTCTCCTCATGTTTTAATTTTGGTCATTTTAATTTGCGTGCGTGCATGCGGGTGTCCTGCCTGACGTGCAGACCCCATAGACCCCGATGTTGACCTGTACGAACTCTTCCATGCTCCATACACCCCAGTACCAGACCCCTCTCCCATGATGCCGCCCGTGGGCGTTCAGGCCTCTGTGCTGAGCCACGACACCATCAAGGTGACCTGGGCCGACAACTCGCTGCCTAAGAACCAGAAGATCACAGACAATCGCTTCTACACCGTGCGCTGGAAGACCAACATCCCTGCCAACACTAAAGTCAAGGTAAGAGATTCTGGTTCCTGTTTTAATGCGTTTATTTAATTCAGAATGTCGATTTTTTAAAAGTACTGGATTCAAAGGACCTTGTTCTGAAATTCTCACTGTTGTAATTGACGAGCATTTCTCCCAGAAAAGAAACTCCACTTTAATTTCTGAACTCCCTCTCCTTTTTCTGGTCTAGCTCAGCACTTTTACGCCTACATAACTAGCTTACAACTTTGTGTAATTCACTAAAGTACAACTCAAATCATTTCAGTCAGATCAAACTTTGGTGATACGCCTTCATTTAATACAGTACGATTTCTGTGTATTTCAGTGCTGTGGGACTTTGTGCTTCCCTTCACGCCCACACTTACCAGAGAGTTGTATTGATGTGCTGAAAATAAAAAGTAATGTCATACAATGATATATAATAAAGTATTCCCACAGCAGCTCCCGAGCACAGTGGCAGCATAATGCTGATGTTTGTAACTGAGCAATAATCTGTTTTCATCCAACTTTTGAAGCTCTATAAAGAGAAGTAGTCACTCTGTTTTTAACTGAGAAATTCAGCCTCAGAATTTAGTCTTACAGCGTTAGACCTCCTCTCAACCGCAGATGAAAAGGTATGAAAATTTCGTCTCACAATTCCAGTGACCAGAATTATCATGGTTACCAGTATTTTCGTAGTGTTGTTAAAATGTGCTGGAAATGTCCACAAAATATTGATTAATACATCGAAATAATTCCATCAGGTTTCATATTGAAAACCACAAATAACACAGTGGTGCAGTGGTTAGCATTGTCGCCCCACAGCAAAAGGGTTCATGGTTTGAACCCCGGACTCAGGCACCCTTCTGTGTGGAGTTTGCATGTTCTCTCCATGTCAGTGTGGGTTTTCTCTGGGTGCTCCAGCTTCCTCCCACAGTCCAAAGACATGCAGGTTAACTGGTGACTCTAAATTGTCCGTAGGTGTGAATGTGAGTGTGAATGGTTGTCTGTCTCTATGTGTCAGCCCTGTGATAGTCTGGCGACCTGTCCAGGGTGAACCCTGCCTCTCGCCAAGTGTCAGCTGGGATAGGCTCCAGCACACCCACATTCCTTAACAGGATAAGTGGTTACAGAAAAAAGAATTAAATTAAATGAGCAGCTCTTTGCGTGTGCATCAGCATTAAAATAATAACATAACCAAAAGCTTATTTAAACATATTAAAACCATATCGGATGTGCATTAACTGACATTAGAGATAGTCTGGTTTTAAAACGTTCGAGTATCTGTGTCACTATAGATGAGGACAAGGGACCAGTAGCATTACTGGGTTTGTCTGGTTTGTCTGACTGTTGCTAACTTGGTTGATGCTGGACAGTATTTTCAAAGAGCGGTAATCAATCATCATTTTAATAGCATTTCAGATTTAAAATGATTATACTAACTGTCGGAAATTTCTCTTTGTTTATCGAAAAAGTGGTAAACATTTTATCCCTACTCTCTTGGTTTTGGGTTGAGCCAGAGATGGTTTACAAGGGCAAGACAACAGAACTTAAAGAAGTACTTCACTTACAAAATGACCATTTATATATCAGGTATTCACCCCATGTTACCTTGAGTTGGTGAAGAAGACTGGATTTTTCTTACAAAACATCTGTCCATCCTGGAAAAGGGATCCCTCCTCAGTTGTTCTTCCATTAAAGGTGTTTTCTGGGGGAGTTTTTCCTTATCCGCTGTGAGGGTTCAAGGACAGAGGGATGCAGTATGCTGTAAAGCCCTCTGAGGCAAATTGTGATTTGTGATTTTGGGCTTTATAAATAAAATTGAATTGAACTGACTGCCTCTATGGCGAATGGAGAATCCAAAAGAGGTGAACATTCTTCATGAATTCATTCATTCACTCAGATTTATCCAGTTGCACACTCAGTACTTTCCAAACACATCCATTTTTCCGTAACATTGGGATTTAAAAATCATCAGTACAAGGTACAGCCAAGTAGCGAACCTCAGCTATTCATACACAGAAGTGTTTTAAACCGTAATGTCTTAGCAAAAATGCATGTGTTTAGGAAGTGCTGATCATACGACTGGACAAATGAGACTTGAAATATACCGAAGGAGTTGTGTGAGAGTTTGTAAGCAGATGTTTTCATATAGTTTTGCTGTTGTAAAATGCAGCCCCCCTTGACTTAATGATAAATGTTTGCCTTTTTTTGGATTCTCCGTGTACTGTAGAGGCATGCAAGAAAAACAAAGTTTTCTTTACATATTTAGTGTAACGCAGGTAATTGATATATAAATGATCATGTTATGGGTGAAGTATTCTTTTAACCACATGAAATATTTACAGGATATTAAAAAGACTTGTAGCACAGTTGATGTTGAAGATGTAGATTGAGTAAAATCCCCTTTGCATTCCTGTTAAAGGTTGTCTGACAGTTCAGCTCCGGGGCTATCTGTAACTGTAGTGGTTATATTAAACTCACTGTGGTGTTTTATATTAAAGCTTCTTCTTGATGGCTGTACAGTGGCAGGCCTGCAGCTAAGGATTAATTTCATTATCTGTTAGTTATAATCCTTAATTTTCTATCCTGTTTGATTTGGCAACCTCTACAGTAACAGTGGTAACGGCAGTTGTGGGTAATACCACAGCAAGAAGAGCGTCCTTGTAGCTGAATGGTTTCAGAGTGTTACATGTCATGCCCCTCCGCTTGATCTCCATCTACTTCCTACCAAAAATAAATCTTTAAAAATAAAAACATAAATAAAGCAGAAAAGCAACTCATGTATCTGTTTACAGCGCAGCCAAACAAACTCATGTTGTTTTTGTGGAAATGTGAGTCAATAATTGGCCCTTTTCCATGATGCCGTGAGCAACCACAATTTGATTTTTAATGCTGTGTACCCTTTGAGTACATGACAACAGAGCACATTAAAGTTGCAGTTCCATTATATCCTGCAATATTTAAAAGTGATCCACTGTCAAAAAGTGACAGTTGTTTTATTTGTCGATGCATTTTTAATGAACAGTCCTGGTGACAAACACATCACATTTCCTGTGGCTGCTTAACAATAAAAGCCAACAGTGTTTGGTAAGTTGAGCACTACAGTGGCAGCAGCTGTAACATCCTAAATTAAGATTTCTAATGTTTTATTTTCATGGAAAAGAAAAGGGAAAGTTCAGTCAGTATTTGTGAGCATGAGCTCCTCTCTGTGAAAGCCAGAAACCAGGGAAGTTAGTGTCAAAACTGTGATGTCATCAAGTATAAAGACTGCAGCTTCTCAATGGAAAAATATGAGAGCCTGATTTTGTGGACCCACAGAATGTTTGGTTTTTTTTTTATATAAAAAATAGCTTTATTCTGTTGTAGTGTTCTCAGTTCTGAAACAGAAAATGCACCCATATACTCATAACTTCCCCCTGGGTGCTCTTAGTGTCTTCTCTCCCAATTTATTCTCTATGGAGCGGCTCCAGACTTTAATGACATCACAAATTTGAGTTAAAGCACTCTTGTCTTTGGATGTGGAAGAGTTGTTAATGTTTACTTATATTTTTGGAATGTCTTAGACCATTGGTTTCCAACTGGTGGGTCGTGGTCCGAAAGTGGGTCACGGGTCCGTTTTGAATGGACCACAAGTGACTCGCAAATGTGTCACTTTATTTTTAAGTAGGCTGAATTTCAGGCACAGAGCTTTTATTTTGAAGGGCTGTTTCCTGCTGTAGAATGAGTGACTAACAGACAGCTACTTGAGAGAGACAGCAAATTAGCTTGATGCCATGACTAAAGGCAAGTATGATGAAGAATATATTAAACTGTGTGGACCTTGAACTAATGATTACGGAGAAATCTGGACCCCGTGGCTGGACCACTGTCTTAGACCATAGGTATAACATTTCTGAATTTTGAAAACGATCATGTTCCCCTTTAACCCAGCTCTGATACAGCTGCAGCAGAGTGAACAGTGAACAGTAACGCTGGATTACACACATTTCCTTTGAAGCCCTCATTCCACAGGCATAGAGAGGCACCCCAAAACCTTAATTAATATAACTTTTATATTGCTATATGTTTTGATTAATCTTTTAAGTGTTTAAATTCCCTAATGTCAACTGGGATAGGCTCCAGCACACCCACAACCCCTAACAGGATAAGCAGTTACGAAACATGAATGAATGAATGAATGTAAATTACGTCTATGAAACGTCAGATTAAAGTGAAAATACAAATCAAATTGCTTGTTTTGTCCGAACAACAGTTCAAAACCCAAAAGTGTTCAGCTTACAATGATACAGAACAAAATAAGCAGCAAAGTTTGTACAGTTTTTATTAATAAATGAAATGATGATGAAATATTAGCTGATCAATTTCTGTCAATCAGTTATTAAATTGTCATCCTGAACAAGCTCATTTCGTCAGTGTTAGTGGTTGGTGAAATATGACATTGATTGGCTGGATTCAGTGATATACAGATGCAGAGCTACTGTGTGACGTCATGTGAGTGTAACATATTAAATAGAGTTAAAATATTTGTAGTGAGTCGCAGTGAGCTGAGCCTGAAACACGGTGTTCAAGATTCAGCCTCTGATTCTTGACCTGAAGCTCAATCATAATGATCACTTATCTCTGAATACTTTATTACTGTGTGTGTGTGTGTGTGTGTGTGTGTGTGTGTGTGTGTGTGTGTGTGTGTGTGTGTGTGTGTGTGTGTTTTCATGGCTGCATGCATGTATGCAAACCTGAGGCCGAGCAGAGCTCTGATAAAGGCCTACGTTTACTGATAAATTATTCAACAAGGACAAGATAAACTGAGCAGTAGAAAAAGAGTCTGTAGATCTGACTGTGCATTCTCCTTACAGCCAACTCAGAATGCACGCACACACACACACACACACACACACACACACACACACACTCAGTCAGCAGTCAAGTCTCGCCGCTTGATGCCCAAATTGGTTTGATTCTCTCACTGTGACAGTAATTAAAGAGTTCCACAGGCTCATTATGTTTCTGTCCCATTAACCAAATTCAATATATTAACAAGTGTATTACGTCTTCTCTACTGTTCTTTTCCCTTCACTCTGAAAACTGCTTCTTGCACATCCAGTATATGTGCGAGTATATCTGGAGACCAGTCTAAGCAGCGGTGATGCCTTCACCTTAATGCTGCTGTTCATCATGTCCTCTCCACTCTTAGAGCGAGTCTAGCCAGACAAGCTTGTACATTATTGAAGAGACGACTGCTCTCAAACTGGCAGCGTGTTTCTTAAGAACAGAGTGTTTTCTTTTCCTATCCCACTGCCCTGTGTTTGACAGCCCCCACCGGAGAACTGCACTTTTGTCATAGCACGCAATGTTATAGATAGGGCTGTTAGAGACCGGCGAGCCTGACTCGCTGCTGCTGCTACGACCAGTTAGTCAGCTCAGGCCAGCAAATACCAAGACAATGGTTATATAACTCAAGAGCTTTTAATTTGCTGACTTAATGAAAGTTTGTAATGTCATAGAAGTGTGAAATACACCACATTGGTTTTCCATTTTGTGTGACTATCCCTGCTGCATTTGGCTTTACAGCTTTTTGTAATAGCATATTTGTCTTTGGGTAGAGCTACATGTCACACACAAAATGTAAAAGCTTCTGGTTCCACTCAGTGGTCAGTGTGTCCTAAACGCTGCACAACATTCACAGTAGTGCTTGTGTTAACAGTCTCATAGGTTATTGAGGTAAAAATGATTTGCAATTATTTTGATGATTTTGTTTTTTTAGAAAAAGTGTCGAACATTCAGTTAAAAGGTTCTGCTTTTGTTTGCCTTATCTGTTAGCTAACATATTATGTTTAAGTTTTGGAGTCTTAGAGAAAACAAGACACTGGAATGTTTGCGTTGGGTGTTTTATTTACTAAACTATGACTATATGAATCAGTTAAACAACAAAATAATCAGCAGTTTAATGAATCGACCCATTTTTACTCCCAACCCGTGAAATACCGACACTTGGTCAGTTCCTGTTGGCGTCAGATATTGACTGATGAGGCACCCTTTAGCATAAGAAATGTTGATGTGTTCAAACAAGGCTTTTATGCCCTGTTTTCTCTTTCTTTTTTTGTGTTGTTTTGTTCTGTTTTTGTTAAGTTTTTCTTTGTTTTTGTTTTCTGTTTGTTTGTTTTTGTGATTTGTTGTATTTCAGGTAGCCTTGTGTTACATGTTGGCCAAAGGGCTACAGATGAAAAGTAGCATATTGGCTAATGCGAGCATTTTTATACCATGTGTATTTATTAATTCGCACTGTCCCTTTTTATATAAACTAAACTAAAAGTAACCTAAAAGAAATGCACCCAGTCGTGTCATTATTTGACACTCTGACTGCGACTGTAGTTTAAAGGGTGGGTTGGTCAAACAAACACGGGACTTTCACGCAGGAGACGGCTGTTTGTGTCCCGTGAAAAACCAAAAAAGAAAACTACATTGAAGGTTAATTTTGAAACAAGGCTGTGTGTATTTCACAAGCAGAAACTTGACATTTCCTGTGAATACGAAAGTTGAATTTGAAAGGCACCATGCATGTAGCGAGTGGAAATTGACACGTCATCCCCGGCCATCCAAAACTGATACTAGATGGGTACCAAGCAATCACGGATCTTCTTATAGGCGACATAGACGGACACTTGTGGGTGGTGCCAAAATTGCATTAGCTCTTGGTCTTGGTTGTAATAAATACAGTAATATTAATATCTTCATGATTTTGGTTGATGGAGGCGTCAGGGGAAGCTTTCCTAGGTCATCCAACATGCTAGGTCTGGCACTTGTACCTGGGACGTCATAGCTTGACACATAAGGCCACTGGCTAACAGCCAAAGTACATGAGGCACAGGCGTGACATGTCATGAAGGTGGGACAGAGCAGTGTCCTTTACCTGCTACAGACTCTCTGTAGCACCTGGTTGCTGCCGCTTCACTGTGTGTATACTGAGCTTTGAGCAGAGTGAAAACACAGCCAAGGCTATGTAAGCTGTTTCAGAATTAATTAACTGGATCATTTTAACAACAGGATGCGTTGATTTGATTGATTTGATTTAATGTAAAATGTAAAAACACCCTCAGGGTTTCTGTGCTGCGTCACATTGCCTCTGGCGCAGTGAGGTATTCATTTGATTCCTTTTTAAACAGAACATAGTCTGTTTTTGTTTTTTTTTTTGCACAGCTCTATGTAGATCTAGATATCATGTTTTCTGTTGGTGGGCCATGGAGCCTTGCACAGAGCAGGAAAATAGAACAGCAGCATAAAAATATAGAAGAGCCACGCAGTGTGCGCACAGACGAGCACGACTTCCCTGGTCAGTGTAGCAACTGCTTTGCTGCAGTCAGGCTGTGGCAGACGGGCCACAATGCATCTGTATCCCAAGTATTTTGGCTGTAAGTGTCGGCATTTGATGATGTGGGAGAGAATGTGTTGAATTAATAGTAAAAATACGTTAATGAATGTAACCTGCCATTAAACAAACTAGATTCCTGTTAATGTGTGTGTTTGTGTGTGTTTGCCTGTCCCTCCCCAGATGGCCAACACCACCAGCCTGAACCACATGGTGACGGGTCTGAAGCCCAACACGCTGTACGAGTTCTCCGTCATGGTGACCAAAGGCCGCCGCACCAGCACGTGGAGCATGACCGCACAAGGCACCACCTTTGAGACCAGTAGGAGCGAACACACACACACACACACACACATTATTGTGCAAAAACACACAAACTGTGCATAATCACAGAGACATAAACAAACAACATGTCCAGTGTAACGAGCCCCTGGCTGGCCGGGAGTAATGTTTGACTTTTTGCAGCCCTAACGGAAGGAGAGGACACGCCTGTGGAAAATCAAGCTGTCACTGCTCAGTATAATATAATCTAAATAATAAAGGTATTTTTTAATAGACCTCACACTAACTCTCAGTGAAATTGAAGAAACCTGCAGCAAATTTTAGTGATTGCGGGACATAATTTCAGTCGGACTAACCCTGCTTCACTGCAAAATGTGCAACTGGACAAATCATGAAATAATAATAATTATAATCATATTAATAATACACTCTTGTGTTAAAGCAAATTTTGTTTACATGTTTCTCTTGATTTGCAGACCCCTGGCCGGGTGTTTGAGCCTGAGGAGCAAACTGAGACCTGACTCTTTTATGGGTTCAAGCTCATAGAACAAATACATGTTGCTTTGTTCATTAATCGTTTTCCTGATTCATGATTTTATTGCTGTTAAACTTTGTGTTGCCTTTCGCTTGGCACAATATCTGAGGGATGACAGTGAATGATTACTGTCTCCCCTGAGTCCACTGGATCCAAATTGCATAAATAGTCTGTATCGGTGTTAAAATTACTCATCGTGCTGTCACCACAGTCCTTTTAAATCCATCAGCCATTCTGTATTGAAAATACAATCCCCTGAGTATTTGTATAAGAGTCCTGCAGTGCTGCGTACCTAATACTGCAGATACTAAAGTGTCAGAGCTAATACTTCATCGTGAGTAGGAACTGCTGAGCTTAAAGTTGCCTGACAATAAACCGGACATTAAAAACAAAAACTAATTTTCTTTGAAACGGCGCCTTATTGGATTGAGATTTATTGGACGTTTAAAACGGAGTGGAACTTTTTGTGGTTTTTTATTAAGAGGTGAGGAAACAGCCAGTTTTCTTTTCTGCCCAGCCAGGGGGTTTGTTTCACAAGTCTGCGAGAGGGTTTTATCTACAAGGTCATAAACACTCACAGGGATGTGCAGACAAGTCACAAAGTTCAGGTCTTCACTTCTGAGCACCAGCAAGATATACACAGCACTTAAAATGCACATACAGAATCCAAAGATTTATGCTAGGTTATACACTACACATGCAGGCACATACACAGGTTACTCATACCTAGTGAGTGCATCATGTTGTTGATATTAGACAATATGTGTTTTACCTGAACTTATCAACAACAAAGCAACTGTCCTGTCTCAATCCCTCCACAGTTCCCAGCTCCTCCCCGAAAGACGTGACCGTGGTGAGCAAAGAGAACAAACCTCGCACCATAATTGTCAACTGGCAGCCTCCGTCTGAGGCAAATGGAAAGATCACAGGTGAGCACCAACAGCCCCGTTTCTACCAAGCAGTACGGATTAGTTCAGTTTGGTACGGTACGATTTTTCTGTTTCCACTGTGAAAAGTTGCGGATGGTACCAATAGAACCGTTGCGTACCATCCCCATGTTTGGTCCCCCCTCTGTTGGGGTACCAAGCACACAGATCTGGTACTAAAAGGTGGAGCTGGGAACACTGGTTTTGGTTGCGGCTGCTTTTGTAACCACTGTTCATACTGTGGAGAGTTTTACATACAAAATGAAAGGATGTTTTGCTGCCTCTTGCAGCAGCTGAAATCTGAAAAAAAAGATTTAATTCACTGGGCTGACTGCCAGCGACTTTTAAGGAGGAACGTTAACTTGTAAAGGTACTCAATGTGTGAGCTGACAGTGTAAATCCATCAACACCTTAAATTTCACTGTGACAACTTTGACTCTCACTCCAGCCTGTGCTATTTTGTTCTGAAAATTTCGACATGCAGCCCAGTTCTGTGGACGATAAACAAGGTGCAGACTGATAAAGGAGGAAATACAGTGAAGTACAAATACATTTAAGAGTAGTGTTTGCGGTGGAAACGCTGGGGTCTAAGTACCATGTCTGAAGGGTTACTTTTGTTCCAAAGGTACCATACTGAAAGTGTTTGGTGGAAACAGGGCTAAAGTCTTTATTGTATGTTAGATAATTTGTGGTCTCACAGATAAATCAATAGCATTTAAGCTATATATGCTACTGTATAACCCTTTGTAACTGTAGTAAAAAGATCTGATGTTACTGGACTGAAAAAGATTTCTGAATGGCTGTCTTTAATTTTAGCCATTTACATCTCTTTGTAGAGACTCTCCACTAAAAGTTGACTAATTAAATCACATTAAGGTGGAGAATCGATCCACACAAAATGATTACGCACATAAAATGTCCAAAGAAAATGTATTTTCATTGTGCTTTTCAGCCTCTTTATGCAGTAATGGTCAGAGAAGAACCTCCATCTCCGTCTGATCACTGCACTGCAGGCTGAGACGCTTTTACTAAAAGGAGATGTAATGCAGTGTATTATATAAATCCAATAAAGACTGAGATACATGACTCTGATTGTGCAGTTTGACTTGATAAAGCAAAGTAGCACAAAAACATTGAAATTGATCAGCATTGAAGCCACTTCATCTTAACCGACTCGTCCTTCTCTCTCTCACCTTATATTTATAGGCTATATCATCTACTACAGCACAGATGTAAACGCCGAGGTCCACGACTGGGTTATTGAACCAGTGGTGGGCAACCGCCTGACCCACCAGATCCAGGAGCTGACGCTGGACACCACCTACTACTTCAAGATCCAGGCCCGAAACTCAAAGGGCATGGGCCCCATGTCTGAGGCTGTGCATTTCCGCACTCCGAAGAGTAAGTTTGGAAAACAAGATTAGATGGGAACAAGATAAGGACCAACGCTACAATGAAATTGCATCCATCCTTTTGACAGTTAATCCCACCTAGCACTTAAAGAGCTGCACGTTTTTTTTCTTCAGGAGTTGGTGAAGCTATAGAAGAGCTAAAAGGCGAGATAATGAATATTGGATTTACATTAGTCAGGTCGCCAGAAGCACAGCTCCAAATGAATGCTAATTTTGCAAGTGTTTGCTGAAACATCATGCACGCCATCACAGCTTCATTAGTGGACCAGACCGAAAATGTTAAGGCGAGGAAGGGCACTGTGTTTGCGGGGGCGTGGAGTTTAAGCAACCAGTGTGAGACGACTGAAATGCAGATGACTACGTTTAAAGGCTTTTCAGACGCTGTAACGCTGCACCAAGATTTGTAACACTCACAGACAGGATTTTACAGCTCTGCAAAGTTATGACAACAGCAGCTAAGTTATCTTTCATCAGGAATATTTCCAGATTAACGGTTGAAACACAAGCTTCTCATTACACAGTAATCCACCAGGAATGTGAGCTTGTTAGTATGTAATTGGCTAAAGGCTTAAATAAATGCTCTAGTTAACACTCAGGACAAATTCTCCTGATGCCGTTGTTGTGAGAAAGTCTCCTGAGAGCTGAGGTGGATTTTTCCAAAGCCTTGTTGATTGGTTGAAGATGACCGAATTACTGCAAAGTTCATTCATTGATGATTCGTTCATTTTCTGTAACCGCTTATCCTGTTAGGGGTCGCGGGGGGGTTGGAGCACATCACAGCTGACATTGGGCGAGAGGCTGGGTACACAGGCGTTCATTCACACTCACATTCACACCTACTGGCAGTTTAGTGTCACCAGTTAACAGGCAGCATGGTGGTGCAGTGGTTAGCACTGTCGAACCCCAAGGTGGGGTAGCACCTCCGTGTGGAGCTTGCATGTTCTCCCTGTGTCAGCGTGGGTCTTCTGCTGGTACAGCTCCCTCCCACAGTCCAAAAACATGCAGGTTAATTGGTTAATTACTGCAAAGTCTGGCGGGCAAATTGGCACCGTGTTTTAGGTTCAATTCGGTGGTGCTGCATACACCTTATTTTGTGTCTATCTGAATATTTTTGACAGGGCTGCATCCTTTTCAAGGGAGTGTTTTGCTCATGGGGTGTTTAGTAAAGCACTTAAAATCAATATGTGTTTTGTTGTGTTATTTGTAGGACGTTTTATTTAGATGCTTTGCTCCTAATGTCAGCTTGGCTGTGTCTGCAGTACACTCTGTTTGGTTTTCTCACTATATTTCTCATTCTTCTACTTTGGCCTCTTTCCTCCTCACAGCCCCACCTCTCACTTTAATTCTGTCTCCCTCGCTGCTCTTTTCAGCTAACCTGTTTTTTGCTTTTTATTGTCTCTCCCTCTCCCCGCTCTCCTTTGGCCTGTTAAGCTGAGTCCTCTGACAAAATGGCTAATGACCAAGGTAAACTTCCCCTCCACACTTTATCTTTCACTGCTGACTCTGCACCTCGTGTGTCTCTCTTCTTAGAGATTAGCATCTTCCAGGCTGCTGAAAACTTGAGCTGCATGACCGGCAAAATCTTATTAATGCTTTTAGAAATGTTTACATGGTAATGTATGGAATGAAGATTAGACAGAAACACTAATGTGACAGGAAACAGGCGTTAAAGACTAAAACATATTTTTTCCGTTTTGAATCAGCCTCAAACCTTCCACCCAAGCCGGGGCCTCCTGGCAACCAACATCCACAGGACCCAGGAACTGCAGTTGGTAAGATTTTTTTAAGATTTTCCTCTCACTCTCTGTTGTTAAATCAGCGATGTCATCAATCAGCCAGACACTACAGCAACTAAAATCGTGATCTGATTGTGGCCAGGAAGTTGATCATTTAAAGGATAGAAATGAGTCTATCTTCTCTGACAGTGCATTTTAAAATCTCCTGTTTTAAATGTGTCCTTTTTTTTGCTGTTGTGAGATGTGGCATGTTCCCCAGTGTCTTTTAAAGGTCCAGTTCCAGTGTAAGATTTATAGGGATTTAGTGGCACATAGTGGTGAGGTTTTTCAGATTGCAACCAGCTGAAACTTCTCCCGGTTAAAATTCCTTCGGTGTTCATCGTTCAGGTGGTTTTTACCAGGAGCCGAATTATCCTCAGAGGTCTCTTCTTCACCGAAACAAACAGACCCAGTGTTTTAAACTGGTAAAAACACTAAATAAATCAGTTTCATGTCAAAAATCAGTGTTTCTCCAACACTGTTTGGCATTGTGGAGATAAGCTGTTAGCTTAGCACCGGCTAATGTGTGCTCACTTTGTTTCTCCGATAACTTTTTGATGTTCAGGAGGTTTTTACCAGGAGCCGAATTATCTGCAGAGGTCTCTTTTTCACCAGAACAAACTGACCAGTCGATTGAAACCAGTAAAATTGCTGGAAAAGCAGTTTTACATCACAAATTAGTGTTTCTCCAACACTGTTTGGCACATTGCAGATGGGCCACTATCCCAGGACCTGCTAACATTTTTTCTGTCATTATTTAAGATTCATATGTTCAGGAGGTTTTTACCGGGAGTCGAATCATCCACAGAGGTGTCTATGTCTCCAAAACAAACAGACCTGGTGATTTAAACCAGTAAAAACACTTCAATCAGGAGAGACTTGTTCTGAAAGAAAATATTTATTTACATGTGCACATAAGTATGAGAAATGTGAAAAGTCACGAGCGATTAGACCCCATACTGATGTCATATATGTTCCAGGAGGGTGGTAGAGACGTAGTAGATTAGGGACCCCGTGCTGTGGAGTCTAGATACTGGTGGTGATGAGATGAAGAGGGAGCTGAGGATGTGGATGTGAAGAGATGTGGGCTTTTGATGAGATTGGTGGAAGTGGGATAGAGAGGGAATTGTGAATGGATATAGCTTTAAGAAAGTCTTGCTGATTGAACTTATGCTGAGCTTCCTTAAATAAAGCAGGCTCCCGTTAAAAAAATCTGGGTTTTCCGATGCTCTTGTCACAGATGGGCTGCGAACAACAGTGGCCGACGCAAAAACGTGAACTGCCCTATGTAGAGCCAGTGTTTGGTTTGTCCGTTCTGGGCTACTGTAAACAGTAGATGTAGATATAAGCAGCTAATTTTAAGGTGTAAAAAACACAACAATTCGAATTTTCAAGTGATGATACACCAAAGAAAACATACTAGACTTGTTAAAGAGGTATATATGCATGTATCCAGGCTAATCCAGTCTTTCTCCTCTTGAGGTAAATCAGGGGTGGGAGGCAACAGTGAAGGTCACATCCTGGTCATTGTCATCATCATCTCAGTGGGAGCGTTCACCATCATCGTAGTAGTGGTGGGAGCCTTCCTGTGCACACGGCGAACCACGTCCCACCAGAAGAAGTAAGAAACTCAGTCACACTCCTAACTTTGTTGTCTTCTCTTTGTTCTCCATTTTCTTTTTAAAATACATCTCTGTGTTTACTAATCTACAGCTCAGCTTCCTCCTGCGTCCCTTCTTGCTTGTATTTCTCTTGATAAATGAGGTCAGAGTTTCACCGTCACCTCTGTGTTCTCTGTTGCAGAAAGCGGGCTGCCTCAAAGTCCTCAAACGGCTCCCACAAATACAAGGGAAACTCCAAAGACCTGAAGCCACCCGATCTTTGGATTCACCACGAGAGGCTGGAGCTGAAACCCATGGACAAGTCACCAGATCCTAACCCAGTCATGACCGAAACGCCCATCCCCCGCACCTCGCAGGACATCACGCCTGCTGATAGCGGCCTGGATAGCAACCCCCACCTGCAGCAGCGGCGCAACTCCTACCGTGGTCAGTCTTGCCCGAGGGTGGGAAGACTTAAAATTTGATGTTATGGGAGAGAGATCAAAGTGAAATGTCACACTTGCTGCCTGAGCCTACATGCATAATAATAATACTGAGCAAACTTCTCGAGTTTGGCCGGCAGACAGGAAAGTACATTTTGGGAGCTTGACTAAGAAAACAGTTGGTTTATTTCAACAGGAAGTGTGTTTATACCCTCAGGTCTGCTTCCAGGCGGGTGACTGCAGGAGTCTTGGAGAATTTGAGAGGGTGTTTTTGTTTCACAAGTCAGCACTTGTGTTTGTTTTTTCTGTGGTTATCATGCAAAACATTTCATGCTCTTCATACATAATGTCCATTACTTGTCATGATCGCAGTGCTGCAAGAACACACTGCAGATACACTCCATGTTGTTAGTTCATAGTGTGACGACATTTAGAAATACAATTAAACCCCAGTGATATGAAATTAAATGAAGGATCCTGAGGTCTATAGTTGGATCAGTTACCAAAAAGAAGAGTAGAGTAGCGACTCTTTCTGATTGGCTGGTTTCCACCGTACCTTTTAGGCCACGAATCAGAGGACAGCATGTCTACACTAGCAGGCCGACGAGGGATGAGGCCTAAAATGATGATGCCTTTTGACGCACAGCCGCCTCAGCGTAAGTGTGTGTGTGTGAGTGTGAGATAGTGACATAGTCTCTGCATAGAGTTTTTAACAAAGGACCAATTTCCAAATATATCTCATGTTGTTTGTCTAATCAAGAAAACAAACCCATCTCATGCTTCATACAAAATGTTCTTTTGTATTCTTCCTTCCTAAATTTGGTGACAGAGAGAACATTCAAGTTTGTTTATTACAGTAAACTGCATGTGTGTGTGTGTGTGTGTGTCTCACCTGTACATACTTCCACACCCTTCATCATTATTACAGCTGGTTAAACATCTTGTCTTGTGTGTGTCCTGTCTGTGTGTGTTTGTGTGTGTGTGTATCCATGTCCATTTCCATTCACAGCTGTGATTAGTGCTCACCCCATCCATTCCCTCGATAACCATCACCACCATTATCACATGGGCAGCCTGGCGTCGCCGACACGCAGCTACCTCTACCACCAGGGCAGCGGGCACTCACGCCCGCACGCCTGCGCCACCCCCATCTCCCATCTAGACAGGGTGGACTCTACAGGTGAGACACTGCCACCTGCTGGACAGCAGGAGACGCACAGAGGGAGGGACGCTCACACCTATTCATGTTCATTCATTGATTTATCATTTGCTCATTCATTCACATGCAGCTGCCCTCGCTCTGCATTCATATTTTAGTTTTTTCAAAGTGTTACTAACCACTCTTCTCTGACCCCCCTGCCTGCTGGAATCGATTTTAAATGCTCCCTCCTACTTATCTCGACTTTCACCAAAATAATTTGAACATTACCAGCAGGAATGCAGTCGGACATGCCGAGGGTTCAGACTCTTTGCACTCTGGTTATTGAGTTATGGTGCAGGAACGGCTGAGGGCTGAACTGCTGATTGTTCAGTTAAAAATATAGATTTTTACCTAATAATAATAACAAACTTATTCATGTTTAATAAGTTCTTTTCAAATCAGTGTTACAGGGCAGCAAAATACAACAGACAGTCATAAAATCAACCAGTTCTTACAAGAAAACAGATTAAAAAAAAAGGGTGTACGCAGGTGTACGAGGTATATCCACCTCTTTTTCTGTCCATTTACAGTATACATTGGAACATATAGGAGAGTAAACCCACTTCCTTCTTGGTGACCTACCCATCTACACAGTAGTCCACCCACCTCGTCAGCTACCAGTACACCACTGGATTTAGTGTATATGAACTAGGGAATTTAAGGACAAAACTTCAGTGAAGACAGTAAAGACTCTCCGATTTAAGTATTTTTTTTAGAAGGGACTTAGAAGAGATCACTGACTTAGCCAACGTGATTTCCTCAGGCCTCTGGAACAGAAAAAAGACCTCTGCCCAAGGATCTCAGTGCAGTACTAAAAGGTCAGGGATATAGCAGGGAGAGAGGCCATGAAGAGCCTAAATAGTAATCAGTCATATCCGCTGGGAGCCAGTGTTAAGAGGCTGGAAGAGGAATGATATTATCAAGTCTCCCGCTTAATCATTTTGTCGTTCCTGAAGTTAACAGTTTGCTGGTTGCAGCTTCAAAATGTTAAGATTTCTCTTTAAATTCAAATATATAACATATTTTACATCATTATAATATCATACTGTATTGTGGTCAATTTTACACTTAAGCTCCGTTTCCACCGAGCAGTACAGTACAGTTCAGTTTGGTACGTTTTTTTTTCCCGTTTCCACTGTGAAAAGTTGTGGATGGTACCAATGGAACCGTTCTGTACTGTCCCCATTTTTGGTCCCCCCTCTGTTGGGGTACCTAGCACACAGATCTGGTACTAAAAGGTGGAGCTGTGAACACTGCAGTCTGATTGGTCAGTAGAGGACGGTCACTCTGCTCAGGGCTGAGCTGTGGCTGGTTTTGAGGTCATGGGGTCTAGGTACCATGTCTGAAGGGTTACTTTTGGTTCCAAAGGTACCATACTGAAAGTGTTTGGTGGAAACGGGGCTTAAGTATGTGGTTTTCAATTAAAGTATAAATTGAATGAGTAACAGTGATGGTGATAATTTCTGCAAGGCTAATTGCATGGACCAGAAAGACAGAATATATATACATATATATGTATATATGTGTATTGCAGGGCTGTAACTAACAATTATTTTTATATAATCAAATAATCTGCTGGGTGTTTTTTCAGTTTATCTGTATTATGCCTGTTTAATGTCCTAAATATAAGCAGAAAATGGCCATCATGATTTCCCAGAGCCAAAGTTAACATATTTAAATCACTAGTTTTGTCCAAAACTCAAAGATACTCAAATTACTGTCACAAAAGCGTAAGAAAACATGCAAATATTAACATTTAAGAAGCTGAAACCAATTAATTTTGGGCTTTTTTGCTTAAAAAATGCTCTATTAATCATCAAAATGAGTTGACAATTTTCTGTTGGTTGATTAATCGATGTGCGACATTTCAGCTCAACTACATTTTACTCAAATTGCATATAGCGTAAGAAACCTGTTAAACTTGATATATTAAACTTTATGTATACATCATAAATAACAATGTTAATATTGAAGGTCTCCCAGTGTCAGTTCAGTTTAACACAGTATGTAAGTTCTTTCACCGTATGTACACAGACTGTATGAAGCTGGCTGGTGATTCCTGGCCTCTGAATGCAGACATTGTAAACCCATCTGCTCACTGTCTCGCCCCCTCCAGAGTCAGTGAGGAACACCCCCAGTACGGAGCCCCTCCCTCCAGCCACCGCCTCCTCCCAGGCCTCCTGCCCCTCGGAGATCATGGCCGACCCCGAGGGCAGCTACCACGGCTCCACCACCACGGAGGAGGAGGCCAGCTACTCCAGCAACCTGCCCCCTCACCGCTCGGCTCACCCGCACGCCCACGCCCACCCGCTCAAGAGCTTCGCCGTACCCGCGATCCCAGCCACCAGCCATCCGTCATACGAGTCTCCCGCCCTGCCCAGCACTCCCCTGCTTGCTCAGACCGGTGAGCAGAGACACACTCTCGCATCAACACGCACACACACAGATCGGTGTGTCTGCTCGGGTCAGGCGACACTACAAGACTGCCGACTGTCATCCAAGCTGTTCACACTGTGAGCAGGCAAAGGCCAGCAGTCTCAAATAAAATCCACTGATGACGCATCATGTGATGATCACTCATTAGGTAGAGACTGTTTGATTTAACACCCACAGAGGATCAACAGTCTACATTATATTATTAATGCGATGAATATTTTTACCTGAATAACATCCATCAAGTTAATTTGCAGTTGTCTATTGATGCAGATATTCTGATGTAGTTTCCTCTGCCAAATGAAAATCTTATTATAAGCAGTGTTGGGCAAGTTACTCTCAAAATGTAAAATATTACATGTTGCTAGTTACCTTCATTTAAAAGTAATACAGTACATTACAATATCAATCTCTTTACTCTGTGTGCAGAGTAATAAGTTACTGATTACATTACGTTTGAGTTACTTTTACTAAAATAACCTCAGAGGAACCAATATGCATTTTAAATGGATGAGGGTGATGTTGTTTCACAGCAGGTAATCAAAGCTCAAAGGGTCCAGTTTATTACAGTGCTGCAGGTCTGACGCAGTCATGTGTTCACATACAGTGGTTACCACTTTGTATTACAATCCCCTGCCTATGATATAGACCCATTGAATAGCCTAGACTGTTTAAAATAAAGAAGTATCCTTGGACGCAGGGAGGGTCAGCCAGAGGATCAAAGTCTTATGATTATGAGATATGGATCAATATTTGTGGCTCTATTATATGAAACACAATAAACAAATATTGAGGTTAACACAACAAATGGAACGGCGTGCAAATCAGTTACTATGATGGGTGCAAATTAATACACCAGAGCTGGGTGTGCCGGTCAGCTACAGCAGCACCAAGAGAGAGAGAGAGAGTCGTAGGGGGATGTGAATGGAAACATGCTGACATTATTCATATATGTGGATCACCGGGACGAGGAGAAAACAAACCAGCTGCCAGCTCCTTATACGCGCTGCTTTCAGGCAGCCTTAGGATGCAAAGCAGAACTGGATAAGTTGTATGTATATGAATGGAAACACACCGGACATGATAACACACATGAGCACTGGCAGCCTTCTATAAGGTAGCATGTAATGAATGACATGACAACACACAACAACTTTGAGGGGATGTTTCTTTCTGGTGGCGCACTGCTGCAAGCAGAGCAGTGTGGATAAATGAAAAATGAAAAATGAAAACGATTAACAGTTTATTTTGGGTGGTAACGTGTTACGTGACACTGTAAATGTAATAATATTACCCCCATCATGTTATATTACTGTACCATGACCCCCAACACTGATTAAAAGTATTACGAATTTAAGCAGTAATGCTTATCATGGGTAGAGTGTGACACTGGGAATCTCAACAAAGTCAAAATTATTTACCTCAGTAAGCAACTGTTCCTCCTCTTCATCCTCGTTTTCTTTTAACTTGAGTTGAAGTACAAGGCCGTTTGATGTCGTCCACATGTTGCATAAAAAGACCAAAGTCAGCAGGACTGTAGTCCATCTCTAAATACTTTCAGACATCCTCAGCCTGTCTGTGGTACTCAGCTCTAAGCCCAAAAGTTTGAACTGATGATTTCAATCTTGCACGTTTTAGCAAAAGTAGGGCTGCACAATTCATCGAAATATTATCACATTTCCCATATGGCCATGTGCAGTATCCAAATCCAAGCAGCTGCAAATGTTTTAAAGGTAAAATGTGTCACAACATCCTGTTATAACTAAAGCATTGTGGTGCTGTAAGTGTCTCTGGCCTACAGATCATATTCCAGACAGAAGGGGAGAGGCTTGTTTGGTAGAGACTCCAACAAAAGTCACATCTTCATCATTTTTATTTTTATTTGTCTGTAAAAATGAATTGTAAAACCCATCATTTTCTCTAAAATCATGGCTCATATTGCAGTTCCAATATTTGTCAAAAATAATTGCAATATAATTTTTTTTTTTGCAAAGCAAGCAACAGTCAGTCAAACAGGAGCAAACAGTGGTGACTCTTTCAGCTGTGGATTAATACATTTGGTGCTTTAGTGAGTTTTTGGTGCAGCAGGATGGTGTATGTGAGAGTGAGTCAAAAACAAACTTCATTGTGTGTGTGTGTGTGTGTGTGTGTGTGTGTGTGTGTGTGTGTGTGTGTGTGTGTGTGTTCATGGTAATGAAGGAACATGTCACCCAGTGCAACACTGTGGCTCACTGATGTATTTTTAATAGTTTTCGGACAACAAAGGAGCTCTGTAGCACAGAGGGGTACGCTGCAGACTTTGAATTCAGAGGCAATTCTTGTTAGCGGGGTTCCTGCACATTTTCATTTTCATGGACAAAATTTCCAAACTTTTCCACGACTTTTCATGGACACATGATAAAACTTTCGTCATGATTCACATCATACAACACAAACAGAACTGCAGAGCACATCTGACTCCAGATGTTAATTATATTGTTATAAGCAGTCCGTGGACACAGAGCGAACCTTCAAACTATCATGCTCTACTCTTTTTTTTTTTTAAACTCTTTATTTAAAATATTTTTAGATGTTTAGATAAAAAACACTATAGAGAACACTGTAGGGGCACACCAGTTGCATAATCACAACTCCACATATTAAATGTCCTCTCGTTGTCACAGACATTCAGAGTGAAGCTACGTCCACGTCTTCTAAAATAAAAACAGTCAGTTTCTCCCATTTTCTGAGGAATATTCTTCTAGACCTCTGAGAAAAAGTAATCTTTTCCATTATAAAGATCTCCTTCATCATGTCCCTCCATTGTTCAAGGCTTGGAGCCTCAGTTCTTTGTAATCACTTTCTTACTGGCAATAAACAATATTTTTAAACAAAGACCAATCTTTTTTATTAATCACATCTTCCCTTATTGCATTGAAATACAACTCTTTACTTTCAGCGCAGTTAAAACAAAATCAGAGTGGATTGTTGCTCCAAGTGACAGTTGAACCCTCCAGCCTGCCCATGTCAGTCGCTCAATCTCAAAAATTCTGCACAATTTATAAATATGTGTGTAGCATAGGTATGATAACTTTGGGATTTGTGACCCTACATGTTGTTTTCTTCTTCTTCTTTTTTTTTTAATTGTTTTTTGAGAACAACCAAGAAACAAGAAACACTGAGCATATACACTCTGAACAGACAACATCTAAATGCATCCATAAATCCATCCCTCTCCAAGGCTGGCCTGCACAGACAAACAGTAACACCACTAAATACATATAACACAAATGAATAAACAAAACATACAGAGTCAAAATTGGCTGATGATAATAATTGGGTATTGCAAGTGAATTAACAACCACAGAATCAACCTGAACAAGTGAATGCCATTATTCACACGTCAGACTCAGACTATTCAGACATAATTCCATCTCACTGGTGTACATGAAGGGAGTCAGAATACGTCTCTTATCAACACATATTAGAACGACGTTTCGTCAGCAGCTACAGATTGCTGTAACCATTAATTTCATTACACACAACAAGTTTTTGGAAAGATTTTACTACTTTCATGACTTTTCCACGCCTGAAAAACAAAAGGTTTCAGGTTTTCCTTGACTGTGACCCCTGTGTCAGTAGTGATAATTGTTGGTTTTGGTGTTTTCATAGCATTTGTTGACCTCTATAAAACCTGTGGGAACAAATCAAACCTGTTTGAGAAATCTTCTCTGGACCAATTCCTGACTCTTCACATTATGACGCAATTTGACAGATACGTGTTGTCCAGTTAAGAGAGGTTTTTACTACAGAAGAATAGAATAGAATGGATCTGTATTGTCCACCATAGATAGAAATTTGTCTTCGGCTCACCAAACATAAAAGACAGTGTCATAAAAAGCCGACAAATAGTCAGTAAGACAAGCGTATGAAGTCATTACAAAACTCTTAAACACATTAGATCACTCTGCAGTGTGGTGACAGTTGGCATAAAGGACTGCTTAAATACTTTTTTAGGAGCCAGAGGGACTCTGTAGCGCCTCCCAGAGCTCAGGAGCTCAGACTGGCTGAAGAGAGGGTGGGAACTATCTGCCAAGATACACCTCACTTTCTTCCTCTTCCTCTCTGTAAAGAGTTGGGTCAGGAGCTTTTGTGGGTTGCCAGCTATTTGTCCTGCCACAATTGCAACACTTTCTATTTTCTAGTGACTAAAAAATAGCAGAAAATGATTCAAACTTTATGTATTCACTCCTGCAGAGAGCAGTTTGTCATTATGTCGTTTGTTGCCTTCACTGACTGTTGTATCTTTGTGTCTCTGTCACATTCAGGGCCTCCCACTCACCCCCATGTTGTTAAAACAGCCTCTATCGGAACACTAGGAAGGACACGAACACCGATGGTCGTCACAGTGCCCAACGCCCCTGATGTGCCAGAGACCAGCAAGATGCTGGAAGATGTAGACAGCGTGAGTATAGCGCCCCACCCTGGCTGCCTGTAGCAGTGCAGTCTGTTTTTTGCCAGGCCTAATGGTGGTGAATATTTAATATTTAGTCTTGTAAAAGTATATCAGTCACACATTTCCTTCCAAATCCATGTTTTCTTTGGGCACTGGATTATACGGTTCCTTTCAGCTGGACATTGGTTTTAACCACAGTTTCTGTTTGTTCTTTCTCTCTTTTTATTCTTTCCAACTTCAATCTCATCATTTTATTTGTGGTGTTGTCGGCTGCATTTTGATCAACTCATTTAATTTCTAACAACTGATTTTAACACCCATAACTGGAATGATTTTATTTTACCATTTAATCTCTCCGTGTCCTAATCCTTGATTGGCTGTCGATCATCTGTTGGCATCGGCTTCTCTTTTGGATGTTTTGCTTTCGTCTGCTGCCTCTTTTTGTTGTTGTTGTCATTTACAACGCTTCAGTCCCATTGACCCATCCTCCCCAGCTCGCCTCATCCCCACCCATACGACTCCCCCCATCCTCTGTGAGAGATCCCTGACTGACCCTCTCCTCCTCTCCTTTCCTCTCTTCTCCTCCCTCCCTCCCTTCCTTCCTCCCTCCTTCCAGGTGCTTGCCTCCCTCCCCCCTTGCCCCTCCCCCGCCCCTCGCAGTAACCCTGTTCCTCTCCCTCAGAGCTACGAGCCCGACGAGCTGACCGAGGAGATGGCCCACCTCGAGGGCCTCATGAAGGACCTGAACGCCATCACCACAGCGCCATGAGCATGCACACACACCTACACACACAGACACACACACACTTTCTCTATCATCCACACATACACACACTCTAATGTCAAACACACCCAAACACAAGCCTTGGGAGCCAGAGGCTGGTGGACACAAAATGGCTTCTTGTGCCCAAGAAAACTCTCACGTCCCCCTGCAGAGAAAAAAAAAACAAACAAACAAACTCCAGACTGAAACTTAGGAACTTTTTTTCGGCTTACCTTGCTCAGTCTCAGGAAGGAGATTGCCATGAGAGGGAAGAAAAAGTGACACGCTTCATCTTTTTATGAAGAACCATTCTCAGAGACAATGAACTTTTAAAACATTGGTCGCTTTCAACCGGAAGATTGTGAATTTTTTCCTCAGCAAAAATACGTGCGGTAGGTTTTTTTGGTGGCGGCGAACGCTCGCTCAAGATGAGACAACGGTTGATTCAAGTCAAAAGGAGAAAGTCCCAAAATATGCTGGTTTTAATGTTGGTGCTCATGCGGCGCAGTCTACACACAGTGTTTGTTTTAGTGTTTTCTTTGTGCATTTTGTATATCTATTGGGCCGTTTCAGTGAAGTGAACATTGGATATCAGCCCCCCCCTTTACAAGCCTACATTATTCATAAACGTGGTCAATTTTTTTTTTCTGTTTTTACCCCCTTGTGTCATATATTGTGCCATGACTTTTTATTATTTTCTATGTTATTGTATTATTTTTTTTACACACATATCCTTATAAACATGTACATATGTTGTGTTTTTTTAAACTGCCTCATTCTTTTGATGTTTCCCATTGTTTCATTATTATTATTTGGGATGAAAGTGGGATTACAAGTGAGTCCTGAAGCTCCGTTTTCGTATCTAAAGGGGAGAGAAGCCTGATGTGTTTTACAGTACGTTGTTCTCTGGCATTGTTTTTTTTCCCCCTTTGTACATTGAAACAGCTTCTTTTTTCAGTCTTTTGTTTGTTGTTGTGGGAGCTCCGTTTTAAAAGCCTTACCAACGTGTTTGTATGTTGGACAGTCGAGACGTCTCGGCTCTCCGCGGGTGTCGCTCAGAGTTGTGCTGTCACTCACCGCCATGGCAGTTTCTATGTAGTTCTGTGGGACTTGACAGTATCTCCTCACAGGTCAGGGGTACCTAGGACTCAGGGCGCTGACCCCACCCCCCCACCCCTCTTAAAAAAATATAAAATAAAAAAAAAACTCACATGGCACCCAATCAATCAATCACCCGCAACAGACGAGTTATCTTTTATATGAGAAGTTCAATCGAATGTGTGTGTCGTTTCCAAAAACCAATATTTGGTTTCAGACGTCCGTACTGCTGAACCACGTGTGCATTTTCCCACAGCGGAGTGTGTTTTGCTGTCTTTATTTGTTCCTGCTGTTATCATCAGATGCCCTGGTTCTTTTACAAATCTTATAAGATGCAAAGATGTTGGCCTTTTGAATGGGACTCCCAGATTTTTTTTTACATGGTAGTTTTTGTATGAAGAAAAAAAAAGAAGCTTGTTCTATACACAAATCCGATGTAAAAAGGAAAAAAAAAAAGTTCATCTAAGAAACTAGTTTTTCATTACCCTCTTACCCAAAGAAATTTGTCATTTGCAATCATAGTAATTTGCTCTACTTTTGTGAATACCATGTTTCTCATAAATGTACATCGTCATGAATGTCAATATAACTGTAAGAGATTTTAACTATGGATACAAACAAGGAACAAGTTTTGGGGGGAAAAAATGATTGAAAACAAAGGGGGGAGAAAAAAAAAGGACCGGACTCCATTTGGGAAATAATCTATTGAGTTGTAAACAGTTGAACCTGTATTGCACTTTTTCACAATTTTTGAAAAGTACATTTCTTACATATCTTGTGTTTTAAATATCAGAAGCTGTTTGTGTAACGTAGTGTCCTAGGTAAGCAGCAGGCAGCTGGTCTCGTTTTTTATGTTTATTTTTTTCTTTGCTTCAGAGATGATATGAATTTGAGCGGGCCGAGGTGTTTACTCCGCAGCTCATGATGAGGAATTCTGTTGTTGCTTGTTCATGTACAGAGCTTTCTTTGCTTTCTGTAGAAAAAAAAATCTGTGGCTTTTTAAAAAATGTCGAAAAAAGGTTTGGAAAAAAAAGATGTTTTTTTATTGGTGCTCCTATACATTGTGTATACAAACTATTATGAATACTAACAAAGTAAATGTTTCTGCTTGTCTTCTTTTCATCGAACGTCAGCAGGATGCCTGTCGGGTATTAACACAAGTTTCACTCATCACTGAAGTGAGAGTTAAAAATGTTATTAGTGAGGTAGCTATTTCAATTACTTATTCAGAGTAATGCTACACCTGTATAGCACCTTTCTAGTCCTCCAACCACTCAAAGCACATTTACACTATACATGTCACATTCACACAATGGTGACTGAGGCTACCGTACAAGGTGCCACCATGCACACATTCTCACACACCGATGGAACAGCCATCGGGAGCAATTTGGGGCTCAGTATAGCTTCTTTTCCACCAACATTTCCAGGAATTTATTTATCTGGGTAAAAGAATTCCTGGTAATCTGTGTGGTTTTCGTTTCCACCGCACCTTTAAGTTCCGGAAAATGTATTCAGATCAGGCTGATGACGTATAGAGGAGTGGTAAAAGAAACTGCACTACACCTCCAGTCCAGTAGGTGGTGGTAAGAAGAAGCTGAAGGCCAAACAAGCACGATGACGCCATAAACGGCGACCGACAAGCCCGCATCATCATTTGTGCGACACAATACAACAGGATGGAGGACGCTCAAGTTGTTCTGTTGTTCCGCGTGTTTTACTACATCACATGTAAAACCATGTGATCTGCACAGAAAAGACGACAGGCGTTATTAGCAAAGACAACTGCAGACGCCCAAAGCTTCTTATAATCTTGCTTAAGTTCCTTCAACTTTTCATGAATGTGTTTTCGTTGTGTGCCCTATATTTAGCTCTGCCAGCTTGCCGGCTATTCTTCCATAGACTCAAAGTCCCGCTGAAAAATACGCTCCAAAGAGCCTGGACCTCGTCGTCCGTCCACTTCTCGTAGCTTCTCTTTTGCTCCATTTTCCAAATGATCAAAACACAAACGAAGTGAAGCTTGTTGAAGCTTAAATAAAGTTTGCAGCCACACTGCAAGTGTGGGAAGCTGCAAGTGTGTGTTCCACCAATCAGCGTTCTTCAGCACACAGCCCCGCCCCTCAAGAATTCAGGGGAATCTGAAAAGTCCTACCCCCCTACTAGGTACTTTTTTCAGGGAAAGTTTGGGGTTGAGGCAAAGTTTTTTCCCTGGGTTATTTCAGTGGAAACGCGCCGAGGTTTTTCAAAATCCTGGGTAAATGATAAAAGTTCCTGCGGTGGAAAAGGGGCTTATCTTGCCTAAGGATACTTCAACATGCAGAGTGGAGGGAATTAAAGCGCCGGTAATTGAAACCCCGATTTTCCAACTGGTGGACAACCCGTTCTACTTCAGAGCCACAGCCGCCCAGTTTGATCTCCAGTGAAACCACTGCAGAATAACCTACAAATAACAACCTCTTCAGATTTTGTCCTTTTTTTCTTAGTGTAAAGAAGTCCGTTCTGAAAACGTTCAGCCATTTATAAAACAAATGATGAACAGCTCGCGATATCATACAAAAAATATGTGCAAATTAAAGCTGACATCTCTCAGCCTTCACAAGTGCATCAGTATCAGACGTGCAAAGTCATCCAGTGGGCCGGAATGGACCCTTTGTTGGGCTGATTCTGGCCCCAGGCCGTGTGTTTGACACCCCGGCTGTAGATGTTTCAGCAGGCTGACATCAAGCATTTTAAGGCTGACAGCATTTTCACTGCTGGTAAACAAACTTCACAATGTGCAGCAGTGTTCAAGCGCCTTTCTGATTTCAGAAGGAAAATTCTGTGAAGTTTCCACACATACTAAATGTATGTGTGGAAACTTCACAGAATTTTACATGACCTCTCACCTTGGTGTGGTCGACTGGTCACAGGCATGGCAGATTCAGGGTTCTGAGAGCAATGCACATTGATTTGATCGGCAGAAGACACGTGGAGCAAACTCAAACAAGAGAACCAATCGAAAACAACGCTCAAAATTTGAGCGCCCTCTGCCAGATTAATTGAGCCCGTCTGGACGCAGGGACAGCTCCTTGTATTTCATCCCATCCTTGATGGTGTTGCACTTAAATTTGTCCTGATTTGTTGAGCTTAGATGTCTGGAAATGAGAAAAGAGGCGTTCTTGCACGGCAAAAAGATGCATAGCAGCAGAATGAAATTTATATTCTAATGTGACCCCTTCGTACTCACCAACATTTTGATAATTAACTATCATTTATTACATGTCGTTTTACATTAGGTGTAACAGATTACATTTACTTTGTAAATTACTTATATAACCCTGTTACATGTAACTAGTTACTCCCCAACACTGCAGTGATGGAATGCAACTAAGTACTTTTACTCGAGTACTGTACTTAAGCACAGTTTTATTTAACTTTATTTTAAGATATTTTGGGAGGCTTTTTGCCTTTAACACAACAGATACAGCATGAGAGGGGGGAGGACATGCAGCAAGGGGCTATGGGTTGGAATCGAGCCCACAGTCGTAGCATCAAGGACACAGGCTTTGAATAGGGGTGGCTGCTTTACCAGGTGAGTTAGTGGGCGCCCCCTTAAGTACAACTTCAAGGTAGTTTATTTGAGTACTTCCATTATATGCTATTTTATACTTCTACTCTTCTACTGTATTGTACTTTTTACTCCACTACAACATCCGTTTCTACTTATTTTGCAGATTCCAATTATTAACACAAAATATAATCAACCAATGGATTTATTATTACGTGTTATTATGGGTTAGGCTACCAGACAGTTTATAAAGTAGTTAAAATTACCACCTTTACCAACTTCAACATTAGCAATGCTTAGATATGAATGCATGGCTAATTATATAATCCAGTGATGTCATGTATATTATTCTGAATGGACCATACTACATGATGAGGAGTTTTACATTTGGTGCTAAAGTATATTATGATGCTGACACTTTCGTACTTTGACCTTAATAGGATTTTGAATGCAGGACTTTAACTTGAAACAGAGTATTGTCACACTGTGGTACTGCTATGTTTACTTAAGTAAAACATCAGAGTACTTCCGCCACCACTGCTGAAGTGTGCAGATGTAGGTTGTAATCAGTAACAAACAATCTAAAGTCTACTATAAAGTAAGTCCTGTGAGCACTGGGAAAGTTAAGAAGAGCTAACATGATTAAACTGAGTATTTCTCAGGACATTTAACTGAATATCTTTGAATGTCAGCAAAAATTAGTAATTTATGTATTTCAGGTTTTTAAATTAATCATTAGTCAAGGAGTGCCTCTTTAGGCTGGTTAAAATAGCCCTCAGTGAGAAACCTTACAAAAGGACGGCTGCCGTGTTTTAGTTTTTCAGCCTCACATAGTTAATTAGTGATGATTGTGCAGTCACAAATGCTTATAGTTTACAGTTTAAATACTCCGATCTGCCTTCCTTTGTTTATGTTTTCTGCCTTTAGACTACTCTCATAGTGTTTAACTAACGTCTTCACAGGTTTATATGTGCTGCAGAGTCAAGGTGAGGTTTTGTCAGTGACTAACTGTTAGATCACATCTCTAGCTGTGGTTTTCTCATCATCATGTGACACTGAGTAAAAACTGGCTTTCAGCCCGAGCGGCTGATGGATCTGACTCAGTCAGCACTTGGCTGCTAGTTGGTGTTAATTTCACGTTTCAAGTTGATGAAGCTGAAAAAAAAAGTGTGGCGTGATATTAAATTAGACCGCGACACATTTTAATAAACCGTGACATTTAAAAATGCTGACGTGCAAAGTTTGACAAATGAGATTAGGTAAACAAATATCACTGCTGTAAAGATGAAGTGAAAAGGAAAAGTTTATGATTATCAAATGACCTCACCTCACTACAGTGTGAAGAGGAGTGTTGATAAAGTAAATATTTGGCCGTTATTCACAGCTCATACAGTCTCAGGTGAATCAACAGCTGACAGAATATAGGAATGTAAATCTGAAACCATGTACAGCAGCAGAATTCAGACAAGTTTAGTCACTTCAGGTAAGTTGCAGAGAAACAGACTCTGTAAATGAAAGTAAATTCATGACAAAAATGTATATTATTCCGTGTCTTAAAGCTTTTAAAGGAAACATACTGATTAAAAAATAAATAAATCTTAATTCCTCATTCCTAAGTTAAAGTTTGACTTTTTATTTGCAGAGAACAGCAGAAGAAGAAGAAACTATTAAAATCAAACATAACTAATAAACTCTGTCCTCTGATTTACTACATCTGTTCTTATCAAAACAGTTTCGACCTCAGTTGTCAGAAACACACTGCAATGTCTTCATATGAGCATAATCTCACCTACAAATACACTATCATACAGTCTGCATTTTAAATAATTAATATTGCCTCACTTTTAAAACGACGATCCAAACTTGACAGACTATTGTACAAAATTAAAATACTTTGTTGATCTCAGGTAGGTAAATATGTGTTGCAGTGGCACAAGAAACAGACTAAAGAAAGATAAAGATTAGACTCGAGTGAAGGGAAAAACTGAATAGATCTATACCATGAACTAAAAATATAAAGCTATATACAAATAGAATTAAGTCAGGGAGGATAAACAATAGATGAACACTATCCAGTAACAAAATTACAAACTGGCTCTTTGTTTTGTTTTGTTTTTATTTCATTTAATTTTTATATATTTTATTTTATTTTTTTTTTTTACTAAAGATTGTCAAATGTTACACATTAATTAAAAAAATACTACAAAAAAATCTGTGTAAAAATGCTGGAATCCCCCTGTAAAATTATGTATGACAGAACCTATAATATAATAACTATAAGTATTCTATTTCTTATTTATAATTAATTATTAATAATCTAATCTTGTGAAATCTTGAGCTGTTAAGCTGTGAAATAAATGTAGTGAGGTAAAAATAAAATAAATGTATTGCCCATGAAAAGTAGAGCAAAAGATGTCTGAAGTTGCACAAAATGAAAATACCTAAGTACCTCATAATTCTAAGGACTTTGAAACAGTGTTTGGATCTTCATTTGAGAAAACGTTTATAGAGGAAAAAAAATACAGAAAATAGATTTTTAAATTTGGAATAGTTCCCTTATGCTTGTGTAAAGGGCTGCGGTGGAAAACCTTTTCTGCACTAATAAAAATAACGCTCTGGTCCTTCATTTATTTATTGTTGGAATAAAAGCTGTCAAATTTAAATATTTATTCAAAAAATAGATATTTAGTGCGAGTCTAAAAAATATATGAAGTGTAAATATGCAGGACTCAGCTCTGTAACAGGTCTTTGCTGTGTCGTGTTGTTCGGCGACCAGCAGGTGTCGCTGCCGCCATTTGCCTCCTCCGCCAACTTCCGCCTACGTCAGTCTCTCTCACAACACGGAATATGGCGGCCAGCTCAGATCGGATTCCTCCTCCTTTCCCTGCCACAGAGGAGCCGGGAGCCGGACTGTCTGACATGGCAGACGGAGACAGCGACGAGGGAGAGGACATCTTCGTCAGTAACGTATGTTTACAGCTCGTTATTACGAACCATAACCGTCCTGTGACGGTTAGTATGTGCAGCAAGTGAGCGAGACAGGGAGTCAGCCTCTTTATCTCATCTGACCTGCATTCACGGCAGCAGCCAAAATAACTGGCAGCTAACCGACAGAGAGGCGAGAAATGAGGTCAGGTTTTTATTAAAAAGCGACGAAACTGGTTCAGAAAGTTAGCTGAAGTTAGTTTGAGCAGAAATTGAGCAGTTTGGGTTCGTAACAAGCAAGTTTTTACGTTGAGTTTGTCTTTTTTCGGCCTGTCTTAAAGCATAATTGTTCATTTAAAGATGCTCCTGTTTCGATGTCCGGTTCAACGGCCCGTTATTTATATTTTTTTTCAGGACTTTAAGTTTGTGTTGGCTAATGTCCAGCTACCATGACCTCAGCCAGCCATTTTCTTATTCCTCCTTATCTGTGTCTGTGACCGTTATAACGGTCATGAGACAAGACGAATAACTGTGCTCCTCTAATGTCACCTCTTATGTTTGTGTGGTGGGAGAAGTACTCTAAATGTGTACTTAAGTAGAAATATCATGGTCTAAAAATACTCCATTACAAGACTTCACAATGTTACTTGAATAAAAGTACATAAGTATTATTAGCAAAAGTGATAAAATAGAAAGTAAGGATCAAAACTGAATGTACTCATGCAGAATGGAGTGTAGAAGAGTAGAAGTATAAAGACTTGTGTCAAGTACAGCTACCTCAAATTTGTCCTTGAGTAAATGTACTTGGTTACATTCCACCACAGTGTTTCTGTGTCTCATTATACACGTGTCCCTCCTATCTGCAGAGTAACCCCGTGGCTGTGAGTCGAGGAGTTTCTCAGCCAGACAACGTCAACGATGAGCCTCCAGATCTGTTCAGCGAGGAGGAGGCCAGCAGCACCACTGCCAAATCCAATGGAGTTCACTCTGACGATGACAACGACCTGTTTGCTGGTCAGGAGACATGCTCTACCAACAATTTATGTCCATTGCGAGTCTTGTGAGATGGTTTACTTTAAGCCAGTGTCATGCTGGACTGTTTTAATGTAGATCTTTAAGGGGCATTCCTCTGATTTTATATGTCAAGCTCAGTGTAGTCATGAGACCAGATACTAAAGAGCTGATGTCATCTCAGCATGGGCTGCAACTGCAGACTACTCTGATCATTAATTAAACCATAAATCATTTTTGTTCAGTGGAAAAAAACATAGTAAGTACATTGTGAAAATGAGACTTGTCTGCCGTCCCAAATATATTCAGTTTCAAATGATATTAAACAGAAAAGGAGCAAATCTGAAGATTTTACAAGCTGGAACTAGAGATTGTTTTACATTTTGGCTTTATAATAGCTTGCTGCCAAATAATGTTGTTGATCGTCTAATGCAGTGGTTCCCAATTGGTGGGTCATGGTCCAAAAGTGAGTCATGGGTCCATTCTGATTGGACCATCAGTTTTTAAAAAACATACTTTATTTTTAGGTGCAGCGCATTTCAGACACAGAGCTTTTATTCTGATGTGCTGTTTCCTGCTGTACAAAGAGTGACTAACTAACGGACAGCTACTTGACAGAGACATCAAACTAGCTTGGTGAGCTGACCGACCACATGTATGACATTGATTGTATTAAATTATCTGGATCTTGAACTAATGATGAAAGAAAAATCTGGACCCTGTGTCTGGACCAGTTGGGAACCACCTGTCTACTCAGTTAATTGCAAAATTTAGCTTGGAGGCTGCAAATGTCTAACATTGAGTGCATCAATTTTGTTCTGTCCGTGCAACACTCCAGCACTCAGCACTCCTTTGGCTTTAGCTTGTTAAATGAAGGTAAGGCATCCAAAGAAAAGTACATTGCTTTTGTATTGGTACCTAAACTCAAGTATCATATTAGCCCTACTGATAACCTGCACCAACTGTTGGATCCCCTTCACCACTCCATTTCCACCCTGTAAGATTCAGTTGGGGCTGTAAGAAAACTGTACCTAAATGAAATACAACAGGTCGAAAGCTGATGCCTTTGCAAAATTATGATTTGAGAGCAAGTTGATTTTATTTGTGGTGCATTTTATTACAGGCAAACTCACTGTGCTTTATATTAAATGTGTAAAGCACTGTAAGAGCCATAATATGTGCAATACAATAGAAATACATGCAAGTACAACACTAAGAAGTGAAAGATGAAAAATTATTAAGAAAATCCACTCACAAACCACAGTAACTAATTGTAGGCAGAAACAGACGTTCTCAGTTTACTTTTAAATGTGGACATAATTGTGATGGATCTCATGTCAGAATAAGTTAATAATCTGACCATAAATTTAATGCCAATTTCCAAAACTTCAAATCTTTTTGATTCTCAGTGCTTTGGACATATTGAAGGTCTGTTCCTGAGTACTGAGCCATTATTACCAAGTCTAAATTCTTGTTGTCATGTGGTCAACAGCCTGCAGGAGTGAAAAGAGGAAACAGCATTATCAGGCGGTCACATTTAAAAAGATTAGGTATGGAATGATGTGAAAATTTCATGTCATGATAATCCAGGTCAAAGTAGTTATAATTCATCATATGATCCTGATAATCATCAAAATATGCTTACATTTTTTTAATAAAATGGCACTAAACAGAGTAATATTACTTTGCCCTAGATTTAATTAAGAAACAAATTTATTTTAGGGCACGCAGTTTATTAGTGAACATCCCAAAAATCAATCACATAATGTTGTCAAAGCCAGGATTTTCAACTACTTTAAATGGCATAATATCTTTCATTATCCCCCTGAGACCCTGTGTCCTCATATGAGGACATCACATTTTGGGTTTACTGCACCTTATGCTGGATTCTGCTTAACTCAGACCTGTTGTCCTCGTTCGTGGACACTTTTTTGTGCCATTTAGTGGCAGTAAGAGCACAATACACTAATCCATGAAAAAACAAAATGGCAGCCATCTCTCCAGTCGATCCCGACACAAAAGTGGAAAAGGCCACAAATCTGATCACATTTTATGGTTGAAACTTGTTGATTTATGATTAAGAAAGTTTAGAGTTCGATATGGCAACAAATTTGACCAATTTTAGCAACAGTAACAAGCTGAGACGCTGTTAAGTAGGAAGACTTATTTGAAGACATTGGGAATTTATTGTCGTCTTGTTTGAGGACACTGGGACTTTATTATCGTTGACAATGTTAGGTTTTTGGAACTTCTCATGTCGTACTAATCCCAAATAGCTAGGAGAAATTAAAAATGCACACCAAACAAAAGTTTATCACTCAGGAGGATATGAAACATTCCTATGATTGATGCAGATATTTTGTGTTCGTGTTGGTGCCTGTTGTTGCAGAGTCTGTTTTGTTGTAGGTTGCCCAACCATCTCTTTGGGTGCTGCTGGACATGATATTCATGATTACCCTGATAATATGAATTCAACACGATCAATTTATGGTCCGTGATAAAGTCATCTATTATCGTATCCCCAAAACAAGTCACAAGTCCCACTCACTTTTACAGAGGGATAAAAAAAAAAAGGTCAAAATTAAGTTTTGTCAAACGTCAAGTTGCGATGTTGTCAAAATCCGTTAGTCATATAAATGTAAACTGTAGCTCTTTTACAGTAAAGTTATAATTGCCACTGTTGTGGTTAAGGCAGCTGTGGTGTTATTGTATGACAGTGTGCGATTCTCTCTGAGATACACTTAAGCCACCTGTTTCTTTTCTTTGCAGATAAAGACAGGTACACATTAATTAAAAGTCTTCTTTCCCCAGAGGCACACGTGGAGCTGAGCACAGACACGCCCGGCAGCTCTGCTCGGAAAGAGCTCTCCACCTCCTCTGGCCCCCGTCCTGCCTCCTCCTTCACTCAGAGCCCCGCAGCCATGCAGCCCACCTCCTTGGAGCAGGTACATGCCACAGCTGAGCTGAGCTCCCCTCAGAACCTGGAAACAATTAATTGCATCCATGTTTTTGTAATCTCTACCATGGAATCACCAAGTAACCTGCCTGTTACAGCCAGTTGTGTTCTTCTTGTTAAACACAGTTGGAGGAGGACGAGGCCAGGGATAGTTTTGATGTGGATGTTGCCGTCACCAACCCTGAGAAAGTTGGTCAGTCTTTTTTTTTCATACTGTCTGTTAAAACTGTGACACTCTATAATTTGTGGTATATCCAGATGGTATTTATTGGAAGGTAGCTGAACATTTATGACAGTGAATAGTTAACTTTTGTGCCTATGGCTCATTTTAGCAACCTTTAAATGCACTCGCACATTAATTTCAGACTGAAGCTTGACTAATCATCATCTCCAATGTTTCTGTCCTTCTAGGAGACGGCATGAATGCATATGTGGCCTACAAAGTCTCCACCAGGGTCTGTAGTCAAGCTTTTCTACGTACATCATACATATAATTTGTCTGTTTTTTACTTGGCTCCGAAAACTACCAATATGTCTAAATCCTCTCTAATGTTTCTAGCTATGTAGTTTTTCAAGTTTAGTGTCCCTGTCTCTACCTCCAGACCTCCTTGGCCATGTTCAAGAATAAGACCTTCTCCGTTAGGAGGCGCTACAGTGACTTCCTGGGCCTTTATGAGAAGCTGTCGGTCAAGCAGACGCTCCAAGGCTGCATCATTCCACCACCACCTGAGAAAAGTGTTGTTGGTGGGTGCCCTGGACTTCTTTTTCTTTAAGTATGTTTTCTGCTTTGTTTTGTTTTCCTTTTGGTGACTGTCATTCTGACCAACAGGAATGACCAAAGTGAAGGTGGGAATGGACGACCCATCATCGGTTGAGTTTGTGGAGAGAAGAAGAGCAGCTCTAGAGAGGCAAGGATTCATACATGTTTCATACAGTGACGTTATTAGGGGAATACTTTACCCCTCAACTCTATATCATTTACTCACCCTGTGTTATGTTGAATTTTTTGAAGAAAACTTTGTTTCTCTCGCATGCCTCTGGTAAACGAAGAATCCAAAAATGTATAGAATTGTTGAATTGAAGTCATAGGGGTCTGTGTTTAACAGCAAAACCATATCAAAACATCAGTTTACGAACTCTCACACCACTTGTGCAGAATAATCCAAGTCTTTTTTATCCAGTGGTACACTCAGTACTTCTCAAACAGGCAGTCCTTTCCAGCGGGGAACTTAACCGAAAGTGAAACCCATCTATGCTCTCTACAAAGCAACTGTGTTCCAAAACCCATACTACCATACTATATAGTGTGTCAGAAAAAGATTAAGCATGTCCCAATATATAGTATGTCAAATGCAGTGTGCTAAAAATACCAGGACGTTCTATTACATCCAGTCCGGTTTCACAGTCCTCTGCACAGTGGACAATACGTCACTGATGACATCTTGACAGCTAATTGACAGCTGTCAGAAGTCACAGTGACGGATGACAGCGCATTCAAGTACCTGATGACCAGTCCAGTTGTAATGACAGTAATATTGATTGTTTAAGTGAACAAAATCATCATAAGTATCACAAACAACAAAAGGGCATAACTATAAAAGTAACAGTGACATAGAACAACAGATGTAATTTCACTGTCGCAAATAAAATATGTTCGAATCTACAATCTTTGCAGTTATAACTATTAAGTTAAGCTACATACATTGCAGTGTAACAACAGCAGAGCTCTCCGGGTTGATCTCTGTCTCTTGAGAACTCGGTTAGCGGCAACTGTTTTATCTCCATGGTAACAGATTTAAAAGAAAGAGGGTAAAGTTCAGGGCGTAATGTTATGAGACAGTAGCATGTCCCAATTGTGTGCATACTGCATGAACCAGTACATACTTTTTAAGGGCGTCTGCAGTACATACTAAAAGTAAAAAGAAAAGGTATGCGATTCAGAATGCAATGCAAGACTCCATTGCCAAAAACAGTAATTTTACCTTGCTGGAAACAGGAGCTGGCTCTCTACCACTGCCTTGATCAGTTTGTTTGTTGAATAAAGTGACCTTGGTATTTTAAAGGATAATTTGGGATTTGCAAAGTCACGCAGTAACAAACTAATGATTGAGTCAGTGCCAGACCAGGAGCTCCATTTTTCAGCAAGGAAAAATAACTTCCTTTGTCTGGCTTTGAAGAGAGCAGAGATAAGTTTCACTTTAGTTTAGTTCCCTGTTGGAAAGAGCTGTCTGTTTGGGAAGTACTGAGCATATGACTGGATAAATTAGGCTTGGTTTATACTGTATAGTTGTGTTAGAGTTTGTAAACAGATGTTTTGATGTAGTTTTGTTGTTGTTTATCGCGGACCCCTTTGACTCCAATTCATTAAGAGTTTGCTCTAGTTCTGGATTCTTTGTTCACCCTGGAGGCATGTGACAAAACAGTTTTCTTCAGGTATTCATCATAACACAGAGCGTGTTATTGATATATGAGAGGTCATCTGGGGGTTGCACTGTTCCTTTAATGAGATAAGTAAAGTCACACTGGGCCTTTTTAAAATATATTTCTACCCATGTCCATGTTTTTGTGTGTTAGTTTTTGGGCAGTTTTACTTCTGACTCACGTAATTTTGCTGCCACTCCGATTTTTATAGGTATCTTCAGAGAGTAGTGTCTCACCCATTGTTACTACAAGATCCTGATGTCCGTGAGTTCTTGGAGAGAGATGAGGTTGGTATTTACGGATCTAAGAATTTCTAGTAGCAGTAAGCTGGCTAATGACTTTAGGTTCTTGATTATTGAGAATGACTTTTAAACTATGGCTGTGTGTTTCCAGCTACCCAGAGCAGTGAACACTCAGGCGCTGAGTGGAGCTGGCTTCCTCAAAATGATCAACAAGGCGTCAGATGCCGTCAACAAGATGACCATCAAGATGAACGAGTCTGACACTGTAAGGAGACTCTGGATGAAGTGTTTTCAGGAGACTGTTGTGAATGTGGGCCGCATGTGGAGCTGCGTTTTGTAATTCTGACACAGAAGATCCATTGTTAGATAAACCATGACAGATCATGATGTTTTGTTGTGTCTCTCAGTGGTTTGAGGACAAGTTCCAGGAGGTGGAGAATGAGGAGCAGCAGCTGAGGAAGCTTCAGGCAGTGGTCGACTCCCTGGTCAACCACAGGAAGGGTGAGCTGCATCTGCTGTGTTGACTTGTCTTTGTCTGCCCAATTTTTTTTTTTTTTCACAAGAAACGTCAAGTTTCAAACTGAGGAAACAGAAGAGTACAGTCCAGCTGCTTGGTCTTTTAGGGTGAAACAAGCAGACTGAATAAGTTTTCTGTTTCCAAAACCAGAGCTGTGTGGGAACACGGCAGTATTTGCCAAAAGCATGGCCATGTTGGGAAACTCTGAGGACAACACAGCCCTGTCGAGGGCCCTCTCCCAGCTGGCAGAGGTGGAGGACAAGATGGAGCAGCTGCATCAGGAGCAGGCAGCCAGTGACTTCTTCATCTTTGCAGAGCTGCTGGCCGACTACATCCGCCTGCTGGGTGCTATGAGGGTGAGCTCACAGCTGCACAATGGTAGCTTTACAGTAGGAAGAAGTCAAGATAACCTAAAGATTCTTCAGAAGCAGTGAGGAGTAAAGCTTGAGTAGTTCATAATAACAAGACTAAAATAAAGAAAATAAACATATCTTGAACACTTTAATGTACTTATTTTACGTTAGTAAGGGCACACTGTAATTATCTTGAATAAATCTTTAACGTTGTGCCAAGTCACAGTTTTACTGCAGGTGCTCTACCTGTTCTGTTTGGTAAGTGATCAAGTGTCGGATGTCCACAGGGGTGTTTTGACCAGCGTGTGCGGGCGTGGCAGCGATGGCAGGAGGCTCAGAGCACACTCCAGAAGAAGAGAGAGGCCGAGGCCAAGCTGCTGTGGGCCAACAAGCCGGACAAACTGCAACAGGCCAAAGAAGAGATCACTGAGGTGACAGACACAGTAACCACACAGCTGCTGCGGCACTAAAACACGTCTCAAAGGTCTTAACATCAGCACAGAGTTAAGTTACAACTTGGCATGAGCTGTAAAGTTCTTTCACATTGTTTTAAATTCTTAAATACAACAGCCTGATGGTCACACCAGTTCGAGTATAAGACCCTTTCATTAGCACCCAGCTGACTTATAGTAAAATTTGTACAATTTTCTAACAATTTATAAACTAAAATAACTCATAGATCAATTATTATTAAAAAATGTTGAATTACAGTCCTTAAAACTGTGAAAATAACCACCTTCTTTATGCTGGGCATGAACAAACAATGAGGAAGCACCATCACCATCAGAATATCATTTTCAGTGAAGTGTTTCCCATTTTGTTATAGATATTTTTAGATAAGAGACATGACTGTTTTTAAACAAGGACATCCTGCATAACAGCTGTCTGTAGTTCTCCAGATTTAGTAGTTGGTGTGTATTTGTTCACTGTTGAGACGAATATTAAGTGTCATGTTCTAAAAATTCAAAGATCCCCTCCACTTAAAAATGTGTTTTTCTTTTCTGTCCCCAAAAATGTCTGACCTTGATAATACTGACATGTGTCAGTGCAAAGTTCATCATTAAACAGGTGCTTTCACATTCCTCTGCTGAAGGGGTTCATGTCTCTTCCCCTTTCTTTAATCTGAGATTCATGCTGGGCAAGCTAGATAAAGTGTCACAAATTCGAAAGTTAAACACATGTCGACGGGGGAACAGACTTTGACACAACACTGGCAAAAAAACTGAAACCTTCTTCACAGAGCAGACCTGTCAGTACAAAGAGCAGAGTTAGCATTAGCATGTTCAAAGTCTCTACAGCAAACATGGTTGAGTGTGCACTTTTTGGATGTAAACCAGAGCAGTGTTAACTCTGTGACATTCACTCATTCATTCATTTCCATAACTGCTTATCCTCTTGAGGGTCTCGGGGGGGCAGGAGTCTATCCCAGCTGACATTGGGTGAGGGGCGGGGTACACCTTGGACAGGTCACAAGACTATCACAGGGCTTACACATAGAGACAGACAACCATTCACACACACATTCACACCTACGGACAATTTAGAGTCACCAATTAACCTGTATGTCTTTGGACTGTGGGAGGAAGCTGGAGTACCCAGAGAAAACCCAACTGTGACATAGTAGCGGTTATTATTGTGTTGCATAACCCCTGACGTTGTGTCAGCCAGTTAGTTACAAGCTAACAAGCTAACAAACAACATAAACAAATAAGAGATGCTAACTACACTTAGCATTCTGATATGTCTGCTGGTCACAGGCTCAAACACGTACAGCTGAACATCTCCAATGTTTTCTCTGACGTTAACGTTACCCATCGGGATGCACATGGTTCTGTCACTAGTCAGTGTAGCGCTGTGGCATCACTGGAGAAAGCAGAAATCCAAACCTAGCTCAAGTAGTGGTGGTGGGCGTGGCAGAGTCCAGCGTCAACCTGAGAGAAATACATGTTAAACAAAATACTCATAAATGAATTGGTATATTTCAACACTTTGAAATGTGTTTGGAGGGGACTTTAATACCACATGCTTGACTGTTTTGTTTCCTCTTCCTGTTTGTCCTCAGTGGGAGGCGAGGGTTACTCAGTACGAGAGAGATTTCGACAGGATTGGCATGACCGTACGCAAGGAGGTTCTCAGGTTTGAGGTGCGTTTATGTGTTTATAACAGCTATAAACAGTAAAACATTCTCATGTTTTATTGCCTTATTACAGCTTTGGTTCAAAGTAGATTTTATGTGATTTTTTTTTTAATGGATCAACAGAGAAAGTTCAAATAAAATGCTTTTTATAGGCGCTGTGTATTTGACCTTCTGGATATGTACGGCTTTCCCCGTAGCAGTTGTAAAATGAAGAACTTAAGAATGAGACAAAGGTGTTTTGGCTAGAGGCCTTCAGCAGGGTCACAACAAACCATAAACCACACATCAGCTAACTTCTTACCTTAAACTGGTGCCTCAACAGACAGAACAACTGAGGCAGGATTTTGGCAGATGAGATCTGGAGCACACTGTTACAGTAGGAACTTTTAACGCCACTAAAGTTTTGATTTAAAATATGCCTGAAGACAGAAAGATTCTTCTTTCCAGAGCCAACATTTAAAATAGTCTTCAGAGGCATCCCATATCCTTGTCAGTCTGCTGAGATGGCTCGCAGGTAGACTTGTCTTTCGGGGGATGAGATGGAAGCTCAGATATTTTATATTTTTAAATGTTAAAAAATGGCTCTGACGAATGCCAAAAGCTTCTTGGAAGCAGGCGAAGTGCTGCCAGAAATTCTTACAGCTGGCTTTTCCATTGGCAAAGAGCTTGAGACGTGACAACACTTTTGTCTTTTCAGAAAGAAAAAGCCAAGGACTTCAGGAGCCAGATAATCAAATATTTGGAGGCAATGCTGCAGTCTCAACAACGGGTAATCACTGAACTATGTCAAGTATTATATTCACGTGTACACTTTATTCTGCTCATTTAACCTCATGGCTACCAAAGTGTCCCTTTTAACCGTAGCATTTTATAATTATTGTTCTCATTGAGTGATCATAGCACATTTTAATTTTTAATTCTTCTCGCCCTGATTGTATTCCAGCTGGTAAAGTTTTGGGAGGCGTTCCTGCCTGAGGCAAAGGCTATAGCTTAATGAAGAGGGACGCTTTTTGAAGACCCCAACTGCCTTTTTTTAACACTTTACCTCTTGACCAGGAACTGAGAGGACAATTTTGAAACACACAAGAAACTTCCATCCATTTTTTTTTTCTTTTGTCTTTTTAACCATAGTGTATTCTCTTATATTGTACAGTTCTTTTTGATATAATAAGCTGCCGCATTTACAAAACATTTCTTTGGCATAACACCTTGTTTATGACGTTGACTGAAAGATGGTATAAAGCAGGGTGTGGACCTGGCCGTAGTATTTGTAAAGACCCGCCGTCTGTCAGCGGGCTATATATTTATGTTTCTTGGTTAAAGCAGTGTGATAAAGTGTTAACACTGAGGTACTGCCCTAGAGCAACATTGTCTATAGTTTACATTAGAAGATAGACGTATGTAAGTCATTCCAGCCTCTAACAGCTTATGTTGATGGATGCATGTCAGATAATGTTTTGATGCACTAAAATGCATTGTACAGTTGGAAAAGCTGTGTTTTTTAAAATGAAAATACCACTATTGATGACTGAGGTCATTTACCAGGAGTATTAGCACATTGTTATTGTATCACACGTTACATATTAGATCATAGAAATCATATAAAACTCACATTTGACAAGGTCACAGCCTTGTAGAGTTGTTACAGTATAAAACAAACTGAAGGTTACAGTGAGTGCAAGTTGACAATATGCAATCACTGCTTTGTTGGTATTTTCTATGACGATGTATTTACTAGAACCATGTTTATTGTATTAATCCATTTTCTTCCACAAACAGTTTTAAGTACTTTGATTTCTTGTGTCAGAGATTTAGGCCCAGAGCGACTCGTCTGAACGTGCTGCAGAGATTGTTTACTGCCTGTAAATGACTATTGACACGTATGTACACATGTACAGTACTTGAATTGAATCATACAGATACTTTCAGATATTAGTAACCATACATGTTTTGATAAATTGGTTTAACGGTGACAGAAAGGCACAGACATTCAAGTGATATGGTCCCTTATTTTCTTATTCAGCATTTGTAAGCGTAGTTTCTCTGTCATGTCATATTTACGTAAGAATGTGCTTTATTTTTGTAACCACTTTGCATTAGCACACACATTTTCCTGGAAATGCTAAACAGGTAGATGTACAAAATAAATATGATTGGATAAGCTTTGGGCACTGGCTTCATGTTTTCTTGCTTCTTCTTTGTGGGGTTTCTTATTTCAGTTCAACAGACCTTTTTCACAGCAGCATTTTGACTTTTGAGCACAGGTGAAACTGATTACATTGAAGATGGCTCAGTTCCATTTAGTGTCCATGAAGCTGTTCCAGTGAGCCAGCATGCACAATGCCAGCGCCTCCTCTAAGTGGAATGAAGCCACAGTTAATGAAATTAAATACAGCTGTACTTTTCCTACTATGACATGTCAAAATGTCTGCCATTAAAAAAAGGTCTGTTGCATGGATGAGTTATGAAGCGACGGGCCTGCGGGCTTAAAGAAGAGGCCCTTGTGTGAATGCAAACATTTCTTGTTTTTCAGAACATATTGAAGGTTAACTGCGATGTTAAATTGCTGCTGTTGGTTGAAAATGCACCTGTTCATGTTGTAGATAATCTGACTGGACCCTTCCAAAACTTGGTGACACTGCAGATCCACATACTGATCCCAAACTCTCAGACACTACACACTCATGCATGTGGCACAGGGTGTATTTCCTTAAAGCAGAATTCTTCTGGTGTCAAACATATTGAAATCAAATCCAAATTTGAAATCCTTTGCACATCCTGATCAGTGTGAAATTATTCTTCCTCCAGAGGGTCAGACTCATTCTTCCTTCTGTACAGCCCCACGTGTTTTGAATCCTTCTCAGTGCATGCACACTTATCACAGTATCATCCACCAGGCTTAGTAACAGCAGAGTCTCAACCCAAGCATGAAGTAAAACTTAATTAAATTGTGTAAATTGTGCACACTGAGTTTTAATGTGAAAACAATATGTTATCACGTTGTCATACAAACATTTAACCAGGGTTGGCAAAGCTACTAAATACTGCACACTGGAAGAAGTTGAACTACAGCAAAGCTACCCCAGGGAGAAATCTAGTCTGGTTAACTAAGGCTATCTGTGTAAAAAAATAAATAAATTAAAAAAAGTGGTTTAAACTACTTTGTAGAAAGGGGTATACAAAGTAATATTAATCCAAAAAATGTCATATGCCAGCAAAAAATGCCTCTCGATTTTATTGCAAAATGTTCCACTTGTTCACAGGTCATACATTAAAAATAAACACGTCACAGTAAAGTGTAAGGAATGTCAGCAAAAGTTTTGCGAGATCTCACAAAAGTACAATTTACCTTCGGTATTTTTTTTCCTCCATGACCTCCTCTGGGCTTCATTAACCCTTTGAAACCTGAGCAAATTGGCTTGTTTTCTTTTGAAAACACTGGAAGAAGACAATGAGCAACGAAAGAAGAAATTATCCTAAAAATATGCAAGCAAGAAAATTTGTAAATGAGGGAAAAAAGGAAACGAGAGTTAAAAACAAACAAATACAAATAATAAGCTGGTAAGAGTGCCTAAAAATTCTAATGATTTTGTCACATAATTTTAAAATTAAATGATGAAAATAATAATTATAAATAGTTTTTCCCTAGCTTTTTTCTATTTTTTTTTTTTTTTTGGCAATTTTTGGGAAATGTCTTTCCAAGTTGCTCATTGCCTTTTTCCCCATATCTTTAAAAGAAATCACACCAATTTGCTCAGGGTTCAAAGGTTTAAATATTTGTGAAAGGATTCAGACAGCAGCACAGTGAGAAGTGATGTCGCTCCTGGTTTCAAAGGGTTAAATAAAATGATGTCGTTTTAAAAGTTAACTTAACAAAAAAAGCAAAAAAAAAAAAAAAATTAACATGTACTTCTTAACTTGCCAACACAGTATTTCACAATATAACAATAACAAAGCCGACCTTTATAGTCAAGCCTTTTTATTGATCTTCATCCCTGTGTTACGTCTGTTTGTTTTGTTTGTCTCTCATTGCGATGTATTCTATATTTTAAATTCTATTTACTTGATTTATTCATGGATTTATATTTGTGTGTGTGAGTGTGTGTGTAAAAATTACTGTAATTAAAGTTCAACTCACTCAGTTATCTGATATCACTGCCTTGACATTAGTAATAATCATTCACTACAGATCATAGTCACTATGTGTCTGTCACTGTGGTCCAACAAGATGGAGTCAAACATGTTTTTGAAAAAGGGGAACATTTCTGAACAACAGTGTTATCTTATGGACCTATAGATAATGACATGTGGTTTGATTTTATTTGCCTATTATGCAAATAACTGAGGTACTGTATGCTGTTTGTGATACACAAAACTATATCAACGACCACAGGTCTGAATTTAAACACTAAACACAGAGCAACAGACATCAGCAGACTAAGGTGGATGTAGTTCTGTTCATTACGGCATCAGGCAAGTGTTTTATGTGTTTTATAAATGTTTATATTCTTTCATTAGCATACTGTGATATATCCTTGTGGCTACAAAACAAAATTTTATGATGCATTTCAGTTACTTATAACTTTAATTTATGTGCAGACTAATGCAACTGAATACATCTGTTTAGATAACTGGATACAGACCTAAAGGGGCCCCGTGTCTAAGGGTCCAACTTTCACTATACAGTGTATCAGCCATTTGGATTGAAATATTTTCTGGTGATTTCTATTTTCCAGTTCAGATTGGTGGATGTTTTTTTTTGCCAAACTGACATTCAAAACAGAAACACTGACCTTGGACCTGTCTGAAGGAGCCAATCACAGCTCTCATTATTTGTTAAAAATTCAATTAGGGATAAATCAATCTGAATGTCTGAGGAGTCTGTGTCTGCTGGTTGCAGTTTATACCAATAACAAATTACCTGTTTCTATTTTATTTTCTCCACATTCAGGTGCCTTCAGGCAAGATAGTGGATCTGGCTTTATATCCATATTTGAAGGAATTTTACCAAGTGATTGAAGAAGTAATCCTATCCTTTACCTAAGTAAAAGAACCAATAAAACAATGTAAAAATAAAGAACATGCCCTTTAATGATACATGATTCTATGTGACATTAATATTACTGATACACCATTGTGATGCATGTTAACTGTTGTAGCTGTTTGACGTGGGGCTAAATTTATAACAGTTTATTGGACTTTTCTCTGATCTTTGTATTGTTTTAATGAAATATGGAATCATTTTAACAGTTTAAACAATAGTTAAGAGGGGAAATGTGATATCTTTGGCTTGTAGATTAAAGAAAGACATCTGAATTATCTGCTTGTACTGTTTGAAATTATTAGAGGCATTTTTACTGTTATCTGACATGTTATACATAAAATAATTTTAAATAAGATGGTAAGTTACTGTAAGATAAGATATGATTAGATAAAATAGGCTAAGATTTGACTGGAGGTCACTCCAGTGAAAAATACACCTTTAAAAAGATTTAATTTAATGTTATGTGGAATCATTCAAATCCATTTTCATGAGAAAATGCCTTTCCTTGTAATATTGCATCCTAAAATGTTTTTTGTCCCCCTGTACTGTGACAAAATACCTTTTAATGGGTTTTTATTAAAAATAATAATAATTATTATATGCATTATTTTTATGCTGTCACTTTAGTGCAATTTTCCTAAAATAATTTATGAGACTTTTTATGTTACTTTTAAACAAAAATGCTAAATATTTGCTGGTTCCAGCTTCTTGAATATAAAGATTTGATGCTTTTCTCTGTCATATGTGATCATAAACTTGATATCATTGGGCTTTAGACTGCTGGTACATTAAAACAAGACATTTTAATTTTTCTGCTCGGGCTGCTGAAATAATAACATGCATTTTTTTTTTTACCATTATCTGACATTTTATACATTAAATAATTGTAAGAGAAGATGGTAAGTTACTGTGAGATAAGGTTTGATGAGGTAAAATAGACTAAGATTTAACTGGAGGTCACTTTAGTGAAAAATACACCTTTAAAAAGAGTTATTTTAATGTTGTGTGAAAATGTCTTTCCTTGTAATATTGCATCCTAAAATGTTTTTGTCCCCCTGTACTGTGACAAAATACCTTTTAATGGGTTTTATAAATAAATAAATAAATGATGTATTATTTTTATGCTGTCACTTTATTAAGGAAGCAATTTTCCTAAAATGATTTATGAGACTTTTTTTTATGTTACTTTTAAACAAAAATGCTAAATATTTGCTGGCTCCAGCCTCTCTCATATTTAAATGTTATACTTTTCTTTATCATATATTTATTGATAAACTTAATAATTAGCCAGCCTCGGTCCTGACCTGGAAGTGTGCTCCGTGAAGCGGGCGGTGCCGTTTTTCTACATCCGGTGTGTTCGAACCTTTCACGAGCAGCGAAGAATGGAGAGAGCCGCTAACGACTCTCCGCTGTTAGCGTGAAACATCAGTCACAAACAAGTAACACTGAAAACCTTTCTATCAAGCTCCGGGTGACTCGTGTTCATCTCGTTGTGACACACACACACGCCGTGTCCTGACCGTGTGGATTCATCACAGCGAAGGTGAGCGGCTTGTGTTTGTTTGCGATGAGCTAGCAAAGCATTATTTGATAGGAAGCTTTTTGGTTGTTAGCTAATATTTTCGTTGCTAACGGAGCTAATTTCCTTGTTGCGCTCGGTCCAGCTGTCACCTAGCCATCAGTAGGTGTTAGCTAAGGCGTTAACACCAACCACTGAGCCCGGGTGTTTTATTTGGTGCTTCTTAGCTAACCAGATATCACGTTTAATACGGAAATGTACGTGTGGTTATTTTTTGGAGGATATATTTTAAACCAAAGCAGCCACTGTGGCTTAGCAGTGTTTGGCTAACGTTAGCTTTGTGGCTGGTTAGTCAGGTTTTCTGTTGGCAAGCTGGGAAGCTAACTTGGCTAACGGTGAGTTAATCGATGTGACCATCAGTGATGTTAAACTGCCAAAGGCTCGCTTTGTTCGCGAAACGTTGGCGTCCAACTGCCAACTCGCTTCCTTGTTTTGATTCAGCTGCAGGGCCCGCTTTACAAAGGATCGATCATCTTTATATCAGCCTCAGCTGCCTCTACAAAACACTTCCTCACACACACACACACACACACACACACACACACACACACACACACACAGTGTTATCACTGCCTCTCAGTGCAAGGTAACGGATGCAAAGACAGGATGGCACTGAATATAAAATGTATTTAACCACCAAGGCCCCTCCTCAGCCTGGACACCGTGTATTGAGTCTAACTGCTGCAGGTTATTCTGATTTTGTCAGGTGCAGACGTGAGAAGTAAATGTCAAGTTAAATTGTGCCTCCCAATGTGCACATTTTCTTTGCTCCTAGTCTACTAAATGTACTTTTACCTCACTCAGCTGCAAAGATTACTTATTACGAAATCATCCTGCTACCCTTTTCTATAGTATGACAACAGGTTGGGGTCATTTTTTACTAAACAACTGTGTTTTAAGAGAGCAATGCAAGCCACTTCTGAAGTCATTTCATTGAGATATATGTTACCAGCTGGACTTTTGCCCAAACTAAGGCTATGTGGATCCACGATAAATATTTGTTGGCGTCCTTTAATAGAGTTCCTCTGAAGGCTGGCATGAAATACTTTCTGTCTTGCATTTATTCACAAAGTCAACATGAAGTAGAATCTGATATATGCAACAAACTCACGATGTGCAGGCCTCAAACTAGGAAAATCCCCAGTTGTGTATCTTTAGAATTTTTTTTATCATTGCAGATTTTGCAGGTAATTATTCACTTGAGAAACGTGATCAGTGGCTCGTCCTTTCCAATACGTGCAGTTAGTCACTACACAGTCTAGACTGCCTTAACTTTAAGTAAACTGTAAGTTGTTTTGACACAGTGACGGATATACATTTCTGCTTATCATGCAATATTTGCAAGATTTGCAGATCTAACTGTAGATGGAAAAATTGATCGTTATCATAGATGTGGGTGCAGAACCACAAATGTATACATGTCTTGCATCAGAGAAGGGAAACTGTATTCCTACCTGTTGTTATTTTATTTATGTTTATTGGTATCTGGTGCATTATAAATAAAAATGATTACAATTATAACAGATAATCTAAATTCCCACCAGTTATAGTTCATAAGAGCTGGCGTTAAGGAGAGAGAGGCAGCTGTTAGCTGGCACTGCCACAGTAGGAGTCCGCACTATTGGCAGGCCCCCCTCTCAGGCTGATCTTTCCACTGAAGGTTAATCACTCCACTCAGAGCCTTTATGTTTCTGTAAAAATGAAAAGATGTCAACAGATTAGTCGTTTTTAATAGATGCTAATCAGCTGCAAGTGCCAGTGTTTCTTGAGATATTTTGGCAAATTTGTGGACTGTAATCAAGGCTTTTGGAGCCTAATATATATGTTCAAAGCCACCTTGGTGTGCTGCTGAAAGAAAATATACCAGTGATTAACTCTGGATTATAAAACTAGCTATTAACCAATTACACCGACTTTTCTGAACTCTTGAAATGTTTAGTTTTTGATTTACAGCACTATCAGAGAAAAACCTTTTGCCACTTTTTGTCAGTCAGCCTTGCTGCTTTGGCTTTGTGCCAGTGACTAGACAGTAAATACTTGTGTTGATGTGTGTGTTTTGATACTCTCTCCACATTTCACTGGGTATTATAACAGCATTGTGAAAATAATACTGTCATAATACCGTGTTTATATATCATATATTTCTATAAACACCAAATTCCTGCATCATCAGTTCAAGTGAGACTAGAACTATACAAATAGTGCGGTGCATGTTTCCAGCTGAAAGACTATCAGTGATGTAGGCGATGTGACACAAACGTTAGATCTGAAAGCTGTAGCCACAACAACAGTTTGAGAGCATTGTCAGTAACATGACACACTTCTTGGTCATGCAGAGTGAGCTTAATGCAAAGGTGTGAACAGAATGACATCAGTCAAGTTATGACTGTGATATTTCAGGAAGCAAAATGAGCGTCAATCTATTGTATTGATTATAGGTGTGAAATTGTATCTACTTTTTGCATTTAATGTTAAATAGGGTAGTTAATCAGTGCACATAATGATGTTACTATTCCTTGAGTAGTCACTCAGGCCAAGCCGGAGTCAAATGAAATGCCTTCATGCAAATGAGCACTATATCAAACATCAGGCTGCGCTATCATAAATCTATACTGCCATCAAACACTCAGCCACACTTACTTATCTACTCTACTCCAGCACAAACCCAACTTAAGTTTCCACTCTGAAACTGTGACATTCAAAATACACAACTGAACGCTGCCTCAGCATTTCTCCAACATTGCGTCGGCCTGAATTTTGCACTATACCTCACCTGGAGAAGTAGGGATGGGAATCAAGAGTCAGATCTCACTTAAGGCTGTCTCTGTCCGATCTTGAAGCCCCTTGGCTATCGGTGTGACGTCAATAAGGGCACAACAGCCAATATTTTGGGACAGGCCAAGGCTTGCTCTTCCATGCACCGGTCATTTTGAAAGGTCATTTTAAAAAACCGCTAAGCTGTATTGTAGTCAGAAGATAATCGATGGGTTCCAAGATTTATTTTGGCCAATGTGTTCCGCCTCTTTCTCTCTGCACAGTGACTGTTAACCTGCCACTCAAATGTGATTGGTCAATACTAGTGGGACCACAAACAGACTACTAATGTAAACCAGACACCACAGTCTTATTCTGTTGCCTTCAGATTCTGCATACATGGGCAGATATCTGTTTATAGAGATCAGTTTATATCTGATTCCTGGTGTTCATGCAGCTCTAACAATATAAATTCCTTTTTATTGGCAACATCAAGGCTTTTTTAAATTTGTAAATACACATTTTTACCAAACTAGAAGAAGGCAAAATGCTTTAATTGCAGAGCAAATCTTAAGCAGGCCTGGAAATAATTAATATATACTTATATATTTGTTTGCAATGCGTGATATTTTTGATTGCTGACAAGAAACAAATGGGACAGAAAGGGGTTAATGATATAAATCTGCAGTGGGATTTGAACCGATAAAATCCCTTCATGTCTCCTCCTTCTGAGAAACAAAATTACTCTTATAGGATGCCAAAAGGTGTGTATCCTCAAACATATCCTCATTTATCAGGAGACATGGCGCCTCCGCAGGGATAAAGGCCGGGGATTCCCCACGTTACATCAAAACTGAAGAAGCCATTTGTGGAAACCACAAAACATTTTTTTTAACAGTCCAGTGGCTTGCTTGAATTTGTTCTCCACTTTATTAATTAGGTGGTCTACTGATATGAATTTACACAGGATGCAGAACTTCTTTGTGATATAATAATTGCAGTTTTTATCATATTTACTTTGTAAATCCCTTATGCACACATGAGGTGAACAAATCTAAGGGGGCATGTTGTAACACCACAACACAGCTACTTAGTATCTGCCTAAAATGCTGTAAAGTTGCACAGTTTCAGCTTAAATTCAGCATTTCCAAAGTCATTACATTTTGCTGCTGGAGATGTTACACTGTCCACCTCCCCTCCCCCCACGTAAGCTAAAGGAAACAAGATTTTTGAGTGACTCTCCTAATCTAAAGCTGGAAATGGGGGTTGTAAGTCAAGCTTTTTTTTTTTTACGTAATTAATATATATTTAAAAATGAGCATGTAACAACACATTAAATGTAGCCTATGTATCAACAACCAAAGGAAATGATACACACGTAGGTAAATAATACTTTGGGGATCGTTTACAGCACATAGTGTGATACGCCTTTGTAATTAAAGGTTGCTGATGTTTTGCTACTACCCTTCATGAAGCGTAGTTTGCCTCCTTGTTGTTTGAAATGAGTCCTTGCACCAGTTTAATGTTCATTTTCCCATCCTAATCCTCAGGTTAGGCATGTCTGAACATGTCTGAAATACAATGTGGCTGCGGCAGTGCATTACAGATGCATAAAACAGGCAAAGAAACTGTACATACAGAATCAGTTTTGGGATTATTGTTATAATGTGATACTCCCATACTTAGAATTTAGCTAAAAACACCTTTGAGGCAAAGCCTCCGTATAATTTGCTGTAAACAAACTGGTCTTAGACTGGAAGAACTTTAAACTATTCTAGTGTCTGCCTTGTTTGTTGCATTATCATATTTAACAATGTACTTAAAAATACAACAAAATAAGCTTTTAGTATACCACATAAATTAGCGTTTAATGTGGAAATGAAGAAGATTTTGAAAGCTTTCATTTGATTTACACCCAGAAGCACATGATTAGAAATGACAAATGACCAGCAATGTGACAGCTCAGTGTCTGCTGACCAGCTAGAATCAATCATGCCTCTCTTCCTGAAAACAAATGCCCACGTCCTGTTATAGTTACACATTACAGTCTTATTGAATCATCAGTGTTGCCTTATTTTTGTAGTAACAACTTTGAATAAACAGAGTTCAAAGCTGTGTTCAGCAGAATCACAAGGTCAGGTATAATTCAGTATTTTAGCAGTGATATTCAATGTGGTGTTGCAGTCTGAGCTCTTTGGTAACAACAGTGTCTAGGGAATAATCAGTGAGTGTGTGTTTATTATCCTGCATCCACCACGGAGTTTGTGTGTGTGTGTGTGTATGTGTGTGTGTGAAGATGGTCTTTGATCAGGAGAATCACCTAGCCGAGCTAATCTAAACACTGGTGCGCACTGGATCAGAGTGGCCTACAAATGATTATTTGCACAATGGAAACTGTTACACAGCTCACTATTTGTCGTTGCCGCAAACCTGTTTTATAGCCGTGTTGTTCTGTTCCTGGTTTTATGTAATAGCAACAGTGCTCAGTTGCCCTTGAGAGCAAACTAGCTGTCTTTGATGCTGAGATCTGTGCAGGCACTGCAGGCAATACTGAGCATGAGTCATCCGGAAGCCCACACACAAATACTTTTCAGCAGCAGCCTTTTCCATGCTCAGGAATTACAGCATTGTCATAAAAACATTAGTAGCTGTTGTTTTATTGAATCCATAAAAAGTCATTTTTTAATGGGAAATAGTGCTTTTTAAATGTATTTTTTTGGGTGAAAAAAATAGTGTTGATCTTGTGATTTACAGTCAACATTTTGTCTGCAGCTTGCTTCAGTGCACCAACTTGCTGAAGATGAATAACAGAATAGGAAGTCCCCATTCCCAAAGAGGCCTGCAGCTGATAAACATCATATGTTTTATTTCTTAATGACTGCTGAATCATACACCAAACTGCCTTCATGTTTTATAGTCCCATAATTTAATATCCGCATAATTCTTGCCTGTGGTAGAAAGGGGGTAGGTTGATCCCAAAATTATTTTCCCGAGCACTTGACGAAATCCGACCAGTGTCCATCAAGTTAAGCTACGATGTCCTTGTGAGCAGACGTAGCTTTATATAATTGTTTACATAATATTCCCCGCTGACATTGTCTGCCAGGCTTTAGCTGTGGGTGGTGGAGAGTCTTAGATGCCTTCATGATCACAGACTATGACTTCAGGTTTGTGTTGAACGCTCAAACTGTTTACTGGTGTTTTCTGTGACCACTGTGACTCGATGACTGTTTCTTTAGCTCAGCAGCGCTGTTACAGTAAGCCAGCCCTGTCCTCATTTAGCACCGTCTGCTTGTAAACAGTGAGTGTTCACATGATTCATGACCTTCAAAAATGAGCTAAACTCACAATGTTACACTGGAGTTAAATTTAGAAAATAGTTGTAACTACTGGGATGGCATTGAAACGCTATAGAGATTACTGGTACTGTTATTGTGGTTGTCTTTATTCATTTTGGCAGCCTTTTGTAAGAGTTAAGAAGAGCAAATGGAGCTTTTTTCAATTATTAAAATTAAACGTCTAGCCGATGCAGCCGTCCCACCATGCCTCACTGTCTGAGCAGTCAGTGCATGACTTGCCCCCTGACTGAACTCTGCTGAGATGTGCACTTTTTTCCCCCAGATTTTGCTCCACCTGTTTTCCCATGTAATATTAAGTGTAGTGAAAATTCAAATGACAAAATGTCTTACTCCTGCCAGTGCCCGCAACCAAGGCAGTGGATCATTATTGAATGTTTTAAGCCTAATTCAGTCCCACTTACTTTCTGTTTTATTTCACTGTATTGTGTTGTGTCTGTTCAGTTCTTGAAGCAAAGAGGCATGTTGTTAAAAACTTAAAATAGCCAAAATGTCCTCAGTGTGAAAGTACTTAAAATTGACATTTGCAGTGGCGGGGTTTTCAGTGTGCTGGTTTGTAGGATTGTAATTTAAATGTTATTTAGTGTGTCATCATTTTGTGGTTAGTGTTTTTATGCTTGGGAGAGCTCTTAAGATATTTGTATGTTTTAGCTTCCTGCTAAAGAAAAAGATCAGCCTGCATCCCATTTTTTTTGCAGGATTTTGTTACTACTTCTTAGGCTACATCCACATGAATACAGCTTCATTTTAAAAGGCATAACTATTGCTGTGTTTACACCTAGCATCTACACTACGCAGCTGTTTTGAGCCCTTAAAACAGGGACTTTTGATAACATTGCTGATCCTGTTTTAGTTTGAAAACTCTGGGGTGTGTTTTAGTCTGGATGGGCAGAAACTGAAACTTGTAAAACAACAACCATGTTCACTTCCTGATTGAGTTGATGTGTCAAGCCAAAACATTACAGTTAGGTCAACATACCTTTAGTGATTTTATCCTTCTTGTGTGGACACTTTTCCATTGCCACGGCTTCCTTCAGCGATGGATAATGCTCCCATCCGGGGCTGCTCTTGTATGTCGCTATTAGCTTTGTAACAAGTCCCAGTCTGTTTTCTGCCTCCTGGACCGCCTTATACTCATGTTTTACTTTGAGCAACAGTTACAACCCGTCGTCGCTTCAAGCAAACAAATCTCTGGTCTTACTTTTCGACATCTCCATAGTATTTTCTGTAACTAAGCAACCAAGAGACTAGACAATCTCCTTCCTTTTTACATCAGCATGCGCATGCGTAGCAGGTTTGGGTAGTAAGTGTTTTTTTATACCTTCTGGAAATTTCGCTGGGGTATATAGTATATAACAGTATTAGTGTCCTCCACCTGCTCCAGCAACCGGCGAGTACGCTAGATTTTGCTAGCCAAGCTCTCTTAGCTTTTTCATTTTAATAAATGAACAAAATAAAATCCCAAAATGACAAGAAAGTTTATATTCTTAGATTTATTTTCCTTATTTAACAAAGAAATTCAACTGTATACCTTCTAAATTCAAGTTTCTCTCTTTAAATGAACTTAGATTTATGTTAGCGTAATTGTCCTGCTAAGTCATTGTAAAACACACTTGGAAACAAAATAAAACTCACAAAAACCGTCTTAGTCTTTTTAGTTATCTAGTTAGTCCACTGTTACAACAATCACCACCTCTGGTTTGGTCAAAATAAACCCTTTAAGTTATCAAGTTAGATGTGAAAACATGTTGATTTTCCCTGCTGTCTCTCTCTGCTGTTGCTGGCCAGCTATGTACAGTCCTGTAACGTTATCCCAACCCCACACCACTTTAAATCAAGGTGCCGGCAGGCCAACATATTCATTTATTAGTTGCTATGCAATATTGGGCCTTTATTTGTCCTGGTAATGTTCCAAGCACATATTACAACTACTTGATGGCGAATAACTGACAAAATTAGCCTCTCCCAGGGCTACAGCTAGTTTGTATCCATACATAAAGAAGTGCACTTCCTTGCGTTGTACGTTAGAGGCATCATCTGTATATTGACGGATCTACAGACACCAGTCACATACATAAGTGGAAACGAGGCGTAATAGAAAGAGAAGCCCTTGTATTTTTGACAGTATTAAAAATTAATACCATCGAGATTTCCAAATACCCTGGTATACCATAATACTGTGATACTACACAAGTCTAATGCCCAGAGTACATGAATGGTCATAATATGTGTTTTCAGGCTTGTATGTATGGATGTAATTCTGAAATGCTGCTAAAACACTTGTGTGAACTAAGATTTTGTTTTCAAATGACCACATAGTAGTGTGGATGTGGCCTCAGCTCACATGTACTGTGTGCTGCTCCCTGTGGAAAGTTAATGTCTTTTGTCTTTGTCATGTGTTTGTTACAGGTCTACCACCTCCTTCCTGTGACAAATGTTGAGGCCAGAGATCAGCCTGTTCAACAACTGTTAGAGGTGACAGGGCGAGGACGGGGAGGAGTGTCGGTTTGCTGTGCCAGGTTGTGTCTCATGAGAGTGACTGTGCCATCCAGGCACTGCCAGTGACTAGGGCTGTGGCTGTGGTGGGCCCGGCCCAGGAGGCCTTCTCGTACATCACTCCAGGCTCCCGCTGACCTGTGCTGCTCACACCATGGATCAACAGAGAGATAAGTATGGCGAGCGGCCCGCCAGGAGCACTAAAGTTTCCCAGGGAAGCCGCAGCGGACACTCGTCCCGACCATCTGGCTCCTCCAGCTCATCTGGGGTTCTCATGGTGGGGCCGAACTTTCGAGTGGGCAAGAAGATCGGCTGTGGAAACTTTGGTGAATTAAAACTCGGTAAGTGAAGTCTAAATCTTGTGTAAAATGGTTGAAGATACAACAGAATAACTGACAGAGTGAAAGTTTACTTTATAGCAGTTCTTGATTATTCTGTGTGTTAATACACTCAGGTGTCAGTTTATTAGGTACAAGCACCAAAACTAACGCTGTCTAATATAATAGCAACACATTGTTTAGCCTTAATTAAACTGTCTCAGAGAGGTGTTGATTTGGCCCGTCTCAATAATTATGTTATTGTTTTATTGTATAATGTGTGGACATGAGCTCACGTTGATATTGCCTGTTGTATTTTTATATGTGTTTGTTTACATAAGACATCACCAATATTTGAGCCAACATGATGCCAGAATAAACAGCAGAGTTTTCCCGCCCATTACTTGGGTGCAGCAATTCTCCCTTTGTTTTTTTTCTTTCGTCCTCTGCCCTACTTGCGTGAGTATGAAGAAAATTGAAACAACACTGAAAAGACGACACAGCGCAGCTTACCAGTAGCCTGCAGCTGCAATTTTGAAGTGGAAGATGCACAGTCTTGATAGTTTTTTAGTTTGGCAACACCTACCAAAGACACCCAAAGTCCATTGTTTGTTTCTTTACTCTCCAACAACTTGCCACTCAAGTGGCAACCTCTAGGGCTGAAAAAGGAAGCCAACATGAAAGTGCCAAAGAACATTCAAAGTACTGCAGTTCTTTGAATGGCCACTTGAGGCTGACGTCAGAAGCCAGTCAGTTCCCACAGACCCCCCATGTTAAAATGCGCAGCTGTACAGCAGGAAGAAACATGTTTAAAGCCTAGGACAAAAACAGTTTTGGTCTCTATAGCTAATTTCCCCCTTCATGACCACTTCGTGGGGTGTGAATTTTTTTATAAATCACCCGTTTACATGTTATAGAGGCTTAAAGTTGTTAGTCGCCTCTAGCTGTTAGTCGCAAGAGGCAACAGTTGTTTTGTTGTTGTCGTTGTTGGCCAAATTTTGTATTAAATGTCAAATTGAATCATTTTTGCTTACTTCTATAAAACTACCATAATTTTATTTATGTACTTTCTTGTATGTATAAACAGATGTTAACTACTCTAAAAAAAATGTGATCAATATTTTTTTTATGTCCCAGTTCCAATGTCTGAATATACTAAGAATTAAAAGTTCATTGCTGTTTTAGAGGGTGTACTTGCTATCATTTTATCATTATGTGGCATATGGCATAAAATGGTCTCAAAATGACAATAATATTATGCATTGCAATTAATTCTGGGACTATTTCTTGTCCAACAAAAGTATTTTTAGCGACAGGCCTAGCGTTGATACACCTTTATGGTCATTTTGAAGGCTGTCTCTTGTGGTACGGTTGAATTGTGTTGCATTATACTGAGATGTTTTGAATATTTTGCCCACCCCATTTATATGAATCAGTGTGGAGTAAAAAGACATCTCTTTGTATAATGCAGTACAGATTTACAGCAGCCTTCAAAATTACCTCGAACTAAACCAGAACCTCTGAAAATTGTTAAATAAAAACTGTATGAAGGTTCTTCTATTGCAGGACTGTTATATTAGACTGTGTTATCTTTGGTTAGGTAACAGAGTATATAATCAGAGGCGAGCTGGGAAAAAAGGAAACTCGATTGAATCATTTTCTGTTGCAAAGTTTCCAGGAAATTTAAATTAAAAAATGTTCACTCAGTCAGACACGATCCCTTACAGAGTTGCTCATTCCTTGGTGAACCTTTTTAAAAGCCGCAAGTGATGTACTTTATTTTTAAAAGCCATCTTTCTTGTCTTATTCCAGGTAAAAATCTCTACACCAACGAGTATGTAGCTATTAAACTGGTAAGTGCACTCTTTCTTTCTCTGCTTGATATCCTCATCTTTGTAAATATAAGAATCTATTTCAAAACAGAGTATACAGCTGCATAGATACATAATGAATCACTGGATTTTAGTGATGCATCTAAAAGGTTACGAAAATTATATGATGTCAGTGCTGTGTTCAGACAGGGAAGCTGTTATTAAGCTTCGATTAGACACAAATTGCATGTCTGTCAAAATTGCATTTGCACTTGATTTCCAGAAATATGACTCTGAGGTTGTGCTCGGGTAGCGCAGTGGGGTGGTTGTTGTGCTGGACTGTTGTGGTCTTAGAGAGAAATGTGAATGAGGTGTAGATGCTTCGCAAAGTGTGTCTTTCCAGTGGCTGCTGGACTGGAAATCATGACTCCTGACTCATGCTTTTATTATTGCTCACGGGAGAGTTGTAAATACAGTAGCCATGATAGTATTAAGGTTACCGAACCAAATCGTTTTCAGCTGCTCACACTGCTGTATGGTGTTGTGACACTGATGTAAGTGAGAAATGTGTGTTGAGTTTTAAAACATCAGTGAACTGGGAAGAAATTGTAGACTCTGGAGACTCTATTAGGCATGTTGTATCTTTAGTTCATACATAGTTCACTTTTATCAGGAAATAAGCTTCGAGGTGACATTGGATTTTCCCTTTTACTAGATTATTATTAAGCAGTTAACCACACTAAATGGTAGGAATGTAAGAAAATGTAGATACACTTGACTATTGCAGTATTATGTTTTGTGATAATGAATTGATCCTCAAAAACACCATCAGTTTTTAATTTGTTTACCCCAAAAAATCATCCAAACACTTCTATTTTTTTACCTATGGAGGCAAATGTTTATTCCTTTGCTCAGATTGCACAAAAAGCAGTGCTATGCTGTTGAATGTTTCAGGGACTGTAATAAATACAAATACAGATTGCAACATATGCATATGGCAGTGTTTTTTTTATACTTTGACAGTTTTCCTAAATTAGATTTAGAAAATCATAATCAACTATGCACAAAAAGTAAGGAAATTTGTGTTTGGTAGATTATTTCTTTGTCATAGCAATGCTTCTTGGCAATGAATCTTATACCGTTGGAAAGTCTGTTTATTTCTCTCTTAAACGGGGCCACGTGTAAGAAACATGCATTTGTGGGATGAGCAGCTGAGCTGAGTATGTGGGTTGCACCCATGAAATATTTGCCAAATCTTCTCTGCCAATGCCACACAGCTTTTTTTGCTGTTGCTACTGACTCTTGGTTTGGGCTTCTGGTACCCCCAGGTGCTGACAATAAGGTGCCAATCTGTGAGCATGGGCCGTGCTACAGTGGTCAGTTGGTGTCTGCTCCAAGAGTCGGCATGCCATGTTTGACTGATCTAGGGCCTGTGCAATAGGGCAACTTCAAGCTGGTGTTCTGCAAAACCAAGTTGCGGCATTATTTGGAGTGATCCCTAGTACCATCTGCAAACTGAAGGCCAAGTTCCAAATAACGGGGGATGTCAGAGACAGGTCGCAAAGTGGGCGTCCCAAAAAGACGGCACCCCAAGAAGACCGTTTCCTCATCCTCTCAGTACTTAGGAACCGTAGGCAGTCTTCAAAAGCAATAAAAAGCTGTTTGGCATTGGCAGAGAAGATTTGGCAAATTTTTCATGGGCGCAGCCCACATACTCTGCTCTGCTGCTCATCCCACAAACGTATGTTCCTTACAAATGTGGCACCATTTAAGAGGGAAATAAACAGGCTTTCCAACGGTATAAGATTTATTGCCAAGAAGCATTGTTACAACAAAGAAATAATCTACCAAACACATATTTCCTTACTTTTTGTGCTTAGTTACATTGCTTACAGTATCGCAGCATATTGCAATATATTGAATCACAACACTGTATCATGATTGCAGCCTTACTGAATGGGAGGGTTGTGTCGAAGGTAACTTTTGGGAAACTTTGGGCAAATTCCTAAGTTTGAGTTTAAGAGAAGCTCGGACAAAACCTGAAAAATAGAGACTGATGTTAAGGTTTTCAGATGACTCAGACAATGGAGGAGTCAGCCGTCTGCTCTAACAGAGTTTTTGGAGGAGGACAAGGATGACGGACATGTTTTTAATCCCAGGTGGCAGGGCATAATTTACATGTTTGAGCTTTTGGTAGAAGAAAGAGTTCCTGGTGATTTTTGTGCAAAACTGACACTGACATTGTTTATGCTGCTCAGGCCAGTTAGTTTGGTAGACCTATTAGTGTTACATGATGGAAGGGTTTTCCTGGTTCATCTCAAATTCTGTAAATCAAATACATCGGATAGCATGTTTGTATTTGTACTCAAGTGCAAGATCAGTCATCACAAAAATGTTTACACTTCAGGAAAAAAGGCCCAAGTTCTTAAAGGTATACGATGCAGGATTTTACTTAAAGCAATGTTAAGACTCGTACAAAAGTATTACCTCACAATCATCACTTAAGACCCACAAGAAGTGTGTGGTACTGTATTTATCGCTAGAGACAAGGGGTGTGAATCACAAGTTTCATCACAATATGTGTATCGATTCTTAGGACAATTATACCATATTTGCTGATATCACAAAGTCTGTCACGATACAATTTTGACTGGATCCAATTCAGGGGCCTGCCCTTGGTATGAAGCAATATCAGTAAATGTCCTTTTTGTCTTTTTCTTGGATGCTTGCATTATCTGCCTAGGGCTAGGGCAACAACACTGTTAGAATGTTTAGGAAAGAGGTTAGCTTGGACGGAAATGATGATACAGAAGTGCCACAGGAATTTCAAAATAAAGGCACATTTTAAATGATAACATGTATTGATGATTTTTACAGTGCATTGATGATATTGGGCGGCGTGGTGGTACAGTGGTTAGCATTGTCACCCTGGGTGGACGGTTCAAACCCCGGGTGGGGGAGCCTGTCTGTGCAGAGTTTGCATGTTTTACCCGTGTCAGCACAGGTTTTTCGGGTACTCCAGCTTCCTCCCACAGTCCAAAGACATGGAGGTTCATTGGTGACTAAATTGGCCGTAGGTGTGAATGTGAGCGTGAATGGTTGTCTCTCTCATAGTGAAGAGACAGACCGCCATATTAGATAATGTTAGAGACACAGTATTAGAGACGCCTTGTCCAGGGTGTACCCAGCCTCTCACCCAGTGTCAGCTGGTGTAGGTTCCAGCTCCACCACGACCCCCAACAGGATAAGCGCTTATATTGGGTCGTGGATGATGGAATCGATATTCAGTATATTGATCCAGATTGATTTCGTTGTATCGTCAAACCCCTAGCAGAGACTCTGCCCTCTGTCTGTATTTTCTTATTTTGTCCTGTTAGTCCATTTCCTGTAGTCTGGATATTCCTGGTTGTGCCACGCAGATGAGGTCAGGAATTTACCATAACCATCACACATCCAGGAAACTATGAAAATCGTGGACACAACGCAGTGAAAATGCAAATATTGTGAGGCAAATCGCAGAGGAGACAAAGCTCTTTCCATAATGAGAGTGAATCTGAGGTTAGCTTTTGGTGCCTCTGGCGAGACTGTTGACGAAGAGTAACCGACAATTCCTGCATAGTATACCTTTAGAGAAAATACATTCATCGTTTTTTTTTTACTGATTTAACGTATCGGTAAAATCTGTTTTAGGTGTTTGTTTGTTTATTCTTTCTACTGTTTTCCTCCAGTTTGTTGTTGTTGTCATAAACTGCTGTTAACTGAGTACTGGTTTTGTTGTCTCCACTGTGCAGGAACCAGTGAAGTCGAGGGCACCACAGTTGCATTTAGAGTACCGGTTCTACAAAACACTGGGAACTACAGGTAAGGTCACACACGTGTCTGCAACTCCTCGTGGTGTTCTTGTGTTGACTGCATGACATTGATTTGACTGTTATGGAAGATCAGATCAGAAGATTGCATCATTTCCACAACAAGTGATTACTCCACTCAGATTACATATTGATATTAAGCTGGGTCAGCAACTTATTTTAATCTCCAGGACTTTGTGTACATAAGTGCGCCAATGACTACGTGCATAATAGAGAGCGTGTTGAACAGTGACCTTGCTCGACAATAGACTTGCTGGGGGTGCAATTCAATATGAAAGGTGTTGACATAAAGCTTCTTATACACCCACAGAACAGATGCAGCAGCGTATGTTTTTTTCTGATCTTCTGAAGAGACTTCCTTGTTGTTATCTGGGCAGAATATGCAGGAAGTGTTGCACACTATATTTGAGGATGTAACTTGTGTTTAGTGCTGTTCGTCTGCAATGTTACTGGTTTCCTGTCAGCAATAGACTGAACGCAGATTTGTCCAATGTCCAGGTCCGACTGTGCTAATAATAACTGAAACGTCTTCTGCGTTATGCAGCTTTTCACACTGGAAACTGTTGAAACACTGAAACTGTTTCACTGTACAGTGAACTATGGCTTTTTAAGCAAAGACTTTTTAAGTAAAGGGAGACTTGGTGGCGATGGAAAGAAGCTGTAAACACAACACTGACATATTATCACCTTATCAAGATGACGAACTTGTTAGCATGGCAGTTACAGAGCAACATTGTCACTTAGGAGTCGTGTCTCTGGACACCTGGTGGATGTGCCTCCAATAGTCACCCTTTTTTAGCTCTGTTTTTTTTTTTGGTCTTCACCAACTCTGGAGGGATTTATCCAGCACTAAATGCTCCACAATGTTCACCGGCTAGTTGACGATAATGATGAGAGTGGAGAGTGGGGGAAAAAACAATTTAGTTGTTGTCTGCAAAACAAAAACAATGAGTTAAAAATGTTGAAAATGCTACAAAGGGAAGTTTCAGAGTTGGGTGATGATTCTTTGTAGGTCTGTTACTACGAGCGACCCCTTTCACATTACACAGTCATTAGATCCATCTCATTATAAGAAATATTGATTATAGTCACATTAAGGAAATGTGAGGTTTTACTCTCCAGTATGAAGCAGGCTCATACATTGTCATGGTGCAGCGTGTAGCAGAGGAATTCACTTATTTGATTAGCCTTCTGTTATCTTGATAAAACATCTGTGAACACTGGAGCAAAGCTTCTGTCACTGCATGAGGCGAGATCATGTGGTCAAAGGTCAGCACTAATACACGTCACCAGATGGTTTTTAATTGTTTTATATATTAATTGCATGACATAAAAATGTCAGATATATGTCAACTTAAGCCAAATATCACTGATGATCATTAGATTGTTGTGCAGTACAAGTGTGAATTTGGTACTTCTTAACCCTCTTCACACTGCACTTAGCCTTAAGCTAAGAGAACTGTATAGCCCTGTTCAGACCAAAGATTCATGACGAGACGAAACCGTTTTAGAACGTTGCAGAGAAAAGTTGCAGTGGTGTGAACTGGCCGTCTGAGCTCGACTCAAGCTGGTCACCTGCAACTCAGCTGTCAAATCGTCGGCAACTGGTTTTAGAATGTAAAGCACGTCAACTGTTTCTACAGCGAGTCAGCTTGTAGTAAAGTCTGCTGGTCAAGTCAAAATAACGGTGTTTGCTTGCTGCATCAAGTGCAGTGGATGGTGGGTCGCTGCTGCTCGCTGCATGTGCTTATGCCCCTTCACACACACACATTCTCATTGACTGACTAATTGGCACTGCTTACTTGCCTTATGTGGCGTATTTATTATGGCATATGGCGTATTAACACAGTCACTATCCTCATTCATATTTTAAGAAGCTACAAATTATAGTCCGCCACAAAATAGGCCTGAAAAGCTGCAAATCAGAACGGAACTACAGAGAGTTGTTGCATAGAGATGATACTACATCTTATCTAGTTGCATTGGTGTGAACCATCGCAACTTGTTGCCTGTTTCATCTTATCTCTTGCGAATATCTGGTCTGAACTGGGCCTTAGACTGGGGCAAAGAAAGCTCTCACACTGGCAAAATCCTAGCACATTCCAAAGTGGGCTAACCCTGACTGTAGCCTAGGGCTTGCTGGCCCTGCTCAGAGCCGGGTTAGCCTTGAGTTTATGTGGTTATCCCCTGAAAATCAACTAAACATGGGGCTTAAAGTTAATGCTGTGAAACAGAGCTAATGGGATTTGCGTCACGTTTTTGTTGTCCAGTGACATGACTTCTTCGTCACGCCATCAGTACGCGCATGCTTCATCATAGCCATGGTAACTACTGCTAACTAAAACCAGAGATACCTAGCACGCTAGCTTACTTAAAACAGATCTGTTGTTTGGTGACAGTACATCGCTAGACATGACACCCATTAGGCAAATCTACTTTGTTTGCTACTGCTGGAAAAGGTAAAACAACAGACCTCTTCTTTTCAGTCTTTCCTCTGCTGCTCTCTCTTTTTTGATGTGTCTGCACCGCTCTCACATAAAGCCTGGCTACAGGCGGTGTATTAACGTTGCTTTTTGCTTTTGAACAGTAGAGGCGTCACTCCAGAATGTAAACATTAGTCATATGTTTCACAGACTGATTTAACCCAAGGCTTGTAGAGGTGCAGGGTGAAATGTATAGCCCAGGGCGTAGGTTAAGCCAGGGTTAATAATGTGTGTTTGTGAAAAGAGGCGAAGAATATGCAGTGTGAAATTCCCTCTTCATTAACTCTGGTGTTGTCTGCAGTCAGACCAAATGCCCAAATGACTCCAACTGCCCATTTGTCGATAATGTTGATTTTCCAGATACCTTACCTGACGGTATATCCTGCAATCCAAAACATGTTTATTTTTGTCCCAATCCTTATTTTACCTTTGTTCACACATAACAGCCGATGGCAACAGCGTCTGCCTTACACTGTCTGGTTCATGGTGTTGAGTAGTGGTGTCAACACTAACTGTTTGTCTTTTTCCAGATCCTCTTATTCTTTTTTTCCACAATCGTGCCCTTTACACTTTATTACTCTGTGTTCAGAGTGAAGTACAATACAATAATAGTAGCTTCTCGACTTCTCTTCCCTTAAGTCTGCTCCCCTGAGGATTTATCAGTTTGTCATAAAAGATTAGTCAAGGTCTGCTGACGCATCTCTGTTGCAGCAACCACTGACAAGAATCTTGTGAGGATTAAATGACTACAACGGAGAAATAAATTAAGGGCAACCTTTTTTAGTCTTGGTACGAGAGGAAATGGGTGGGAGCGCTAAAAACAATGGAACAATAGAAAAATCTTTTTTAGTAGATGTTCTTTGCTCTTCTAGTAAAATGGTTAAAATTATATTGTATATATTGCACTGGTAGACACATGGATACACCTAAAGTGGAGGTAGTGATTGAGAAGAGATGAGTTTGATCATGATGTGTGTTTATTTATCCATTAAGGTTAAGGCTATTAAGGTAATGGCTAAATCAGTGCTATGGTTTAAGGATGGCCTTGGTTACAGTTTGGCATGGAAAATAAAAGCCACGTCTTTGTAATATATGGTCCTTGATGTGCTTTTTGGAGCTCTACGTGCATATATGATAACCAGACTGGGAACATAATGGCTATTGTTTTGCAAAGGCAAGGGCTGGAAAAGGCCAACTGTGCGGAAACTCATTAAATATTTAGAGAGCGGGTCTGCCTCTCTTAGTACTAACCTGCCTCTGTCCTCTCCTCCAGATGGGATAACGTGACCTCATTTCTTCTTGGCTGTGTGCTGTGCCACATTCCTCTCAGCCAATGTGGTTGTCACAGTGTCTATGCGACAGGGTCTTTATGAATTAATGTGGTTTGACTCAGATGCTCAATCAGGTGTTGTATCTGGTGCATAACCAACTGTCACTGGATATTAATGAGGATGATTCAATTAGGCATTAAGCATCTCCTTCCAGAGATTATGTGAGAATATTCATCAGCGTAGTCAATAACGGTTTCATCGCTGCCCTGGTTTTACAAGACGGCAGACTGTGAGGAATTATTGTGCTGACGACAAGATGGTTGTGAAGATCAAGAGGGTTTGTTCAAGGGTGGGTGGACACTATTGAGCTGTTAAAGGCATTGGCAGTCAGACCTCATCATGAAACACTACACCAGCACTGTGACCAGTGCAGTCCCAAGGAGTAAACATTTCCCACAGTGACACAGCTCACCAGATTTTACAAACATGTAAAGGAAAGGCCGGAGGTCTTATCCTGAGTGTCTGTTCCCACTAATGTGAACACATGGATCTTTGTTAAGAATAAAACTCCTCTCAGTGCGTGGTTTTGCTTTAAGTGTAAAAATAAGAGCACGGTAAGAAACTGAAGAGCAGTGTGTTAGTTGACTTTTTGAAATGTGACAGGTCTTTAGTCTGTCTGTTAAATTAATGTATGTATTTTAATTAAACAGTTCTTAAAATTAGAAAATAATCTCCAATGTAATCACAGGATTAACAGTATTGTTTCAGGTGCTACATGACCACTACATTTTGGCTGCAGTCACATCATTATGACAGGACATAATTACATCATTTGTAACTGTCTAATTTTATATCGTGGTAAAGGTATATATCAGGATACAGTAATTGTTTCATAAATTCAACATCAATATGATATATATTTTTAAATTTGATTGTTTTCTTTTATTTGGAACTTGGATGCGAAACAAAAAAACGACTGACTCACATGAGACAACAAAACAGTGAAGATTTAAGATTCCTAAGAACAAACATTTTCAGTGTTACAGGTTTTTGTATTTTTAACTTCACTCTCCTCCTCCATGTCTGCCCAAATCATGTCACCCTGCGAGGCAGCTGGATTCTCAAGATCGTGCGAGACTTCAGCCCTGATTGTCTAATTAGCCTCCCCCGAATATCTTCCCCGGTAGAAACAGTCAGGGCTTTACCCAACTCAGAACAATGTGAGTCAAATCAGATTTGGCTGTTCAGTATGAATGTTCGACTCTTGGTTATTAATTTTTGTTTTTTCATAGAGAGTTTGAGATGTACGTATGAACCCGTATGAATGGGGTTTACCTGAATGTTCAGTGCAACAGTGACATTTATGTAACATAGTAAACAAGCTAACTATGCTAACGACAGATTGTAAATGTGCGAAAACATTTTTTGTCGACACTAGATATCAAACAAAAGCCAGAGACTGCATCGTATTAAGTTGCTCTGCGCTGTGGATTTACCGCCTTTAAGCAGCAGAGAGAAAATAATGTTATCTCTGAGCCCGATGGGGCAAAGCCTCTCCTCCTCTGGGGCAGCTGCCTCCATGTCTGCAGCAGCCTGTAGCAGAATGAAAGCAAGGAGTGCTCACTCTGCAGCAAAGTCAGGGAACCACAACATCCCCCAAAGTGCAGTGCACACTGACTGACAAAAAAAAAATCTCTACCGGTGGACATGTTTTTGCGATTGCACAGAATATTCTGTCATATTTCCCAACCCTGGTCATACAGTTCACTAAGGGACGCTTATGTTTATGCATCACATAAAGTTAAGGTCATACTGTTAATAGAAAGAATTCTGAAACATGCGCCTTCACTTTGAAATGTAATAATTTACCACACCATGAAGCCAGTGTGTCATAAGCACTGAGGAAATGAATTTATTCTGTATGTCTTAAATATTCAAAAATCCCATTGAACATTAAAAATCAAAGACAAAACAGAATTAGCCTGTAGCTGTCTTCCACCATAGAATGAAAGAGAACATCACAGTTCAGTTAAAGTCTAAATACAAATGTTTCTTTTCACTTTTGGTTTCAAGAGGAATAACCTCACAGCTTCTTGCACACACAGCTGAGGCAAGCCAGCAAATATGTCTGTCGGAAACCTAATCGTGTAGGCATTGTGCGATCAGAAGTGGATCAACACAGTGTAAGAAACTTGATATGAAGCAGAAGCCGGCTGTATTCCACAAGACGCATTAAGTTATCTGTAGAGCTGCTGCAGAACCAACATAGGTTGCCTGTCTCCACTTCAATTACACTATCTTTGCACAGACCTGTCATATGTCTACAATGCGAAAATCCATCCACCGTTATCTAAACTGCTCATCCTGTAGCAAAGGGCCTGAGTTGATGCCAGTATGAATGGTGGGGTCCAACTGGGCTGACACACGCATGTTTACGTATATAGTAAGAGAAACACATTCAGTCTCACACCTACTGTTTAATTTAGAGTCACGAATTCACCTAACCTGCCTTTCTTTGGACTGTGGGAGGAAACCCACACAAGCACAAGGAGAACATGCAAACTCCACACAGACAGGCAGCGCACAGTAATCCCAACATCATTTCTATGATGTTTTCCTCCATCATTAAAAGAAACACATGAAATTTGCCAGCATGCACGAAGTAATCGCCGTCTCTGTAACATTTTTGTTGAGCAAAGACCTTGTGGGGTGGTGGTGTTTCATATTATAATGCAAAATTAGAACATAAAATAAGTGTACAAATTATCAGCGTAAAAGAAATCAAACACGACAGGTAAAAATGGACTTAGAGTCAATGTCTTCATCTCTCTGTCACAGTGACAGATACTTTAATTAATAACAGAGCAATTGCTACCAGATGGTCAAAACAAGACTTCCACGTTCAGGACTGGTCTCATCACAGAGTCCAGAGAAAAAAATCTGGTCTTTGACAGCTGGTTGACAAATTGCACACACAGAAAGTCGTGTGCAGGGAGATCCGGGCGAGTGCCTTTCAGTCGGGCTTAGAACCAGTCACATTCATTCATCACACATTCATCTTGCTCCACTTTTTGTTGCAAAGGACTGCAGCCAGCACCTCTATTAGATTACAGTAATGCATAGGAAAATGTATTCTTTAATCCTTTTACACAGGACGGGCTGTTTTACTCAATAGCTGACTGAACTGATACGATTGTGAAAGTCTGCATTAAACCTTTACAGTTATGAATTTTGTGCTGATGTTTCCTGATCATAGATTTGCTGCTCTGAGTAATGACATAAGTGTATGTAATATATCTTGGTCCAATATCTGTAATTTAACCACTTCATACAACTGCATAGTATAAATACACGTAGCATTTATATAGAATGTAAAGCTCTACAGTCAGATATTGTTAAGCCTGTGGGAATGTAGTGTTAGTCCAAGGGTGCTTTCAGACCTAGAGTTGTCTCCTTTGGTCTGAATCAGGGACTCATTTTGTTGCAAAGTTGTATAATTGCCTAGAGTTGGTTCGTGTTCTCACGGCAGCATTTACAAGCGGACCAGATCAAATGCCTTGTGTGAGAAAGCTGCTCTTGGTTGGTCAGAATTTCCATGTGGGAAAAATCCAGGAAGTAAACAAAACGTTGAAGAAGAGTACACTTGCAAGATAAATGCGACACTTTCTAATGTCACAATGGAGGGACAACTACGCAGGTTGATTTTAGCGCTGCTCATCGTGGACTATATTGCTGTCATTGTTCATTTGAGTCAAAGCATACAGTTTGAAAACGAGGCGCGGCTCCAACTAGAAAACAATGTTTTGATGCATTGGATGTGCTGAATGTGCATATTAAGGCAGTACAGGAGGAGGCGCACATTAATAATCCTCCAGGACTGTAACATGCTCATGTTTAACCCAAACAATGGGTCATGTGACTGCAGTTGGTTCAGATCCAGGTCGGAACACGCTCTCACCACAAACAAACCGCACCAGAGTTTGTTTGTAACTGAACCGAGACCACCTCTTCAAGAAGGTCTTGGTCCGGTTGTTTTGGTGCAATTGTTGTGTTCACACCTGCCCAAACGAACCGCATTTAGGGAGCAAACAAACTTGAGTTCGATTGGACCAAACCAAACAGGGCAGGTGTGAAAGCACCCTAAAAGGCAGATTTTCACAGACATCATCCCCAGCATGAACTAAGTACTGAAATTCAAAAATGTAACAGTCAACAAAATTTTTTGAAGCACATTACAGGGTTCAACATCCATGTTTCTTTTCACATGGCAGTCAGTCAAGTGGTCACATTTTTATTTGCCCTTATACAAAATGTTTTAGTTATGTGGGGTTATCAGGACTAATGAGGACTAAAGACTTCAAGGCTCTTGTTGTGGCATCCCAGTAACGTTTTTCAGACACTTGACATGCCTTTGAAAAACAATCCTGTTTTATCCGTTGTTTTCAGACTTGCATCAAACTGTGCCATACATTGTTGGAGCCCACATCCTCTAACACCTCCCGACTAAACCCTAGAATAATTAAAATGCTCGCTTGATCTTCGGCTCATAAACTTTGTCTTTACCCGCTGGCATTGTCTCGCAAGTGTCTGATCAGTATTGCACATGTGCAACTCTTCAGCTACTTCCATCATCACCTCCTGAAAAAATTGTGTTTTAAAGTCTTTTTCTAGATTAGACTAGTTTTACGAACCTGACGTGGCATTTTACTTGCCCCAGGGAATCGGGCAATCCTTGTTGTTTAGCCCTGATGTTAAAAATATTGCTTTATAGATGCAAATCAACCTTTTTTTCAACCTAATGCTGTGCTGCTCATTGGCTCACTGATGAATACTGTCTGTGTGGATATTGTGTTGAAACTGCTGTCTTTGTTTGTCTAGACCACATGCCGTTCACTCGCTTGCAGCACTGTAGAAATGTCTTAAAGACCAAGTCAGAACTACACCCAGGCGTTGCTCTCATTATTTTAAAGAAAATTAGATGAGAGCAGTCAAAAGTGGTACCTACAAAAGTAGTAGCTTCCATCAGAGTTTGAGTCTTCCTGTACAATTAGAGTATACTTTGCAGTACAGGACACACAGATTCGATCTCTTCTGAGGACCGTTTTGCTGTGGATAATGATGGCTCTGAGATCCCCGGGCTCCCTTTGCTAGTAAAAAGCTTGACCAACCTTGTTTTCAATTGAACAACCGTTTATCCACTTATTTACAGCACATCTCCAATCTGACACATTTTTAGGCCTCCCACAGGCACCCGGGGTTTCAAGGCACTCATTCCTATGGTACAATTAGCAACCCACAGAACTGTATAATGGTGTCCAGAAACACAAGATGGAGCACAGCATGACTCCTACATGCCCATATGCTAGCTGACAGCATTTTATGCCACCTTTCATGCTGCAGTGTATTTCCCATTACCCAGCTGGCGAGTCAAACGTCTTCAGCAGCATGCTCAGGATAAATATGTTAAGGCACGACATCAGGATTAGTATATAGCACTCTGATTATTAGTCTTCTGCAAATTACTTCAGCAGAATAATAAGTTTATGATGGCAATTTGGTCCCTTCAAGGAAGTGTATTTAGCAACTAATTTCTTACATCTGTCTCCTTTCGGCATGGCACACAAAACATGAATGAAATGAGCACACAGCCAATATACTGTGAGCTGGCAGAACAACATTTTCACTTGTGTGTAGAAGAAAAACAGAATCTAATTAAAGGTTCTACATGGACGCCGTTAAATATATTAAGGTAAGAACCAAAATGTACCACATCTAGTTTAGGGAGAGTACTTAAAGGAATTAGAAATGTCGTCTTAAAGCTGCTCTGATTCATATTTTTATGTTAACAACGGATCAAATGCTTAAATGTGAAAGCTGCTGCTCATAGTGACAAAGATATTTCTCTCAAACCTGCAGTTCTCTTCAGCTTGATAACATCTTAAATATCAGCTTATTGTTTTGTTTTTATGGCTGGCAAATTGACTGTTTTGGTTCAGTGTCACTCTCTGATAAATCTATAGTAGCCTACTTATTTGCCCAGCATCAGATAACAGGCAGATGTTACACAGAAGTTAGCATCTACCTGATGAATGTTAGCATTGAGCGCTCAAAGAGGTAAATATTTTCCTCAGGAATTGGTGGAGATCAAATTAGCACCAGGAGGATTTTTATGTATTATAATGTCACTCTATGTCAGCTGGATGTGTAAAGCAGTGTGTAAGTGTTTTATAACATGTTCATCATATCGACTTTATAAGGGGATATGTCCATGTTGTGTGTACAGCTTGTTGTCATGTGGCCAAAAATCAATTAATGCAGTTAAATCATTCAGAAACAATGTGAGGAACAATGGCAGTATATGTTCGTGTCTAGATATATGCACCATTCAGCCAGAATGTCGATAATCTTGTTACAATGCAATGTTCTGCTGGGAAACCTTAGATCCTGGCATTCATGTGGACGCAACTTGACGTGCTCCTCTCACCCAAACACTGTTTCTGACCAAGTACCCCCCGTTAAGGCAATGGCACTCCCTGACAGCAGTTTCCCCCCCAGCAGGACAATGATCCATGCCACGCCGCAAAAATTGATCAGAACTGACCTGAGAAACGTAACAAAGACCTTAAAGCACCAACCTGGCCTCTAAATCCCCCAGATATCAATCTGATCGAGCATCCATGGGATATACCAGTACCCCGATCAATGTTGGGGCCTCCTTAGATCAGACTTGGCTCTGACCTGTTGAGACATGGACACAGGAGGCTGATCCTTTAAGTGCTGTGGGTTGTGACGTAGGGCATGGGCACAAACCCTGGATGCTTTATCAGATTGGGATCTGGGGAATTTGGAGGCCGGGTTGATGCCTTGAGCTCTTTGTCACGTTCCTCAGGCCATTCCAGTTTTTGTGGTGTGACACGGGACATTGTTCTGCTGGGGGCCACCACCATCAGGTAGTGTCGTTGACATGAGGGTGGGGCACTTGGACTTCAATGGTGTTTGGATGGACCCAAGGTTTTCCTGCAGGACACTGCTATCCACCTCACCTGCTAGTGGTGTTAATGTTGTGGCTCATTGGTGTACATATGCGCCTACATGTACATACATAAATGTATTGCTCATACACATCTCCAAGTGTAAACACAAGACAAACAAAGCTACTGTGTATACAGTAATACTATCCCTTAAAGAGTTTTTTCATTTCGGAATCATGCTCGATATTTAAGGACTGGCTTCAGAATCGGGGACACGAAAAGCAATCAGGAGGACTTCCCTACTTCTTTTAACTTCTGCGCAATTATAATATTTCCAAGGACTGAGCGAAGCTTAAGCAGTCTGATAAAGCAAGGTCTGTATGATTGAAGCTCCAGCATTTCTTTGAAGTTCTTGAGGGAAGCTTTTTTAATAGGACTCTGACGAGCAGCGAGCAGGGGCAAACTTTGAATCATGCTTTCCCTGAAGGCAATTAACAGTTTGACCTGATTTCCTGTTCTTTGAAACTAAAGTTCAGGATGTGGTCAGGAAGACAACAAAGAATACAGATATTACTAATTACAAATAATTGTAAATGAATAGGAGTTGCATTTGCACAACACTTGAAATCCTGTGAAACGTTAGATGAGATGAGATGAGATTAATTAGAATTTAATACTGCGTGTGCAGAAGAGTGAGTCCTTTATTATAAATTTAGAAATCCCCTTTGTGTGCTTCTCAGATAATTTCATTAAAACCGTGCAGGAATAAAGGGAACGTTAACAGTCTGCCATCCTTTTACGTTGCAATTTTAGGCTTTAAGCTCACACACTCTTCTGGAACTTTAACAGTACATGGAGCTTTAATTCCCAGGCTGCCAGTTTTACAAACAACCCATATGCAGGAGGGTCGGAACACCGGCCCCGCCACTGTTACTGTTGCATTGGACCGACCACACAACACTAAACTGCGCTGTGACAAGAAGTAAAATAAGAGCCAAGGTGACAGATGGAAGGGATTTTGGAGCAATTAGAGTGAGTAGAGCAGGGAGGATATGATTCAGTTGGGAGGATGTGATATGAGGCAGTGAAAAGATTAGTTTTCAGCCTGCAGTAGAGGAGTGACACAGTTTTATTTGCGGGCACTGTGTTGTATTTTACTTAAGGGTTAATATTTACCTAGCAGCTTTCTCTGCTCTCTGTACTTAGTAACCTTGCTGCGCCCCTCCTCTATCTGACCAGTCTGAGGCCTGTTATGGTTCACCTTGGACCCAACTTAGAAATATCATTAGTCAAGGGAGACAGGAATAATAAACACTCTTGCCACCCTGACTCTCTGAATTCCCACGAGTATATACAACTGAAAAACACTGAAGTCATATTCTATGTTTAATCATCTACTCACTAATATTAGCTTTTCCTCCAGCAGTTATTTTCTGTCTTAGCTATTAGAATGATTGTGCATATCTTTCATGCATTTGTGAATCCATAGTTAAACAAAAAAGCCTTGGGATTATTTAGACAAATGTTAGGACACACACAGCTGGGATCTTTGTCTCCTGTAAGTCTAATGTCTCTCTTCCTGTGTTTTCAGCTGAAGGCGTGCCCCAGGTGTTTTACTTCGGGCCCTGTGGGAAATACAATGCCATGGTTCTGGAGCTGCTGGGCCCCAGTCTAGAGGACCTCTTCGACCTTTGTGACAGGACCTTTTCACTGAAGACTGTCTTAATGATAGCTATTCAGCTGGTGAGTTCAAAGCTGTATATGACCGTTAAGTTGTTTTAAAATAGCTTCCACTGGCTTATTGTGACTGATGAAACACTTCCTTCATGTGTTTCACAGTAAAAGCCCTCCAGGGTTTTGAAGGGACGCTGCCCCCTGAATCACTGGATGGGTTCTAATATGAAACAGATGGATGAACTTTAACAAAAAACATCTTAACATGTAGTCTGCTGTCCATATCTGCTTGAGTTTTCAAACAAATCTTTCTCAGCAGGTAGAATTTATGCAGTTGGCAACAAAGGAAAGCGTAAGCTGTGCTCCATTGACTCTGATGTAGTCGTTTCAGATTTCCTTCATTTTCAGGCTGGTTTTGTGGATTTGGAGCTAAATGTTGTGCCTGGGGCACGTCGTGTATTAATGATACTCGTTACCTGGAGAGGTTGGAAAAAGATAGACGTTTCTTCCCTGTTCCAAAACCAAAATCAAACCCTGAAAAGTGTAGGGTTAGCTAGCTAGCTACTGAAGATATAGCCTACTGAATGTATACACATGCTGCTTTTGCGTTGTAATGATGATAACAGTGAAACAAAGACCGATCCTGCTGTACAGGAACCAGTGAAGGGAAGCAGGGAAACTTTGCTCATATTCAACCAGCTGTGTGTCATCGCATTGTGTGCAGATGAACGTTGTTCGACTTCCACAGAGATCCCTGCCTGTCTGGCAGCGGTACGGGGCGAAGCCACACACTGTTCATCTGCACACACTGTGATGCCACACAGCTGGTTCAATATCAGCAAAGTTTCCCTTTATATTCATTGGTTTCTGTGTGGATCAGCAGTGATGTGGTGGTTCACTTTTACACTGTGATCTGTAGCCTATAGTTGGGCTTTAGCTTCTAACTATCTTTGTCTTTTTAACCTGTTGTTGCTGCTGAGTCAGTTTGACATCCTGGATATATCCTTCAAACACAGACTGTAGACCCCTCTGTCTGCTTCTCTCTGGAATCACCGTTTCATTTTTCCAAAGATATGATAATATTTCTTCAGTGAGTGCAGTTAGTTACAGTGTGGGCTCCATGCTTACTCCGCCACCTTGAAGGACCGTCACAAAGGGGTGGGGCTTAGCGAAAGGTCAATACGGTGGCTATCTGTGCCTGAGCAAAACAGCAAAATTAAGGGCATGATTACAAAATAAGATGAATGAAATATAACCATAAAAGGAAGCAAAAAACATATAAAACAAAACATTGCACATATCCCCACAAGCTATAATGCACATTATGCTTATGAGTATACTATCATATGCCGCCATATTGCCAATAATAAATGTGATAAAATATACCTAAATGAGAAACTAGACATGCATGTCTGTCTCAAATAATGGCCAGGTTCTGCCATACTGTGAGGTGAATCAAGGCACCAAACATTATTTGAGATTTACAGTAGTTAAAACATGCATTATGTCCCAGAATGCCTCGTACAAGATATTTTATTATGTTGACTAAACTGCTTTACAATGTTTGGGTGCATTGAACCCTGCAAATTATGCATTATTTTATTCACACAAAGTCCTGCCCACAGAGGGGAAATGGAGCAGGTGGGGTACCAGTGCAGAGTGTGCAAATTAACAAGCTGTCAGTGTGCAGGTAGGATTGGTCAGAGTCAGGTAGGCTGTCAAAAACAGCAAAGCCATCAGGGAATCTCATTAAGTTTGAGCAGCTCCGAGGGTGGTTTTACTCAGTCTTTTTGGCGCCTCAGACATCTCAAAATTTCTAGCATTTCATTTTGTCAGCAGAAAATCTTGCAGTGCTCTTGTAATTCAGATAGCCCCTGCAAATTTGTAAGGAAACCTACAAAACAGCACAACATAAGCATGATGTTGCAGAACAGAGGGTTGCTAAAGCCCGCGTCTCAGCCAATCTCTCCTCTGTGTTTATCACGTAGGTCTTCCTCTTTATTTTTTGGCACAAGTGAGTAATCCCACAATAAGTGCTGTGAGCTTGTACTCCTACACAAGCTCCTCTTTTTTTGGTTTAGCTGAAAGAAAAGAGTGTTTCAGGGTATCAGGATCCCTCAAGATCAAACCCAAGTAAAGGATCTTATTACTCACACCATTACTTATTTCTCCCATTGTGCTTTAGCTGTTGTTCTTACAAATCCCTTTTTGGAAGGTATTCGCTGTGAGCACTTGGTTAAGATTTACATCTATAAACACATTGTCATTCTGATCCTAATTGCTGGCGCTTTCCAAATCCTAATTCCCAGCAGGATGGTTTTGCATCTCAGTTAGTGGCTTGAAATTCTGGCTCAACACCAACAGAGGCTTTTGTTGTGTGATAGTAATTGATCACTGTGGTAGCTGTGCAGCATAGTGCTTAAGCAGTAACTGAATTAATCATTGGTCAATCAGCATAAATTAGTAGTTTTATAAATGATTCATCACTTCTCAGGTAAAAATATGAAAGTTGCAGCTTTTTTCATTAGGAGGAGGTTTATAATTTGCTCCACCTTGGCCATTTGGCAATATATTTAGCATCTAAAGGCTGCTTGATAACAGCACGGATAAGGAGGTCAGCTCTGGTGTGTTTTATTTCCTGGTGAGTAGCACATCTGGGTGATGCTGTCGAAAGTGCGTTAGCATGTTGGGTTTGTTTACATTCACATACACTACAACAGTGGAGCAACGTGGACACACCTGCCTTGTTTTCTGCACAACTTCCTTTTGTAGCTGACAGGGAAGCTGCAGGCGGGTCTTCCAGCTCCATCATTTCATCTGCACTCACCATAGTGTGACTGACTCAGGCCCTGATCACACAGAAAGCGTTTTAGCAGCTGAAGGCGCCTTTTTGTTATTTTTTTTAATGAGAATGAAGCTTTGCGCTCGAGGTTTTTGTGTCGCAACGCACCTCGCATTCCTGCGCTTTAGGCACCTGGCGTTTTTTGCCGGAGCGCTCTGAACTCCTGGAGTTGAAAAATCTTCAACTCACAGCGAAAAAATGTGCCACATCATCTCTTTTTCATCATACTGTTTCCCATTGTTCAATCGGGTGATTTGAGAGGCGGGCCTTCCTTGGTGGTCATGACAACAAGTTTACAGTTGGTAAACAATGGAGGTGAAACTGGCGGTAGCGGGTGCTGGATACCCAGAGCTATAGAGCCCGACGATGGACAGCAAGTTGTATAATGTGTAGAAACGCTGACATCAAGTCCTCAGGAAATACTGTAACACAATGCTTTCAAAAAGACTGACATATTGCAGCAGTTGACTTTCATTAAAATGTCAGTTTTGAGTAATTTTGACGTTTTGATTCCCATTTTGCTGACTCTGTGTTGGTTTGTGATTACATCTAATTTTTGTCATTGTGTCTTTTTGCTGACTCTGCTGTATTCTTTCTTACCAGATTTCTCGAATGGAGTACGTGCACTCGAAAAACCTCATCTATAGAGATGTAAAACCTGAAAACTTTCTCATCGGACGGCAAGGAAACAAAAAGGAACACATCATCCACATCATCGACTTTGGTCTGGCCAAAGAGTACATCGACCCCGAGACCAAAAAACACATTCCATACAGGGAGCATAAGAGCTTGACTGGCACTGCCCGATATATGTCCATCAATACGCATTTAGGCAAAGGTGAGATCAGTTTCCAAGCTGTGTTTGTTTTGGCTCTGATGTGTTTATGATGTAATGTGGTTTGGTGCTTTATTCTTGAAGTTTCTGAGTGAAATAATATTGAATGTGTTGGTATAGAGCAAAGCCGACGAGACGACCTGGAGGCCTTAGGCCACATGTTCATGTATTTCCTTCGTGGGAGTCTACCATGGCAAGGACTGAAGGTATGCCAAGTACATGGACGTGTTAGCACTCATCTGACGGCTGATATGATTAAGTAATGACAGTCTGCAGCCTTGAGATCATAATCTGAGAATCAGAGCAGTGAAATTGTTTTATTTGTAGTTGTTTATGAACAGTTCTAAAAAAAAAAGTTAAGTCTCCTTTGCATCCATATTAAGTATCACTACAAGTGACAGAATGCAAATACATAAAGACTTCAGTTATCAGTACTTTCTCCTCCACCTCAGTCTTAACTGAATATTAAGAAAATAAGGTTACAACCAAAGTCAGAATCTCATTTTTTATAATCCAGTAGACTGCACAGTCAGGATTAAAGATGTTCCTCTACCCAATCTGTATTAAGAAATCAGAACATATTAATAATAAGTCAATGTATAATTCAGATTAATGCTCATTACACTTCAGAAGTGGCTCATATGTATCTTTCTCGTTTGATACTACTGCAGGCCGACACGTTGAAAGAACGATACCAGAAGATCGGAGACACAAAACGAAACACTCCCATCGAGGTCCTCTGTGAGAACTTCCCAGGTACACTGATGATGCCTCTAATTTATTTATGCATCAGGCTGCAAAGCTTAGAAACGATCACATAGAGATTGACTGTGATTTGACCTTTTTTCCCCCAAATAAAACGTTCTGCAATACTTTATTAGGACCATACTATCCATATTGAAGGTTAAACCCTGTTTTAATTTTTCTCTTTGTGTACTTCAGAGGAGATGGCCACCTACCTGCGATATGTGAGACGGTTGGACTTCTTTGAAAAGCCCGACTACGAGTATCTGCGGACTCTGTTCACTGAACTGTTCGAGCGAAAAGGATACACCTTTGACTACACTTACGACTGGGTTGGCAGGCAGATAGTAAGTAACGTACATGAACTACTAACAGATCCGTTTTGGGTCAGTCAGTGTTTTTAGCAAGCTGCTCAGCTGCACAGCATTTAACTGATGATCATTCCCCTCAGCCCACACCAGTGGGGTCTGTGCATATAGACTCTGGAGCATCTGCTGTGACGAGAGAGAGCCATCCTCACAGAGACCGACCATCACAGCACCCACCCATCAGAAATCAGGTACGCCATACTTGGTCATGATAAGTGTGTGTGTTTTGTCAGACTTCTGTGACAGTGAAAGCAGGAAAGCCAGTGCGTTACAACCCACAATGTATGTAGGAGGTACACACACACGTCCCCCTGCTGGCAAAGACGTCCACAAAGCACTAGTTTTAGGGTGACTTGTAACCTGATCTACAAATGGCACAACATCTCAAACAACTCAGGACTGTTCAGTTATACCAGGACGTCACCATTATCACTAAACAAAGCTAATATGAATTTATTTTCAAAGCTTTGATTAAAGCGATTATTTCTGATAGGTTGTATTTGTATGAGAGTTAATCATTTAGTTTTTGAGGAGGGATCATTACAATAAGGCATGCTTAAATGTCAGAACACGGGTTAGTGTTTTTTATAAACCATTAATTCCAAGTATCTATACATTTTTATAGCTCTCTTAAACCAGAAACTTAAATGAATTCCTCTGATTTACAACAGCTCACAAAGATAAAGATAACTGAGATAATGCTTTATAATAATTTACAAACTGTAATACATTGAATTTCTGGATGTGAAATGCTGTGAAATTTGGGCGGTTGTTGTTTATTTTCCCGTTTGTGTCAGGGAAACAAAGAAATCTTCATCATAAAAAAAATAACTGAACTGTTTCAAAGCCAGTCAATCTGTCATTACACTATCTGTGAATGAGCACATTCAATCATACAAATTTATGAAACAACCTTCACCTGAAAAAAATTAGTGCTTCAAAAGCCTCATACCATGTATATCATAATTCCTTCTCCAACATCTATTTTATATTGCTATGAAAACAACACATTTATCTTCAGATAACTGTATCTGTTCAAGTTTTTGCTAAAAACTAAATTTTACAAGATTACATTTGAACACATCATGAGAATGTTATGATCTACCTTCGCCCTATACTTATTTTTACTGAATAGAGCTTGAACACAACATAATCCAACACACTAAGATTTTAGTTCCTGCTAACAGCTAACGTTAACTAGCTCTCCTCCTGTCGATTTAAACACCAATTTGTTGTTCACAATGTAGCATCATCAGGGAAACAACAGGGTGTGTCCCTTGACCTGTCGATTAAGTTCACTGTGTCCTTTTGTTCCTAAGGCGTCCGAGGGAACATCTGTGTTTATCCCAAACACGTTTCTATTGTCCCTGGGGCGAAGGGACACGTGTAGTCTGGACTCCTGCTTTTTAGCATGTGCAAAATTGATTTGACACGACGGAAAAACATCAGCCACTGCCATCGGCGAATGTCATTGTATTTGCTGAAAGGCTGATGGTAAATATCGGCCGATATTTAAGTTCAGCTGACAAATCGGTGCATCCCTAGGTGAAATAGGCCAGTGAAGGGGGAATTATTTGATTTCTTTACTATATGAAACAGATAGAGCGTGCTCAGGTTGTCAGTGCAGGTGTGTTTCATGGTTGTGGCTAGATGATAATCCTAGATTTGTGAAAACTCACTAGCCACTTCAGAATATTCTCACCTTGCTCTGTTTAGCGAAGTGTGAATGCTGTGGTTAAGGTCTGGTTACGTTTAGAAAAATTAATGGTATTTCCAGCCAGCATTGACAAGGGACTGCAGTTCACCCTTGCACATGTTTAAGTTTTTTAGTTTCAGAGCATTGGTGCAAAGCCTTGCTCTGTGTAAGGCTTGGATGTAACAAAAACATTCAAACGTTTATGCCAATGAAGGATTTTAATCTGTCTTTACAGTGAATTCACAGCTGAATGTACTCGACACGTGTAAACACCTCTGCTGTGATTACTCTTGTTAACTGCAGTTACAAAGACAACTCGGCATAAAACAACTTGTTTCATTAAAAAAAACATTAAAAAGGTTAAATATCTTGTTCAGTAATTTGGGTTTAATTTTTGTGTTATGTAAGTGTAATGAGAATGAGGCCAAAGCTTACCTCCGTTTGGCTTCAGGCTCATTAGTTTCTGGTTCAGTTCTTTGGCTGAAGCCTTGCTTTGATTTTGATTCACTCTTTTATTTTGTTACATTTTTTTTTTCTTCTCCATTTCTCATGCTGCTTTGCATGGTACCTGGCCTCGCACACCCAAATATCCATCTCTCCTAACGCAATTATTCCATCACCACCCCCACCCTCTCCCATTGCACCCCCCCCACCCCCACCCCCAATCCCACCTCCCCTCCCATCACCGACGCCCCCGACTCCTGAGCAGACAGCGGTCTCAGATCGACGAGGAGCATGGGAGGTGCAGCCCACACGCCAAGCAAACTCCTCCTATCTGACCTCCCACCTGGCAGCGGACAGGCACGGGGGCTCAGTGCAGGTATACACCCCTCACCTGATCAACCACAACCCCCACGTGATCTCTATGGAGTCAGATCTGTCTCATAGGATTGAATACAGAAGAAAATAATACTTCAAGTAAAAAAATAAACAAGAATACTCAAGTGAAACATTTAAATACTTTGAACCAGTTTTTTAACTAGAATCTGACATTTTAAAATGGTGATTCTGCAAGTTAGTTAATTTTTCTTTGCTATTATTAAAAAGTAACTTTGATATTTTTTAGTCTGGACCCATTTTTCCCATCATTTTGTGTCTAAGTGACTAATGGGAACAGTTTTTGAAACTGGTCCAGTATTGAGCGAGAGGGCTGCAGCCAGCAGTAGTGAGACAGGCTGCAATGTGACTACTCGGGACATGTTCGTACTGTAAAATGCTCGTTTTTGCTACTGACATGTTAAGATTATTATTTCACAGTCTCCGTCTACGATTTTGGGGCTGTATTAGGCTTAACAAAAATAATATAATCTCAATTTAAAAAGCGATTTTCAAAAGAGGGTTACAAAGTGCTTTACACGTCAATCATTAAAACAGACAAGACATGAAAACTACAGCTTTTAAAAAGACTGATAGAAACACTTCAGCGTATAAAAACAGAGGAAATAAAAGACAGTTTAAATTAACTTAAAACCCAAATAAAATCAGGAAAGACTCTCCAACAAAAGTATGTTTTAAGAAAGGAATTAAAAGAGATTGCTGACTCGGCCGACCTGATTTCCTCGGGCAGATCGTTCCAGAACTTCAGGGCCCCGACAGCAAACACTCTGTCCCCTTTAGTTTTCAGCCGGGCCTCTGGTACAGACAAATGACCTTTGTCCGAGGACCTCATAGTACGTCCTGGTGTGTACGACACTAAGAGGTCTCTCTCGCTCTTTAACAACAGGACACTTTGATATAACTCCACAATCTGAGTCGGTGGCAAAAACAAGCTCTTTTAGTGGACGTTAACTAAAGATGCAGTGCTCTCACTCAATACTAGGTCATTTTTAAAAACTGTTGTTTCCATCTGTCATTTAGACAGGAAAAAAAAGGAAAATAGAGTCCCAACTGAAAAATACCAAACTTACTCTATAATCTAAGTGTATTTTGTACACTATAAGACATACTTTCGAGGTCATACAGTGTAGAAACATTTGCAATTTCCACCCAAAAAACACATTTGTTATTTATCTCCAGAAAAACGTACTAAATAACAGCTCGTAATTGGTCAGAAAAAAATCATATTTCCTGAGTGTTATTGGCATTTCTGATAAAAGTTACCATTTCTGGTTGACAAATCAATATATAATATCAGACATTTTGTATTTTAGCTCCGTGTGTGAGACAGATCTGTAACCATATACCTCCCCCACCCCTTTACCCTGGCTGGGAAATGTTATTTTTCTGCACCACCATAAGCATGTCATCTGGTGCCACCCACCCCAGATGGTGAAAATGTGATTTAGCTTGATGAACAGCAGCCCTGGTTTTGGCAATTTGATCTCAGGTCCTACAACTCTTCATGGTGCTTGGACATTCCTTGCAAGATCAAGAAGCCTCTTGCATGGCAGGGTGACCTGGCTTAGCCGGCTAAGTGCATGCTCTTTAGTCGTAAAGGGTCATTATGCTTAAAGGAAACATCCCGGTGTAATTTTGACCTCTCACCATTACCCAAGATTGTCCCTGACTGTAACAGGCTCTGTTTGCATAGGTGTGTACAGTGTGGGCTTTAGTAGATCTCTGCCTATTCTACTTGATGCAGTTCACTGCCATTCATGTTGAAACCGTGTGGAGACTTGAAAAGTTGAAACACATCAGGAGGTATTTCACCCATGAATGTTCACTATGTACTTGGGCAGTGTCTGCTGGTTGTTTTCCATTGGCAGGAACGTGTCTCTCCAGCTCTGATTTGACTCTCATTGCAGGATGAGTCATGTAAAGGTAGAGGAAATGATTCAGTGTGCAAGATGATGGCCAAGAGATCAACAGAAGCAGCAGAGCTAATGTTAGTGAGCTCGCTACACTGTTAGCTTAAAAACACCATTAGCTATGAGTTTGACACTGTTTTATGGTTAAAATAGGTACGTTTCTGTATACAGTAATATGATTAATGACCTTTCATGGATAGTCATTCAAACATATACCATTTATTTATTTAAGCAACTCTTACATGTGTGGGGTGACCCAGAAAAAGACTCAAACACAAATACTGTCGAGGATATCCTACTGGAGATATAATGAAGGCAAATCCAAACACAGTGCTGAAGAAAGAAAAAAAGGTCATTTTCATTCACTTCTCTTTATATGAAAATGTCTTTTCTTTTTAAATCTAAAAATGATATTGAGTTGAATCCAAAGATGGAGGACTTTCTTATCAAGGATATTTTTATTAGCATAGTCACAACAGGTGTCAAACTTAAAGCATAAATATGACGGGAACAAAGCATGAAATCCAACCACAAACCATCATAAATTGGAACATCGTCAATAGGACCGTCCTTCATCTCCTTAATAGTACAAAAAAATGACAGATGAGCTGAAGTCAGGCTCATTATTACAAGACGGGGAGAGATGCCTATGTAAAAGGCCGGTTCAAAATAATGACTGACAGAAAGCAACAAGATCAAGAAGCAAACACAAAATCTTCAGTTTACCTGACAGCTCTGGAAAAATTTCAGAAAGGGGCCCAAAACCTTTTGGAATTCTTTATCTGAGTTACAAATTGAGTCGTGTATTTTTTCAAGATAAGGGCAGGACATAGTGTCCCTCAGCCTTTGGGCATGGGTGGGCGGGGCAGCATCTCTCCATCTGATAAGAACTGCCCGTCTGGCCAGCAGAGAGGCAAAGACAGTGTGCAGTGTTGAATCAGAGTCAGGTGTACATCATCCTCTCTGGTGGTGCCAGAAATGGCGACCAGAGGGTCGGGATGCAGGTCAGAGTTGAGGATTGAAGATCAAATTTAGGAAATGGCCTACCGCTATTTTACAAAGCTCGGACACGTCTGATGCATGTGAATAAAAGAAGCCTCACCTCTTTGAACATTTGTAAAGATGGAGGACTTTTAATTAATGGCTCATGCAGACGTTGTGGTTGGCTGACAGTTAGAACACAGAGTAGCCCATCTGTATTAGCTCCAGTACCTCCAGCTGTCATGTGACCCTCATCTTGCACCTCGTCTCCTCCAAAACAGAGTTCACATGAGTTGTGGTAGTAATTTGAATAAAACTAAGCAATTAATTTCAACCATTTCCTGCGTCCAGCAGCTTCATCTCTTTGAGACTTCTCTACACTGTTGCATCATGAATGGAACTGAATGGTATCAGGATGGCTGAGATTAACAGAGGTTTACACTGTGTACACATATGCACCCAAAACACATATTTTTTATAATAATTATTATGCCATTTCTTCTACAGGTGAATGGGACAACCATCAGTAGCTTTTGTTTCCATATTGTAATTTGATATTTGTCTGTTGGTGGTTTGTTGGTTTGTTTGGTGTCTTGTTGTTCATCTTTGTCTTTCTGATTTAAAAAAAAGTTTTCTTCTATACTGTCAGATGGGCTAGAAAGTGAAATTCAAAAGACATCAATTTTCAATTTATATAGATTAGCAGTCTATTAGCTCCCTGCAAAAATAAAAAGTACAAGTTTCAAGCTTCAGTTTTTACACCTTTAAACAGGAGTGAGCTTGAAGTGGAGCTGCAGCAAACCTACACTCAACTGAAACACTCCAGCTTCACCCAGTTGGTTGAAATTAATAATGTCAGCTTTAGTCACTGGCAAGAGTCGTTTCCTGCCTGGAAGAAGAGCGGGATTTGTCTCAGACAAAACAAACGCATCTCCAGTCAGACTATCTGCTAAAAGAAGACATTTAAGGGCGATAAAGATTTAGCAGTTTACTGAAATCCCACTGCATAACTTTTATGGTCCTCCACCCATTTCTTGTTGGGGAATGACTTTTAAGTTTTCCTAATTTGCTCTAGATGACAGTGACAGTATCAAAGGGAGACGCAGTGGTTACAGTCAGGAAAGCTACAGATACAAAATTCTAGCAAGAAAAAGTTTCTGTGCTTTTTGTGTTCTTGATGTGGTGTTGTTCTTTGCTGCTGTGTTTCCATAGAGGAGACAGTGGTGGAAGTGGTAAAGCAACATTCATGCTTAAGTTGTGAAGCAGAGAGACTCTCCATCACAGCAGGACCGGTTTGTCACATTGATTCAGGCCAGCGTCTTCACTGTTTTTGAAGTAACACCCATCTGTGCCACAGGTGGTCAGCTCGACCAACGGGGAGCTGAACGCAGACGATCCAGCTCATTCCAACGCTCCCATTACAGCTCAGGCAGAGGTGGAAGTGGTCGACGAGGCCAAGTATGTGTCATACACCCGCCACACCTCTCCTCCGTGTCCATCTGTCGCTTCCTCTCTCTCTCCCGCTCTTCCTCTCTCTGTCCCTCTCTTTCTCTCGTCACTTTCTGCTATGCTGTTGAATTGTGACAGCCCCCAGCTGTCATCCCGCTCCTGCCCCTCGTATCTCCTGTCTGACTGTGTGGATTTTTTAATTGACTGCTGCCTGTCTCTATGCTCTTCCCTCAATTCGATTTTTGTCAAAAGAAAGAAGAGAGATCCGTTTCTCAGCAGGAGCTAATTCAGTTTCTCATACCTGTAGCTGTCGACCCCGAACACAGGCTCGCTGGCAGCCACTCAAGATGTCACTTTACTTTCCAGCAGCTAGACCATCTTAAACAAATACCCCACTGTTGATCAACCTGATCGCCCTGTCTTTAACAGTACCAATTATAATCAATGTAATACAGATCCTGTGAGTGTATTGCAGTAGCAGCCAGTTGAGATCACACCAGATTGTCCATGTGGTAACTTAGTCACATGTACAAAGATTATGCACATGATGTCATCGTATCCGTCACGTCTGTCTCTCCCTGAGAGTCAACATGGGATACAAAACATGGGAACCACTGTCATTAGTAATGGTTTCATTCAGTTTGTCTTAGAGCTGGTAGCACCAGCTAAACAGCTACTGGTGTTAGTCTTCAGCGCCAGCAGCTGGAAGGATGCCATGCTGCATGGCTGGCCGCCCACTGTGATAAAACTGCGCTGCTGGCTGAATGTCACAAGGTTCAGTTGACTTAGAAGAACTGAGGAGAGCTCTTCTGAGACACACAACTCTCTTGAGACAAAAAATATTTATTTTTATACATATATATTATATATAAATTATATATATTAATTAAAGTAAGTGCTTTGAAGTTAGAATTAGAGGCTGGTGGATATCACAGTAAACAGTCAGCCTGATTTATGTTTGATAAAGTGCAAACTAAAAATGTGAGGGTGAAACTACAAAATACAGAGATTCAGTTATAAGCTGCAAAGTACTGAGAGCCATACATGTGAAGACGGTTAAACAGGGTTCCTGCAGATCCTTAAAAAGTCTTAGAAGGCATGGAATTCATTATTGTAAAAATAAGGTCTTAATTGGTATTAAAATTTCCTTAAATCAATCTTTCAAAAGTCTTAAAAATGTTAAGTCACGTGAAGTCGGCTTTTATGAGTGTTGTTTTCTGACGTTACATTGTAAAATCTCAAAATAATTAACAACAGCTATTTGTTTTTAAAATCTTAAAAATTCTAAGATTTTTTTTTTACCATCATTTTAAATATGTAATAATAATTATTATAAATATAGTTTTTCCCTAATATTTTTCTAAATAATTTCCTGAATCTATTTTTTTTTTGTAATTTGTGGGACATCTCTTACCAAGTTGCTCATTGCCTTTTTTTCCATGTTTTTGAAAGAAATCACACTACTTTACACAATGTTCAAACTATTTAAATACCTGTTAAAAGCATGTGGAAGCAATAAAAGTGATGTTGCTTCACATTCCAAAGGGTTAACATAGAGCAGGTCAGGATAACAGAACCAGCAACACTCATATTTTGTGTCTGACCCAGATGCCCAGAGCAGACGATCTACTGTCAGCTAGCTAGCTGTCACTGTACCCTAAATTCAACAAAAATGGGCTGTTTAACCAAGACTCCATGGCATGGCTGAAATTTGGTACAAGGCAATGCAAACGAGGCAGTTTGTCAAACTGAAATACCACATGTAGAGTGAGCAACACTGAATAATGTTGACAAACGCTACACATTTGCCAGTTCTGTTCTACCCTCATCTGAACAAGGTGATAAAGCACCAATCATACAAGTCAGACGAGGAAGTCGGAGACCTATCCCGCACAGTGTTTCTTGCTCTGAAATATTTTGGTTCATGTTTACTTTTGTCCTCAGTTTTGATTTTTGTAAAACTGGTTTTAATCTTCATTCCAAGTAGCATTAAAAATACTACATACTAAATAGTATTTTAGTAGTGCAGTTTAGTACTATACTGTACTGTAGGAACCCTGTTAAAAATGGTGCAAACCACCAGACCAACCCCACTTACGTTTAGCCAGTCATTTTAGTCCAAGATTGGGCTTTTACTGAAGGAGGGGGGCGTCCTGATTGTCTCCTCGTCAGCTCTGTTACCAAGCAGGACCACAATAATGCAGGTCGGCCCAGTCATTCCCTGCTGTGAGGCTGCGGTGGAAACATTTATGATAGTAGTGCAGCTAAGACTGGCTCTACCAGGCCTGATGAAAATGTGAGGATGTAAAATATTACCTCAGTGGCCCTAGTTTGGGTTGCGGACATGAATAAATACTTGTGCCTAATGCTTTTTTTCGTAGTAAATATTTGATGTAGATTAACACTAAAACTGGTGCATAAAATAGCAACACATTTCTTTAATTCTAATAAATGTGTTTAATTATTCATGAGGTTTCCACAAAATAATTTAGCTGATTTTAAATTCAAAGTCAGTGCTGCATCAGTGGTTAAGTAAATGTTAGATGTCATCTGACTGTAGCATATAACAGTTACATTTATTACACCATATCCAAATACATCTAGTATATCTCGACATAAAACATCCATCAACATATTTAGCTTCAGTTCAGCACAGTTATTATGAAACATATCACAGAGATTTTATTTCCCGTATCTCCCACTAGAGTTTATCAAAGCCACTGTAAAAAAAAAAAAAAAAAAAAAAAGATTCCCTTCTGCTGAGTCTCCTGATGAATCTCCCAGAGGTTCATCCACTTTAATCTGCGCTCATTTCTATTTCTGCCCAGATGACGGGCCTCCTCTTCCTCCTGTTGTCTCCATTCACTCTATTGTTTGATATGATGATTGGCGTGTTTGCTGCCAGTGTCTTTGATACCTCGTCAGACAAGTTGAGGTTTGATATAAGAACATGAAGTAATGAATGCAAATCACACGTCTGATGCAATTTAATTAATGTTTTGCCATTTGAGGGAATATAAGGATCCCATGGTGAATTAATGCCACATGTAGCGTTGGCTCTTTGATCTTTTCCTATTAACATTCATGGGCTGAAATTTGCTTCAGACTGTTGAACAGTAACACAAATAATTTAAAGTCTGAGCAGGATTAGGTTAAACTTGGTTTCTGTCAGTGATGCTGTAATACACAGTTTTTACATTTTTTAATATACATTTATTCGTCTTCAGCTGATTTATTGCTAAATATGCCTTAAGTTACAAAACCTTACTAATTTAGCTAGGTTAGCTTATTCAAATATTTACCAATAACTCTACAGAGCAGGAGTATCACTAACTCTTAAACACATATTTCTCCATACATTTATATATAAATAAAACAGAATCATATCTACATTTACAGAGGTTTGACACATGTGTTTGTTGGTTATCTTGACCTCTTAAAACTAATTTGTGGCAGTTTTATTTCAGCTTATGATGCTGCAGTCACTTCCTGTTTACATTGTTGATCGCTTTTGATTGGACTAAAGCATTCTCTAGGTAGTGCATCTAAAGTTTATCTTCAGTATTTTTCAACCTGGACCCTATTTTTTATGTTTTTGTGTCTAATGGGAACAACAAATTTTGAAATTGGTCCTGTATTGAGACGCAGGCTGCAATGTAACCACTCGGGGCACATGGCTCTGTTAATGTACGTCCACTAAAAGCGCTTGTTTTTGCCTCTGACAGGCTCAGATTGTTATTTTAAGTGTCTGACATTACAGAAAGTATCCCTACAGTCGACTTTTTTTGTTAAAGAGAGAGATCTTTAGTTTTCAACCAGAAACAGCTCTGAAATTGCTGTTGCAAAAGCCACCAGACTCCATTTATATAAACAGTAATTGTAGTGCATATAAGGACGTGTGTGTGAATTACGGGTTTTTTTTTTTAACCAACCCAGAGTTGGTGGTTGTTGGGACAGTGGAAAGATGAACTTAAAGGGTTTTGTGAGTTTAATTTTGTCTCTGTTGACTGTTAATTCAGTATATTTTACGATGATAAAATAACTGTTTTTGTAAATGGAGTCAGGTGGCTTTAGCGATAGTGATTTTGGGGCTGTTTGTGGTTGAACAAAAAGAAAAATACTCTGTAACAAGAAGGTCCACCTCTGTAGGGATCCTTACCATAATGTTGTCAGACACTAATGCTGGGTTCACACTGGACACGGATCCTGGACGTTCACACCAGAAGCGCATTTCTCCGTGCCGGTCAGCAAGCGATTCTGTTCTCTGCGCTGTTTAAATCACACGTAGAGCCCTGTCTCTGTCTGCTTGGGTCTGTGTGTGATTGTGTGTGGCTCTGCTTATCATAGTAAAATCATTTAAATCAGTGGTTCCCAACTAGTCCAGCTGTAGGGTCCATATTTCTCTGTAGTCATTAGTTCAAGGTCCACATAGTTTAATATATTCAGTGTCATACTTTGTTTGGCCATGTTGTAGAGCTAGTTTACTGTCTTTGTCAAGTAGCTGTCCATTAGTCACTCGCTCTACAACAGGAAACAGCACTTCAAAATAAAGCTCTGTGCCAGAAATTCACTGTACTTCAAACATGAAGTGTTATTTACAAAATTTGACACATTTGCGAGTCACTTGTGGTCCATTCAGAGTGGACCTGCGATCCACATTTGGATCGGGAGCCAACAGTTGGGAACCACTGATTTAAATCACATTTAATATACACTTTATGTCATTTGCAACACTTTTTCAGGGTGTTATCTTGTCAGATTAGCCCATGGTTCATGGAAAAAATAGACCACATGCCAAAACTATCGCTGCAGATCACAACCTGCCTGGGCGCTCGACAGCATGCTGCATCCAGTGTGAACAGCCCAATTGCTTAATATGAGCATTGAAAGAAAGGGCTGCGCTCCACAGAAAATTCGTCCACTTCGTGCCGCGTTCATGTCTAGCATGAACCCGGTGTAAAGGTAACAATCTGAGCCTGTCAGTGGCAAAAACAAGCACTTCTAGTGGAGGTTTATTGACAGTGTGCAATTTGCCCCTAATCTTATATTGCAGCCTGTTTTGCCGCTGCCACCTGTAGTGCTCTAGCTTGATACCAGACCAGTTTCAAAAATTGTTGTTCCATTAGGCACTCAGACACAGTAACACGGGAAAATATGGTCCAGGTTGCCCCTTAAGTTTTAATATTGCATCCAGATGAAGTCAATCAGTAGTCAAAGAACAAGTTAGAAAGAACTTTAATAAACTTGATTTTATAGAAGAAAGGACTTAACACACAAAAATAGTAATGGATTTATTGAGAATAGTTGGGTCAACCCAATCTTTTAATTTCCATCGTTGTTGTTTTAAAGTTTTCAGCAACCTTTATCAAGGTGGAGACAGACATTCAACGTCTGACATCCACAAACATCAGAAACTAGACAATTTAATCCCATGAGCAATTGATTTTTTTAGGAAGCAGACAAGGTAATTTTTAAAAAGGATGTTAAATCCACATTCTTATAGCAAAAGTAGCACACACTGCACCAGATATATTGATACTGTAACCTCCTGATAGCCAGGAAACGTGGGGGAAATAACCAACCCATCATGTTCCTGGACTCTGCTTACACAGGAGCGTCAGAGTAGATGTTCTGTAACCTTTTCTGTGATCTTCTCTCCTTTAACCTCTCAAACGTTCCCTCTCCGTGTCCACTGTCGTCCTGTTGGTGCGTTTGTGTGCATGTTTTGTGTGGCATGTGCCCAGTCCCATCATCCTGGTCTTGCTGTATTAATCTATCTTTCTTTTCTCTTTACACTCTTTCCTCTCTCTTCTTCTGTAGCTGCGTGAAAATGCTCAACCTGTGGTGAGTCCCTCTCTGCTAGTCCACATCAGACTCATGGGACAGGGAGTGGACCAGCCTAGGCTGGGGCCCAGTGGAGTTGTTGCTAACAAATTTTAACTAGACTCTCACTGGTGCGATAATGTCACATACCCCTGAGAACTCTGTCTACTATGTGTACTATCTAGTCTCTGCCCTTTTCTGCCTTTTCTTTCCACCACCCCCCGAAGTTAAGTGACAGATGAGTAAAGAATACTGTAAACAGTGCTGCCATGTGAGCTGGCATACCAACTTTAAACCTGATGTCACCTCAGGGCAGAAAGAATTTTAGTATGAGCTAACTAAGGCCCTGTTTACACGTATATGGATATTTTTGAAAACTGGTATTTTTCCCGTGTTTTAAAAAATAACTATGTCCACATGACTTGTTTTAGAAAATGTCTTCGTTCACTAGACCGCAAAAACAACCCCAAATGTTCGTTGCCGTCTTTAGCAGTCTTCCCTAATCACAAAGGTAGTTAAGTGTGCAGGCTAACGTTACCTTTTTCAGAAATCATTCTGGAAATCTCATCACCGTTGATTCCTGTTCAATTTAAGGATGAAGAAGTTATGAGTGATGCTCTGGTCATTCAACAAATTTCCTTCCATTCCTCATCAACAACAATCCCACTCTGGAAAGTGTCCCTCTGCCCACTGGTTTTAGCTGGCTAGATCCAAAACCGTCATTTCTGGCAGACTTCAAACTGCGGACGCTGAAGTGGAGCAAAATTATTGTGTGCAGCAGACGGCTATTTATTGTGCAGCAAAACTAAGTTGTAGTATAAAGTAGTCAATAGATTAAGCACTGCTAACAAAATGTTAGCAAACTAGTCACACCCCGTTGTTATGCCTCTGCACCGGTAAAAGCCATGGCCTGAAGCAGTATGTTTTCGGATTGTCTGTCTGTCCATCCTCTTGAAAGCAATATGTGAATAACACTTTGAGGGAATTATTTTTTAAATTTAACACAAATGTCCACTTGGACTCAGCAGAGAACTGATTAGAATTTATTGGTTAAACGTTAAGGTCAATGCGACCTTGTGTCCGTCTCTCTGTCGTAAACGCAATATCTCAAGAGGGCCTTGAGGTAGTTTCCTGAAGTTTGGCACAAACATCCTCTTGGATTAAAAAATCAACTGATTAGAATTTGGTGTTTGAAGGTCAAAGGTCAAGGTCCGTGTGACCTCACAAAACATGTTTTTGGCCATAACTTAAGAATGTATACACTAATCATGACAAAATTTCACACAAATGCCTAATAAGATAAAATAATGACGTGATGACATTTTATATCCAGAAGGTCAAAGGTCAGCTTCACTGTGACATCATGATAATCTGCAAAAACACATTGCTGGCCATTACCTAACATCACAACTCAGGAACAGGAGGGGAAACATTTGATTTGATGCTGAATTGGTGACACCTTGAAACTGTACTTCTTCGCTGCCGGGTCAAAGATGTGCACGAAGCATCACGTATTTACAGACATGGCTGCAGACTGTTAGTGGAACTTGACTGACATGCAGAGGCATACAGATGCGAGATGGTAAATTTAGTTGTATTTCTTCCAGGGTATTTCATTTCATGTATTGTATTTCATGTATTTCTTACACAGAGCAACAATGGGTGTGTGCCAATTGAGGAGATAATGTCATTGTTTTCCCAGCGCTCCGTTTTACAAGTTAAAGCAGATAAACAATTCTCAGAATTTAAAAATACATGCACCTTAGAAGGCATTTAATAAAAAGAAATCTAATTTTAGTGACCTTAAACTCTGTGTGTGGACAAGAGGTGAAAACGTAAAAATATCAGTTTTCAAAAATATCTGTTTCTGTTTATGTGTGGACGGGGCCTGAATCGTCTTTTATTGTGAGGCCCTGTAATATAATTAAGAAATCACTCTTTATCTTCACATTTGGCTTCAGATTAAAGGTCTTTAAACTCTTGTTGCATGGTGCACCATTATTCGTTACTAATGAATTAATGAATCTAAGAGTACCCAGTCACTGTCCTATGTCTTGATCCACAGCTTTTTTCTTGTCTTTGTATGTTTTTATTGACCATCCAGGCTCACCATGTCTTGTGCTCTCTGTGTGCACTGCTCCATTGTGTTTTTTTGCATAGGAGAAATATTGCCTTCAGAGTCACTGCAGCAGTTTGTAGTCGGAGGTGAAGAAGCATGCAAACACTTGGTGGATGGCAGTGCGTCCACCTCGTCCTTGATGCTAATGTTTTACTAATCAAACATTTCGCCAGCTGCAGTTCTCACTATTGTGATCCCAAAACTCTGTCCACATTTGGAAGACTCAAATTCAGCCCCTGTGATATTTAACCTACTAATTAAAGCAGTCCGCTCGTGTTTGTTGTTTCTTTTTTGCTTCATCTGGAGCCTCGCTCGTCTACATATGGGTTTAATGTGTGTCTCTGTCCGCAGGTGCTGCTGTTTCTTCAAGCGAAAACGGAAGAAGAACACGCCGAGGCACAAATGATCGTCCACCAACGGCCTGAAAGTTCCGAGTGTCCGGCTCAGTTGATCGTGATTTCAGAAATCAATAAGGTCCCATTCAGAATAAAAAGAGGGAGACAACTTAAAGATCGTGATTGAATTGCTCTCTAATGGGACCCGTTTAAAAATGGTTTGTTGAGATATACAAGATGCTTGTGTCTTTTGATGGGAGTCCTTTTTTAATCGTTTCTTCTTCTTTTTTTTTTTTTCCTTCCTCCGAGATGTGTGGGAATGTTTTGCAGGCCAGTCGTCCAAACGGGGAACCTTTTTGTTGGAATTTTGCAGAGGTTTTTGTTTTTTCGTCCCCAAAGACACCCAGCGTTTGTGTTTTTCTCTCTTTGTTTTTGGCATATTTTTTGCTCCTGTTTTTCTTCTGTGGTATTGTAAAGGAAGAGACAGATCTTCCTGTGGAGTCTTGCCACATTCAGCCTGCTATGATTTCTGTTTTCATTTCCCCTTCTGTCAAGTCCTGGCTCGAAACGGTTCGCCCCTCGTTAGTTTGCTAACTCATTTTGACACAAAGCCCTTTTGGTCATTCCTGACGTGGGACTGAATGTAAACCTGAACACACGAGGAGCCAAGAGTGTAACTGCCTACCTTCAGGCACACAGAGCATCAGTCTGCCATTTGGCCCCTGCACTTTTTTTCCTCCAAAGAGGTCAACCCTGGCACTGGGACCCCGGGCCTGAGAGAACAGAAGACCAGAGACGCCTCCTGCACTGTGTTCTCTGAGGACGATTTCTGCTCACGCTGCTTGGTTAAAGCACTCCCCTTAACCACGCCGCTGGCAAACACACTACAGTCTCTTTTTGACTCACATGCAGTTTTGCTCCTGTCGGCTTTGTGATAATGAGCAGCAACCTGACACTTGTACATGGGGCTGGAAAAAAAAAATGCTATTTATGCTATTTATCTCTTGGTTGCCACCAGTTTTCTTACTAATTCTAAAACATACACACTGAATGTATGGACAGAAACATAAATGACTGTGGAGCGTTTATATAATCTGTCATGCGCATGGGAAGGAAATTGCAGTTTAAGAGTTAAGACCAATGTTTAAAAAAGGAAAAAAGTGAGACCAAAACAAAGTGGATCAGAGGGTGGGAGGGTCTTAATAATGTGATGGTTAATAACGGACTCTACACCAGTAGACACTGGGGGATGTTGCTTTGGAGTGACAAGAGAAACTGGCGTGATGTGCTTTGGAGATGGAATCACAGCCTCTCGACGCTACTGTCCAATGCCTTAACCCCAACCAACCAACCGACCGACCACCACCACATCACATCACCACTTGGATAAACAAGCTGGCAGCATGATGGTTGCGAGATCTGCAGCGCAATTCTTTGGGGTTGCTTGTATAATAAAGCCCAAAGTTGCGGACTGTTCCCCAGCTAGTATCAGAGCAGTTAATGACTTCCCTTGTAACACTGAGGATGTATTCCCAAGAGAGAGCGACGCCAAATGGAAGGTTTGGTGTCATGGTGTTAAGATGTCCCCGCTCCCCCGCCCCTGCGTGTCAAGTCTGAAGACCCCCTGTGCTGCAAAGCGATGTTTTAAGTTTGGACGACTCTGCTGAACCCACCGGTCCCTCTCCGCCTCGACGCTGAGAGAGAGAACACGAGCGAGGGCGGATAAGTGAAAGTGTCCATAGCATTTTTATGATTTTCATTTAGTGTCATGGAGGACTGCCTTGAAACAATATCCTCGATATGTCACCTTGCCTATCCTCCGAACAGAGAGTGAATTACCGTACATAGGTGTTTTATTTTTTTATTTTATATCTTGCTAATGTGAATTTATTTTTTGTTTTTTTGTTTTTTTTTCCATTCCAAATAGCCATGGTTTTATGGGGAAAGAGAGGGTAACAAAAAAAAGCTTGAGACCATGACTGCACTACATTTGTTGACCCCGGCTTTCCCTGACGAGACCCTGCCTTCTTAATACTGTACTTTAAACGTGCTTATTTACTTTAATTGTAGCTGCCTCATGTGCTAGGCCTTTTCCTATAGGGTGCAGGGAATACACTTTAAATTGACTTTTATCCCCACCCGCTCCTTTTATTTGTGCCATGACACCCTCCTCCCTAACATCCACCCTTTCCTCTCTACACACACACTTTCACACACATACACACACACACACATGAATGCACACACTCACACATGCAAGTCCTAGCTGATTAAACTCTGAGCAGAGTATGGAGATAGATTTGTTTCGGTATTATTTGTGTGATCAGATCAATGATCCGTGTGTTAGTGTGTAATCTGTACATGTTAAACAGCTTCTGAAAATACAAAAAAAAAAAAAAAGATTTGAGAGCTTAAAAAAATATTTTGCAAATATAAAACAGATCTGAAAATACACACAAAAAAATCCACAAACTAAAAAAAACTGAATAAATTTGATTAATTTACAAAGAAATGAAAAAAAATGTTTAAAAAAAAAGGCTGTAAAATAAAAATTCACAAGTGTAGAATTGAGATTCAAAAATAAAAACTGGATTCATAAACATCTATTTGAAAGTTGTAAAGGTTAGGAAGGAATGTTTTTTATTTATTTGTAAATTGATTAAATGAAATGAATTTAAATGAATTCTAAATTTATTTAAATTAAATTTTTAATTAATGTAAATAAATTCTGCCATTAATAAATTGAAATATATTTATAAATTCAGTTTATTAATTGCAAAATTTATTTACATTTATTAGAATTTAATTCAAATAAATAAATTGTAGTATGTACATTTATTTAAATACATTTTTAATAAATGTAAATACATTTTGCAATTAATAAATTGAAATATATAAATAAATATATTTCAATTTATTAATTGCAAAATATATACATTTATTACAAATTTAATTTTAATAAATTTTGAATTTATTACATTTATTAAAAATTTTAATAAATTTAACATGTATTTAAATGTATACATTTATTTTTAGTCTGTGTGTTTGCATAGTTTTGCAGTTTTTGAGTTTACTTTTTTTTTGTATTTGTGGAGGTTGTTTTATATTTACACATGACACATTAACACACGTATTGTCGACCTGTTTGCACAAATAATTTCGAGGCAGATCCCTCTCTGTGGAGGAGTGTTAGATTTGACGTTTTGTGGACCTGCTCCATCATCTTTTAGAAATGTTGTAGATGTTGCGAACTATCTCAATGAATCAGTATGTAAACCTGCTTGTTGCGTGTATTTACACTGTATAGCTTTCAGTTTCTTCTCACCCCCCCGACATGTCAGTTACTCCGAGGTCTAAGTTATTGTGTTATTGAAAGTACTTGAATATGAAAATCTTACGGGACCTTTTTCTGTTTGTTTTTATTTCCTTGGTCATTGTCATAGTAATTCCACACATAGGATTTGAGGGGAATGGTGGGAAAACGGGGCTATTTGAATGACAGGTATTCATTTCTTTGAGATGTCTTAGTGCCTCTTGAGTGTGTTGGACAGGTGTGTGACTCACCTGCGGAGTCCTGTGCTCGCTGGTGTAAACGACCAGACGAGGGTCGGGGTAATGTTTTTACCCAGTTGCAGTCAGATGTTGGTTTGGAGGTTTAAAATCGCATTTTCGTCTTTGTGAAAAATCACCGTTAGTGTACTTTGACGTGTCGTCGGTGAAATCCTTCGTTTGCTCAGACACCAAACCTGTGACATCCGCTGCCTGTGATCGTCCCCACAAAGCATCAGCGGCGCCCGGACTGTTTCGTTTCAGCTACCTGAGAAAAGTTGAAAGTATTTCTGTGTAGTGAGATGGATATCCAGACTATATAGCCTTCAACGTTCCCCCCTGAATTCCCCGAGTGCCATTCCTGAGACTACTACTACTACTAGCCCATGCCTTTTACCTGTGCCAGGAAAAATATGAAGTTGAATGTTTTTTGACCATTCCACCTTGTGTCCTTGACGTGTCCACTGTCATTTTGAGAAATCGCAGAGCTACGTGGCTCAGATTCAGTACCAGGAAGTGTTGTTAAAGAGTGCGTGGGGAAAATAAAGTGTTTTATGAGTCGCTCCTGTTGGTTTCTTTCTCTTACGTTGAAACCGACCACCATTATTTCAGAGTTGTGACTGGTCATCTTTGCCACATCTGCTTCTTAAACTGTGGGTCGCCTAGCTCTTAAGCTCCCGGCTGAACTGGTAGATATAGATATATTACTCTGATGTATTTACTTTTACTCTCTGGGCCTCATACAGAGCGATATAGGAGTACTCTGTATGGTTTGTATCTGCATGGCTTATCTGGAGGCGACAGCCGCGGCCTCCGTCTCCAGTGAATCTCTCTCACCTGTAGGGCTCACGTACCGTCGGCTCAGTGAGACGTTTCGGCTTCCAGTCCTCATGTAAGATAAATACCTTCTTCATGTCTTCTCACAGCACATTCCATTTCAGTTCCCATTATTTCTGATGATGCTTCACTTCGGTCAGACTCGTGTTTATGGCTTTGGTTGTGTGTAAATCACATTCCTGTGTGTCAAAGCTGTGTAAATCAAAGCAAAGGACAGTTAAAGTGTGAATGAATGGCTTTAGGTCTTTATGGGTTCTCTGGCACTTTTTTCCTTGTTGCTGTACTGTAGAATTGTCTTGGATTTACTGTATATTTTTCTTTGAGGGAGAGGTTTAGGGTGACATTTACTGCAATATTGTGATGATTATTTGAAAATTGTAAATTGTACAGAGTTCACATTATACTCTTTGTTCTTTCTGTTGGGATTCCATATAAAATATGTATTATTTGATTTTTTTTTTGTTTTGTTTTGTTTCCTCTCAGACTGTGGAAAATCAAATTGTACAGCTCCAAGAGTTTATCCTCCCCTCAGCATTGTTTTTTTTTCTCAGAGCTATGATTAAGAGAAATCTTAAAACTGTAAATAAATATTATTGTGTTGAAATATGAATGTCACTTCAAAAATGTATTGAATGAGTTAGTCAAGGGCTTCAAGAATGAAGGACCCACATCTCTTCTTTTTATGGTTTCATATTTTTAATTTACAGAAAGGTAAAGGTCCTTTTTATCTGAGATGCCTATGTTTTTTTTTTCTCCTCCTTGGATTCATATAATACGATGTGTCACACACGAACCTTATAAAATCACTTTTTATTCCCTCCACACCTAAAGGGAAACTCCAGTTTGCACCCTTTTTTATGTAAAATAAAAGATCTCTCCACCTTGTGGGAACGTCTCTGAGGTGATTTTGTATTTGTTGCTTCAGATATTCTGACTGTGATTATGATCAGATAGTTGACGCTAATGTTGGAGCAGACTTGTGTTTTCTTTGGATGCTCAGTTCCTGTGTCGGACTTCAGTCTGACACTTTGGAGCTTCTTATCTGATTTTGTCTGATTTCAGAGTAAATTAAACATCTGATTTTAATCATCTGGGTGAAGTATAATGTGGATACACGTGGGAGTGGAGGGGAGTATCGCAGGTTTTTTTGTTTAAGTGACATGTTGGTGAAGATTCTCTGTCATCCAGGTCATGGTAATTTTAAGTGCTACATCATAGGCAACTGGACTTACCTGCGTTTCTTGAAGACGCCTCGCCTCTCATCCAAGAAGCTTCATCAGTTCTTTATGACTATCTCACCACATCCATGTGCACTTCAAACCCAGTAACACACTGAGGCAGAAGCTTGTCCATCCTAAGGACAAAACACCCAGGCATTAGCAGAGTAATGTAGTTTATGCAGCTCGGTACAGCCAGGAATGCACAGATTTGTACATTGGTGAGACAAAACGACCGCTACACAAGCGCATGGCACGACATGGGAGAGCCAGCTCCTCAGGTCAAGACTCAGCTGTCCACTTACATCTACAGGAGAAGGGACAGCAGTGTTCACATCTTGGCCAGAGAAGAAAGGTGGTTTTAAAGAGGCGTGACAGAAGCTGTCTATGTCAAACTGGAATGACCATCATAAAACAGAAGAGGTGGACTACGACACCATTTATCACCCACCTACAATGCAGTCTTGGGATCCCTCCCCAGACGACCTCACACCCACTCACACCTGGACCCATCTGACCCTAATGTCACACATGTGACCTTGACGACTCTGTTAGGGTTCACACCCACACAGCTTAAAGCCTGCGACTCTGCACTAGTCCATTAGATGTGAAGAGGCCTCTTGGATGAGAGGTGAAACATCGTCAAGAAACTCAAACAAGTCCAGTTGCCTATGATATAGCACCTAGGATTGTTTTTTGGTCCTTTCTTATATATGGAGTTGATGATAACAGGATTATCCTCCAGTGTTTCTCTCTTCCCTTTTATTTGGAATTTAACAACATAACACAGGATTAAGACATTCACTAAGAAAAAGACAATGTACATGTGTATATACAAATAAAACAAGTCAAAAGTGTGAGTAAAAAATTATAGTAAAAAATTCTTCAAGGGCCATTAACGTAATCAAGAAATCTTTCCCATTTTGAACAATACTTTTCTGTCCAGGAGAAAGAAAGGATACCAGTTCATATGGCACCACCCTAGCAAGCAGGTTGTGCCAATCTGTGATTGAAGGTGCGTGAGCTGACTTCCATTGTTGAATGAGCAGCCTCCTACCTCCTCATCTGGTCCCATCCAGTATAGATAGAGGGCACTGTATCTTTAAAGACTGATGGGTCCTCTAATGGAAATAGACAGATGCAAAAGGGAACTGCCTGACCAGTAATTCTCTGGATACAATCAAACTGGTGTCCAAAAGTCACGTACTTTAGGGCAGTCCCATAGGACATGAATCAATGTACCTTTGTCAGTGCACTTGGAGCATCCAGGGTCTCCTTTAATCTTGGACCTATACAGTCTAGAGGGTGGTGCAATACATTCTGTAGATGATCTTGAATTGAAATAACTTAGTTCAAACATCCAGGACACATTTCGTATGACGTAAGGTGCTCTGTTAGACTCTAGAGAAAGATGGTTGATTGTTGAGTCTCATTCCCAGGTCGTCTGATATCCACACTTTGGGTTGATAGCCGGACTGAACCATCGACTCAAAGGGTCAGTATTTGACGACCTGGGAATAAGACTCAACTCAAAATTATTGACTCAAAAAGTGACATAATGGTGTGGTTAGTAGCAGCAAAGTCAACAAAGTACACTAGTGAAAGTAATATGATACAACCTACTGTAGACCATTTCAAACTTGATATCTTAATGGGAGCCTTTTATTTCCTGTTTGAATGTTTTGCAGTGTGTGTGAATGACATCAGCAGACAGGAAGTAAACACAGACCCAAGCCAGTGGTGTATAGTAGGGTACTTGCTATAGCTGTGGTTGAGGGTGAGAGGCTGTCAGCAAATAGTTTGTTGGGCGCAGGGCAATGGAGATCTGTGTGGGTACATGAGACCCTAAAAAAGAGGGAAGTACCTCCAGTTGGTCCAGGAGCTTCTCCTCGATGATGACCGTTTTCAGGCATATTTTAGGATGACTCGGGGGCAGTTTGACAACCTGCTGTCTATCATCGGGCTGTATAGCAACCACTGCCACCAGTTTCTCCTCCATTGTTTACCGTCTGTAAACTTGTTGTCGTGACGACCACAGAGGGCCCGCCTCTCAAATCATCTGATTGAACAATGGGAAAAAAAGATGATGAAAAAAGAGATGATGATCAGAGCGTTCCAGCAAAACCACAGGCACTCAGAGCGCAGAAATGTGAGGCACATGTGACACAAAAAATATGAGCACAAAGCTTCATTCTTATTAGAAACAATTACAAAAAGCCACTTACAGCTGCTAAAACACTTTCTGTGTAATCAGGGCCTTAAGAGAGCCTGCTCACTGGGTAACATGCTGTTGAAGGGCCCGCACTACGGGCCCCCTCGTCACAGGAGCCCCAGTGCAACAGCACTGCCTTTTCCAGTGAAACGTCTATAAAGCATACATTTACAAAAGTAAAATGATACATTACTCGTCAGGGATAATTTTTCCATTCTGGCATTACTTCTTTTTTAAAGCAAAGTAGAGGATTTAATAACTTTTTCACCACTGATTTTGTGTGCACTTCTCTCCTCCTGCCGCTAGTCGTCGCTGTGGGTGGCGCGCGGCGGTGTTGAGTGACAGCAGCGGCTGTAACCTATAAACTTCCTGCATGAACTTCCGGGGTTTCTCTTCCGCCGGTCCAAGTCAACATGGTGGGTAACACAGAGAACACTTCACCTTAACAGCCCTCACAATCCTCCTCAATCCTCACTGTGTGTCCGCTCAGTGAGCGGCTACAAGCATCAGTCTGAACAACAACGGCATAAAGATCTCTAAACGATGGATTTGAACACATTTAATGGCGTATAAGATATTTAAAACAGGCTAAATGTTCGGAAGTTACAGGCTAACTGCCAACCAAACGGTCGCTAACAACCAGAACATCACCGCAACACTTTTATTTATATAAAGTAACATTGCGCGTTAAATTCGGTTTGTGTTAGTTTTTATAACGTAACTTTGTGGCCGTTAATATCGGAAGAAAGCACTGTCTTTTTCACTGACAGTTCAACCGTAGTTAAAGGGGTAACGTTAGGATAACATGGGTGTACAAGTCTAGGACAAGCTTCATAGCTATTTAATGTTTGTCAGTGGGATTATACGTTAAAATCTAACAACCGGAAACTGCATCAATGACACTTTGACTTAACATTGTATTTTGAAAATTAAGTAGGAGTGTAGTGGTGCTATTATTTACAGGTTAGAAGACTGAGACTTGTTCCTATGCAGGCACCAAGTGCGTCTTCATTTGCAAACATTCAGCCATTAAACTGCTTTTAATTTGCTCTTTTTCGCATCTTAACACATTTAAACTCTTATATTATGAGCTGAGGAAACCTGTAAGCAGACCTGGAGCAGTAAAAATCCCTCTGCAGTGCAAGTGCCCTGATGTCATGTGAGGACATTGATATATTTGGTCAGAACAAGTGGAAATGTGCAGCTGTGATTTCAGGCTGTTGACATTTACTGTAGATATAAAGGTGTTTTGATGATAGCTCTGTCTTTTAGTGCAACAAAACAATTAACTAGTATACCTAAATAATTCCAGATATGCCATTCTAGTTGAGAATATTCCCAGTTTGACCACTGATACAAAAAATCTCTGAAAAGATGCATTTGAGTAAAAAACCTTCATCTTTTTGACACAATCGTCTGCTGCAGCTGAGTGAAATGAAGATGCTGATGCTATGATCAGCATCTTCATTACTATCTTACATTTTATTTAAGGTTACAAAAATTTGTGTAAAACCAAAAATACTGCAGTGTTTGGTTTAGTCAGTAATCCCCATGTTCTGTACTCCTTGACCAGTGCAGTTAACGTCAGTGAGACAACCTGATGTTCCCCTACATTACAGGCTACATCCTCCTGGTTTGTTTCATACTATATATTTCTCAGCTGTATTGAACACTGACGGTGTCTCTCTGGTTCCTCTTCAGGGGCGAGTCAGGACCAAGACAGTCAAGAAGGCCGCCAGGGTCATCATTGAGAAGTACTACACACGCCTGGGCAGTGACTTCCACACCAACAAGAGGGTGTGCGAGGAGATCGCCATCATCCCCAGCAAGCCTCTGCGCAACAAAATTGCAGGGTGAGTGTAATTTGCTGCTATTTTGGAGTGTGTATTCTGCAGGGACAGGCACTCCTGCTAGCTGGTGTTTACTCGCTCAGACCTCTTATCAGTGTTACAGGATTTGTCCTGCACTGGTGATAGTGTTTGTTTCTCAGCAGTCTAATTCACATGAAAGCATAAAGCCAGTGGTTTAAGGTCAGCAGAGGAGTTTTGCTTGTTGGAATGTCTTTACATTTTTTGTGAGGAGATGTGTAGAAATTTAGTTTTTGTGTTATGTTTTTGCGATGACTGCTTCTCCTTTTAAAGGATGTTAAAATGTGGTTTGACTCCTCGGTCATTAATTTATGCAGTCCCCCATGAAATGAGTTGAGCACAGCTTTCTCAGGACCTGTTATTGCACGCTAATTGCTCTTCTCAGAGCGGAAAACTGTTGGTACAGTTTGTAACTCAAGTCGTTAACCTCTGAAGGTGTGTTGGAGGTCTTCAGCATCTGTCTAAGGGAGCTTGGTCATCTTTTCCACTCCTGTTTATTAGTGTTTTGGTGACGTAGACACAGATGTCTCTAGTCGCCTCTCTGCTAAAGATGTGCTATATCTATGGTGGTGTGCCTACTTTGCAAGTGCTGGTGATATGTTTTGTGGTTGGTGTTGGACGGTGGTTGCAGACCATGGATGATGTCATCAGTTCAGTCAGGTTTCAGTGACATCATAGCTTAAATAAAACATTACCTCACTTATTCAGTCACTGAGCAAAATGTGGTTTAATAGTGAATGCTGATTATCTGTCTACATTAGAGATAATGACTCTTGTTGACTGAGTGCTGTGATGACCATAAATAATCGTCTGGCTCAAGTGGACTTAATAATATCCGTCTGACTGTCACAGCAGTATAAAGCAGTGGTACCTGTCGTCATTGTCTGATCACAATTTAATGATCCTGAAAGATCAAACTTTTATTTTTAACAGCCACAGTTAAATTATCTCACCACAAAATAACTGTGCAGAAATTGTGACCGAAGTATGTCAGAGGTTTGGTCTTATTTGTTGCACCTCTAGTCTTACTAGTTTAGTTTTTGGACTTAGAAACTCTCAGTTTCTCTCAGAAAGCTCTCACTTATCTCCCTCACAGTTATGAGAAATATCAGAGGAACTTGCCCTGGTTTGATTTCTCAGTTTTATGTGGTGAATAGGAGCTTCTGAGTGTCATCTGGTACTGTTTAGTCTGGACTACATCGGATGTGGAGTGTAAGGGATGACTAAAAAGGGGCTGATACAGACTGTTGTCTTTACATGCACGTTATTTGTGAATTAAGACTTGAAACAACAGAACTGAAAATATCAGCCCTTGCTGCCCTTGGCGTCTGCACTGCACCATGCAGTTTGTTTTGTGAATACAACATCCAAGTTACTGACGCGTGTGCTTATTGTTTTAATAGGTTGAATAATGTTTGGTGTTTATTTTAATTTCAGTGAGTAATACATTAGTCAGGCAAAATAGTTAAAATGACCTGTTAGTGGTCTTTGTGCTGCAGAAACTGGTGCTGATCCCTTGTTTTTCAGGATTACAGTTATTTTGTTGCAGTTATTTATATATTTTGATGAAACTGTCTTCATGCCTCCCATCATTTTGTGTGGACCAGACTTCAGTACCTTGTTCTTTTCCTAGACAGCTGGAGGTCAGTCGAGTGATTTCTCAGCAGACCGTGAATGCGAAGCACTTTAACTCAAATTGTGGCACACCGGAAAGTCGTTGCTGAATTGATTTTCTATGCTTTCTATTGATTAATGGTGTTACTCATTTCATGTTTTCCCATTATGTTAATTTTCTTAGAATGTAAGTCAATAAACATATATATATATGTTTATTGACTTATCTCTGTATTATGAACTTGAGAGCAGCTGCACAATGACCACTTACTTCTTGTTTTGGTAACACAATATCTCAAATTCCAGCTGCAACAAGTGTTTTCAATATTGGTTAGTATTATTATCTTTGTGACTATGACTTGTCTAAAATGTTGACAAATATTCATCACAAGTTACCATGGTAATGTCCTAAAATTGCTAATAAAACTAAGTTATCAGTCAGTTAACATCTTATAAAACAGGAAAAAATCTGTGACCACTTTATTTGATAGTTTAACTAACAGTAAATGAAAAACAGCATCAAGTGTCTTTAAATTAGTAATCAGCTAATACTGTATGTAGGAACTATACAGTATTTATTTATAGTGTTATGATTCGTTCCTCACACCTGTATTTACCCTGTGCTCCCTGTGTCTCTCAGGTATGTCACACATCTGATGAAGCGCATCCAGCGCGGTCCAGTCAGAGGAATCTCCATCAAGCTGCAGGAGGAGGAGAGAGAGAGGAGGGACAACTACGTCCCAGAGGTCTGTGCACACTCTTTTCTTTGTCTCATCTGTGAGTGGGTTTCATGAGACAAGACACTGGTTGTTTTTGTTTTGGAAACTCACATCATTCAGGTTTTATAATGAATGGTTTAACTGACAGTTAAAAACCGGTAAGCAAACTTTAATAGAGCATGTTGCACAATTCAGAAAGGTAATATGTTTGTTTTTAATGTCGTCCTCCAGATTTCTGCTCTGGACCAGGAGCTCATCGAGGTCGATCCCGACACAAAGGAAATGCTCAAGATGCTGGTGAGTGTAAAACATGTTTTTGTTCTGAAGATTCTCACTTTGGCCACACAGTAAATTCCTGTAGAATAATCTGTATGGACTTGTAGGCAGTTGTCATGGCAGACATTCTCACTTGTAAAACCATGTCAGGTTATTTAATTAGCATGTTTACAACAAATGTTGACCAAAGTACCGTTATAGGAAGATGATTACATTCAGATGATGACACAAATGTAATTATGAAAATCAATAATAATAAGACTCAAATCATTTTGGACACAATCATAAAAGCATAAAAGGCACAGAGAATACCATGTGAACCTTAACACATAAATAATGACCATTAAGGTGTGTCATCACGCCAGCATGCACACTACCAGAGTTTTGGCAGCCACACACGGACAAATAAAATAACAATGCAGACATTATGAACGTCAGGAGTTGCACCTGTGTTTGACAAGTCAAAATATTCCCTGTTAGAAATCATATCACAGGACCGTGCTCTTAAACCTCAAACCTTTTTCTTTAGATTGCAGAACTGTAATTTTAGACTTTACTGTGTGCATTATCAAGGTCAGCACTCTGTGCAGACTGCAGGTAGATTAACTGTAATAAGAGTTTTTTCAAATTTATCAGCAACTTTTCAGACTTCAGCAGTAAAGATAAAGGTAACACTTCATAAGTAATGCCTGACTATGCATGACTCATGATGATTTAATGCAGGATGTATCATGATTCCTGTTGCTTACCATCAACTCACAATCAAGTCACTATGGCTGATAGTTCACATTTAACAGATCAATTCAGGAATGTTAATTTAGTTACGTCATACATTGATATGTGGCCAAATGAGCTGGATTTCAGTTACATATTAAGTTCATTACAGACCCATGTATTTGCTCAGCCTCTCTGAAAGCAGAACAGGACCTGGTCTTGTAGAAATATGAGGCTGTTTCCCACACCAGGGTCCATTCTCTAATTCATCAGTTGGCTCCAGCTAGATGATTTTGGTTTTAGTGCAGCGCTGCTAATGTCTTCATTTCATTTTCTGATCGGGACGTGGGATACACAGATATTATTCGGGTTTAAGGAGTGTTCTTAAGACATGGATTCAGTGCATTCAGAATATGTGCCTAAATTGCAGGTTGTGTACTGCAGTTTGCGACACATGGATTCTCGCCTGTGAACTGTCAGCTCTGTGCATCATCATGGATACGCTGTACACAAACCAACCGGCTAACAGCTTGCTAGGGTTGGAGTAGAGATGCATGCCCATATGAAAACCCACATTTGCAGTCTGAAGGAGAGACACAGCTACTTTTTAAACATGGTGAAAGACAAGGTTTTCAGTGGAATATTAATTTTCATTAGTCTAAGTATCTTGGTAGGAAGATTGTCTCTTTGGGACTAAAGGCAAAAAACGGAATATTTTGTGCATGTAAACATCATTTTCTACTGTGCTATACTCCACTTTAACAACAAACAAATGTATATAAAGAAACTTCTTGTGTCGTTCACCAGGCTGTAAATATGGCATGAATACCACTGGGTCATGCAGTAACATGTAAAATTTGCATCTGACGACCAATTTGATTCAGAAAAAAGCTTAATATTGTCATGAGAGCAGGTATTCTGCTTTCAGAGAGGCTGAGCAAATACATGGGTCTGAATTATCTTTACTGTGAGTGAGATCCAGTCCATGTGGTCACATGTGACGATACATCCTGCATTAAATCATCATGAGTCATGCATTAGTGAAGCAAAGCAGTACTTACGTATATGATTCATATCCTTATTATGAAGTGTTACCTATATAATATCCCTGTGTCTACTAATATTTCTGTTTATTTTACCGTAATCGTGACTTCTTCTGTCTCTTCCTCCTACAGGATTTCGGTGGCCTCTCCAACCTTCAAGTCACTCAGCCAACTATTGGAATGAACTTCAAAACACCACGAGGGCTATAAGATCATGTGATGATGCTCTCAATAAAGAGACACAGTTGTTAAGAATTGTCCCGCTCTTCTTTTTTTTTTACCCATAAAGTGATGATGAATATTTCCTAAATGAAATCTGAACATCAAAATGGAACACAGCAGTTATATCTTTCAGCAACCAGACAATGTCAGACTGCTGGGCTCACATGTGGAGCCTGTCAGCGAGAGACAGACGGCCATTCACTCTCACTACAGTGTTTATGACTTATGGTATAAAATACTATAGCTGTATGATGTTTTTATTACTGTGCTTTGACTTTTTAAAACTTAAGATACACTATACCACGTGTTCTCAGCATGATGAGAGCCAATCCAGGGAGTCAGCATATGACTGAGGGCCACAGGTGAAGTGCACACACAAGACAAAATGTTTTCCATCTCACTTCCACGTTGCACTGTGCTGAATTGTCAGCATTAAAGGACCTACACTTCCATGGATTTTTAGCATGTCAGTCACTGTTCTAATCATTGGGTAAACCAGGGGTGTCAAACATATGGCCCGGGGGCCAAAACCGGCTCACCAAAAGGTCCAATCTGGCCCACTAGATGACTTAGTGTAATCAGTGGACTCTAGTGTTTTGGTTGTGTTGATATGAAGAGGCCCACGCCGTGGATATCTTCTGAAGCGATCTTTGTTTATTCCTGACAACAGGTGGCAAAACCAAAATCCTCCTTCATACACAACCACACAAACTCCAGCCCCTCTCCTATGGAGCACAACAGCACAAGGGGCCGCCATGTTACATTCAGTTAAGCTTAATGAAACGGAAAACATACCTGACAAATCCTCCGTCCTACACAGCCATGTAAACTCCAGCCCTGACACAAATCAAGCCACACAAGATTATGTCAGTATAAGATAAACTTATAAACACATCTCGACAGAGCTGAAACATGGAAATTACCACAAGAGCCTCTCCCACGGAGCACAACAGCAAAAGGGGAGTGGAAAGGTGGGAGACACCCCTTTATAGGTGGGGTACTCCCAAAGGTGAACATAGGGGTACAGAAACTGAAAATCAAAGTTCTACATTTTGAGTACGGAGGCCTGAGCATTTTTAGATAATAACAACTGAAACAAATTTTGTGGAATAATACTCAACATTACAAATGTACATTTGACTTGTCACACATATGACTACTGTATAACTGACCCTGTTATATTTGCACATGTAATATTGATGCCATGTGAAGGCTGAGAGGTTTCAGGAGCAATTTAAACAGCGAGTAGACACTTCATGTAAAATACTGCCTCAGGTGCTTTTACACTCTGACCAGAAGACAGCTCTCTGAAATAACAATCAATACTTTCTGTGGTCAGATTTAAAGATATTGAACATTGTGTAAAATATTGTCAACCAGCAGCTTCAGTACAAAAGAGTCTGTATGAGACTTCTGTCTTAAAACAATATGGGTGAAACGCTGTCGCCTAGGCACTGACAAAACTTCAGATTGTAAATGGTTTATAAGGCAGGGGACGACTTCAGCTGCTTCTTTAATAGCTTCCACCTAAGTGGGAGTGTAATGTTATGAAAAAAATGTGCAAGCAATGAAAGTGAGTAGTAGACTGAACGTGGAGAAAACTGAGACATACTGATCGTAGTATATCACATGTTCATCATTTAGGGCGGCACGGTGGTGTAGTGGTGCTCACAGCATGAGGGTTTCTAGTTTAATCCCAGGAGGGAGCATCTCTGTGTGGAGTTTGCATGTTCTCCCTGTGTCAGCGTGGGTGTTCTCTGGGTACTCCAGCTTCCTCCCACAGTCCAAAGACATGCAGGTTAATTGGTGACTCTCTAAATGTGAGTGTGAATGGTTGTCTGTCTCTATGTGTCAGCCCTGTGATAGTCTGGCGACCTGTCCAAGGTGTACCCTGCCTCTCGCCCAGTGTCAGCTGGGATAGGCTGGAGCCATTGACGCTGGGCTCCCCTTTTGAAGGTCGCGAGGGGAGCCGCATCGTAAGTGGTTACGAAAATGGATGGATGGATGTTCAGCATTTGTTTTGTTAATGGATGAACGTCTTCAGAATGGGCTTCTTAACACTAAAAAAAGGAAAACATTTCAAGGGGATTTTATTCTAGGTTATTATGCAGTGGTTTTACTGGTCTGGCCCACTTGAGATCAAATTGGGTTGTGTGTGGCACATGAACTGAAATGAGTTTGACACCCCTGATGTAAACTGACTGGCATGTAATTTGGAGACTGTCTTTCAAACTCCAGGCAATGAAGATCTACCACAGCTCTAAGACAATGATGAGTTACATCAGGAGTGTGATGTTCTTTTATATTAATTTACAGGTTGTTAACTGTGTGTGCACTGATCACATCAGTCACATCTGTAGTTCTGAGACTCTTCAACCTCTCCACCTCCACAGATCCACACCTGTAAGCAGCTGTAGGAAAGCTGGCACACCTGTCCCCTCCACCTCTGGCTGCTGGTGCAATTACAGACTGACGTTGAGAACATACTAACTGCAATCCTCTATAGAGGCACGACCGAGCATGTGACAGGTCAGATGATGGTCACGTGCCCCAGTCAGCTGATGCTAATGCTAACCAGCCGGACTGACGGTTCTCCAGCGGCAGAGACGGATCTGACGGTCAGACAGGATGCCTTTCTCCGAGCTCTATTTTAACGTCGATAACGGCTACCTGGAGGGGCTGGTCAGGGGATTCAAAGCCGGAATACTGTCCCAGGCGGATTATTTAAACCTCGTTCAGTGTGAGACCCTGGAAGGTGAGTTACAGCAGGTGCTAGCTAACGGCTAACAGCTAGCCACACTGGGCTAAGTCAAGCTAACGCAAGCTGTCAGCTTCAAAGCTCGTTAGCTCGGTTTACATCAACGATAACCTCTTTTAAAACCACATTATCCAACTATCCGCGTTGTATTATTGTCACTTTGTGCTAGTCAGCAAGCTTCACATCGACAGTTTGTACAAATTAAAGTGGAAATATCTTCATAGATTTGGTCCTTTAAACTGGCTACCCTCTGAGTCTTAGCTAGCTAGGTAGCTAACATAATGCTAACTTCAGCTAAGCAAATATAGCCAGCTGTTTAGCCGGCTGTTGATCAATGATGGACTTTTTAGAGGAAGTAAAATTACAGTAGGAAGAGATTGTTGGACGATCTATACTTTTTACAAAGTGTCGTGTTTCATTAACGTTAGCTTTAGCTCTCTGTATAGCACTGACATTACCCCGGTTTATTATGGTCATTCACGATTATAGAGGCAGACTGTGACAGTCCTCTGGTACACATCAATATAACTGAGATTTTATGGCAGTACACGCTTCTTGTTTTTGTACAGCTAAGTGGAAATGTGTTATGAGTAAAGAGACTGTGAAAGGTCACACCAGTGTAACTAGCTATAGTTAAACTTCACAATATTGTTGACTAATTCCCAAACACTCCTGATAACCTTATCTTATCTACTTTTGGTGGTTTTTATTAATGACTGTACAGCTTCAAAATCAAGGAGTGAAACTTAAGATTATTCATCACAGTGGACATCCTCTTTGGTTTTATGTTTTGTTAAGGTTACAGATATGTCAAGTCTGTAGATGTCATACACAAAACAATTACAGTGAAACAGTCATTGGCAATTAAATTCTTGTTCCCAGACGTATGACAGATAATACAAAATGGTGCTGGAGTTAAAATATAGAAATTGAATCTAATGTATATATAAAACAGAATAAAAGACAATGTTGTGGTAGACTTGGTTACAGGAATAATAAATGAATAAATTGAAAATTATAGATAGGACTGAATAAAGATATGTGTGCACTGCGGTGAGTGCAGGTATAAACAGGAAGTAGAAGTTGTTCAAAGGTGGAGTGTCAAGTTATGAGCTCAAGAGTTCATCAGTCTGTGGTAGAGCTGCACGATATGAAGATAATATGCCATATGCAATAAAGTTGTTGAATATGATAGTAATAATAATCATAAAATTGACTATGAAGGACACAGAGAAAGGACCAAAGCGTACCACATAAAAACAGACAGTCGTCTATGTATAAAAATCCAATATAATAAATACAATATCCAACACTACATTAAGTAAGTTCATATAAAAAGACTAAATTAAATAAACTGCGCCTACAAACAAGCTGGAGAGCCAGTGGCCTCGAAGTCTTGATGAAAACCTGACTGAGCATTAACAACAGTACTTACAATAAAAAGATATTAAAAGGTGCTCAGTTCTGCCTCTCTGCTGCTGCTCTCAGTAAAATGCTAAAATACAACAAAATGCTTGTTGGATTAAAAAAAAGAAACAAAACTAATTGCATGTTATTTTAAAGAAAAAACTGAACATTGAACTGCACACAACATGTATGTATTTATATATATTGTGCAGGGTTTTTATGGTATTGTTGCAGTTACTGTGCAATTGCAAGCGCAGATTCATATAAACAGTTTGCATTACCACACAATAATATAACTGTAACAACAAAGATGTAATATTCATCACTCTGTGATGGTTTGGACAATTGTATTCTTTTATCATAGGGAACATTAAAACAAATCAGCTAAAATAAAAAAAATCCAGACTGCAGCATTCACATGTTTAAAACTGTCAAGGTCTTACACTGTGATGTATGTTTTTGTCTGACTATTACCAGTTTTAGACTCTGTGCTCTGTACCTAACTTTAGGTACTTGGTTGGGGCACATCTGCACAGAGGAGACTCATATTCTGGGGGGACTGCATCAACCTCCCATGAGTTACACCCATAGACTGTGGTGGGACTTTGTAGTGTGCAAGTCAGCCTGCTCTCTGGCTATTCTGACCCACAATCCACTGCACAGACGAATCAGCTATACTTTCTCTCTGTGTGTCTCCCTTGTAGATCTGAAGCTGCACCTGCAGAGCACAGACTATGGTAGCTTCCTGGCAAATGAGGCGTCTCCTCTCACCGTGTCCGTCATTGACGACAAGCTGAAGGAGAAGATGGTGGTGGAGTTTCGCCACATGAGGAACCAGTCATACGAGCCGCTGGCCAGCTTCATGGACTTCATTACGTAAGTAAAAAGCTGTTGTGTTGAAATAACTTCTTGAACTAAAACATACCATGTAAAATATTCTCTCATGCAGCTTTAAAGTTGCAGTAAATTCATTTCAGAAGGTGGTAATCTGAGTTTTATTCTGTACTAACATGGACTCAGTGGAAGGTTTGATAGATGTAAAATGTGAAATTATGCTTTGAAAACAGTCGGCAGTGATGGAAATATACTGTATAGTGTACAACATTAACGGGCAAAAACCTGCTGTAGGACGCACAGCATGTAATTGTTTTAAACAAAATCTGAAATGGGGAAAAAGTCAAAAACTACTCACAGTTAGAGATGGAGTTGGTTTCTTTTTCTGTCATAACCCCTCTCCACCCACCTTGTGTCCTCAGGTACAGCTATATGATTGATAACGTCATCCTGCTGATCACGGGCACCCTCCACCAGCGGGCCATCTCTGAGCTGGTGCCTAAGTGTCACCCGCTGGGCAGCTTCGAGCAGATGGAGGCGGTCAACATCGCTCAGACCCCCGCTGAGCTTTACAACGCCATCCTGGTGGACACACCCCTGGGTGAGCACTTCCAATATGACCTGCTATTTAAATGAAAGAGGATATGAAAACTGAACAGTAATGTCTCCTGCAGAACAGGAGATGGCGCCAAAGCTCAAAGAAACTTGTAACATTCCTCTCTGTTGGTTTGTCATAAATTATTTCTGTTGTCTTTCAGCTGCATTCTTCCAGGACTGCATATCTGAGCAGGACTTAGACGAGATGAACATTGAAATCATTCGTAACACACTTTACAAGGTAAACATATCATGGTTATGCTCATAGCAATAATAAAGATGATTAATAATGTGAGTGTGTATAGAATAAAAGGCAGCATGATCAACAGCAAAAGACAAAACAGAGTAAATTTGGTAAAGAAAAACTTGGAAAATAGGCAGTTAATGAAAATCAAGAGATCTAAAAGTTGTAAATGATCCTAACAACAACTCAGTGATTGAAAATATGTTGTTAAATACAGCAGTTATGTACATGTACATTCCAAGACAATATACATTGGGATTAGTTTTACATTCTAAATTGATTATCATTGTTTTCTTTAACCTATAGCATTGTAAACAAATGTAGTGATTATATTTATGTATTTTTTTATTTATTGTTTGCTGAAATTAACATTTGCAACCATGTCCTCTCAGGCTTACCTGGAGGCTTTCTATAAGTTCTGCTCTAACCTTGGAGGAACCACGGCTGACACCATGTGTCCCATCCTGGAGGTGAGACTCTCTCACACACACACACACACACACACACACACACACACACACACACACACAGTCTATCTTTGTTATGACCCTCATTAACATAATGCATTCCCTAGCCCCTTACCCTAACCTTAACCATCACAACTAAATGCCTAACCCTAACCAAACCTAATTTTAACCTGAACCCTAAAACCAAGTCTAATCACACAAATAGGCCTTTGAAAAAATAAAGATTGGCCAAAATGTCCTCACTTTGTAAAGATGTCCTCACTCTGATGCTAAAATACTTTTTTTGGTCCTCACTACACACAGTATACACACTGTACACACACACAAACACAGTTTGTCCGAATTAATTTCTGAAGCACCAGCAGCAAGTCACATATGTCACATCTGGGCCCTTAAAATTTGCATTTTGTTCCAAAAACAAACAAACAAATAAACAAAATATGCCTCACAGCAAACTTTAATTTAGGGCTGTACCCGACTTATGTCACTCTAATTGGATTTGGCTGTTCGATAGTAATATTAAACTGTTTGGGTTTTTTTTCACCATGTAGACTTTGAGAGTTTGGACGGGGTTCGGGGGGGGCACTTAGGGTCACAGCTACATTCATAAAATATTGCAGACAAGCCAAGTTAGCCCTCTGAGCTAATGCGGGCTAACCACACCAACGACAGACGGGAAGGAGAAGACCAAAATGTCCCCAGATGTGGCTGCACACTGACTGACAAAAAGGGTCTCAGTTCAATGACGGGACTGAGATCACTCCGACTAATGATTCAAATCTCCAACTTTAAGGGGGCAGCCAATAATATGCCAATACTGATATATTAGATTATTATATCACCATAAAGTTGTGAGATCAGAGTGTTGCAGTGTTCAGTTTGGCTCATCTGTGTACTAATAAACATGCACAGTGTTTTTGGCTGTGGATTATAGTATCAGCTCAGTCAGTCACTTTGTTGTTGCTCCGCTGACCTCGTTGTCTCTGCTGCAGTTTGAGGCAGACAGGCGAGCCTTCATCATCACCATCAACTCGTTCGGCACAGAGCTGTCCAAGGAGGACCGCGCCAAGCTCTTCCCCCACTGCGGCAAGCTCTACCCAGAAGGCCTCGCTCAGCTGGCCCGGGCCGATGACTACGAGCAGGTCAAGGCCGTCGCCGATTTCTATCCTGTGAGTACAAAAGCCAGTTTGACCTGCTGGGATCACCTCAGATTTTTAAATGTAATGATCACCAGAGTGTCTGTTTTTGGGCTGAGCCCTCTGATTTTTGGATACACAGTTAAAGTAAACACAGTCAGCGTACCTGAAGGGACTCTTAAAGGGTTTTAAATCAGCGGACATGGTTTGTCTTGTTCGCTTGTGTCCCTCCAGTTCTGTGTTTTTCATTCTCATGTTGGAGTCTGTTACTGTTTCTCTTTTAATTGCTATCAGTGTCAATATGTCTGAACCTGGCTCATGTCCTCAGGAATACAAGCTGCTGTTCGAGGGTGCCGGCAGCAACCCAGGAGACAAAACACTGGAGGACCGTTTCTTCGAGCACGAGGTGACTGACACATGAACAGACATACATGTACTCAGCTGTCTTACACCTCACACCTGATGCACACAGGCTGCACTCCACTGTGTTTTCAGTGTTCAGTGTTATATTTGTTTTAAATGACTGTACTGTAGCCGGTCTCATGGCACAGCTGCTGTTGTGATTATTCTATCCAGTGATGGCATGATCATAAAATAATGATTTTATCTGCGGCTCAGCAGCTTGATCACAGATGAATAGAGCAGGAGGAGAATGAACAGAGGTTTGATAGGCTGCTTCATCCCTCTCTCCCTCGCTCTTCTTCTCTCACTAATTAAAAAAACACTTGCTGTGTATGTGTGAAGACAAAATCAGGAACAAATGAAATGCATCATTAAAAATGAATTTTAAGTAAATGCAGACATTTATATTCGCAGTGTGCCGCAGCTGGATCCTGTGTATACTGCTCGTTAAATGTCCTGAAGCTGAACAATTTATCATGTAGTAATTAAAATCACATTCTGGGTATAGAGAGTTATTGAACCTAAAGGGTTCCAGTGTAGTCGCTTTGTATCAAGAGTGCCTGCTCTGGTGCGTTACATGCTTTATACACACAGGTAAATCATGAGCAGGGACGCAGCAGACGTCTGTCTGACTGGTCTTAGCAGCCCCAACATGGCTGCTGGCTGTCTGTATGACGTAGAGCTTGATTGGTCCTGGATTTTGGAACAGATACTGACATGGATCCATGGTCCAGCGACAGGGTCCAGATTTTTCCTTAGTCATTACTTAAAGGTCCACACAGTTTAATACATTAAGCGTCATACTTGCGTTCGGCCATGTCATTAAGCTAATTTGTTGTCTCGATCAAGTAGACGTCGGTTAGCCGCTCACTCACTCAGGAAACAGCACTTCAAAATAAAAGCTCCGTGCTGGAAAGTCAGTGTACTTCAAAATAGCAAGTGTGTTTTCTAATAATAACTTGAAATGTTTGCAAGTCACTTGGGGTCCATTTAGAATGGACCCGTGACCTGATTTTAAACCGGGACCCACCAGTTGGTAACCACCGCCCTAACGGTTATAAACAGGTTTACTGAGAGTCAAGAGTTTTTTGGGATTATTTAACGGCTCAGTGTTGGATGTGAGCCACTTCTGAGGTGTTAGCTCATGATAACTGGGCAGACGTTGAACTGACTCTTTGCTGAAGAGAGCAGGCAGCAACAGAAAGTTGCTGATCTGGCGGGAAGTCAGGATGGTCGAGAATCAGACCTTCGACCCAAAAAGGGTCAAAGGAAGCTATCGTTTGACTGGAGACGTTTCGAGTCTACTTGGTTCTGGGTTATTTTGGTAGAAACTTGATAAAGGTATCGAGTACTGATGCCCAGCGTGACTTGTAAATAAATATTAGCCAATATTAGCATAGTGTAGATGTACAGCGTGAAAATAAAGGTAGTTCCGTATCAATATAGTAATGAAGTAATTAGGAATATGCATGTCATTATCAGCTTTGTTGTGTTTTACACTCTTCCTCCTTCTTTTGCTCTCCTCCTTCCTCCCTGCAGGTGAAGCTGAACAAGCTGGCCTTCCTCAACCAGTTCCACTTCAGTGTCTTCTACGCCTACGTCAAACTGAAGGAGCAGGAGTGCAGGAACATCGTCTGGATCGCCGAGTGCATCGCCCAGCGGCACCGCGCTAAGATTGACAACTACATTCCTATCTTTTGAGCCTCCTCTTCCTCTCTCCACCTCCTCTTCTTCCTCTTCTTGCCATCATCATTTCATTCAGTCTTATGTCTTGAGCGGTGTCTCCTGTCCCACCTCGGTGTTAAAGATTCTGATGGTTTGATGCTAAATTTCCTCCATTCTTCACTCACAGCTGTGAACTAGTTCCCAGTTCTCAGTTTCCTGTCGTAATGTGAGTTCCAGCCAGGCTGATTATCCCCTAAAGTTAAACACATAATCAACTTAAATACAGTTTTTAGGTGGAACAGAATCACATGAGCCTGGTCGGGATCTCATTTGACTTTCAAACACTCACCTCTGATTGTCTAAACTTTCTGACGCTCAGTGTGTTGTTCTAAGCGGCACGCTCTGTCCACTGACACATCGGTGGCCAAAATACACCAGGAGAAGAATTTGCAATTTACTGAGTCCAGGAATCAACACGACAGCCACCAGCACAGCAAACACTAACCATCTGTTAGAGATCATGTTGATCTCCAGGCACATGAAACATGTAAAGGTGCAGTGTGCTGTGTGTTTTTTCCACCAACCTAAATCAGTTAAAAAAAAAAGTTAATTGAAATCTGAATTTAACACAGCTGCAGAAATTCAACCAGTCATTGAAACATTCCTCTGCTCAGCGTCAGTCTCCATCAGGTTCTATATAACCTGTATTTATTTCTGTTTTAGTGCTAGGTTTTGTCAGCATGTCTGGTCATTACTGTGGTTTCCCCCCAAAACTAGTGAGTGAAGTGTGAGCTCCGCCTGATTTGCTGTCTTAACTAGATTGTTGTTAAATATCAAGAATACAACAGCTGAACAGGAGCTCTGATTCTCACCGTCCCTGCTCCTGTGTGAGTTTCTGTAAATGAACGTACCGGAATGAAGCGAAATCTTGTGAGTACATGACAGACTTAATGTTTAAACTATACAAAGATATATAGATATTTAAAAATGACTATAATTTTGTTTTTTTCATGCTGTAAAAATGGATTTATTTCTGTTTTGATCTGTTTATTACTTGTGCAATGTGTACTGTAAATGTGACAAAAAATAAATGTACTAAACTGCACTGAGGCAGATCTGGAGCGATTTAGAAGACTCATCTAATGACTGACGTTTTTACTAGTTTGATGTGTTTGTGACAGACGTAGCAAAGTCAGAGAAACTGAGGCTACAGTTCACACAGGCTCACCAAAACTGGACAATAGAAGATTGGAAAAACGTTGCCTGGTCTGATGAGTCTGGATTTCTGCTGACACATTCAGATGGTAGGGTCAGAATTTGGCGTCATGGATCCATCCTGCCTTGTATCAACGCTTCAGGCTGCTGCTGCTGGTGTAATGGTGTGGGGGAGATTTTCTTAGTACCAACTGAGCATGGTTTAAACACCACAGCCTACCTGAGTATTGTTGCTGACCGTGTCCATCCCTTTATGACCACAGTGTACCCATCTTCTGATGGCTACTTCCAGCAGGATAACGCACCATGTCACAAAGCTCAAATCATCTCAAACTGGTTTCTTGAACGGGACAATGAGTTCACTGTACTCCAATGGCCTCCACAGTCACCAGATCTCAGTCCAATAGAGCACCTTTGGGATGTGGTGGAACGGGAGATTCTCATCATGGATGTGCAGCCGACAAATCTGCAACAACTGTGTGATGTCATCATGTCAATATGGACCAAAACCTCTGAGGAATGTTTCCAGCACCTTGTTGAATCTATGACACCAAGAATTAAAGCAGCTCTGAAGACAAAATGGGTCCAACCTGGCACTAACAAGGTGTACCTAATAAAGAGGCTGGAGAGTGTATACATACACAATATGCACAGGGACATCTGTGTATGATTGGAGAGTGAGGTTTTATAATTGTTTGCTAACAGGAAGGGGTGATTTTAAATCCATAAAACATTACATTTTAAACCTCAGTTGGAAATTCCTTCGTCACCAGTTGCTAAACTCCTTTCAGATGTTTGCTTTGCTGCAGACAAGACAGCCAGCAGAGCGCTGTTAGTGCTTACCATGTTCATCATCTTAGTCTAGCATGATAAAATGTGCTAACTGCACTTAACACATGTCATTAGTCTGCAAGTAAGTATTTGACAAATTGAAATTTTGACTTAAAGACTGCAGTAGATTAAAAGTCAGAGGATCACAGAAGATACTGTGATTCATCCTGAGGGGAACATGAACGTGTGCACCAAAATTTCAGGGCAAGTCATCCAATAGCTGAGATATTTCAGTCTGGACCAAAGTGGAGGACCGACTGACTGACATTGCTTTCTTTAGACCTGCACCGCCAGCAATGGCTAATTTAGGTAGCAAAAATTGATCCCTTAGATTTGAACTTGTACTGGTCACACAGGAAAAAGATAAAGTGGCTGATACATGATAACTTCACTTTTCCAAAACGCTGTGGTTAAAGTGTGATTAGGTTTAGGCTCAAAAACTGGTTAGGGGGTACAATCTTGGCGGGAAAAGCAGCAATGTCTTGGTGAAAAACAACCACTTCTGTGCACCTCAGGTGTCATCACCAAACCTTAGTATGAAAAGATGTGTTCAATCCAAATGTAGCTGCAGGCACAGTGTCTCCCTGTAAAGTGTGATTCAACACAGGCTGAAGTCTTTAGGTGTAATTGAGTCCAATCAGCCTGTTGAGCTCCAGCTGTTGAATCAGCAGCCTGCAGGGCCGTCAGCAAACCTGCAACTGTTAACAGAGAACTTCTAAAGTGAATTAAGAGGGAACAAACCCATGAAACACATCCAGCCATGACCTTACAGCTTAAAACTGAAGCTCGGCTCTTTGACCTGCACTGTTCTGTCGGCCTGACGGACTGGGACATGGACAAGGAGCTGAAACTGGCAACAACCACAGACCAGTTTTACCACGGTGACTGATTTTCTTTTCTCTGTAGTGTTTGCTTCACTGTAGGTTCAATGTAATTGTCATTTACTCAGATTAAATCCAAACAGCACAGAAAAACACAGAGGCCTCAATTAATGTTAAAGATGTCATCAGAGAAACTTTAGTGCTTCATTTTATACTAAACAGTGACAGTGAACGAAGCCTGGCCATCAAATCAACTGATTGAAAGTGCAAAATGTGCAGTTTGTCAGTGTGTAACGTTTGTGTGTCAATGTGTTTTCCATCCTTGATGACAGATGACAAACTGAATGATCAGTACGTGGTCCAGAGGCCGTCTGCAAGAGCCTCAAGAAGAAAAGATGAATTCATTTGGTACGATAAAACGTCAGGTGAGCTGAGAGAAGAGCATGTTTCAGTGCAGCAGCCTGTCTGGTGGAGTAGCTTTAATTCGTATGAGAGCTCTCACTTTTTCTCTATAGTCCTCTATTTTCAAATCTTTTCAGTACACACGAGTGTTATTCTGTCACCCTATCAGAATTATCCTGTGAAGTTTCTCACCACAGTGCATTGTGTGTATCCATAAGGCTTAATTTGACATTTTGGGAATTCACTTCCTTGTTCAGCCTTACTGTATCTGAGTGAGTCGATGTCTGTCTGTTGAATATAAAACTAGAGCCAGGAGGCAGCCAGCCTAGTTTAGCTAATATCTTTAAGATAATCCTTTATTAGTCCCACAGCGGGGACATTTGCATCATTACAGCAGCAAAGAGGATGATGCAAACAAGTAAAGAAACCACAGAGCAATAAATTAGGACACAGATCAGTCTAATAGGAAAATGGCAAAAAAAACAGCAACTTAAATTGGTAAACAATAGACAACACAACAATATAATAAGTAAACAGTAAAGAAATACAAGGCAATATAATCAGTAAAAAATATAATTTATATTTATATATTAAATTGACAGGCTAAATGTTGTAAGTTTAGCTTTTGTACAGCAAAAATAAAGCAGAATATAATAAGTAGACATGCTGAATTTACAATATTAAATGTCTCCAATATAGATATTGCCCAGTTGGTGTAAACTGATGTTGCTGCTGGGTGCAGTGTTGACAGCAGCAGGAAGGAAGGCCCTGCCATATTAGTCCTTTAAACACAAACACCGTGGGTGAAGCAGCCTTAGTTTAGCTGTCATTCTTTCTCCCACCACCTCCAGCTGGTCGAGGGAGTGTTCCAGGACTGAGCTGGCCTTTACAACCAGTCTGAGTCTCTCTCTGTCAGCGATGCTGCTGCCCCAGAATACCACTCCATGGTGGCTAGTATCACCACAGAGTCAAACGGGGTCCTATGGAGGTTGTCTTTCTTTGAGATCTAATGTGTTAGATAGAGGTGCTGGTAGGCTGAAATATATTTTTAAAAAATGTCATTTGGACAGAGCCATTCTGTGTTTGCTGGTTGTATAAGCTAAGCTAGCCATATTTAACAACAGATGATAATGGTAATAATCTTCTCATCTACCTTGGCAAGAAAGTTATCAAGCGTACATGTTATTTCCCAAAATGTTGAACTATTTATTTTAACAAATGTATTGAATTAATTTCCTCCCTGCAGTTACATCCATGCTGTCATCAGCTAGCAGCCTTCTTTTTCCTCCTGTACATTATTTGTCTTTTTTTTCCAATGAGTATAGAAATGTTGGCATTGATCTTTCTTTTTGTTTTTGTGCTACAAACTTAAAATCTCCAGCTCTGTTTATTTTGAAATAAGTCACCTCTTTCTGTTTCGACCATGTTTCTGTTATGAGGTCTCCGTCTAAATAAATTACACTGAACTGATTTGCTGTAGCACCTTGAATGTCCGCCATGATTTTTTTTTCTGTCCTTCAGACACCTTTGTGAAGCCAAACCTGTGGCTGCTGGTGAATCCCAACATCGCCTGCCCCATCCAGTACGGAGACCATACAGCAGATCCACAAACTCTCTGTGAACCTACTGAGGAAATCCAAACACCTTCACTGAACCCTGCAGAGACCCAACGTCAAGTCACCACAGAGCTCCACATGTTTCCCCCCCATAATGCTCCTCTGCAGGTGGGTCTGCTGCACTTCACTAGCTCCATGGTACAGATTACACAATAATAAATAATGATAAACTTTATTTGTATGGCACTTTTCAAAACAACTCAAAAAGATGAGTTTTGATAAGTGATTTGAATCGGGAGAAGACAGTGCAGTCTCAAATGTGTTTTGGGAGAGAGTTCTGGAGAGAGGGGGCAGCTATAGAGAAGGCTCTGTCGCTCCAGATCCAGTGCTTGGTCCTGAGTGGTGGAGTCATGAGGTTGCTTGAAGGAATGCGGCAGTGGGGCAGGTCAGTGAGGTCAGAGGGGGCTTAGTTATGGAGGGCGTTATAAGTGAGGAGAGGGACTTTGAATTGGATGCGTCATGGGACAGGAAGCCAGTGGAGGTTCTGGCTGACAGGGGTGATGTGATTGGGCAGACGGGCAGCAGAGTTCTGGCTGTACTGGAGTTTATTTCAGACTGTGGATGGTGTACCATAAAGAATAAATGACCACAAATATGATTCAATGCACTGATTTAAACAAGTTGAGGTTGTGTAATGAATGTAACCCCTCATATTTTATCATTAGATAAAGAACGAAGACGTCTCCTGTCGACCAGCCAAGAACAGACGCAAGGGAAGAACCACGAAGGCGAAGGTGAGGACACTGAGCTTGGGTCTGACTCAGACTCCCACAGTGGGATGTTGTTGTCTTCATACAGGTGATGGGGTTTTACATGGAAAATGATTTAGTTTACGTGATTTCTGTTTTCATCTGTTCTCTGTAGTTTAAAGTGGGTGTGGCTCTGTTAAAGATGTCTTCTGTCAAATCTGAACAAACCACACCCACACAGACCTGACGATGAAGCAGATCATTTTTTTAGAGTTAAACTTAAGTTTGTTCAAACTTTGACTCTGACTCTTATCTGTAAGTTTATTTCTTCTAGGTGTACTAGTAATGAGCATTGTCATCCATAAGTGGAATGAATGTGCTTTTAATCAGTGTGTGGCTGCTTCCAGGACAGTAAAACCCTGAAACCAGGCTGCTGGCCTCGTCCGCCTGTGAACTACTGCATCCTCATCGCCTTGGCGCTCAAGAGCAGCCACACTGGGAGCCTCAAAGTCCAGCAGATTTACAACTTCACCAGGTTGGCATTTGGTTTGTTGGCAAAAACACACACATACAGATTAAAGATCCTGAACCATGATCTTATACAGCATGCAGTTTGTCTGTTAAGCGGAGGTTATGTATCTTCCAAAACATCAGACTGCCCCGTAAGCCCTATAAGGGTCGGTGTGTAATTGCTGAGCAACATGTTGCACCACAGGCTCATTACTTCCTGTCCGTTCCCAGAGAGCACTTCCCCTTCTTTCAGACAGCACCAGATGGCTGGAAGAACACCATCCGACACAACCTGTGCTTCAACAGCAGCTTCCGCAAAACCTGCAACCAGCTGTGCAGGGACGGCAAGAGGAAGTCGTGTTTCTGGCACCTGACTCTGGATGGACACCGCCGGCTGAAGGACGAGATCAGCATGTTGACGGGGGAGTCCTTCAAGCAGCTGGAGAGGAGCATGTCCCGCCCAGGTGAATGTGATGACACATTAATCTGAAAACAGAGGTGCAACAACCTCTAATTAGAGGGAATTAATTTAGTTATTAAATGACACTGATACCTTAATACCTGCAGGGCTCTGTAAATATTCGACATTTTTAATTTGTAGTAGCAACACACTCAAAACAAGTAAATCCAAGCACTCAAAGTTTTTAAAAAAGAGTTCTGCAGCAAACTGTGGGGTGTAAATCTGTAACACAGGTTTTAGTTACAATGCTTCAAATCTTAAGACTTAATTAAGTGAGCTGCTGTGTGTGACAGACAGAAAATATGTATTACTAATGACTGTTTTCTTTTTGTTTCAGATGTAATTCAGAGTTTATTTGAACTGTGATTTCAGGCGTAAAAGGTATCAGAGTTTAAGTCGATGCATAATAAAACTTTATATGCCGAATGTTTCTATGCTGACTTTGTGTTGTTTAATTTTTGTACATACTTTGGAGAGCATTTAGATTTAGTGCAGTCAGATATTTGCACAATGACATCAGTTTAATTCAGCAGTCGAGTTTTTATTCACAAGTTCTCCAAGTTAATCAACAATATTCATGTATGTCCCCGTCCTTTTGTCTTTTACACATCACTGTTGAAAGATCTGATTTGGTTAGACAATAAGGGTCACAGATTTTAAGTTAAGGGACCTTCTTCACCATGGTTACAAAGACAAACACTTGGTTGAAGAAGTCTTGATCTTTGGCTTGAAACAGGAAACAAACAGCAGCCTCCAGTGTTAAAGTCTGATTATTATAACATCACTGTACTTCCTCCTTTCCTTCTGTTATCATTTCCACAGCCGATAGAGGGCGCTGTCACAGGGACTTGCTGATAGGATAAATTTTGTTGTTTTTCTTGAAAGGATGGTCCTTTTTTGCCAACATGTTTATGTGAACAGTTTGCTGAATGAAAGTTTATTTTCCCACCATGTCCTTTGTGTCCAACAGAGTAAGTTAGCTAAATCATTAGCTAGGTGAGTTGATAGGAGCGAGACTATAACAACAAATACTGCAGAAAAAAAATACAGATTGACTTATACTAATAAGTAAAATAAAAATAAATAACAATAATGATGATACAAAAACAGAAGTAAATCAAAATACCAGTATTAACATGACATGTGAGTAATCTTGTCAGAGTCCAGCCATACCACTGTTGAACGTCCACACAGTCCATAACAGGTGTCAAAATAGTGTCCATGTAGTTGTGTCCATAGAAATGTTTCCTTCCTGCTGCTGCGCCATCACCACGCCCACCCTCCTGCATTCATTACAATCCCAACAAGAGCTGATTGCGCCTTTGACAACATGTCTCTGTATGTTGACGACTACACTTTTTATACAAACATAGCATACATTGTATACCATGTATGTTGTGAACCTGGTATTCAGCAAAATCAAACATGTTGGCTCTTTTTAATGATTTAGCTGCAACAATAAAGGCTTTAATATTTCCTCCCATGTTCTCTACTTTTCGGAGTGCCTGGATGTCTTCCTTGTCGATCCTGTTGTTTCCCATTGTCCATGAGCGCCTGACACAAGGTTTTGATCTATCTTTTGTACATACAGAGCAACCAGTCGTCTTTCTTTTTCTATGCAGTGACGATTGTTGGGTAACATGTTGTTGCCTCATGTCAAGTCTCTATTCGATCATGTGACGAGACAATGCGATACGGTAGCTAGTTTAGACACAAAATCTGTCAAGACTGACAAGCTGAGCACATCTGCGAGCCCAGTGAGCAGTCGTGCCTTTAAATATAAAAGCAGCAGTAAGAAAGGATGACAGAAACTAACGGGGTAAAGTAGCAAAGCTCTTAAATCAGATTAATTGGGCTTTTCTGTAAACAGTTAGCAGCTGTATGTGTGTGCACCTTATAACTAGTAACTAGCATGCACTAGGGCCTGTGGTAACCACTTTATGCCACTTTATGCTACTATGCCAAGTAGGTCTGTCGTCCAGGGAGTTCGCTATGTTGTTCTACAGTAGCCCAGAACAGACAAACCTACTCTAGATGGGGGCATTCACGATTTCCTGTCAGCAACAACAGTTCACCTACCTGTTTGGCACATGAGAAGTTTCAGCTGGTTGCAGTGCGGAGCTTGATTTAAATTGCTCGGCAGTGTTTTGGTCCTTGACAACCCTTTAAAATGTGTGTGTGCTCCTCAGACTGGATTATGTGGATTTGTTATAAATTGCAGATTGGTGTTACGGCTGATATGATTTGCATATTGTCACAAGTCTGTCTGCAACACACACCTCTTTTAGAAATGAATGCTACCATAAACATTATGTTTAATTTTATAGTTACATCCAGTTTAAAATATCATGAGCGGTTGATTAAACAGTGTTTAAGACGTTGTGATGTGAATCCATCAGTACAGTGATCGTTTGCGTGCTTCCTGGTGTCTCCTGGGCAAATTCTATCTATATGTTTCAGATGTGTAGGTAAATCTGTGCTTCATTTGCCAACAGTCAAATGGTTCCTGGAGACGGCGCAGCAGGGAGCTGATAGTTGATTTAGGTGTGTCTACTAGTCAAATGATTGTTTTGAAACGTGGAACCCAAAGTAGTGAAGTCAGCTGGACGCTGGAGGCTCATCGAGCAGCACCGGGTGTTTCTCTCTGAGCGGGACAAGACACTGGAAAACAGCATCAGGTAAGAGCTAACTGAGGATTTAGTTGATTGTCATGTAGTGTTTTTATGGTCTTTTACAAGAAATGTGCAGATGTTATTTTCATAGGAAATTATAGACTTTTGTCTTTAATGTGTCAAAGATATTAAGCAATTTAAAAAAAGTTTATTCTCACTACAAACAGTGACAGCATGTTTCAGTGTGATGCTCTCTGTACAACAGAATTCTGATAATGAAGATGAAGAGCGGCCTCTCTGGACCCTTTCCCCTCCTCCTCCTCTTCCTCCTCAGCAGTACAGAGCCCGTACGGGGATCAGTGGTGAAGAGACATTACTGGTACAGCCAAAATCATAAGACCTGGCAGGACGCTCAAAGCCACTGCAGGGGGTGAGGGTTTATTTCTTGTTTCTTCCCCTTTACTTTTCATTTAGTGCTGTCATTGGGTTGGAAGTTAAATTTGTCCAATACTTTCACAATAGTTTTTTATAAAATCCAATAACACCCCAGTCTCAGCTGTACTCAGCTGTCCCAAACCGGGCCCTACGCACTCCAACTCTGTTTGTAGTCACCTTTACAGCTGAATGTAGCACCCTACATCAAGATTCTCTGGTGCCTTTTCTTTTCTTTTCTTTTCTTTTTGGAAACATCCTAAAGAGACTAGAGAGGTGCATACCTTAATGGTGTTTATTTTAACCAAAAAACCTTGCAACGATTTCAGATTGTTCAGAACTCAGCCACAAGGCTTTTAACCAAAACTAAGAAGCACGGCATCACACCGGTTTTAGCCTCTTTTTGTTTTCCTTTCTGTTTTAGGATTGACTTTAAAATCTTTTAAGGCTCTTCATGGCCTGGCTCCAGATTACATTTCAGACCTGGTAGCCTCTTAGGAACCTCTGTGTAGTTTGAGATCCTCGGGCTTCTTCTTCTGCCTGTCCCAGAGTCCAGACTGAAGTCCAAAGGGGACAGAGCTTTTGCAATCGGGGCCCCTGACGCTCTGAAACGACCTGCCCATCTGAGTCACTGGTTTTGTTGACATCTCTCCTAAAAACGTACCTCCATCGCAAAGCATACCCTGACTTCATCTGAGTTGTCTGTCTATTTTTTATGGCTATCTTACTGATTTATAGTAGTTTTGGCCTTCATTATTTTATCTTGACATTTTATGACTATTTGTTTTCTTCCTTTGATTTTTTTTTTGAGCAGTGTAGTCTCCTTTCAAAATAAACCCAGAACGTATGTAAAAAAAAAAAAAAAAAAGGTTTACTTCCTAAAGTTTAGACAACAAAAGTACGTGATTAGGTTTAGAAAAAAACATTATGGTTTGGCTTAAAATAAGTGTTGTTACTGACATACATGTGACATATGTCGCACGACATACATAGTGTTGCCTATTTGGTTTTACACAGGCAACAAACAGCAGTCCAGGTGACAGTCCAGAGTTTGTTGACCCATCCACCTCCCCTCCTGCGAGCCCTGCATGGTCTTTCTCACTCTTCATACTACGGCAGTTGCTCAGTGTCAAAAAATGGTGCTGCCCGATGTGTCTCATATCACTGCCAAAGGGTGCCTCTGTGCGTCAGTATCTGACTCCGAGGGCCACTGACTAAGCGTTGGTATTTGATGAGCTGAGACAGTTGTTTTTATTCAACTGTATTCTGACGAATAACTTTGCAAATAAAACTGTTTATTTTTTTTGTCTGAATAGCTCAAATTCCTACGATGACTTGGCCACCATCTACACGCAGTCAGATGAAGACCTGATCACCATGACGCATTATCATGCATGGACCGGCCTTCACAGGAGCACAACCAGCTCCTCGTCTTGGACTTGGACTGTCGGGCAATCCTCTTACATTAACTGGCCACAAAATGAGCCACACAATAGCGAAAATTGTGCTACTGTCTATTACACCAACAAAAGGTAAGTGGATATTGTTCTTTTACAGACCATGTTTTTGTATGTTAGGAAGATTGTATGTTATCAGTTTTCTCAAGCAGCCACTAGATTCCAGTCCTTAAGGTTTAACATTTTTATCTGCTGGTATTGTTGTCAAAGTTATCATGGTGTGGTAGTGGAGGTGTGAGAAAATATAAGTGTTAACAAGCTGATTTTCATGATGTACAGAAACCGATGGCTGTCAGGAGCTCAGTACACTGCAACTTCGAGGCCCTGAAAACCTTTCCAACCACCTTCTAATCTTGAGCGACAGGGTCACAGTTATCTGCCAACGTTAGAGCAGATGTTATTAGATTGACATGTGGATTTGTTTTTTATCTGTGCTCTTCTTACACAGTTAGAATCATCAGCTTTAGAAAGATTAACGTGCAAATGGGCAGAACATTACATTCTCATATTCCTTTCAATATTCTGATTGTGTGACTTTGACATTATTGGAGATGTTTGTTGGATATTTGTCCATCTGTTGTAGTGCAGCAGATTAGTGAGACAATCGTTCACTTTGGTATAAAAGCATGAAATTTGGCACAGATACTCTCCAAGGGCCACTATTTTGGAAAAAGATGTTGGCCACTCAAAAATTCAATATGGCGGCCATTTTTCAAGATGGCCGCCATTGCTATTCAATGGTTATTATATAAATTATTCAAACAGTGATCCAAGCATAACATTCAATATAAATACTCTCTAAAAAGGGCATGATAATGGAAAAAGACGCTTGTCCCAAATTCAAAATGGCTGCCATTTTTAAAGATGGCCACCGTTCCTGAAGAATATTAATTATTTCAGTTGTTCAAATGGTGATGCAAGCATACAATTAGGCAGAAATACTCTTCAAGGAACTCTTTTTTGGAAAAAGGTATGTGCCACTTAAAAATTCAGGATGGTGACCATTTTCAAGATGGCCACCATTTCTATGAAATAGTCATAATGTCTGCTTTGTCTGCCTCCTCTCCTTTGACCTGTCCAGCTTAGTTAAACTTGCCAGGGATACAAAATCCATGCCGGCATAGCTCTCAGGTTCATTACAGTACAGAAGCCTGTCCACCACGGCAAGGTGCAGTCCACAGAGAGGAGGGGCCACTGTTAGAAAAAGGAAGTGGCCAGTAAAAATTCAGGATGGAAACCATTTTTCAAGATGCCTGACATTCCTGTCCTGTGTTCATTGCCACTGTTTCCAAATAGTGATACAGAAAATATGCCACAAGTACTCTGTTAAGGCCACTTTTGGGAAAAATTGGATGCCCAATAAAAAAATTCAAGATGGAGCCTTTTTTCAAGATGGCCGTCATTTTGGTAGTATGTACACTGATACACACATACGTGTTAGCAAAAGTTCTCTAACGGCCACACTTTTAGAAAAAGGCAATTGCAAAAATTCAAGATTCATTTTTCAACGTGGGTGTTGCGTTAATGTACTCTGTTGGTACTGAGTTAAAAGGAAGGATTGAAAAAATAAACATAAGTTATATACATTTTTATAGGCTCAAAGGCCTTGTGGTTAGTGTCCAACCTGAGATTGACAGATTGTGCCCTGCCGAGTCATACTAAACATTGTTAAAAAGTAGCCAATGCCTCCCTAATTGGCAGTCAGCAATTGTTGTTTTGGGGCAACATATCCAGGAAGGTGTACATATGCATCACGGTCCAGAATCTCTTACTTTTTATACATATGTGCAATTGCACAGTTCTGTGCAAGTGAAACCCAATCTAAAACATGTGCATCTTCCCCGGCACTCTGATTTGCAGCCACACTTGGCTAGTTGTTCACAACTTTGTGCAATTGGTGCATTTGCTGTCCAGAAGACCCCCATTGTTCACCAAGCTTTTTCCATCCCCAGTCTGCAGGACTCTCTGCTTCTGGTTGACACTGGGTTGCTTGACCCCTTATGCAGCCTGCCTGATATGCAGCACGTTTAGTGTGTTGAAGCAGAGCTGCTCTTGTTGGAGGGATGGCTTCATATGGCCTTTGCTTTCGGGCAAACATATCAAGTCTAGTCTCATCTACACTAACAGCTGTACTTGATCGATCATACAGCAGCACCACAAACTTCTCAAGGATCTCCAAGTCACCATCAGTCAGAACAGGAGGGTATTGACTTAGTTTGCTGAAGATGAGAGACACCTCTGGGAAAATGTCCCAGGTTTGCCAGGCAGTCTTTTTGCCTTTGTTGCGAAAGGCTGATACAGTATCACAACCTGTAAAGGTGTGAAAGAACAGAATCCCTTTGGTCTTAACCGGCCCAATAACCTGGTATAGATCATGAACACCAATCCACCGTAGGCTCACACCATGCCCACATGCAACCCACAGCTGCTGGAGACCAAGATTCTGGAGGAATGGGAAGGTGCTCAATGCTATAACAAGAATATCAGTGCCATCCTCTGTGGCATATTTGGCATGTACAAATATGCGGCTATCAGCTCTTGTGGAAACATTTGTCTAGACGATCGAGACAGGTTTCAGATGTACTCAAGACATTGGGCCCCATGGTTTGATAAATTGATGTAAGGATTTAAGAGAAATGGTGGCCATCTTGAAAAATGGTTGCCATCTTGATTTTTTCAGGGACAAGCACCATTCTTCAAAAAAAAACATTCTTAAGAGAGTATTTTCACAAAATATTATGCCTACATCACAGTCTGAAAGATCAACATAATGACCATTTGACAGAAATAGCGGCCATCTTGAAAATATGGCCGCCATTTTGAATTTTTGGGTGGCCAACGACTTTTTCCCAAAAAGTGACCCTTAGAAAGTGTCTGTGCCAAATTTCATGCTTTTATACCAAAGTGAACGATTCTCTTGAAATATGCAATTAATCTGCTGCACTATTGTTGGTCCCAAGGTTTTGTTAGTTCCATTATTCTGTATGACGTGGCAGCATTTCCATTTTTGCCTGTGTTTCCTGTATTTCCATTGTGTTATTGAAAGCTGCGGATGTGTTGCCAAATCAGTGTGTGTTAATATGCTTTGTCGTTTTAAGGTGCAGCACACTGAGCTCTTTAGAAACCATAAAGATATAACATATAGCGCTTCATAATCACAATGCTTTACTAATGCATGACTCATTATTTAAAGGGAAACTTCTGTGTTTTTGAACCTGGACCCCTATTTTCCCATGTTTTTGTGTCCAAGTGACTACTGGAGACAACAATTTTTGAAACTGGTCCAGTGTTGAGAAAGACCGCTGCAGCCAGTGGTGAAAATGGCTGCAATGTAATACCTATGGGCAACTGTGCACGGCCAATTTATGTCCATTAAAAATTGTTTTTGCCACTGACAGGCTCAGATTGTTACTAGAAGTGTCTGAAACATTACAGAAAAGACCCATTTTCCTTACCTCTCACTGGTTTGTTATCGTGACTGTCACAACCCGGCTCAAGGGAGCGACAAAGCTGAAAGGACACACACATGACTTTTAACTTAACATAGTCTAGTCTTCATGCACTTACCGGTAATTAACATTCCTTAATTGATTAAGTGTTAACTAATTACGTAGTCATGTTAACTTGAATTTTGTTCCTGGGGATCAACAGTAATTCCTGATACATCCTGCATTAATTCATGCATTACATCATCATGAGTCATGTATTAGTGAAGTATTACTAAAGTACATGATTCGTACCCTTGTTATAAAATGTCGCCCCAAATCATCAGAAACACTGTGACGAACACCGTCAACTGTACACACTTAGGAACAGTTTTGGTATTCAAAGGACAAATTGAATTTATGCATCAAATTTTGTTGTTCTTGTTTCTCTTTGAAGGTTTTATGGCCAAAATTGTGATGGATCTTATTTCTTCCTTTGTCATACACGCCACCCCAACCATTTTGAATACACTTTTGTACCAAAGTCAATGTCATGGTCTGATGCCCGGCAGTACTGCAAGAGTCAGTACGATGATCTGGCAACTTTCACATCTGGCTCAAACAAGAACGAAGCTGTCGGTCAACGGAACTTTCCAGTCTGGATTGGACTACACAGAGATGGTGAGACAAACGCGATCACAACCTGTCATGCTCTCATAAACTACTGATATATTTTCGGCAGAAACTCGTCTGTTTTCTATGATGGGCCCAAATCTGTTAAGTCACTATCTCAAGTAGCTAAACATTCGTCTCATCCAGCTCTCTCAGGAGTTAGATATTATTCTGTAGCTTTGTGCTGACACAAAATTAAATGTATGGAGGCAAGTTTGAGGAAAATGTGCTACTGATATTGATAGAGCCACAGGCAACCATGATACAACAGCAATTAGCCATTTAATGACCGAAAGAAGTATTTCACTGCTGGAAAGATGGTCTTTTCGTAAAACTTGGCTGTCTATGCAGTAAAAAGACACAAATACTTTTAAAAATGGTGCTACATGATCAGAGAAAAAAGAGGAAAGGGGCTGTGGCTGTCGCTTTTGCTCAAGAGGTAGAAAACCTACAACTACCAGAATGCACTGCACCTCACGGGGCAAATAAATGCTCCCACTGGTGGGTGATGCACAGTAATGCAAGCTTGGCTGTGGAACCATAGGAAATAATATGGCATGTATCAAATGATCTCGAATTATAGTGAAACCAAAAGCTAAAATCTGTTTCTGAAAACATTTTAGGTGAGGAATAGGCAACGCAGTAAAAGAATATTGGTTCATATATTATTAGCACTGTTTTTTTTTGGTTTTTTTTTTACCATTTAATCTCAGCTTTTTCAGACTCTGTTTTTAAAAAACAGGATGACGCCCACTTCCTGTTCACATATTCTCATATTACAGCTAAACAGTGCACTAAAATATGTTTCTGAAAACATTTTAGGTGAGAAATTGGTAACATAGTAACAGAATATTGGTTCAGATATCATTAGCACTTCTTATTTATCGTTCAATCTCAATTTTTTCTGCCTCTGTTTGTACAAAACAGGATGACGCCCACTTCCTGTCCACATATTCTCGTATTACAGCTAAACAGTGCACTAAAATGTTTATGAAAACATTTAAGGTTAGAAATGGGCAACACAGTAACAGAATCTTGGTTTATATTTGATCAGCACGGCCTAGTTTTACCATTTGGTTGGGGTTTGGTCTGCGTTTGAGCAACAGAAATAGAGGCGTGTCTCTCTCATGATCCACTTCTATAGTCGTGTCCATGGTGGCGGGCATACGAAAATGCGGAAGTACAATCTGTAGTATGGGTGACAGCCATAGAGCCGGCAAAAATCCAACGGAGAGGGTTTGAGCTGGGAGATGAGCAGGGAGATCTGGGCGCTGGTAAGATGGAGGAAAGTTGACCATTGTTGATTTTTGCGCATACTACCCACATTGTTATGATGCAAAGCTAGTTCAAAATCAGCAATGCATCCCTTTAGTCAGTCGCTTTCACTTTCCTCACAAAGAAAAACCTTGATGACACAGCTTGTTGAGTGTGTACTACACCCTGTGCAATGTGACCAGGGTAGACAAAGGAGTCGAGGATGCTAAAGTAAATGTATTATACCTCTTGAAACACATAGAGGGGAGTTCTCCTGTTTTCTTGCAAAGTACAACTCACCCCTTCCCATGAAGCTGAAGCTGGGATGCATAGCTGACCTTCTGACGAACAGTAAACGGGCAGACTTTCTCCTCACCTCAAGTTTCAAAATCTGCTCTGTAGAGGGAACATGGAAGTGGAGCACCGGGCTGTCGGAGTACAGAAAATGGGCATCGAATGACCAAGGGAACAACGGAGACTGTGTCACCATCACTTCTACGGAGAAAAAGATGGCTACCCAAGACTGCTCCGCCCGGTTTCCCTTTGTCTGCTTCAGGGGCAACCTGGTCCTGGTGAAGGAGAACAAGACGTGGGAGGAGGCACTGGAGCACTGCCGAGCCCTTAGCTATGAGCTGGTCAGCGTGGAACCTGGACAAGACCACAACTACTTGGTGACCAGAATCATGGAGGCCGACACTGTGGAGGTGGGTTTATATTCAGTGACGTGTGTAAGAAATGCTTCGATCGTTTTATAAGTACTATTCATTAAGGTGCAACAACAGACTAGACTTCTCCAATGCACCGCTACCAATTTGGAGGGAAATATAAAAACCATAGACCAGTGGTTCTGAAATGGTGTCGTGGCACACTGTTGTGCCGTGATGCCAGTCCAGGTGTGCCGTGGGATAACCCCATTTTGTTTAATTTTGTGATAACAACACATTATTATTGCAAACTTCAACTGGGCCTGTACAAAAAGTAATTTAATTTAATTTAAAAAACTTTAACAGGGAACTTATTTGTCGCCATTTGTGAGTGGGAATTATAAGTGTGTGACACATCAAAAGCCCTGGTTGGCAGCCAGTGTGAGTGATGATAACATTTAAAAGGAGAGAGCCATGAGTGGGCCAATGGATCACTTTATTGTACATAACCAAATTACAACAAAGCACCAGCAAAGACGACCTACTGCCAAAAGAAAATTAATGTCAGTAGACAGTATCATGAAAGCTACCTGTCTTATTTTTCTTATTTTTATTGTCTTACGTTGTGATAGAGTGATAACACGTGTTGTAGATGCTAAAAGTTTGAAAAGTAAAATTATCGAACACTGTCCCTGATAAATAAACTTAAGATAAATATAAAAATATAAATGAAAGTAAAGACAACACATGGAGAAAATGTCACAGTCCCACACTCATTAATTGATGAGATCTTTCCAACCTGGTGTGACTCCCAACTCGTCACATACTGACATTTCGTCAGCAGCCCATCTGCCTCAGACACCAACACACAGAGGCACCATGTGGCGTTGGTATCATACGCCCCAGGCAGCGGCATTTCTTGATGCTCCGGGCAACTAATGAGGTATCAGCAGCAAGAATGTCAACATAGGGTGGGTGGCAGCGGAGGTGCACTGATCAAACATACTGCAGACTTTCACCTGGAAGCCTGCGGTTCATGCCTCACTTGAAACCAAACGTTAATCAAGTTATTTTAAGAGCGACGCAGTGTGCTAGTAGGTGTAGCATATTATGCTAGTTATGTATGTCACATGATGTTAAACTTATTGTAAGCCAAACCATGATGTTTTTTTTCTAAACCTAACCACGTGCTGTTGTTGCTTATACCTAAGATAGTAAACCGATAGTACACCTAAAAACATTTTCAACCTACTTCCCAGGTTTATTTTGAAAAGACACAATGCATGTTATGAGTGTAAATTGACATGCCGTCCCTGAACGTCCAAAGCTGACGTATGTTTTGATGTGTGACCAAGTGAGGGTATTCAACAAGTGAGAATGTGCTGTCTCCTAATACATCCATGTCACCCTCAGCATTTACAAAATACAGGCTGTTAACGATGATTATTGTAAGTACTGATTACCAGACTTTAAGATGGTTCCTGTTTATTCCAGGGAAAGCTCGTCACCCAGAGCATATAATACTTTGCCATGCGGCCTGCTGCATCTGCTCCCTGGCATCTCTCTTTCCCAGTGTTCATCAGAATGGCCCATAAACTGTACACTGACATTACATCATCCTCACAAAAAGCTTTCTAGGCTCATGAAATGAACAAATATTAAACCTTCATGAAAATGAAAAGTACAAAGAGTTATAATTGACCTTCTTTGCAGTTTTACAGACGTCTCTTTTATGTAGTGGTCTATGGGAAAATGCTTTGAGAGCAGCGGGTGGAGGTTAACGAGCTGTTTCCTCTCCTCAGGTGTGGGTAGGCCTTCGTTTCCTGGCTGGTCATTGGCTGTGGGTGAACGCAGTGAGTTTGTCGTACTCTGACCTGCCCGTCTGCCCCCCCGAGGGCCAGCACTGTGGAGCCTTATCCAAGAACGACACGGGCAGTATGGTGACCATAGACTGCGCTGAGAGAAGGAACTTCCTGTGTTATCGCACATCCTGACATCACTACCATCGTCTGCATCAGAGGTTTATGTTCACATGATATTCAAGTTTATAGTTTAGACTTTGAACACATTAATGGAATATGTATCGTACTGAGGGATAACAAATGTTTTCTCAAGCTTTAGCTTTATCAAACCAAATCTGGCCCCTGACAGGATGCTGGGTGGCCCCCCAGCCATTTTCTAATTCACAATAAAAATAGATTGAGTCACACTGGGAATTGTTTTGGTACCTTTGGTATACAAAAAGTGCAGGAGTGCATAAAAATGCATACAAATAAAGCTTGTTTATCAAAAAATTGCTAGAGGAGGATCCCCAGCACCCCAGTAGGGGTTCTAGCTAAGCTCCTAATGACTTAAAATCCTAGAAACGCCCCTGTGTACATGTGTAAGGCAGCTGCGACTGGCCCCTGGCCTCCTGTCATTTGCAAAAGTGGCTCTCAAGCAAAGAAAATTGTGTATCCCTATCCTACACCCTTGGCACACAGGAGAAGTTTCAGTTCTTCAACCTCAGCGACAGACGCTACTAAATCCTGCACACTAGACCAGTGGCTCCCAACTGGTCCAGCCATGGGCTCCAGATTTCTCCTTAGTCATTAGTTCAAGGTCCATACAGTTTCATATTTACAGCATCATATGTGTTTGGCCATGTTGTCCTGTTGGTTTGCTGTCTCTGTCAAGTAGCTGTCTGTTAGTCACTCATTCTACAGCAGAAAATGGCACTTCGAAATAAAAGCTCTGTGCTGGAAATTCACTGTACTTCAAAATAAAGTGTGTTTTTGCAAACTTGACACATTTAACCTAAACATGTGAGTGCAATAAACAATAGAAAATTAAACCAGTTACCACTAATCAGTAGTTACAGGAAAACTGAAACAACAAAAAACAATTATCCATTTTATCCACTGATAAGGTGTTTTAGAGAAGTCGAAAAATCTTTACTAAAACAACCTGAAAACACAAGGTGTTAAATGTCGTTTTTAACGAGCGCTTGCTGGCGTTTACTCACAATACGAGTAAATGAGAGTAATGTAGACACTACTGTACTTGCCAGAATGTTGGGATGAACATCAAAAGTAGAAATCATTTTTATTTTAACTTTTGGGGAGCACGACTGCCTGAGTGCTCACAGCATGGGAGAACAGACTCAGAAGCACAAACCAAAAAGTAAGAACCATAGTCACGGTTAACTGATTTTGAATGCAAATCACTTTATTGACATTTCACACTTAAGTTTCTTAGAATGCCTTCATTGTCGTTACACATATTGCAACAAAATTTAAGTGCCACATCTGATCAGTGCAAATCTACATACCTGTACCTACACACACACTTATAATATATTGTAACGATTATAGTTCATGGTTATTGTAACTGTTGGTTGGCTTACTATCATACATTTATTCACATTTTCTTATTTGTACCATATAAACTCCATAAATTGATCTTTAAGAAAAAATAGATCCTGTGTGGTTTCTTACTCAGGTGGTCACGGTGCACTTTTCACACCCCTCAGCTGAGCAGAGATGGATGAAATGATTAACAGTGAAGCTGGCCGCTCCAAAAACACATTCATAACTCACTGAGAACCACGTCCATGTTGTAATGGAAACACTGGAGATGAAACTGATTCCTGTCACTGATCAGAGTGTTGCTGTGCAGAGAAACATACTCTCTGTAAATCACTGAAGTCAGCTGGAAGAGTATCAGTGTTGGCCGCCTCACACACACACACACACACACTGGCACACAGCATGTCCAGTATCACAGAAGCGTCAGTGTGCTGAGGAGTTGATGGGATTACTGTCCTGCTGTCTTGGGACCGGTGAATGAGAAGATTATGGTTTTTGAAACATAAAAATGAAATTAAAACAGGATATCTGGAGGGTATTTAAAGCTTTGAGCGCTGGTTCTTAACTTTAGCGGCTAATCCCTCACTGTGTTTAATGAAGCTGGCGCCGATTCAGTCATGAATGTTTCACAGATGTGTCATATGCTCGTTATGAGCGAGCGATGGAAACCTTTCCAGGAAGGCAGGGTCGTAGAAACCCAGTCTCTCCCTCTGAACATTGGTGTGTGTGTGTGTGTGTGTGGGCGTCAGGATTGCCTGTGAACGATGTGATTTCATTTCAATCTGGTCAGTAGTTTTCAGACATTGTAAGTGGTGAATCCTGTTAAAGTGGGACACTTCGTGATCATTTACCATCTGCGTCATTTTTAATTATGATCCATTATCCAATACTTATGATACTATTCTGAATAGCAGAGCTCTACCATACTTAACTGAAGGCAGAAAGAAAGTCCAGGTAAAATAAATGTGTGTGCTGTGGGAGAACATTCAGTTCTCATTGTTGGGTTGGTGACCTCTGCCCTATAGTTTGTTCCAAAATACAATCATAGGGCTGCTGTGAAATTGCGGCTACATAGGGCAACATAAAAGTTTATCTTGGGTGCGTCGGTACAATGGACAACCAAGAAAAGACGGAAGAGGAGATACTGGCACACCAATACAACTTGGCGGACAGAAAAAGGTTCACAGGTTGAGATCAGTGCAAAATAAATTAATAAATATTTACAGCACCCGTGCATAAAAAGAAGGGTGTTGTGGACCTTTTCTGTGGCTGTCCGGCCCAGTTGTATTGGGGAGCTGGGTCTCACTCCGAAGTTGTCAAAATCTGGAGCTTGGGCAGTGACATATGGCGTCAGACACCAATGAAAAAAGGCGTTCATTAACGTCGGTGTGATACGCAGCCGGTTGATGTTACAGGTTAACAACACCTGGCGGCATCAGTGGGAAATGTGGTGGGGCGAGGACGAAAGTTAAGGCAGCAAAGGTCCATCTGGGACGGGTGGGCGGTGTGGTGGATCGCTTCAACAAACACTGACTTTCGCCCGAGAGAGCGGTGCTTGCGTCCTGTAAGATTATAAAGCCAAACCCTGTTCTTTTTTCCTAAACATAACCACATGCTTTTGTTGCCTAAACCCAACCGTGTGTGTTTGTTGTTGGAGGAAATAACCCGTCAATTTCTGATATTGTACCGACACAGTGGATTTATTTTGAAAGAGACTGTATGTAAACGTAAAATTTCCTGTGAAAACAGAAGTGTATTTTGAAAGAAGTCAATGTATGTAAGTCCCAATGTCCTCAAACAAGACGATAATAAAGTCCCACTGTCCTCAAACAAGACGATAATAAAGTCCCAATGTCCTCAAACAAGACGATAATAAAGTCCCAATGTCCTCAAACAAGACGATAATAAAGTCCCACTGTCCTCAAACAAGACGATAATAAAGTCCCAATGTCCTCAAACAAGACGATAATAAAGTCCCAATGTCCTCAAACAAGATGACAATAAAGTCCCAATGTCCTCACACAAGATGACAATAAAGTCCCAGTGTTCTCAAATTAGGTGACAATAAAGTCCCAGTGTCCTCACACAAGATGACAATAAAGTCCCAGTGTTCTCAAACAAGTTTCAAGCACTAAATGTGATCAGGTTTTGGACCTTGTCCACTTTTGTGTCAGGATTGGCTGCAGACTGACTTGGCAGAGATGGCTGCCATCTTGTTTTTACATGGATCAATGTATTGTGCTCTTACTACCACTAGATGGCACAAAAAGTGTCCACGAATGAGGACAACAGGTCTAAGTTTATCAGAATAAAGTATAAAGTCAAGTAAACCCAAAATGTGATGTCCTTATAGAGGACACAGGGTCTCAGGAGGAGCTTAGACCAGCAAAAATTCTGATATGGTATGTTTATTTATCAATAATAAACTTGATGTCATTGCTGATTTATCTAATGAGCATCTGTTAATTTGTCTGTCAGCTAGCAAGTCCAGTTTCTCTGGTCTACAGGCGAGGTGCAGTCAGATACTGATTAGGTAACAGCCTCTGACAGGCTGCTGACACACAGAGAATTATCCATACTATCATCGCATACAATGCGACATTGAAAATATCACTGACTTCTCTATAGTGCTAATGTTCCCCTAAAACTTTTGAGCACAGACCCAAAAAGCCATCCTCTTCTGGTCAAACCCAGTGGCCGACTTAAAAGAGCTCTGATGAAGCATGAAATCTGAACCGTGACCTTCCAGCTGGCTCAGAGACAGTGATGACCTTCAGCCAATGGGGGCTGTGTGGTTCTATTGTCAGCAGCTCAGCAGCTTTAGCTGTCCATGCATTTATTAAGGAGTCACATTTGAGTCTAAAGCTCTTTTTTAATTGTATATTATTAGAGATTTGGTGCAAAGACATAAGGAAGCTTCATGTCAAAGGGACATTAACTGGATTAGAGAAGTTAAGCTCGAAATTGACCCGCGTTGTTAAAGGAGCTGACGTGACTCATTCTTGCCTTGACCTTTGGAAAAGTTGAAGTCAGAGTTTTGTTGTTTTGTTTGTTGATACAGGCAGATACAGACCCTGCAGTCTACAGCTGTGCGATCTGTTAGAGAACCTCAGACCACATTCTGGTCCTGGGTCGCTTACAGAGAAAACCCAAACATCTCAGTCACTCCGGCATTCTTGAAATTTATTACAGCAGAAATGTTAAACACATGAGCTCACCATGTGGTCGTCTTCATTATCATCTTAACGACTAAAGGAAGCAGGACTAATGCTGTGTCTTAAAGTGGATACTTAGTAGTAAGTAGTAGTGGTGGATGATGTACCTGAATGCCATACATGAGTAAAAGTAAAATATCTTACCAGGAAATGACTTTGGTAGAGGTTAAAGTCACTTATGAGGATATTACTTAATTAAAAGTCCTAAAGTATCTGGGGCTGGTTGCACAAAGCATCTTTAGTTAAGGTTTCCCTTAAAGTCTTAGTTAAGGCTTCCTTATAATAAAATCCTTTGCACAAAACATCCTTAAGTCTTCTCCTTAAGGTTTCCTTAAAACGTTCACTCAAGGATTTATGGTTTTCTCCTTGTCTTGATCTTATCCTTAAGGAATCCCTGGATGCTTGCACAAAAGACCTTAGCAAACAAAGCAATCTAAAACAAAACTTATGGTACCTCTGACTCTATCTTAACTGCAGCATTACCAAGTTTATGGTGATAAATGAAAGAAAAATAACACACCCTGAGAAGAGTGTTTTGCGACCAGGAGAACCCAGTGGACATGCTTTTTCATTTAAACTTCAAAATCTGACTGAATTAATTTTAGTTGCTTCTTGCTACAATAGTTTTCTGGCATTGGGGATCAAATTTACTTTGTAGTCTGTGCTTTCTATGATTATATTCCTCCAGAAATTAAACCTTCTCCTCCTCTGACCAATATGTCCTCCTTGTCTTCTTTCCCTCTGCCATTTTTCCTTATCTATCTATAAGCCAACTTTGTGAGACGATAACGGGCATCACAAGCCTGTAAATGGTTCAACATGCCTTAAGTGTCATACGTAAGGCAAAAACTTAAGGTGTTTTGTGCAGCCAGTCCTGGATATTTACTGCACTTTGGTATCAAAATTAATTTTATGATATTAAATGTATTCAAATACTAAAAGTAAAAGTACAAGTAAATGCTGGTAACGAGCAACAACAACAGTCCTCTGACCAACTGTAAATCTTCGACTATCCAGGGCTGACACTACAGTAGAGCAGTCACCGCACGGTTACTCGTCACAGTCTTTATCTCCTTGAATCATTACTGCTCTTCCTGCTAAGGGGCTCTTCCTCCTGCCTCCATCGTGACATTGATCTAATCGTTAGCATGTAGCATCTAATCTTGCGTGCAGCCTGGTCTTGACTGGAAATCCAAACTTAACTGTGGCTTTCACTTGTTGGCATTTACCCTCGTGTAATTAACGTATGATCTAACTTGTCAGCTAAGACCATCCATCCATCCATCTTCATCTGCTTATCGTGGGGGCAGCACGGCAAGCAAAGCACCCCAGACGTCTCTCCCCAGCAACACTTTCCAGCTCCTCCTGGGGGACCCCAAGGTGTTCCCAGGCCAGATGAGATATGTAATCCCTCCAGCGTGTTCTGGGTCTGCCCCGGGGCCTCCTACCAGTGGGACATGCCCAGAACACCTCCAGTAGGAGGCGCCCAGGAGGCATCCTGATCAGATTCCGAACCACCTCAACTGACCCCTTTCGATGTGAAGGAGCAGTGGCTCTACTCTGAGCTCCCTCCCGTTGTCCGAGCTCCTCCCTCTATCTCTAAGGCTGAGCCCAGACTCCCCATGGAGGAAACTCATTTCTGCTGCTTGTAGCAGCGATCTCATTCTTTTGGTCACTACCCAGAGCTCATGACCATAGGTGAGGGTTGGGACATAAATGGACCTGTAAATTGAAAGCTTTGCCTTCTGGCTCAGCTCCCTCTTCACCACGTTGGTCCGGCACAGTGCCCGCGTCGCTGCAGAAGTCGCACCAAACCGCCGATCCATCTCATGCTCCATTGTACCCTCACTCCTGAACAAGACCCCGAGATACTTGAACTCCACTGATTCACAAAACCTTCCGATTTTATTTGGTAGTAGCGAAGGTATGAAAATGCTTAGGACATAAAAATACAAACATACTGGAATACAATACTTTTACTCCAATGCATAGAAATGTATTGGGGTACATTTTATTTCAGAAATGTATTAGAGTAAAAGTGAAAGCTGACAGAAATATAAAACTCAAGTCACGTACAGATATGCCCCCAAAAAGTATTTCGTAAATGACTTCCTATAAAGTCTATGCAAACGTTAAAGAAAACTTAAAGGAGCCGCAGGACTCCAGATTAGTGACCCTATTTGTACTTAACACCTACTCGGCAGCATTTTATTTCCACCTCATGTTGCAGCAAAGATTTCCTTCCATCCAGTGAGCTCTTAGTTTCCACAGTCTTCCTGTAACAGGTTTAATGACAGCCTCAGTACATCCGTGCATCAATCACTTGTTGCACTGAAACAAAGATGTACTCCTGAGGCAGTGTTTCCTCTCCAAGCTGTGTACCACCTCCAACACGCTCTATCAACTTTAACTTTCTCAGATTAGCTCTTGAATGCTCCTCGCTGACGTCACTCCCTTTAAATCCCATTCCCTCATCAGTCTGGATCGGATTGGCAGCGGCTGCTTTTTTACTGCTTGTGACGCTGTCTCTCTGGGACAGCTGGCAACATTTACTTCAGTGAGAGAGACTGATGGGCTGTTTTGGCTCAGAGGGGAGAACAGATCTGGAACCTGTAGGCCCCAAACTCAGATGGAAGTTTTCAAACTGTATGTTAAATTTATTATATGCTAACATAACTGTCAACGTAACTGTGATTAAAGGTTAAATTACATAATGGATACGATGCAAAGGCAACATGAAAGCAAACAGTGTCAGTGGAAAGAGCAGAGGCAGGTTCACTCCAGGTGACTGAACTGAGGAGACACATCTGCTCAAGTTGAAAATGTTTCAACTTCCACTGACATGAAAAAGTTGTTTGACTCAACCAGACTACATTTCAGTAAAGAGAGTCAGTTTAGAATAAATAATAAATTATGAATTTGCATGTTAATAAGGGAACATTTTAGCAATAATTTAATTTAATTTAATTATTTTCTGCCTGCCACTGTCTTTATCGTTACTACCAACAGGGGGCACCAAAACAAATATTCTGAAATTCTCATTGTAATAATTTTAAAGTTACTTTGTGGGGTTTTTGACCATTAGTTATGCTATTAGTAATTTTCTGTTAATTGGGTCCACACAGCATGTCACCAGCAGCTCTTCATCTAACAGCTCTCTGTGGCTGCTCCTGAAAATCAAAACTTAGTGACAAATATATTTTTTCTCTCAGTGCTTCACAGTAAATCCCACCAGTTTTTCACCTTATGGGTGATTTCAGTGTAAAGCAGCAGCAGCAGTAGATCGTCTGATAACATATGCAGTAACTAATGGATCAGTGTGTAGGATTTAGGGGGATATCTTGGCAGAAGTGGAATATAAGTCTGTTGATTTTAGTGTGTAATTTTAGAAAATAAGAATTTTGCTTTCGTTACCTTAGAATGAGCTGTTATCTACATACAGAGAGGGCCCTCATCATAGACTGTATAAATAATGGATGTAGCTATCGTGACGTCACCCATCGGTTTGTGGACTGCTGTTTTAAAGCCTCAGATGCATCACTTTAGCTGTCACCATGTTGATTTTTTTGGAGCCAGAAGTGACCATATTTATAACAGAGGCTGGAGCTGTGAAGGAGCGAGGGGTGGATCTGACTGACTGTAGTGATACCTGGCAGACAGCTTGTCGCTCAGATTTCCCTGCCCTAACATAACCTTGCATAACCTTGGGCCTTAGTGAAATGTAAACAGGGAACTTATAAAAAAATGAATCCCCGTACAGTTGTCATAAATGTTGAAATAAGCTGTAGAGACCAAAACTGTTTTTTGTACCAGGCTGTTAAAGTTGGACATTTTAACATGGAGGTCCATGAAGATTACTCTGTTATGGAGCCAGCCTCAAGTGGCCGTGAGAGGAACTGCAGCATTTGGCACTTCTGCACTGGCTTCATTTTTGAGCCTCAAAGGTTGCTGCTTGGTCCTTCTCCAGAAAGTCCGCCATGTTGCACTGCAATGTTTCTACAGTAGCCCTGAGTGGACAAATGAAACACTGACTCTAGATAGGGCCATTTACGTCTTTGTGCTTTGACGGCAGCCACCGTATTCAGAAGCCCTTCAACGACTAGCAGTGTCAGAAAAACACTTCTTTAAATGTGAACCTGTTTTATTAAGTGTGTTTATTAGTTCAAATCACCCGGTCCATTTGTTTTGGGGAAGAGACCTCTATGGATAATTAACCTCCCAGTAAAAACCTCCTGAACAATGAACACTGAAGGAATTCTAACCAGAAGAAGTTTCAGCTGGTTGCAATCTGCAGTCCTCACTGCTAATGCCACTAAATCCCCCTAAATCTTACTCACTGTTCCTTTAATACAGATCTGATATGGCTGTAGGAGAGTGAGGCTGTTATCAATAACATAAAATTACACTGGCTTACATGCATGTGTAACAGAGTTAACAAGTCAGTGATCCCACTTACCATGACAAGCTGTCTTTCTGTCATTATGGAAGGTGCACTGATTTTAATTCATTGTTAACCTGTGTCATTATTATGTTATTTACTCTCTTATTTAGTTTGTTGTGCTGTATTAGTTACCACAGATATTTTCTTTTGTGTGTGTGTATGTGTGTGTACTTAAACGCCACACTGACGAGCCCCTGCAGACTTATTGAAGGCGCCCCTGTGCTCTGTTACAGTCTGTGTTGTGGCTATTGACTTCAGCTAAGGTTACTGCATAGGTGACTTCGTTAGCTTGTTAGCCGTTAGCTGCAGCTAATCCAGGTGGTGTGGCTAATTGATTTGCAGCAAGCCTTACATGTTCTGTTTTGTTTTCGGTGCATGTTGAGCTGCATTGTGAATGAGAGCTGGCTGTGGAGGCTGATTTTTTGTTCTGTATTTACCAGGTACATGTAATATTATTTTATATTCACCTTATTCTCGGGGGCACTGCTGTAGAAATGATTATGTGTTAGTTAGCTAGTTGGTCCCATAGACTGTCCAGTGGCTATACTGGTTCTTTTCTAAAGTAATTTGCCTTCAGTTTAGTAAATACTGATTTATTTTTTTAAATAAATATTTAACTAATGTTAACTTAGCATTTTCTAAAATGTCTTCGCAGAGCTCTGGTACCTGTTGCACTGTCCGTGTCTGTAACGACTAACAACCAGTCTGAGCTAAGTTTTGTCTTCAGCAACTGTGTGTTGAACATCTTAAAGTTAACAATATCTTAACGGAGCAAGGCCAGCTAATTGCTAGCGTGCTCAGTTGAAAAGAAAAAAGAAAAACAATGCTTTGAGATGGTTGTCAGAGATGGCAGCGGTATGATCACATCATCCTGTTTGAGCTATAACAGGTGGTATGTTCCATGTTTATTTCCCAGTTGCTCTTGGAAAGAAGAATACAGTACCATAAACAAACTGTTACCATTAGAAATTGCTGGTTTCGGTTCAACGCAGGAAGTCATGCACATAATTCGCGATAGGGGTCATGGGGGCTAAGAAATAAGGTGGATATATGCATTGTTAATTTGTTATGTTAACTGTTACAGTCTGCTGTCTCTGGACCTGTGTGCATGTTGAGACACGTTGTTAAGGAGAGCTGGCCGTGGAGGCTGATTTTCTTGTTTTATATTCACCAGTGCCGAAATAAATGCAGGTCCAGTTTCACATGCATTTTCTCTTTGTGCGTGTGAGAGCTATTTGAATTCAGCACCAGAATGGCGGACTCCGCCACTAACAATGAAAGCTACTACAGACAGGTTGTTACTGAATATAAGAAAATTAAATGGCTATTGTAGACAAAATGCCAACATTGTGTCAGAGGACTAGCCGATAACTTTGCTTTTGGGGTAGTTTTATAGTAAATGTTTGAATCATTCACTGGTTATTCTGGAGTTATATGTTATGTTTTAGTTCAGTAAATTTGCTGTTTGAAAATCTGTAAACTGCAGTGAATCATTCAAAAATTATAAAATCTATAATTGATTATCAACTTATTAGATAAATATGGAGAGCAGGCCTTCAACTGTAAATCAGAGAGCTTTCAGACATGACGTTTTCACACAGGACAATAGCACACTGTGTGTATTGTGTGTGTTTCTGAGCTGAACACCTCCTCTGGGGGAAATACTGGAGAAAGTGTTGAAGTTGGCGGTCGGGGGCGGCGGCTCTGTCCGTCACCATCAGCCTCTCGTGGAGCTGTTACAACAGTCAGACTGTGTTAAGTGCTGTGGGAGTGTAGCCGTGGCAACCGTTTTGTGGAGTGTTTGTGAGTGTTTCAAGGTCCCACGGGATTTGGGGGGTGGGCGAGCGCGAGAGAAAACAGTGTGTGCGCATGAGAGAGAGAGAGAGTGTAAATCAGTGTTGGCTGGAAATGCCTGTGTGACCTAATGCACATCTGTGTGTGTTGGACTGATATCTGGAGAGTTTTTAAAGAGGAACGTTCTGTATCTGTCTTCAGAGCTCTGAGCCTATTATCTGAGTGTGTCAATACAAACAAATAAACAAACAAACAAACAGCAGCCTGGGTCGTGTTGATGAGGCCTGGCGATGCTCTGACAGTGTTTGGAGCTGGACGGAGCAGATCAGCTCGTCGCCTCCTGCAGCTGCTCCTGTTCTGAGCTGCCATATCTTATTCATAACCCGCTGAACAGTAACCAGACCCAACAAAACTAATTATTCCTTCAGCCTCGTTCTCAGGCTGCTGCTCACATCTGAGTCTGATACACAGCGGCTCCTGCGCTGATCTAAAGTTCCGATTTCAAGGCAGTTATCAGCTGTGTTTATTATGTTTCTATACAGACTGTACAGTTTTTATTCGATGATGTTATTTTAATTTGTGTTAACCAGACTCATACAAGATGCCTTTCAGGTACCATAAAGATACACAATAACTTACAATTCCTATTTTTCCACATTGTTTTGTGAAATTCCTTTAAAATTAACACTCTTATCCACAGACAAGTGCTCAAATTTTATTATAGCTTTCAGATATGATCATATTACACTAGTGAATCCTGCAGGTTTTTGTTTGTTTGTTTGTTTTCTGCAACAAAGGTCCTCGGCGAGATGCAAGTGTTGCAGTCTGCAGAATCTGTGAGAGGAAGAAGATATACTTTACTAAATCTTCAATTGATTTTTTTTCACTTTGTCATAAACACACACAGGCCTGAAACACACATGCACAAACAGGACCTATGCATGCATTAAATGGAGAGATGTCAGAGCGAGGAGGCTGCCCATGGACAGGTGCCCCAAGCACTTGGTCGTTCGGTACCTTGCTCAAGGCAGGAGGCGAACTGGCACCTCTCCAGCTACCAGTCCGTGCTCCATATTTAGTCCAGACGGGGACTTCAGGTGCCATCCCTCCGGTTCCCAACCCAGGTCCCTATGGACTGAGCTTCTGCAGCCCCAAATACATCAGTGTTTGCAGGAAACACATCATTTAAACCTGGCCCCTCCTCCCTACACTGCTTTGCGTACATTACAAGCTATTGTAGGAATGTTACATTGCTTGTCGTGAAAAAGCCGATACTTTAGCAAGCTAACTAAGCTAACCACTACCCTTCCAACAGAAAACAGGCCAATTCTGCGTTGCCCTTCATCCTCATCCTCTTCTCCTGTGCTCATCAGCAAAAGTGAAAGTCAACCCCTGACTCACTTGTTTTTAATTAGCTTTTTGCGCTTGTAGTTTTACCTTGCTTTATTTGCAAATTTTCTGCGTTGTGTTTGCAAGTCTTTGTAGCTTCCTCTTGAGGCCCAGACACACGGAGGCTGACTGTTGCGTTGCCTCAAATCAAATGCGTCTAAGCCCAAAAGTTGCACCTGAATGCACCCCAAAGACTACACAACCAACGGCTAACTAACACAAATGTTCTGAGCCTCTATACCAGCAGGCGGCGGTGGTCTGCTGGTCTGAAAACCAGAACGACAGGATGGAATCAAGTCGCTCGTTCACCAGTCAGCACATTAACAACAAGTCTAATGTTGAAAGAACAAAGAATATTTATTGTGCGCTAGTGAACAACACAGAAGTATTACAAACTATTTCTGCTAACGAGCTCAGTGTCAAAAAACCCTAATAGAATAACTTTGTTTTCATGTCACGCCCTCTTGACTTCTGTTGTGTGTTTGCTCCCCTCACTTACATTTCTCTTCTCGTTTACTGAGGTGAACAGCTAATTGGAGTGATTTCACTTAACAACGAACTCTACCATATCCATTTAATTGGCCAAGGAAAAGCTGACAGGCGCTCACCAACAGCCCGACACTGAGCAACCACAGACTGTTGGCTTGGTGTGTCAGGGCCCTTGGATGCCTCTACAGTCTGAAACCTGGTTGCTGCTTTTTTAACTAAGTCTCAACCTCACCTGTGCACTGTGCCCAGAAACCTCCAGAACACACAAAATAAATGAGAAGAAAAATAAGAAAATCCAGGCAAAGAGCAGAGTCTCTGCAAAATAATACATGGCCACACACTTCTGGTGAGTCATAGTGATGAATGAGAGGGATTACTTTAGCATGAGTCTATTAATTGTTTTACGGAAAGTCCTGCAACTATTTATTAAGGATATTTGCTCTGGCTTTTATTTTTCTAAGTGCTTTTCAAAGTAAATGTAGTTACAATAACAGAATATATTTTATCAACTGAAATGTGTGTAGATGAGAAAAACAGAAATCAGACAAACACTCCAATTTTGTCTCTCGTCTGCACATTCATTCGGACTGTTGACCTTAAGTTGTTTTTAAAATGTAACGTCCACAGTCGACTGATTGATGAGACACTTCCAGGTTTTTTCTCCGCTACCTGGAACTCAACGGAAAACAAAAACGAAATCAATTACCAAGTGTCAGCTTGAACATTCAGTATGTAATTGATGACTGAGTCAGCCAGCAGTGGCCGTTCAGCTGTTTCAGTGATGTAATAGATGCAAAATGTACATCACATAACCATCAGGACTCTGTGTATTTTAGCAATATTTATTGGTGATAATACATTGTCAGGGTATATCCAGAAAATTCTCTAATTGAACAGTTTCTAGAATTATAATAAATTCTTAATGCAACAAAAAAAAAACATAGTGCTGTATGTCACAGCTGTTGTTGCATTTTTAAAGCACAGTGATGAGAGGAATTTATGACTTTCCTATAACAGGCCGGGCTCTCTGAATGACTGTAAACACAGACGTACACTCGCTGCCTCTCACTGTGTTTCTCCCCTCACAAACAATACACATGCATACAATATTGTCACTGATCCACTGTTATGATATCATCTTACTCTCCCCCTTGGGTGAGTCACATGACCCCTGTTAGGGTGAGAGAGGGAGGGTCAAAACACTTCAATGAAAACCACATGGAGGGAGGAGAGAGCCGCGACCAAGCAGAGAGGGAGAGAGGGGCCAACGTGAACCACAGAGACACACGAAGAAGAAGAACAAGAGAGCAGCTGTAGGAAAAGCTCTGAGCCTCCAGGACCAGAACCAAAGGTCAGACCCGGGACCAGAGGCTGCACGACAACCAGATCCACAATTAGGGACCACAGACCAGGAGCAGGAGCAGTCCACCATGTCAGAGTCCATCAGGAGGAAAAGCTCCAGCAAACAGCTGCTGCAGAACCTCATCAGGTGAGAGGACAAAATGCTTTCAACACATGACAGTCACAAAGTTTAGTTTTTTTACTCACATCTGCAGGATAAAATTAATTTATTCTGTTATGATATGTTGTTGCCACAATTCTAAAGTATTTTACTTTATTTTTCCGCTTTTATTTTACTTTAACTCCTCTTCATTTATTTGGCAGTTAGCTGCCACTCACTTTGCAGATAAAAGTTTAAAACCCTACGAGCACAGTGCAGCCAGCAGTACATAAAATATTAAATTAACTGACGTTAAAATGCAGTAATTTATTATACTATAATACCGACAGGGGCCATTATGCCTGCAGAAGGAGGACTTCACTTTTGTTGCTTAAGAAAAAATGTTTTCTTCTAACACCTACGTGCTTGTAGATTTAATACTTTTGACGCTTTTGAAACTTCTACTGAAGTATATTAATTTTTCAGGTCTCTAATAAACTACAAAGGAAAACTGTTTATGTTCACAAAAGCAACTGTAAGAAGAACTCAAACAGTTTCTTCTCACTTCTTATGATGTGTGTCATAGGTGCAATTATAAAATGTATTTTAGATATTAAGGTAAATGAGGAATATGTTATAAGGTAGATGGCTTTGACTGAGCGTCTCGCAGTTATCTGTGGTGTTTGTCATTTGCTCTTCCCGTCTTCACCTCCACACAGCATCCACCACCTTTTCCTAAATTTAGATTTTCAGTCTCAATTAAAACACCAAGATGGCATCATGTGGTAGACCCAAATTCGAGGCTCATATTTATTTTATTTATTTTAATTATTGTAAGGTTTCTTGTCAGAAATTGTGTAGGATTGCTTACTTTTATCTGCACTTCAATTTTAGCTTAACTGTCCCTGAAGGGAAATTTGGATTGTAGCTGGATTAAACACAGACCACACAAACTTGAACATAAAACATATTAGAATATGAAATACATTTAATTAAATATATGAAATATTGTGCTAAAAGCCTCCACACAGACTCACATTGATGTACAATAGTGACAGAGTGACATAAAACCTGGAGTACATCCAGCTATTATCATCCAAACTAGTCATCAGCGATTAAAATAAGATCACTATTGAAGTTTGATCATCAGCAGACTCATCCCGAGCAGTTTACAGTTTGATTGCTCTACACTGTAAATGATCACAAACTGCAGGAAACCTGACTTTCTTTGTAAATCATTGAAACAGGAAAATGTGAATTAGGAAAAGCAGTGGAGCTCAGGTGGGTTTAAAAAAAGGCAGCCATGACAATAGAGTGATAAGCTGAGAGCATATTTTTTTCTGAAGTCGAAACATCTCAGGACAAGTATTTCAGTTTCATCGTGACACACATTATAAGAAGAAATGTCACTTCCAGAAAGATGAACAAAAAATGGATTGACTGTATTTCTGGGAAGAACTGAGGGGTTTTCCTCATTGTTTGAATTCAGTCAAAGGTGGAAGTGGTGGCCAATAGAAGATTTTATATTTAAAGCATTTCTTCATTAGCCTCAGTATCACCATGCAGCGGCTACAGATTATAAGGGGTATATTGTTTTCTCAGACAGAGAACAATAAGGGACCTAGAATCAATCCATGTGGAACACCAGACAAAAGATGAGGAGAGAACAAAGACCTGACAGCACTATCTGATCCGTAGGCAACACCTGTTGACAGAGGTGACTGTAGTAAATGCTGCACTGAGTTAAAAGGAATACTTTACACACAAAGTGATCATTTTGAATTAATTACTCATCGTATGTTACCTTTAACTTGTGAAGAAAACTATTTTTCCAGTACGCCTCCACTGTGAACGGGGAGTCTGAAAATAGAGAAAATTCTTGACGAACTGAAGTCATAGGGGACCACATTTAACAACAGCTAAACCATATCAACGTATACATTTACAAGCTCTCACATAACTCTGTCAATATAATCAGAGTCTCATTTGTATCCTCAGTATTTTTCAAACACATGCGTTTTTGTGAAAACATTATGATTTTAAACATGTCAGTAGAAACAGTCTCATGCACGGCCGCGTTGTGTGCCTGGGCATGTGTGTGTGTTTGAACTCTGCTCAAGTGAAGCTCATACGCCACACACTCAGAGCACGCTACTCGTTGGTGGAAGTGTTTTAAATCATAATGTTTAATAGCAAAAATGCATGTGTTTGAGAAGCACTGAGCATACAGCTGGATAAATGAATTAGAACACACAGGTTGTGAGAGTTTGTAAATTGCTGTTTTGATGTAGTTTTGCTGTTGTTAGATGCAGAATTTGTTTATTTCAATATGTAGAATGTTCACTTTTGGGTTCTCCGTCCACCATGGAAGCATGCAAGCAAAACAAAGTTGTCTTCACAAATTCAAGGTAACAAGTGGTAAACTGTTAGTATACAAATGGTTATTTGCAGGTGAAGTATTCTTTTAAGAACTCTCAAAATAGCTGGAGTTATTATTAACAATATATATGACAAATATATGCCTCTAAAGTACACTGATAACATTTGTTTTCATAAAATGTGTTGGCTAACCCCAAGTCATTTGCTTTACAAAGCTTCACACCCACCTCTGTTGAATCAAGCAGTGTTCCTCATGGGCCAATAATGTGATCTGCTGATAGTATTTCCCCAGATATACCATTCTTTATCTAAGACTGTATCTAACGGAATTAAAACCTGATGCAGAAAAATTCAATACTGATATCACTAGTGTCTCCAATTGTGACACAAGTCGGTGCCTTGGCCAGAATTAGCTTCATACTTTAATCGCACTTTAAACCATCAAGACACCTCTGCTTTTATTTGAATTTTTACCCCACCAGATTTATTTGACGGTTATGGTTACCACTAGGGATGCATGATAATATTGGCACGACATTGGAATCGGCCGATATTGGCTTTAAAATGAGCTTTCAGAATTGGCCAACGTGCTTTTTCTTATTTTGCACAATGAATGAATGAATATCACATACATTGAAAAGCACTGTATATCATGTCTCCATCTGCTGATGGGCCGTCAGGATAAAGGTATGCATGCTTAATATGATGTTAATTCCACTACAGAAGAGACATGATGATCACTAAAATTAGGGAGGGAGAAAAGTGGATATGTTGATATTGTTATCGGCCAAATGAGTTGTTATATATCGGCATATGGTATATGGGCAAAAAATTCAATATCATGCAGATAGATATTTTAAAAAACTGTGAATTCAGTGCATCCATCAGTATATAAAATATTTGAATTAAAAGTACCATGACCAGATTGACGTTAAAGTGTGGTTTACGTGTAAATGCGTAATATAATAATATAATATAATGCATGATGATACGATAGATCTTGTCTGGTAACACCTACGTACTCTTATAAAACAAATTTTCCTCTGTATTGTGCTGCAATGACACTTAATTTCTTCTGTCTTTTATTAATACCATACTTAAATCGCACTGAATAACATCTCTTAAATCCACCCAAGGACAAGGCAGTGTACCCTGGAAAGACTGGCCGTTGCCCTGGTAACATCTAATAGGGACCCAAATAAACAATAAACAATTTTAGTTTTCCATAATACTCCCTCTTTTTAAGGATAATGGAGGCTCGATCATTCCCGTATCATCACAATCAGTCTTAATTTGATCCTTCTTAATCATATCCTTTTGTTCTCGTCGCTGTTCAGCTCTTTATTGTCCTAGTTTGGCCGCTTCATACAGTCGACTCCGATCTATCTCCACCAACAGGCACCAGGAGCCTAATTTAATGTGCTGTTTTCTGTATTTGCATCTAACTACTGTTCCTCGTCGTCAGTGAGATTCTTGTTTCCTCAGTGATCGGTGGAACATTGCTGTTCATACATTGTGACTTCACTGAAAATGACACTGAGCTCTGAGTTCAATGGCTTCTTTTATAGCTGCAACTTCCTTAATGGCCATGACATCATCTGGCAGAGTCCTGAACCCCCTCCTGCTCAACTACACACACACGCACACACACACACACACACACACACACACACACACACACACACACAAAGAAAATGCAGTTCCCCAGGCCTCCATTGCCTCATTGTGTAAATGGTGGAAAAAGTGATGCGTATCGGACAGATTTCCTCCATAATTTGCTCGTTTCACATTTAAGCTTCACAGCATCTTGTTAAATGTCCCAGCAGACTCTGAAGATACCTGGAAGGACAGATTGTCCTGCGGAGACAATACCCTGCAACAGCAGTGTGAATAAAGCAGAGCAGACATGCCTCATCTACAACTACTACACTTAGTGATTTCCTATTTAACACTTTACGCCTTTAAGAGAAGGCAGTGACTCGTTGCCCTCAGCTGTGATCTCGACACATTATCTGTCATCACTGTACAGGAGATGGTTTTCAATCTTCGCTTTAGGAGATATTACAGAGCTCTCAGAGTCCTAGAGTCATTTTGTGCAGACAAGCAGCCCACTCTCCTAGAAAGTTGGTGTATGTGGTCCTAAATTGTTTTGCCAATTAGGCTGTGAAGTCAAACGTAATCGCTGGATGATGTTCAGAGGCTACGTGTTTCTGAGTGATGAAAAGCCGCAGCTATCTACCACACGTGAGTCACAAAGAGGTGGTCAGGATGGATGGAGGGCGTACAAAGCTCAGGTCTTAAACTACAGAGTGCATCCAGGATCCCGTCCGTGGTTAGGTTTGGCAACAAAGGCAACTTGGTTAAGGTTACAAAAAGACTGTGGTTTAAATTAAATAATTAATAAATATTTTGTGTCTGAGGTCACAGCTGACTTTTTCTGTATCAAACTCGACTATGATCTTTCCCCAACTTTAACCAGTGATATGAGAGCCCAAACATCACCATAAAAAATTTAACATGCTGTAATCAATATGAGCAGATATTTTATGACAAGATCAGATATTTTGGCAGAAAAAAAAAGATAAATGCAGCCCAGTCGCCAAAATTGTACATTTCTGCAAACCATATTTACATTGTTACATTTGTATGTTTCATGACATAGTACAGATCAGATGTGTGTGAGCTGATTTTCTCATCAGGATGAGGAGAAGATGATGAATGGGGCGACAACAAGCAACAACCTCTGAGGCTGAAAAATGAAGCCATTGCAGAAGCGCCAAAAACTGCAGTTCCTCTCATGGGCACTTGAGGCTGGCTCCAAATAGAGTAAATCCCAACAGACCCCCATATTAAAATGCCCAGCTTTAAAGCAGAAATGAATGTGTTTACAGCCTTGGTTTCTATAGCTGATTCAACGCACAAACAGTCAGTTTGTGCGTTTGAATTTTTTTTATAACTCACCTGTTTATATTTTATTAAAGCCCAAAGTTAGACATATTTAAGGGCGGGGCCGCTTGAGTGACAGGCCGTCTGTGAGGCGTCGCCACAGTCTATCGGTCAGATCCTCCCTTTGCTCCTCTACAGCTCCAAACTCTCATCCAAATATGGTCACTTCTGGCTCCAAAAAACAAAATGGTGGCTGCTGAAATGTCAAACTCAAGGCATCAAATCAGCAGTCCACAAACCAATGGGTTACATCACGGTAGCTACATCCATTATTTATACAGTCTGTGGACGACTACTTGGTGAGATGACTGCCAAGCAGCATACACTAATAGACTGCTGTTCAAGACCAACAAGAGTTTGTAACATTTCCAGCTGTTTGTTTCAATCAAATCTGATCATTTAACCCATAAAAACCTGGAGCAACTTTGCTTTTCTTGTGCTGCTCTTTGATGCCTTTCACAAGTATTTAAACCTTTGAAGCCCAAGCAAATTGGTGTGATTTCTTTAAAAAAAAAAAAAAAAAAAACACGGGATAAAAGGCAACAAGCAAGTTGGTAAGAAATGTCCCACAAATTGAGGGTCATTTCCTTGTTGGTTGGTTTTTAACTTTTTTTTTTTCTTTTTTTTTTTTTTAACTAATTTTCTTGTTTTTAACTTAATCTTTTTACCAATTTCTAGCCAATTTCTTCTTTTGTTGCTCATTAAAATCTTCCCATGTTTTGAAAGAAACCAAGTCAATGTCTTCAGGTTTCAAAGGGTTAAACCATGATCTTTGACCAACCCAAACCAAGTGTTTTTGTGTCTAAACCAAACCACACGTTAACCACACGTGTGGTCACAACATTAAAATGAAACTGAAACATAAAAAAACAAAGTTTCAACATGTGTACTTTGCAGAAATGTACAATGCCAAAATTTACTGGGTTGAAATATGTTGTCAGTGAAAATTTTACTTATATGTTCAGTATTAACATTTTGTGACTTGCCAGATGTGTTAATTCACAATATTTCTCCATTATGTTAATAGAAAACAGGATCTATTTTCAAATGTATTTGCTGTTGCAAATTAGTGGCGTAAACAGAGATGGGAGCATCTTGTTGCACAAAATCCCTGTCTTGATAATGAGATAAAAACATGATATTAAATCCATCTTTAATTCAGTTGATTCTGTAAAGTTAGGAGTAAAATATATGATTCAAAGAATACTTCACCTGCAAAGTGACCATTTGAATATCAACTGCTCACCATGTGTCACGTTGAATTCCATGCTTGCCTCCACGGCGAATCCAAAAAAAGACGTACATTTTTCATGGACTTAAGTAAAATAAAAAATAGGGAGCATGTTTAACAACAGCAAAACTGTATCAGAACACCTTTGCTGTATGAACATGTGCATTGATATGAGCTCCATTTGTGTTTGGAAAATACTGAGCATACAACTGGACAAATGAGACTTGAATTATACCGCACCAGCTGTGTGAGAGTTTGTAAATGGATGTGTTGATAAAGTTTTGCTGTTGTTAAATGCAGTCCTGTTTACTTCATGAAGAATGTTTACCTTTTCTCTGTTCACCATGGAGGCAGTTTTCATCACAAATTCAGTGTTACACATGATAAGTAATATACAAATGGTCATTTTGCTGGTGAAGAATTCTTTAAACTAAAGCTTTTAAACACACAACACTACAGATGAGGTCCTTTAAGGATTTCAAACTTCCCCTTGCTGAATTTAAGGCAGCGTTGATGAGGTCCAGACAATCAAACCTCATCCCCAGTTGACCCAGTTCCCCAAAAGAGTGGCCTCTCTGAGAAGCCAAAACATCCCTATCACACATCAAATTGATTTACAGCTAACTAAAGAGTGACTCTGCCAATATGGCTCCCACTACATCTCTAGTGAGTTTGATCTTATGTAGGTCACCTTCCCACATAATAATGACCACAGCATGTTTGACTGTTTGACTCACTCATGGCCAGTGTCCTCACCAGCAGCCGTAACCAATGACATTCATCAGACGTTTATATTTGACTTTAAAAGATGTTTTTTTCGTCTTGATGATTTCATTCAGCCAAGTATTTGACGAGTTGACATTGTTGGGAGAATTGATCATACTTTTGGGTGAAGGCCTTTTTATTGAATCTGTCCACAACTGGCCCGTACAAAGGCGAATGGTCTGCATGCTTTATGTTTTCTTTTAATGAGAAGCAACAAGCTTGAGGCTTTGGCCTGTTTTTCTTCCATGATGGTTCTGCAGTGTTGGGACTAAATTCACAATCTGTTTTTACCACCAGATTTCACAAATCCTCGTTCTGTGCAAAGATGCAAAGTTTATCTTTGGCTATGACGAGGCTTCAGCAGTCTGCGCTGATAGAATCCAGTGAGCATCCCTTAGAGTTGTAGTTTTAGTACCAAATCCCCTCTTTGTCTAATTGTCCCATCGGTGCAGCTTAACGAGAAAGGAAACACAATGAGGGAGTTTTGTACTAAAAAGACTGTAACATTAGAAGATATCCACTTGACTGTCTAACTTGTCAAACTCACACTGCTGAAGCCTCAAATTAAAGAAGTATTTCACTGCTGGAAAGATCATAAAACTGGGCTGTCTATGCAGTAGAAAGATAAACACACTTTTGACATTGGTGCTACTTGACCAGAGGAAACAGAGGAAAAGGGCTGTGGCATTTGCTTTTGCTCGAGAAACCTACAAATACCAGAATGCACTGCGCTGCACCAGACCAATTAACACTCCTACTGGTGGGTGATGTAATGCAAACGTGGCCGTTATGACATTAGGAAAATACAAGGGAGGGAGAGGTCATGACAGTGACAGTGTTCATGTAGCCAGACTTTGGTGTCAGTTGTATTGGAGTCAATGAGAAGGGCACCGCATATCACACTTTAACCCATCATATCTTTGTTGTTTTAACTCTGAATAATCCTTCCACCAGATTAAAAAATACAAATTACGTGATGTCAAATGATGTTTTTTTTTTTATCTAAATAAACATGTTCCTTTTCCTTGTTATTGGTCTCCAAACAGATCTGTTTGGAGACCAATAACAAGGAAAACAAAGGCACATATTTAGATATAAAAAAAAAAGCATCAGTAAGCATCACATCATACATATTTTTTGATTTGGTAGAAGTCAAGTCAAATTTAAAACAACCAAGATACAATAGGTTATAGTGTGATTTACAGTGCTTGCCCTATTGACTCCAATAGAACTGACACCAAAGTCTGGCTCCTCGAGCTCTGTCACTCTCATAACTGTTCAGTCTTTTATATTTTCCTTGTTTTGACACAGGAAACAATATGGAACCAACTAGTAACAAACTGTTTTGAATTACAGTTCCATTGTAAGCTAAAATATGTTTCTGAAAACATTTTAGGTGAGAAATATGCATTGCAGTAACAGAATCTGCACTACTTTATCATTTGATTCTTATATTTTCAGCCTTCATTTTTACAGTATAAGAAACAGCATGCTGCCCATTTCCTGTTCCCAAAGTGTCATATCAAAGCCAATGAATGCACTGGAATATGTCTATAAAAATATTTTAATGAGACATAGGCAACACGGTAACAGAATCTTGGTTTATATTTAATCATCAGTGCTTAGTTTTACTGTTTGATCTGAGTTAGGTTTGAGCTTGAGGGAGAAGATGGGCCGCAGTCTCTCTTGAACTGCGTCTATACTTTTTGTGTGCACGCGAAATGCATCATGTAGCAGATTTCAGCTGAAAGTTGAGCAGGGAGATCTTGGCGCTGGTAACATGAAGGGAAGTTTAACACAGTTTATTTACACGCAGTATCCACACTGTTATTATGATACAAACCTGGTTGAAAATCTGGAAAGTTTCCCTTTCACTTGTAAACTTTGAATATATTCGTGCACAGAACAAGGACAATATTTTGTCTTCTATCCCTTTGTAAAGGATTTCAGTATGAACAGGAAGAACGGTTGTCACTGTTTTTGTCAGCTATGATTAAAGAAGATAAGACAGAGCTTTAGTCATTCCAAGGAAAATGTATTAAGGAAACATCTGTTTTTATCAAATAAGATAAAATTTTCAGTCCATTCATGTCACCTCAATCATTTTTATTTCAGCAAAGTGTATCTAGTAGACTGAAAAAGCATCTGACTTGATTCTTGTACTAGGCTCCCAAAAGTTTAATTTGTATCTGCAATATTAACAATTTATATAATTAAAATGACACCGTGTATTGATTCAGTATTGCCATGCAAAATACCACAATACTATGTTGTATCAATTTTCTCCCCCCACCCCAAATAGGTACGTATGTAAAGTGTTATAAAGCTATGTCTGTACAAATCTGATGAGTCAAAGATCATGATCAATCAGACAATTAGGTTGTAAACATGTTTAAACAGTTTAACCAGATTATTTAAACCACTCTATTTGGAAGTAAAATTAACAGGGCTTGTATCAGAAATGTTGACAACAATCCCTCATTGTGCAGAAAAACTGTGTTTTTGCACAACAGTGAGTGCAGTAGGTCAAAGTTGAAGCAAGACGTCAGTCTGTAAATTCTGATGGATGTTTACATTTGTTTTCTCTTTCAAATCAGTTTGGTGAGCCCCCTAACCCTCTGTTTGTTTATTAAGACACGTATGGACGCCATGTTTGTTGCCCAGAAATGGCATCGCATTCTTTGAGATCTCAACAGTTATTCTGGTGACTGCAGTGCCATCATGGCCAAATCTCAGAAAAGTTGTAAACCGTAATCACCCTTTTAAAAACCAATGACATCAGATTACGGAAAACGTGTTTGCACCCAACCGAAGTCTGTCAACAGGTGCTCTCCAGAGATGGGTGATTTCAATGGCTGACTGAATATTTCCAAACTTTGTGTTATTCCAATTTTTTGACAAGATTTTCTCCAGGCCTCCATAAGTATGACGAGATGGAGCTGCGGCTACACAGGATTACAGTCTCCCTCCATCCTCCTCCTCCATCTCCTCACCTCCTCCCTTCCTCCCCTCTCTCTTTGTTTCTCTCCAGAGATTGAACTGAAGTGAAACAGCACAGCAGCTGGCTCCAGCTCCTCCAGATGTGCTTGGACAATAAAAAGAGTTATTGTTATTAAGTCCCTCCCCCTGGAAACAGAAGAAGGAGCTTACTATGAAAGAGAACAACTAATTCTTTCCTATGATTTTTAAATCCACTTACCTGAGATAAATCCTCATACATCAACTTTTTTATAGATACGTCTCACTTCTGTTGCAGAAAAATAGCAAATAGGAAATAGGGATAATGTGTAGCTGAGTGGCTCAGGGTTTAAATGTTCATTTCTTAACTCATGTAATATCTGTCTTCACTATATCAACCTGCGTTTTATACCCCTCTGTTGGCAAACTTTTACTTTTAGCCTGGGGAAATCTTTCCTGGATTAGGCCTCTCACCTCCAGTTAAGACAAATCTTAATGCTACAGCACACACTCATATTTTAGGCAATAGCTTGCTTCCAGCTTTGTGGCAACAGTTTCTGTTTGTCCTTGTTTCAACATGTTGATGCTCCCTTGTGCAAAGTCAGATGTGTGAAGAAATGGTTTTCCCAGTTTACTGTGGAAGAACTTGACTGGCCTGCACAGAGCCCAGAGCCCTGACCTCAACCCCATCCAGCAGCTTTGGGATGAACTGGAACTGTGAGCCAGAGCCGGTCACCCTACATCAGTGTTGGACCTCACATGCTCTTGTGATTGAACAAGCAAAAATCCCTGCAGTCAGCAGGCTCAGCATCTGAAATCACAGGAGTGGAGGTTGTTATTGCAGCAGTAAATGCCCATTCATGAGGTGTTTAACAGTTCTAACTGCTCATTTGTTTTCCACCAAAATAGGCCAACGTATTCTCATAGTACAAGTCTGATGATAGCCTACGAATTAGCGCCCCACAAATGACGTTACATCCTCAATACAGTTAATACAGTTACTTCATTAACGTAAAGTTACTCATGTTTTGTTTGGGAAAAGAAACATAGCGAGAACATACCTTAAAATGACTGAGTTCACACAGTTCGAAACACACGACAAGTCCCAGGGGAAAGTCTGGGTTTCTGTGGCCAACACATTCTCACTCTGACCCCGTCACATATTGACCTTTTGGTCATGGACTTTCCACGTCCACGTAGGTACCCTGAGCACGTTGGTTGTTGATGTTCTGGGACGCCGTGTCATGTTCTGCCATGTATTGTCTTCTTTCAAAATACACGTCTGTTTTCACAGGAAATGTAACATTTACATACAGTCTCTTTCAAAATAAATGCACTATGGCGGTACAACACCACTAAATGACTTTTTTTCTCCTTTAACAACAAACACACGATTGGCTTTAGGTAACAAAAACACGTGGTTAGGTTTAGGAATAAAGAACAGGGTTTGGCTTTAGAATCTTACCGGATGTGAACACTGCTCTTTCGGGTGAAGATTGCTGTTTGTTGGACCCATCCACCACCCTTCCCTCCCACCCAACACGGACTTTCGCCGCCTCAACTTCCGACCTTTTCCCGCCATGTTTCCCCCTGACGCTGTGGGGCACCTAAAACTATAACGGCAACCAGCCGCATATCATGCCAACGTTAAAGGACGCCTTTTTTGTTGGTTTCTGACACCGCAAGTCACTGCCCAAGTGCTGGATTTTGACGACTTCAGAGTGAGGCCGGGCTCCTGTGACCCATCTACCACCCCGACCTACCTCCTTACAAGACCGCTCGGGCTGCTTCATTACATACTTCCATCAGTACATTGGTCACATGATCGCAGCCTTTCAAAATGCGTGGGATATGTACAAATTTGGGTGCATTACTTTTCATTGTAAAACACAGGAACAGTTTGTGAGAAGAATCTGAATAGGCAATCTTGCAATACAGTGTGCACTTAAAGTTCCTGTTGGCCACCGTAGTTCTCCAGCATGCTTGGCACACAAGAGAAGTTTAAATTCTGCAACTTCACTGGCACTAAATCCAACACACTCGACCTTTAAATAGCTTCAATGGAGAATAAGTAGATACAGAATATTTACTTTATGTGACACCGTCAGAGAGTGCGAAGTGGACTGTAGGTTAAGAAGTGAACAACCCTGTTAACCCTGGTACTGCTGCTGACTTTTCACATATTAAGGTTCTTCAGGGAAAGTTTCATTCAGAGTGTTATCTTTGGACGATGTTAGCCGGCTCTATTAGTTTCTTAAATGAGTATTTCTGGGGGTGTTGTAGGAGTGTGATGACAGCTTGTTGGTGTTGGTTGCAGCTTGACAGCCCAGCGGAGCCAAGAGGATGCTGAGGAGGTGGAGCGCGAGCGGAGGAGGAGAGCCAGGGAGATGCGGAGAGGACAAGGGAGCCCCTCTTGGCCGGAGCCCCCCCAACACAACGAGCTCACACACAACATAGAGTGAGTACAACACGCTGTTACACACACGTGCTTTACTCCTCTGCACAGGCCTCACAGCTGGCTCACTATACTGTAAATATCAGCTGTTAATGCTTGCTGTAACGTGGCTGTAGATTCACCGCAGCAGGGATACTCAACTTACTTTGCCTGGGGGCCACGTTTGCAAAATGAGAGGAGGTCAGGGGCCATTTTCTGGGATTTGAAGACATCCTGAAGCTTTAAGGGTATCCTTCCCTGACACTTTTTGATAAGCAAGCTTCATTTTGATGCTTTATTTATGCACCTGTCCCCTTCTTTACATTAAAACTACAAAAATATCTCAGTGTGAATCACTTTATATTCACAGTGAATCTGAAAATGGTCGGTTGGCAACCCGGCACCCTATCACAGGCCAGAGTTGGCCCACGGGCCGCAAGTTGAGTATCACAGTGACACTGTGTCAGTCAAAGAGTCACAGGTAATATAGATTTGTAGTTTACTGTAAATAAGTTTACATCTCCTTCTCTTTATTAACATTTTTTAGTCATAAACAGAACGGGAAACTGTGGAAAAACATCGCCAAGGAAAGTTTTTACTCTCACCAAAAATAAAAGAATAATTTGTGACAACTAGCCACTGTGGAAGTGTTATTCTGACATAGATTAATATAATAACTATTAAAGCGTTAAAATAATTATTTGTTTTCTTCCTGAGAGTTAGATAAAAAAATGGACACCACTCTCATATGGTTAACATGAAGAATCAGCAGCTACTTAGCTTAGCTTAGCATGAGCACTGGAAGCAGGGGGAAACTGTGGGCCTGGCTCTGTCCAAAATACAACTACAAGCACATTTAAAGATCACTGATTAACATTTTAAACCTGGTTTGTTTAATTTGCACAAACAAAGTAACAAACAATACAACTTGTGGTTTTATGGGGGGTGTTTAACTGTGACTTCCTGGAAACTCCTCTATGCTAAGCTAAGCTAACCGACTGCTAGCTGTAGCTTCATACAAACACAGATTTGAAAGTGATACTAATCTTCTCAATTTCCTTTTAGCAAGATAGCAAATAATCACAATGTAGGACTGATGTTTTAAAGACGAGTAATGAGCCTTCAGTGACAGTGTTTGTCTTGTGTCTCTTTAACTGTCCTCAGCTCAGTTTGGGACTGATAGATTTGAGTCCTGTGTTTTGAACATGACCCATTTGTTTGTGTAAAACTGTCCTTGGTGTTTACAGCTGAGTGGCCGTCACCTTCAGTGCTGATACAGTGGAACAGACTTGTTTGTGTGTGTACTCAGTTACACAGTCCAGTGATGCAGCAGGTGAATGAGCTGAGAGAGCTGCTGCTGTTTCATCAGGTTGTGTTTGATCACGCAGAGATGTGACTCGTCTCTCCAGGGACGACACTGCTGAGCAGACTCATTTACAGCACTGTCAATTAAAAGGCGGTTCAATGCCATATAGGACCCATTCGTCAGCTCATTGACTACCCACATGGGCTCTACATGCCAGTGTTGGCTGGGAAATATCAGACGTTATATGTCAAAACATAAAACACTTACATCACTGAGTGAATACCTTTGTTTATGGCCTTTCATCCCACCAAACTGAAAAAAGACATCTTTGGTGAAGCTCATTGTAAACATAACAGAGGCCCAACAACCAGTCAGCTTTATTTCAGACTGAATTCAGAGGGAAACAGCAGTAACTGTATTTGCAATGTTCAGCCAACAGTGTGTCTGTGTGTGTGATAAATTCTCTGTCAGCCTAAATTAAACGAAGGCTAAACACACACGTTAACATTTAGAAAACACTTCAGTTTCTCTGGAAAAAACACATCAGCCTTTAAGTGTGTAGTTAGTGCTGATGAGGTCCAGTCTGCTGATCAGCGCTGACCTGGAACAGGAGGCTGCATCGCGTCTCTGTTTATTGTTTCCATGGGCACCGTCTCTGTTGTCATGGAGCCTGAGGCTGCAGGTCCTGTCTGCCACCTGTCGCCTGGCTCAACACTCTGCCCTGTTAGAAACCTGTGGGTGACACTCGGCTGCCTGGGTAAAAGAAACAAGCAGCAGCAACAGGAGACAAACACTTACAGCTTGCATCTTGCATATTTAGATTCTTCAGTTTTAAACATTTTCAACCAGACAAAAAAAGAACATGCCTGTGGCATCACTCATTATTCAGATCTGGATCTAGCTGTGGGCAAACAAGCCTCTAAAAATAAGACTGCTGTCTCAATCACAACTTAGGTTGATCTCAGAGAGTGAGCTCAGTCAATGATCACTCACTAATTGCATGTTTTTTTGACACCTAACAAGAAGAGAAAGTTGTGGGGTTTGAGAATAAATGTGTAAAAATAAAAATAAAACATGTATTTTTGATGCACACTCACCTGCCACTATATTAGGTACACCTGTTTAACTGCTTGTTAATGCAAGTAGCTAATCAGCCAATCACGTGGCAGCAGCTCAATGCATTAAGGCATGTAGACATGGTCAAGGCAACCTGCTCAAATTCAAACTGAGCATCAGAATGGGGAAGAAAGGTGATTTAAGTGACTTTCAACATGGCATGGTTGTTGGCATTAGTGCCGCCGGGCTGGTCCATCCCTTTATGACCACAGTGTACCCATCTTCTGATGGCTACTTCCAGCAGGATAACGCACCATGTCACAAAGCTCAAATCATCTCAAACTGGTTTCTTGAACATGACAATGAGTTCACTGTACTCCAATGGCCTCCACAGTCAGCAGATCTCAGTCCAATAGAGCACCTTTGGGATGTGGTGGAACGGGAGATTCTCATCATGGATGTGCAGCCGACAAATCTGCAGCAACTGTGTGATGTCATCATGTCTCTGAGGAATGTTTCCAGCACCTTGTTGAATCTATGACGCCAACAATTAAGGCAGCTCTGAGGGCAAAAGGGGTCCAACCTAGTACAAGAAAGGTGTACCTAATAATGTGACTGGTGACTGTATAGTGACCCATATACTGTAACCCCGTTTGGCTTGTAACAGAATACAAGTATTTCAAATACGTATGCTGAATACAGAAATGTATTCAATCCAGAAGGGTTCAACCAGCTTAAAATATATTACTTTGGTTCTGCTAATTCAAGCTAGAAAGTAACTCCAATCAATCATCTTAATCACTGATATGGTTGCATTACGTCTGCATTTATTTTAAAGCAAAACTTCCAACCAATAGCTTTACGTCTCCTCCTGTCAGTCAGGTCATGTCACTAAAACATAACAGCTCTCCACTTGGTTCTCCTCAGGCTGGACGAGGAGCTGAAGCCCAGATGCTGCCTGGTTCTGGAGGAGGACGAGGGCTTTAGCGACTGGAGTCACAGGCTGGAGGGTCGTAATGAGCAGGAGGTGCAGGATGAGTGCAGGGCCAGAGTGCAGAGACTTTCAACACCACAGTGGAAACCAGAGCCTGAAGAGGAGAAACAGCAGGAGGGTGAAGAGGAGGAGGGATGTGAGCCAGAACGAAGCAGTCGGTCCCAGGAAGCTTCAACAAGACCTCCAGAGAAGGTACAAACCTAACACATCAACACAGTCAGCACTGGGGCTTTCCTAACAGATGAGTCTGTATTGTTCTGGAATTTAACAAATGTGACTTCCCCAGATGATACTGGATGATATTTCAATCTGGCGTGCTGCAATAAATTGTTTTAAAATGTGTAATACAATAAGCCCTTAGAGCGCCACTGGGTGGGGTATCTGTTGTTTTCTGCATAGCTATTATCAGATTAAATGCTTTGAAAACCATTGGATGAATCGCTAAGACATATGATTCAGACATTTATGTTGCTGTTAGGAGGAACTGTAGTAACTTTGGTGATCCACTGACACGCAACACTGAGATTGTTAAAATGGCGAGCATTAAACCCAGGGCCGCCCATGAGGGGGTAAAAAGGGGAAAGCTTTCTGGGCCCAGCTGCAAAAATCATGTTCATCCTGAAGGCCTGGACACACCAAGCTGACATCAAACCAGCTGCTGCATTGTCTCACGTCCACTGTGTCTTAAAAAGTTGTACTTGAACACAACACAAAGATTATAGCCAACTAGCATGTATGTGCTATGCCTGTGTGAGAAGAAATAACTCTCTACAGCAGCATGTGGTAGTCTGTGTTTGTCTTCGAAAAGGGGAAACTGAAAGACTGACAGGACGGATTCAAGATGCTAGTTAGCCAGTTAGCACATTAACGACACAACCCATTGCTGACAGAACAAATGATATTTGGTGTGCGCTAGTGAACAGTCACACAAGCAATTACACATGGTTTCTTCTAAAGAGCTCAAAGGCTAAAAACAATCATCTTACCTAATATAACAAGCTTCTTTGATCCCACACGCTCTACACTTGAGTCATTTGTTTGCCTTCCTCACTTCTGTTTCTCTTCTGCTAATCAGAGTGATTTCATTTGCTGACTGGCTTCGCCATCTCCAATCCAGATTCAACATGCTGAATCATCTGAAAAAAAGCCGACAAGAGATAACTATTGCTAATGGTGCAGGACACACCACCAAAAGTAGGCCTTCAAGTGCTCAGACAACAGCCAGACATTGACCCAAATATTTGCTGTTACTTATTAAAACAACAGAACTAAACATTGTAGGTTATTTATTGTAGCTTTAGTAAAATATAGCCTGTTTCATAATAAGAACCACCTCCTCTAAAAAATTATACGAATCTTTTTTGTATGCAACTGTGGCAAGAACAGGCGAACAGTAGCCAGGGGGCTAACGTTATAGCTAAGTTACCGGACAAGAGGTAGCTAGTGTCATGTGTTAAAGGGCTTCAGTGGACCTTTTCATGTTCCCAACCATTTCTGTGGCATAAACATCAGCATTTTAGCACTGACACTGTTAGCATATTTGCATGTTGGTACTAGCATTTAGCTCATAGTAACGCTAGGCTGAAGAACAACTTCGTAAAGCTGCTGTCATGGCTGTTGACTCGAAAGTGAAGGCAGTAGTTATGACTACTATTGTAATTATTTGTGGCTACTTCAACCTTATTTGAACCTTTTTTGACACTTGGAGAGAACACATGAAGGAACCTGAGCCCCGTTTTACACGAGTGCTGAGTTTACAGTATAGAAAACAACATAACACACAACATAACTGTGTGTGACTAAACAGGCCCTTTAAAAATAATCTAAAATGACTTAGGCAATATCTGTCTTCAAACTCTGTTATATGCAATCCATGAAAATGAAAACTTACTTTCCAAGCTTGATATTTAAAATTAACCTGTATCTGAAGTTAGTTTTCAAAATGCTTCATAACTTCTCTATGGTTCTGGTACATTGACATACTTTCACATACTGTACATATTATCACTTTAGAGCAACATGTTAACTCTGCTTTTGCTTCATTTTAGATGACCAACAACAGAAAGGAAGTCAAGACGTCATACAGCTCATCAGTCTTCCTGTCACAGGACGCCAGGCCACAGCACGCCATGGGCCAACCACCAGACAGGACGTCCTACCTGGCAGCCGGGACAATGAGGCCACGGTGCGTCCTCCACTCACTCGAGATAATGTCATGTTTTTATAACCCTAACTGCAGCTGTTAGTATGTTAAGATCTGAAAATGCTGATTCCTCTAATCAATAACTTTCCCACTTTATTAATTGCTTAAATCATCTCCTTCACAGTGGAGCGGCCTGCAGGGTGGATGGGGAGGTGGAGCAGGAGGAGCAGAGGGAAGAGGTGCCAGAGATGCAAGCCGCTCTGCAGAGGGAGTGGAGGTCAATAGAAACCCGGAAGTCAGTAGAAACCCCACAGAGCCCCAGAGATGAGGATGATCAGGAGGAAGAAGAACTGAGCTTTACACTTGAGGAGAAGGAAGACCTCCACCTCGGGAGGGAGGAGAAACATGGGGAGGAGGAGGAACACAAGATGCCAGACAAGGTTAGCTTTCCAATAATACCTTTGATATCACTACCACTGCTGGCACTATTACCTAGAACCTGTACTTTTTGTTAGGAGGAAACCTAAAGAGGATATTTGTCAGTTCATCTATTCATCGTCTGTCATCTCAGTCCACCCAAAATATGTTTGAAACTATCATCCAGATTGGAGATATGTTCATGGTCACCAGACCTTATTGTCTTTCCATTTTGTGGGCATTTTGGTAGCTCTTCTTCTTCTTTGAGTTAGCTGCTACCTGCCACTAGCTGCTTTTTAAGGGTGCTTTCACACCTGCCCTGTTTGGTTCAGGTCAATTGAACTCCACTTCGTTTGCCCCCTAAGTGTGGTTCGTTTGGGCAGGTGTGAACACAGCAATTGCACTCAGGTGCACACCAAAACAACCAGACTGAGACCTTCTTGAAGAGGTGGTCTCGGTCCGCCTACAAACGAACTCTGGTTAAACATGAGCATGTTACAGTCCTGGAGGATTATTAATGTGCGCCTCCTCCTGTACTGCCTTAATATGCACATTCAGCACATCCAATGCATCAAAACATTGTTTTCTAGTTGGAGCCGCGGCTCGTTTTCAAACTGTATGCTTTGACTCAAATGAACAATGACAGCAATATAGTCCACGATGAGCAGCGCTAAAATCAACCTGCGTAGTTGTCCCTCCATTGTGACATTAGAAAGTGTCACATTTATCTTGCAAGTGTACTCTTCTTCAACGTTTTGTTTACTTCCTGGATTTTTCCCACATGGAAATTCTGACCAATCAAGAGCAGCTTTCTCACACAAGGCATTTGATCTGGTCCGCTTGTAAATGCTGCCGTGAGAACACGAACCAACTCTAGGCAATTATACAACTTTGGAACAAATTAGTCCCTGATTCAGACCAAAGCAAGACAACTCTAGGTCTGAAAGCACCCTAAATCTCTCTGTAGTGGCTCACCCTTAACACATTGTCAGAGTGTAAGACCCGTCGCGGCCTGCCAGCAGTTCCTTTTACACTGATGTTGATTCAGCAATGTTGTTACCTCTGCTGTCCCCCCTTTCCGTGATTGTACCTTTTATACAGAATGGCGAGGCGGAATATCAGGCAGTTTACAAGGGGCTCAAGTTTCTGTTTACATTCCGTGTTACTCACCAAAACACTCTCAGCAACAAACATGTTGAATCCATTTCCTTCCTCATAAAACATTTGAAACGCTTATTGCAAAGTTTGAAACGTGCTTTGTTTATATCCATGTTTACTAGCACTTCCCTACCTCTGCTGACGCACTGCTGCATTTCTTGGCGCATGACTTCCTCATCAGTGGAATAGTGTGAAAGCATTGGCAGGAGTGTGCACTGCGTCACCTGCATGTGAATGAGAACAAACTTAAAGTGGGGCCCACTCATAAAAACTGTGCTCCATATAAAACATTTAGTCTGCAGAATGAGTGACACCTTTTAAAACCATGTCTTAAAACTTAAATAAAGCTTTGTATTATTGTATTATTTCCAACATGTTTTATCCGCCTTATCATCAATACTGTTGTTTTTATGTTATATTATTGTTAGGTGTTTCATTCCATTTTATTTTGGTATTTTTTTTGTCAGATTTTTTTTTTTAATCACCTCTCTGCAGCCTTGAAATGTTGTAATGTTGGTTCAACAAGTACTGTCTAACTAAAACTTATTAAAGCTAGTTAACAGTAGTTCACAGATAGTGAACTCCACAGAATGCCTGTAATGTCCACATGTCCATCAGAACAAATTATTTTACCGTCATGACTGGATCTCTCATGTACGTTGTCTCTCACATTACGTGGTGTTATGAAGGGCCTCAGGTGGGAATCTGGAGTCTTGCTATTCATAAATACTTGTACTACTAAGCAGTAATGTGCCGACATAATCGCAAACACGTCTTGTTTCTTCCAGCATTTCATAAAACATTTAATCATACACATGCCCGCTTATTAGAAAACTCACAGTTCACAGAATTTGGCTTCAAACCTGAAAGTAATAAAGTACAAGAATGCGGCTTTGGCTCTCAGGGTGCAGAAACGAGGCTTGACGAGAGCAGCCATGATGTAAGACGCTGTAACAAATTCCTACTTTTAGCACCGGCGGTTCGCCAGTGTTTTATTAGTCTTTTGCCACCAAATAACACAGTGAGGGTGAACAGCGTGAACACGTTTTTAAACATTTAAACCAGAGAAAGAATCAGGTATTGAGGGAAACTGTTCTTGAGGTTATACTTTTTTAAAGAATAAGAAATGTATAAAGCTATTCATGTTGACCTTTAACTATTGATCAGACTTCTGTGTATGAAATGAAAACATTTGTGGACAGTTGTATGTTGGTGTTGTCTCCAGAGGCCGATGGAGGACAGGAGCGAAGAGGTGAACAGAAAATCTGCAGTCTCTGTCTGCAGCAGCAGTGAAGGCGAGGAGCCAGTAAACTACGGCCCCATGAGCCCAACATTTAAGGTATCTCAGAGAACTTAAGAGGCTCTGTTCATTAAAGTTTTCCAGATTCAAATAGCATTGAAATGAACACCAGCATCAATAACTGACTCTGTTTTGTTCGTTAATGCTTTTGTTTCACCAAATTAATGGAAAACTTGCCATAAAACATGAGCTGTTTAGTGTCATACAACAACTACATAATTTAAGAGTGGCCATTTAAGTTGTCTTTTATATTTAAGCAAAACTTTGCAGCCTAAACCCAGAAAATAACTTACTGATCGTAGCTACAGATGAAGTCCTGATCTGATGTCTGTTGAAGTGTGAACACTTTAATTTCACTTATGTTTTGTCTTCTAAAAATAGATTTCCCATAAACCTGATTGTTTATAGTTGCAGTGAGGATGTTTCCACTGAGCTCTGGCAGAATACCTCCTTCTCGCCACCCTAAATTAAAAAGTATTTTGATCAAAGTGTTGGATCAGCTTCCAGATGCTGTTAGTCATCAAAGTGATGGTGATGTCCCAAAATAATGTGATGAGTTACTGATGTTAACCATGCTGTGTCTCTTTCATGCTCCCTGCTGTGCCTCCAGAAACTCCTCATCCAGTTTTACCCAGTAAGTCCAGTGCATGTGTCAGCTGACAGTTTAAACTGAGGTTAACTTCACACTTTATGTTTCAAACAGGAGCAACATGCTGCATGTCAGAGTTATAGTAATTTAAATGAGTATTGTGAGAGCTGCAGTGATCTGAATCTCAGCACTGTGTCTTGTTACAGGATGAAGTGAACAGCAGAGTCTCAACAGACGGTAAATGTTCGGTAAGTGCTGCTGTAGATGTGTCAGGGTCAAAGGTCAGCTGCTGTCATAAGATCAGAGATGGAGCAGATCAATTCTATAACTTTCTGCTTCTGTTGTTGGCCTTGTTTGGCTTTCAGAATCAATAATATCTTTTAAATCACTTCTCAAAACTTTATTTTATTATGGTAGAACAATGTTTTATTTCCAAAATGTCTTACCTGTTTTATTGTCATTGTTGTTTTTATCTTATGCTATTGTTTGGTATTTTGTTCCATTTTTGTATTATTTTTAGTAGTGTGGATTTTTTTCCCTTCTTTATTTATTTATTTTTGCTCAATTGCAGAATTTTTTAAAATCCTGGTTCAGCTATATGAAGCACTTTGTTTTGAAAAAATGCCATAAATTCATCTCATTGTTGTTATAATAATTATTATTATTATTGTTGTTATTAGTAGTAGTAGTATATTTTCTTCACCTTATGTCATTTAAAGCTCAGCTACGTAAACAGACACTGAATCTCTTCCACCAGTCTTTGGGCAAATATAACGTGATAAATCTACGGCCTGTCTTTTCAACCAGGATTAGCAAGTAACAGAAAGATGAATTTTGTAACACCTTGAACAGTTCATTTTTATTTGACCCATGTTCCAGTTCAGGGGTTCTCTCAAACCCCACCCTAAAACCAGTAAGAGAAAACATGTTTCTGCCTTGCTTCATAAAAAAAAAATACAACTTTGTGCCAGTTTGTAGATCTGAACTGCAGCCTGCTTCAATAAAAGCCTGTGTTACTGTCGGCCGTTTCCAAGGATAACTCCTGTAAGCTTTAACCATCGATTGTCTGAATTCTTTCCTCAGATCATGGAGAGAACTGAGTCTCTGAGGAAAAGGTGAGTCTGTGTTTGTGTGTACTAAGATAGATTTAAATGATTAACTGAGCAGCATTGTAATTTGTAATGCAACAGGTGTGTCTCCAGTGCTGCTCCAACTCTTGGAAATGTTCATAATAATGAAAAATCAAATTTAGGAGCAGGTACAAAAATTAAGTGTGACAGAGCTGGAGGAAAGTCTGATTTCTCCTCAACAGACACACTGCTTTAATAAAGCTTAACCTGTTATTTAATATTATTTTAAAGTATATGACTCTTGTGTAACAGCAGATCTCTAACAGAAATATACTCTAGCTATGACTGATCTGAATATTTATCCATTCCTCTGAAGCACCAGCAACCTAAAGAAGACGCCACCTCCTGTTGCTGTTTCCAAGATAGATAAGAAACTGGAACAATACACACATGCTCTTGAGGTAAAGCTCCTTTAAGTTACCCTCTTTTTTCATGTATGTTCCTCGTATTGACTTGAGCAATAAGCAGGTCATGTTTGTGAACCCTGACAGTATCTCCACAAACTTCTAACTGCGATTTAATTCTGGACAACCAGCTCATCACTGTGGATCTCACTACAGGCAAAACTCTCTCAGTGAATTATCCATGACCAGAGGAGACTTGTGTTTTGGTGATGTTACTCCAATAAGTCTTAAAATGTGCAGGAATGAGTTGACTTCAAGAGACTGTGAGTTAGTGCTAACTGTGCTCATTCTTTTTACAGACACTCACATAAAGAAACAAAATAAAAATACAGTTCTCTGTAAAGTAAATAGGATGTGATTTCAGACACAGCCCAAATCATCTGAACCCAAATTCAGGCTGAATCATCTCTGTGAAGGCTTAGTATTTACTGTTAAACTTCAGTGTTGAAGATCTTCATATTCTGTGTCTCAAGCTATCAAAATGGTAAATCGAAACATCCTGAATCTCACTTTATTTCTTCACAGGTCTCCTCAAAGGAATGCAGATCAGGCAGCCAGGCGCTGACAGACCTGACGAGTCCCAGTGAACCTGTCTCCTCCAAGAAGAACCTGTTCGAGGCCGGAGAAGCCTGGAACCAGAACGCCATCTCAGTCACACCGTCCAAGGTAAACAAAGAAGTTAGCTTTTACAACAAGAGTGATGAATATGTTTGCTTTTGCAGTCGTTTAAATAAAGATTTCATTATGTTTTATTGAGAACAAACACAGAACATTAGCAGAGTATTCATGGTGATTGAAACAGCAGCTGCTGACTGTTATCACCCGGTCTGAATGTACCTCAACCCAGAGATTCCAAGCCAGGTGTACCACTGCCACGAAAGGTACCTCTGCAGTTACCAGGAAGTTCCTGGCAAGACTGTGGAATAACTCAGCTAATTTGAAAGAAAGTTAAAATGTAACTTATGTTAAAGTTTGATTTGGTTAAAAAAAGGAAAGATTCACAAATTTGTGTTCAGACGGAAAATATACACAAAAACGTTCTACAAAATGTTGTAAGGGGAGTTTACTAAATGCATGACGGCAGGAGGTGAACAGGGTGGAGGAGGATGCCTAAAATGACAGCTGATGTCAGTGTCAAATAACTTCCAGTTTAAGAACAAACGTAAACGGCGGCATGGTAATGCAATGGTTAGCACCAGAAGCCCGGGGTGGGGGAGCCCTTATATGTGGAGTTTGCATGCTCTCACTTTGTCAGAGTGGATTGTCAGAGTTCAAAGACATGCAGGTTAATTGGTGACTCTAAATTGTCCGTAAGTGTGAATGTGAGTGTGAATGGTTGTCTGTCTCTATGTGTCAGCCCTGTGATAGTCTGGTGACCTGTCCAGGGTGTACCCTGCCTCTAACCCAATGTCAGCTGGGATAGGCTCCACCCCCCACAACCCCTACCAGGACAATAGAAAATGAATTAATTATTTTTTACAATAATATTTTGTTGTCTATTCAATCAAAATTGTACACCAAATAAAAGCAGCAGTAGCATGGTGGAAACTAAACTACATTTTGTGTGAAGTCCTGCATCACAGATGATTTGACATCTTCTGCTACTCTGCATTCTTGGTGGACATGATTTAAAACTGGTGTATAGGTTATATAAAATGGATGCAGGTAAACATAAAACGAAGCATTTGTTCCCACAGTAATGATGAGTATTTCTTATTCCTTGTCTCAGGATGCAGATGGATTAAAAGTGGGTGTGGCTGATCTCATCAATCAGTGGGTGAGAGGAAGTGAAGATGGGAGCAGGTGCAGCTCGCCTTCTAGACCAGCAGTAAGTCCGAATTTTATCCTGAATGACCACAGCTGTATTAATATTGTCTTCTTATGACTATCTTGTTGTATTGCTGTATGTTTGGCAAGATAAACAAAGCACTGAGCTCATCGTTCAAAGTTTCAGTTCTGTGACATGAGATGTGGAGGGATTATTTAATTCTGTCAACATTTCTTTCCTCTCACTTTTCCCCTCAACTCTGTGTCTGTCTGATAACGTCCTTTTCTTTGCTCTATCTCAGTTTGGTTTCATAACTCTTTTTGTCAGCATTCCTGTCTGTTCCTCTCTGCTTCATGCAGCCACACCCAGCATCTTGTCATCTGGAGTGAATCATCTCAGCTCAGTTCTACAGAGCAATCAGTGAAGTCTTCCCCCTCGTGGCTGCTGAGATGACAAACTGTGTAATGCATGTTGATGTATTTGCAGGACATGAAACCTGGAGGTGTTTTAAACAAGAAGAATTTATGGGAGAGTTTTGGTGACGCAGTATCTCCTGGAAGGGAAGGGAAGGTACGGATTCACACACAAAAATCTGCTGATCAATATGTATGTTTAAATGCGGCCCTCATCCAGATGCACCCATTGAATGCAGATATTGCAAAAGAGGACCCCAAGATGCTTCCCATTTATATTCACATTTTGGATGAATTAAATCAGTTTTTCCAATGAATAACCAAAACAAGTTCACACAGCCAGTTTCTGAAGCACAGTGGATTTGATGGCTTCCAGTTTTTTGGCTAGCATCATGCCCATCAAAAGAGCTGTCTGTACGTATGATGGAAGTGTGGAAGAAGAGTCTTTTGAAAATCCAAAAGGAGCCACGTCCCTATGATGATAAAAAAAAAATCTTGACCATAATGAATAGATTAGTGAACAGCTCCAGAGTGAGTGCAAAAGTGTACCATCGTTTGACTTGCATTTGTCACAGACTGTGCATTCACACTGGATGTTAAACAGCATTATATAAACTGTGAATGTGTCTCTGATGAATATTGTTGTATGAACTGAATTTCAGGAGAACTCAACTGGAAAAAGATATAAGTTTGTGGTAACGGGTCACGGCAAGTATGAGAAGGTTTCTGTGGACAGCGACTGCAGTGAAGATGCAAACTGCCAGTCAGGTGAGACACAACACAGTTAATCATTCATCCTTCATCTAAAGGAAAAAAACATATGATGGAACGTTTCTTTTAATAATTTGTTTTAAATTGTTGTTTATTATAATTATTATAAATTACTTTTTTACTAATTTAGTTTAATATTATATTAAAATGTGCTTCAGCTTCTCAGAGACTAAGTGTGACTGATGCTGGTTAAGCTCTGCAGTTAAAAACTTTGTTTTAACTTTGCTTTAATCTGCAAAACTGGTGTGAAGTTTAAGTTTATTTATAAACAAAAGAAGTTAAGTATATATGACTGACATTGGATATGTATGGGATTTGTTAAAAAAAATACATTATTCTTTAAAAAGGACCTGTCAGCTGTGATGTGTCACCTCCTAAATCTACAGTGTGACTATGTGTGTTGGAACAGTTTAAGTGCCAATCAAAGCATTGACATTTAAAAAAAGAGAAATACAAGACAAGAGTTTCACAATCAACTTTATGCTTTTTTAGAATCACACAATAAACAAAAACATGTTTTAGTGTCACAATCAGTGTAATAAACGGGGCTGTGGTCAGCTCACAGGGACAGAGTCCCCCTCACCTAAAAGAAATTCCACATCATGATGGTCATCCTGTGGAAAACAACAACAAATGTAACTCTACAGAGACAAAAAGCATCAAAATAACAACAACAACAACAACATGCTAATATCTGCTACTGCAGCACCAAAATCTTCCAAAGCTGTGAAATATCACACCCCTCATCTAATATCTGTCCTTCTTCCAGCTATCACTCAGTTTTCACTTAGTCTGTCTTCCTACAGCAGGCCTCATCATCATCATCATCATCATCATCATCATTATATCCATTAGTATCTGATTTTACATCCTAGACGCAGTCTTAACTCAGTACTATTGTTGTTCTGGGCGATTCATCACAAGGCAGGAAATAACAATCCACCCACAGAGTCACCAAGGTTACCTGTTACACTGGCTGGAAATATTGTCATCATATCATCTGTGTCGGATGGAAACAATAGATCTCCAACTCTCTGCAACTGAGGAACAGCCTCATACAGTATATACACACAACGTAATGTATTACATTGAAAACTCAAAACAGTTTTCATGCAACACTGGTGATATGATGAAACAGGGATTTAATTCAGGGTTGTATTAGGGCTGGGCAATGTATGATGGGATGGGCTCCATGATACCAAAACCAGTATTGTCACTAGAGAATTTAGTCTAATGTCCCATTAATGTGTGGTCAAATGGAAACAAGACTAAGAGCCTACAGCCCTGCTAGCTGCTCTGTGAGGCTATGCTAAGGAACAGCTGGCTTTCAGCTAAATGCTAACATCAGCATTCTTACTGTGACAATGCTAACATGCTAATGTTTAGCAGGTATAAAGTTTACCATGGTCACCATCTCAAGATCCAGACACACCAAACCAACATCAGAGAACGATTGCCGATAAAGGCCGACTGCTGCATTGCATCACACCACCTGTGTCTTGGTCAAAGTTGAACCTGAACACGCCGTAAAGACTACAAACACCAGCTAGCACCGATGTTCTGTGCCTGTGTGAGAAGAAGTGCTGATAGTCTGTATTTGTCATTGAAAAAGGAAGAGGGACAGGATGGACTCAAGATGCTAGTTAACCAGCTAGCACAACAACAACTCAACCTGAGAACAAATATTTACCATGCGCAGTAACACAAACAGGTACGAAACGTATCTGCTAAAGAGCTCAATGGCTAAAAAAAATGAACTCACTTAAGATAAAAAGTTTGCTTTGAGCTCACGCCCTCTAGACTTCAGCCGTTTGTCAGCTCAGCTCAGCGCAAGAAGAAAAACAGAACTGAGGAAAGCAAACAGTCAGAGTGATTTGATTCACTGATGGGTTCGGCTGCCCTCAACACCGATTCAACATGCTAAATCTGCCGAATGAAATCGACGAGGGCCAACTGGTGCTAATGGTGGGGCACACATTGCAAAACTAGGGCACAGCCTCACACTGACCAACGGCCGACCACAGACTTGGTGTGTCAGGGCCCTCAGGCAACTGCATTAGCATGCTAACATCGGATTATTAGCACCAAACACAAAGTACAGCTGGGGTCACTGGGAATGTCATTAATTTTGCATGTATAAAGTGTTGCAGGGATGATGTTTATGTGTAGGCCAACACGGAAGTTAGCATCACCCTGGTTCCCTTGTCAAAAGGCCAACAGTTTTTTTCTATTGGATTTTGGATTATTGCAGAAAATAGGCTGCGTGGTAAACAAATGTTAATGACAGGCTATTTAAAAGTTTTGTTCAACAAAAGAATTTCCACAAATGAATACCATTTTTAGGATTTTTGAAGCCTAAATGAAATCGGCAGAGGTAAAAAGCTAATGTTGTGCTGTACACAAACTACACCACAGTGCATGACTTCAACGTTGCCACTACAGCAAGGCTGTATAGTTGTGCTCAGCTGTTAGCAACCGCCTTTTTCAAAATTTACAAGTGGGACGTTTACCGATGTAGAACAAATTGTGAGCCTCTTAAGCTTGTGTTAACCACGGACCTTATTTATGGGCATCTAACCAAAAATCCATTCAAAAAATATTGAATCTAAGATGAGAAAACCGGGAGTGCTAAAATGCTAACCCATTTCCAGGTTTTAGGAGTCACTCCTGCACCACTCTGTCTAGCAAGAAACCAAAGTATTTCACAAATTAAAACTTTGCTACGGTGGCACTAGATGAAAAGTTTGTCAATAGGATTCATCCCCTGGGGACCTCAAATGCTTGTGTAAAATTTCACTGGCAATCCGTTTAATAGTTGTTAAGATATTCCAGTCAAGACCAAAGTGGTGGACCAACCAACATTGCCATCCTTAGAGCCACAACAAAAACCTCAACTAAGCATCTGTGAAGTTAAGCTGATACTATACAATCATATATACTGACAACAGAGGATCTGTTAGGTATCAAGATAATTTTTCCATATTGCCCAGCCCCAAGATGCACCAGCCTGAGTGATTGTAGTTTCTTGCCCTGATTGAACGCCCAGGCATCCGCCTTCTCACTTCCATCCGTACCTGACTTGCAGAAACCTAAATCTGTTCTGACTAGACCTTCATGCTTCATCCATATTTATTTTCCTTCTTTCCAAATCCATCTGCCCTGTTGTTCCAGGAATGTAAAAGCCCTATTTATTACAGTGATTACAAACTGCCTACCAGCGGTGTGCACTAAAAGCCTTACTTTATTTAGAAAAATAGAAAAAGATGCGTGACAACTGAAACAACCTTTTATCTATCAAAGTATCTACAGTGCATGCATTCAACATCTAAGCCATCGTCAAATTAAAAAAATCTAATAAACTAGAGTGGCTGAGTATATAGTATTCCATGTTCTTTAAATCATATTTTTTCCTTTTTGTCAAGTCACAGCTTTATTTGATTTAATTAAAAGTGCAAAGATACCACACCTGAATTACCCCTGTGTTATTACTTATAACCCTTAGAAGCTAAAAAAGCTACATATTGACCAACCTATACATCCTAAATGACCAGTACTGATGAAAACATTAGAAATATATGTTTTTTTTGACATGGGGATAAATTTTCTTTTTGTGAAAATTCTGTACTTTCCCAGTTTAAGTTCTAGCTCCAGTATTTGCTCAAGTAGATGGTGACTGAGCAGGAATCAATTACACCTTTAATCTTTTTCCCATGTAAGAATAATTAACCTTAATTTATAAAATTAACCTAATTATTAAATTAACTAAATGTGCAAATGGTTTAACATCTGTTTTCTTTAAAATTTCTTCCTATGATTTCTTTTCTGAAGTTCCCCCACCTATCTGAGATCATCTTTCTACTTTCACTTATCATTTATCAGTCCCAAACACTTTCGCATCAGTTCAAGTATCTGTATCTGTAGGTTTCGTCGAACCAAATCCTCTTGCTTTCCTGTTGAAGTCCTTACGTTCTTCGTCCTGGCATCTGCGTTTTATCAGCCCCTTTTCAAACACTGCTGATATTTTCGAGAGCGGCTTCTCTGCCGCCTCTTTAAGCTTCCTGGCATCAAAGCGAGGGCTGTACAACAAAATTGGCAGGCGATTGACGAAAGAAGGAACTTCTGCTTGATTGTCTTTAGATTCCTTTTTCTTGTCTGAATCTTTCTTGTTGGAATTGATCTGTTGCATGATTTTTTCTTTGGTAGAGAACATTTGAAAGAGGAGGGCGTCCCACATCTTCAGTGCCTTGGGACCGTCTTTGTTGTCAACCACCTCCTGATTGGCACTTTGTTCTGCTGATGACTTATCATCACCACCTTGATCTATGTTCTCGATACTGCCACTGGAGTCAACCTGAGATTTGGCCTCCGGCTCTGGAAACTGGGGTTCCTCTGGCTCAACGACCATGTGCTTTTTGAGCCGTGTCCATCCGCTGAGCTTACCCTTAAGACCTTTTGGCTTCTTGGCTGCTTTGGGCTCAGTGGGTGAAGGGGGTGTATCTGCTGTAACATTCTTCTTGTCAGCAGTTGAAGATGCAGTTGATGTCGCTGACTTCGTGGAGGGTTCGACTGCTGGGGCTTCCTTCGATGCAGCTGTAGTTTTGGTCCTCAGAACGTCCTTGTCTTTGAGTCCAGTTTTTTGCTGAGATGGCGGTGACGTTCCTCTGTTTGGGGATGGAGCTTTGACTGAGACTGAGGCCTGAGGCAGAGAGGCAGGAGTGGCAGAGTCAATCAAAGCGGCTTTAACTATGGACGGTTTCATGACAGTATCTGTTGCAGGCTTTGCAGGGGAAATGTTCTCTACTGGTAGTGCTGTGGGAGGCTGAACATTACTGCTGTGCGAGCTACTCTGAACCGGATCGGGGGCAGACTTTGAGGAATCTGTTTTTACAACTGAGGGTTTTGTTCCTAAAGTGGCAGAGGAAGGTCTTGATTTTACCTGCTTGTTAGTGAGGACCGAAGCCTCTTTTGTCGTGGGTGGTTTAATGTCTGGTTTTGAAATAGTCTCTGTGATTGACTTAGCAGAACGCTGAACAGTGCCGATAGGTGTATTATTTCGTAGAGGTATAATGGGAGGGTTTATCTGGTCTTTGATAATGACAGGTGTGGGTTTTGTTTCTGTAGTATGGTTTAAAGAGATGGGAGTTTGAGAGGACTGGGGCAAGGTTGGAGTATAGGCTGAAATAGGTGTTTTACACACCCTTGGCTCTGGTAGAGGGGAGGCTCTTGTTGCACCCCAAGGTTTAGTTACTCTAGGAGGGCTAAGTGGGGCTTTAACGTCTCTGGTAGCTTCAGCAAGAGGGCGAATATTTGTAGTAGCGTAGTTATCAATGTGTGAGACGGTTTGAGTGTTTACAGTAGTTTCTGTAGATTTCTTGGTTTCAGTGACAGATTGTTTAAACTGTTTCAGTCCAGTCTGAGAGCTCACAGAGGTTTGAACATTACCCCCAGATATGATTTGACTTGCTACAGTGTGCTTTTCTACACTTATACTAGATATGTTAGCTACGACATAACCAGAGGAAGTTGTTGGCTCAGTCTTAGATACTACAGCATTTTTAGTTTTTGTTGGAGGACTTGCTAAAGATTTATTGACCTGAATTGGCTGGATGAAAGGGGATTGTTCTTTTACATTGGTTTTCGAATTAAATGGTGCAGATGTTGCATCGATGGCTGGCCTTGTTGCAGATTGACTCTCAGGTCTGTCTGATATCAGCTGAGGGCTTTTTGGCGTGACGTGCCTTATGGTTGGGCTAGATGGTACAGTGGTTTTGTTGGCCTGCGCAGTATTAAAAGGTGGTTTAATACTAACTGCAGGGTCTGCCATCATAGGCAAAATAGCTTCTGTATGAAGCTTGTTAGAGACTTTGGTTTCAGTGGCAGGAATATTGTTAACATTGCTGCCCAAACTGGATTTGTTAGACTGAGCAGTTTCTGCAACAGGTTTGCTTTGCTGAACAGGCTCTACACTTCCTCGTTGTCCAAGTGGAACAAGGTCTGTGAAAGACTTGCTGACTGGTAGCAATCCTGCTGGTGGTTTGTTGGACAGTTTGCTTTCACTGCTTGGCGTGTTCAGTACCGTGTTTCCTTTTGAAAGATTAGACGCAGGTCTGGTTTCAGTGTCACCTTTTGTTTGAATGTTTTCTGTTCTAATGGGTAAACTGGGAAGGTGCTCTGTTAGTGTTTTCCCAGTCAATAAACCTATTATTCCATTGGTGGGTTGTGGATACAATTTTGTGTCTACTGTTGAGTTGCTGACTCTGTTAATGTCATTATTATTATAAGTGGGGAGTTTAGGTCCTGTATTAACTTGGGTGGGCAGTATTGCGTCTGCGACAGGGGTGAGACTGGCTCCACGTGCTTGTATGGCCTGTACTATAGTTCTGCTGGACTTTGAGTGGAAACTCTGTATGCTGAAAGGTACATTCTCACTAGGGTTGGTTAGCTTTGGGGGCTCTTTTATGGGCACATTGAAGGTCATAATTGAAGGGGATTTGATGCCTGAAATGTTGGGTGATTTGGTAGCTGGGACAGAAAGGTCTGGTAGTTTGGTTTCTGTGGTAGTGCCCACTAAATTAGTATTAACAGCAGGCGTAGTTGGTACAATTGGTGCTTGAGAGGATCTCAAAGAGAGACCTTCTCCAGGCAAATGGATCTTGTTTCCTATTTTGTTTGTGCTTTGGTCAGCAGCAGATACCGTGCTGGTACCGTACTGTGTGGAACATACCGATGCTGTGACAGGCTCATGTTGCAAAATGGATCCCGTGTTAACAATAACTGGTTCCTTAGAGAATAAATTTGAGATTTGGGGTTCAGTTTTTGTTTTGTCAAGGATACGTTCTGTGTTTGCAGCCACAAATGGCAAAATGTTCCCCAGGTTTGTTTTATTTGGTAGAGTTACCTCCCTGCTTGCTTTTATTTGCTGGCTTACTTCTTCCCTTTGTTTGTGTAAAACAGCTTCAGTAGCTACTTTACTGGGCACTGGTGTTTCTGAAACCAGTCTGGTGGCTTGTTGTATTCCTAAGTTGAATGTACCATTTATGACCGCACTCCCTGAGAATTTGGGCCCTGACTCTGTGGCAACCGTGTTTTTATGGTCAACTAGGTCTTTAACAGGCTTGACAGTGGCGGGGGCATTGAAACCATTGGTTGTTGATGGACTGACTCCACCAGCAGTTTGATAAGACTGGACCGGAGCTGTCTCTACTTGTCCTGACTGTAGTTTTGCAGTTGTGACCTTGGATTCTTCTTTTTTAGGAGTTTTCTTAAGATTACCACCTTTCTCTACGACATATATCCCTTTTCCACTATTCTGTGTTTCTGCATTTGAATCTACTTTCACTGAGGGTAAGGAAGAATTTGAAAGACCATTGCTATTAGTCAGGCATGGAGTCATATTTTGCACTGCCTCTATAGAAAATACTGCCGCTCTTTGTGTGGGTGCCTCACCTGCTTTAAGCATTGGTATTGAAGCCTCAGAGTATGAGGCTTTTGGTGTGGATGCCTCACTTGTGGATTGTTGAATTGATTTCTGTGCCAAGCCAAGGGGAAGCTCAGGTTTTACTGTGTCCACGCTAGATGTTTTAAGTGACTGTATTCCAATACTTGGAGCTTCAGACTGACTTTCCTCAAATGCATCTTTGCTATGTGTGACGATCTGCTCAGCTGGAGGCTCAAAAACCGGCATCGAAGACTGAAGATCTTGATGTCCATTGAGCTGTTTTGTTACATCAGACTTTAAGACTTGCAATCCATCTACATCTACATCTGACTGTGTTTTGTTTGAAGAGGTTTCATCAACCCTGGGGGGTTCAGGGCTGTGATGTGATGCAGTAGTCCTGATCCCACCGTAGGCAGCATACTCAGTTGGAGTAAGCCCATAATATGTTGATCGTGATTTGAGTTTTGAGGTCTCTAATGACATTTGACTCTCCAGTAGTGACGACAAAGACTTCCTTGCATCAACCACTGGAGGACGATAAGGGGGCATTACTGGACTTGGACTTGGTTGAGCTTGCATTGAAGTTACTGGCATGGAGTTGAGATTTGAAGTCTTCGGCGCAGTGGAAAATGATGGAACCTTTGGCAAAGGTGAAGCTTCACTTTCAGAGACTTGGTCTTTTATTACTTGTGGGATAACTGGTTCTAATAGTGTTGCTTTGACCACAGCAGAGTCAGGTGAAGTCATACTTGATGCTAAGTTCTCTCTGGGGTACAGCTCAGTATTGGCAAAGCTTAGATTTATTGCACTTCTTCGTGTATTTTGAACCTCTATCTCTTTGTAATTGCTGGCTTGTTGGATAGGCGTAATGTGGTTATTATCAGTCTGCTTCAGTTCTTCAGTGGCAGCTGGAGGTTTACTAATGCCGCTAGTTTGAATCACTGGTTTGTGTCTTGGAGGCTCGTTGGGAACTGCAGGATCTTGAAGACTTTTGGAAGAGCTGAAAGCAGCAAATAAAAGTGGGTTAGGTTTGGATATTTCAATAAAGGGTGTGGATACTCGAGCTGGTGTACAAGAGGGAGTCTTAGGTCTTCCACTTTGAGTCTTGGACACATTTAGTTTCTGATCAGTTTTCACCACTGTCACAGCTGCTTTCTTTCTGTATACGTCAGACAAAGATGCTCCGTGGTAGGCTGGGTTTATTGCTGAGAGGTCCTGGATAGAAGGAGGTTTAGAGATTTCATAAAATGTTGCCTTTGATGTATAAATCCTGCTTTGTAGGGTGTCAGGCCTTGTCTCTTTCACTGCTTCAACAAGTGATATTTTTGAGGCGGTGATCTCAGGGGACATCTGGCTTGTAACAAAGTTGCCATTACTGATAGGTCTCGCAGGCCAAGATGCAGTCTGACTCTGAGGGTTGTCCTTTGAACTGGCGTTTGTCTCCCTCTGGCTGGGAATAAAAGGGTGTGTCTGAGTGTTTGAAACTGATAGCAGCGCTGGAAGAGGAGGTAGGTCTGCAACCTGAGAAAGTGCCAGGCCTGGGCCACAGTTGGGGGCGGCTGGGGATAGGGTCAGGCTGTGAGTTGATATTTTAGTGCTGGCGTTCGACACAGCAGCTGGAGGGATTGTTGTGACTGACCCATGGGAATTTGGTGTCATGTTTGAATTGAACGTAAAAGGAAGAGGTGGTGCTGGAACCTGCTCAGGTGATGATGGGGGTGGTGAAGCTGAAGGTGGCATCATGAAAGGAGTCACATCATCGAATAAAAAAGAGGAGCACTCATACAGTGGAGCCACCTGCTCATCAGAGGTCTTGATCTGATTTACATTGGACTGAGGGGGGAAGCTGCCAGTTTGGGCGTAGGGGCTGCTCCGAGGATGAGGGAATGCAGATGCAGAGTGATTGTAAAGGGAGTCAAAGGGGAAACCGGATGCTGATGGGTCTGTAACATAGGCTGAATCGGGTGTTTTTGGTGGGCTGGACTGGTCACTGTGCTCGAGGTCTGTGCTTGCTTCGTTGACAGGCGACAAGCAAGAGCGAAAGGGGACGGGCGTCTGAGAGAGGCTGCCTTTTTTCTTGGCTCTCTTCTTCTTGAGTTTCTGAAGCCTCGCGTTGTCTTTGCCTGGTTTTGGCAGTAAGGGCGGAGGATACTGCTGGGAAAGGTCAGGCTCCAGCCCGTTCGTGTAACCAACTTCCATCAGCATTTTCAGACTCCTGCAAGAAAGACAAGACACATCGGTCTTTGTATCTTAAACCAAAAAACTACCTGCATAATAACAGCAAAGTAGACGCAAACAAATTCAAATTATTCATCAAAAAACTCTGTCATTTTAAGTTGGTTTCATCATGTTTGCTTGATAACAAAACAAATGCTGCTAACATCATTTGTAGTCAATACTAATAATGAATCAAAGTTTCCCATAAAAAGAAAAGCAGAGCCACGATCCACCTAAACGAGGAGGTTACACATCACATTGCTGTTTTGGCGTTTGCTTTTATGGCTACAGAAATAGATTATTAAGACATCAGCAGAAATCTGATGAAATGCAGTTTGCATGGCGTGATGTTCTCAGTCACTAAGCAGTTGGAAATGTTTTGAGAGTTTTGAAGACAATGAAGAAGCACTGCCAGTCTTTGTGTTGATCATATACAGGTACAGTTTGGATACTTTGGGTGCATATTCCATATTGTGAGGGGCTCTTTACATGGGTGTAATATGGTCTCAATATAAAATATAAAATGCAAGCCTCTTTCAAAAATCATCCAAGGCACACTGTAGTGGTGCTGCTGACAATAACCCTGACGGAGACCTGTTTAGGCCAGAATGCAGTGATAATTTAAAATATATTCTGCTATGTAAAATAAAGGCATTTTAATTTTGCACAGTTTTAATTTACAATTTGACTTGGATTGTTTTTGAAGGATTTGCATTTTTTATTTTATTGACCATATTCCAACCGTGCAAACACCTTCCAGAAGATGTTAAAGTTCTGTTCCGATACAGAGTCCAGAAAGTGCATTTTTAATGCCAGATATCTCAGCGGCTGGCCAAAAAAATCACTGAGGGGCTTGTTGCGTGTGACTTGTTGGCCGACTATTCCTACTGCTTCACCTTTTTCTTGCACATTTCAGTCAGCATTGCAGTGTAGTGTCAGCTTTTAAAGAAACTGTAGAATATTCCACATTATGAGTATCATTAAAATTTTTAATGACATTTACACTAATCAAAACTGCTCTCACTTTTCCAACTATTTCTACTACCTCACCTTCTTTTTCCACACTCAAGCCAGCATCGCAGTGTAGCGTCAGTTTTTTAAACAATCTAAAATATTCCACATCCTTCATACATTAATAATATTATTCAACATTCAAATCGAGCATTGCAGTGTAGTGTCAGCTTTTTAAAAAACCATGACATATTCCACGTCTCATTCAACTATTCATTGACATTCATACACATTAAAGCCAGCATTGCAGAGTAGCGCAAGCTTTTCAAACAACCTTCAAATATTCCTCATCATTCATACATGCACGGTATTTTTCAACGTTTCAAGCGAGCATTGCAGTGTAGCGTCAGCTATTCAGCTTGAGCATTCACACCTGCAATTTCTTCAGAAATTGAATGTCTCTAGTTGTTGTTGTTGTTGTTGTTATTAATAACAGCTATAATAGAAATTTGATTCAGGTATTTAATTGTCTGTATGTGATGGATATACATATTGATAATAGGCTGTTTCCTTTCTTTTCAGCTGGACAGTTCTATGAAGATTTGTGAAAACATGCTGGACATTAAATTTTGGATTCTGAATTAAAAAAATCTTTCTACAACTTCACCATTTTCTGTACTTTAAGCTTTAGGCCGGAAATGTGCTTAAATCCTGTTGTAATGACAAATTTCTTGTTGACACTTTGGTTGTTATTTTACAAAAGGTAGTGAGGCAAATAGTCTTTTGTTCTTTGCAGGTATTCATTGTATCCTGTGAATAATCATCTCAGCTGTGGTAAATCTTTTAATATGATAAAATAACTTCAATTAAACACATTCCTGATGTTTGGTTTCTCAGTGCTTTAGCTCTTAGAGAGTTTCTGTTTGTGTCTTTGTCGTTTACCGTGAAGGCGAGCTCACTGTCTTCACCGTGTCCCCGGTATAGTGTATTCAGCTGCTTCCCAACTGCACTGATTTAACCCGTGCTAATAGCTCTGAGACAAGTCTGCAGCTGGCTTTGGAAAACTATGAGCTCTCATGACAACGGGCTCATTAGCAGGTTTCAAAATTCTTAATTGGGTCCTGAAGATGCTGCATGGCTACAAGGAGCGTCACTCTTGGAAATAGAAAGGCACGTAAAGCTGTTGCTTATGGCGAGGCTGCTTTGAAATGATGACAAACTACTTATGAAAATAGTCTCTCAAGGAGACTGTCGGATTTAAAAATGACCTCTGGAGGAAATAAAAGTAAACCCAAAGAGAGATGATTGACACATACAGGAGGGTGAGCAGGTTCATGCAGGGAGGAGGGGTGGCAGCATTTAGCTACTGTTCATAAGCAAAGAAACTTAAAACGTGAGCTGCAGTAAATCAGAGCCAAATTCCTGGGACATTAGCATTACAAGCTAACAATAAGACGGAGGTCAAAGGTCAGAAGCATAATTAACTGACAATAAATGCAACATGCACCCAGGATTATATAAGACAAACATGTTTAGTTTACCAGTTTGAGCTGAACAATATCTCAAACCATCATTAATATTTAAATGTGACTGACATTTTACAGCTGTTTGTTTTGTCTACTTTGCAATATGCTTTCACTGAGTCGTCTCGAGGCGCAACATGAGCTGAATTGTTCCCTCTCTGTCTGAATATTAGAGTGGCGCTTTGGGGTGACACTAGAAAAGGTCTATGGTCTAATTTTAGCCTGAGAGAAATAAGAGCAAACATCCTGACACCCAGCACCTGCTGCCTGCTGTCCTGTACTCACACAAACAGCCTCAGTCTGCTGGAAATCAATCCGCGCCCAAATCCTCTCAGAGCTGCGCTGACTGCGAGCTTAGCTTCGTGTTTCGGAGCGATGATTATCATAAATTTTTATATATGTCATGTTATCACCAGTTTGGTCTGAGAGGAGCAGGAGAATCATACCCAATGGGATATTTCCTGCAAGTCTCACAATCTGTGTTTTGAATATTTAAAGTAGCTGCAGCGCAGAAATACCTCCCTGTGTAGAAATTCAAACACTCTGAGATGTCTGACTGGTTTTGAGCAAATGTTTAACACAAATCCCTGTTGTCAGAGCGACTCCTGCAGTCACAGTGACAAGGAGGGCAGCTGACACATGAGAAGCCCCCCTTTTAAGGCTCTGGGGTTGGATATCTGGGAGGCTTCCACTTCAGCAGCTCAAAAGAGGAAAGTATAAGATTAGCTTTGTGATAAAACTGTGCCATGACCTCAATCTATGTAGCTTTAAAGAGCACGATATGAAACAAAATGGAGGACGAGCTCTTAATTAATCATTAGGTTGTTAACGTGTGAATCTGACTCTTACCTGAAGTGGAACTAGGTGTTGCTTGTGTTGTGCTGGACAGCCTGCAGAGCAAACAGTCAGTGTAAGAAGGGAGCTACAAGGACAATTCATTCATTTACAACTGAAAGTATATAACCAGGCTAAGAATAAAAAAGGTATCATTAATGTGCTGGTGTGCAGGGTTTGTTAATGACTGACTCATGCTTATATGTATCTGTCATGGCACCAGACTGTGCAGAAACATACAACATGGTAAACACTGCTCTGCAAGCTCTTCCTCTCAATGTCTGATATGCATCATGCGTTTAAGATTTCAGATCGTGCACGTGCTTCTATCAAATCCTATGCAGCATTTGCAGGTTAGCACCCGGCCGACAGGTCAGGACCACTCTGCAGTACCACCACCAGCTTGTCAATCAACAGACACTGAGTTTGACTGGTTTACCTTGGGCGAGCGGCTGTCGGGACAAACTGCTCTCTGCTCTGTTAATCCCGGCTCAGAGTGCCACAGGGCCACACATCCTGAAGTGAACTGAAGCCTTAGGGAGCGAGCCACCGTGCCCGTGGCCACTCCAAAAATAAAACTGTTGCCTTCAGTGTGTGTTGCAGGGGCAGATGGGGGTTTCCAGGCCACCTGAGATGGCTGAGGTGCAGCCCCTACAGGCGGTCGGCAGACACCTCCACCTGAGGGAAGGTGGTTGTTTTTGTCAGCTCAGCAGACCAGTGGGAAGAAATCCAGTTTACAATCAGGACATGGCCCTGTGACTGACATCAGCAAGGCTGAGCTCGGTGGTATTTTTTACCCAGCTGTTATCAAAGTGTTGTTTACCAATACAACCTCAATGTCACCTTCAGCTTAAATTAGCTTAATCAGGCATTCAAAGACTGTGATGAGGCTCCATTTACAAAAGAAAAGTAATTTTTTCTGTCAGGTTTGACCAACGTTATTTTTTGTTTCCTGATAGAGTTGATTTATGCTGCATTCAAATGATGTCATTTAAGTGGACAAGAGCAGGAAGGTAAAATTAGGCTGCAGCGGTGATGGTAGACCGCACTGCCATCCAGAGTTAAAAGATTTGGTAACACTTTGGAATAGGGTACACATTAAGAATAGGTACTCATTCGTACTTCATTAGTTCTTTAGTTTTTGTGTACCTTATCGTAAAGTGTTACCTACAATTTTAACTTTTTGCCAAACTCCCCAATGAATTTACAAGTTGATGTTACAAAGCTCCGTCACACAAGTAAAAACACGAACAATCTGGATATTTACTGGACATTATTAGAGTGATTGCATAAGATAATAAACACAAAAATATTTTATTTAATATATTTTATTCCATTCTTTGGAAACAATATGATATCACCATGGCAACATGTCCTTGTGTGTTTTGTTTTGCTGTCCTGCCGTTCTGTCAGACTGTTTGTTTTTCCCTGTTGCCTAGACCAGTGGTTCCCAACTGGTGGGTCACGGTCCAAAAGTGGGTCCATTCAGAATTGACTGCAAGTGACTTGCAAGCGTGTCAAGTTTGTAAAAAACACACTTTATTTTTAAGTACAGTGAATTTCTGGTACAGAGCTTTTATTCTGAAGAGGTGTTTCCTGCTGTAGAGTGAGTGACTAATAAACAGGTACTTAACAGAGACAGCAAACTAGCTCGATGACATGGCCAAACGTTAGTATTACACTGAATGTAATAAACTGTGTGGACCTTGAACTAATGACAAAGGAGAAATCTGGACCCTGTGGCTGGACCATTTGGGAACCACTGGTCTAAATAGCAACGTCCGTATGCCATCTACTGTCTGCCTGATTTCATGTGAATGCAGCATTCTGCGTCTTTTTATTGGTAGAAAAAGAAGATTTATGACTTTAAGGTCCGTAATGTTTGACACATCTTGTGGCAAAGATGCAACAAAACCTAAAGTTTTTCAAAACCAAAGCTGTGGGTTTAGTATTTTAATAAGGTTTGGGTTGAAGGACGGTGAACCTATCCTTTACCTAACACCCGGACTGTGTGTAGCTGTGATTTGACTACACCCGCAGTGCCTGTTAACTGCTGCGATTAACACATGTTGCCATGCGGCGCCTGTACTGTAAATCAAGTGTCGCTTTACCTCGTAAAACTTTACTTCCTCCTGTGGATTTTATTTCCACGAGGTAGGTTGAGGAAGTGGCGAAGGAGTAGTCTGCTCATCTGCCTTTGGGCAAGGCATGAACACTACTGAAACACAAATGCATTTCCTGTGGAAAGTTCTTGTGGATGCTGAATGCTGAAATTAATTCAAAACCATGGCTGCAGAGATAGCAGTAATAGTTGTGTTACAATAACAGTAGTAGTAGTACTGTAGCAGCAGCAGTAGAAGAAGGACTAGTACTCTTTGTAGTTGTGGTAGTAGTAGAAGAAGTAGTAGTGGTACAAGTAGTAGCAGTAGCTGTGTTAGAACAGCAGTAATTGTAAGAGTAGTATTAGCAGAAGTAGTAGTTGTTGTTTTAGTAAAAGCAGTAGTAGTAGCAGTACTAACAGTAGTTGTGGTAGCAGCAGTTGTAGTAGCAGTAGTTCATACTTTAAAAAAGTGACATTTGAATGGTTTCTGTAGCTGAAAGTATGTAGTAGTAATTCATAAAAACAAAATTACAGGAGTTAGCAGCAGGAGTAAAAGTAGTAGAAGCAGTGCTACTAGAAGTAGTAGAAGAAGTAGCAGTAGCTGTAGTAGTCATAGAAGTAGTAATTGTACTACTTGTACTCTTAGTAGTAATACTAGTAGTAGTAGCAGCAGCAGTGTCCTCCACATATATCTCTGGCTGCTGCTCAAACAGCACAGATGATCACTGACTCTGTTGTTGTTGCACTAAAGCCTCCGACCACCAGAGGCAGTGTTGTGCAGCACTGAGCAGCAGCAGCTCTCCTGTCAGTGACCCCTCTGTTAAACTGTTGATAGGTTAGTCAGCTGTTGGTGAACCAGCTGGTATCTCAGTTAATTAATGAATTAACACCAACAAATCTGAGAGCACCCTCTCAGGTCCAAGATGTCCCTCCTCTGCTTTAAACGTCCAGCTCTGTTGATTAAAAGAGGATCCTGTGCAACAGTAAGAACACTTTTATGAACTCTAATGTTCCTTTCTGTCAAGTTAACGATCATATTAATGATAGACATGTTTTACTGTGTTCAGTGTCTTATTGTATGAATTGATTTTGGCCACGAGCTAAAACAAGCTGACAGAGAAACAACCACCATGCTGCCACCATGTCACAAAGCTGTTACAGGATATAGCTGGTTAGCAAACACTTAGCAACATTAGCTCACATTAGAGGCTGTTTGTGGCCACCTGATGAACTTTAGTGCAATATTCACTCTCTTTGTAGCTCTAGTTTGGTCTTAGTAACAACAGCATTAATTAAAACTTGCTGCAATGGAGCAGTGAAGTCTCATGAAAGCTACAACTACTCAGCTACCAGCTGACTGTAACCAGTGGAGTTCATTCAGGTGTTCAGCTTGGTCATTACAACCTGACACCTCTCACTGTTACTCTGCTTTAATCCTCATGTCAACACAGCTCCCCTCACCCACTGTTGATGTTTATGTCTGTTAATGAGCTGCTCAGGTTCATTAATCCAGACAGATTTAACCAGTTAAAGGGGAACTATTATGCTTTTCCTCTTTTCTGACCTATAAATGTTACAATGTGAGATACTCGTGTTAAACGATGCCACAGCGTCAAATAATGAGGTTTATGCATTTGGAGGTGAGCCCTTCAAGCTGTTTAGGATGGCTCTGCACGCTGTGTTTTACTGTGTTTTTTTTAACAGAGTAGTCTCATTGACGTCAATGCATGCCGGACTTACTTATATGGGCATGCCCAGGAATATGCCACAGAGGTAAACAGGTAATGACAACAACAAGCTACGGCTAACGGCTAACGTTACTTAGCATTCAGAGACGTCTTGAAGTAACCTCTGTACTTGAGAAACTTCAGGCTGTCCTGTCTCTATCTCCGGATCGGATTCAGGATCCAACACATGCGGCTGTATTTCAAAAGTTGATGTTTTCAAAAGTGAAATTCTCTCAACTTCCACATCGGCAAAATAAGGAAGTGGGGCTCGCAGCGCTCAGCAGCCCTTCAGAAGTCCTCGGGAGTGTGACCAATCACAGCGGAGAGGGCTCGGGGCCGGGACGGTGGAGTAAATGAAACAGACCGTTTTCGTGGGATGCGGGAAATATAAGGAAGTGATGCAGCGAGAGACACAGCATCCCAAAGATCTATAAAGCTTTCAGTGCAGGTAATCGTGTGTAGCTGCTCTACAGGAGTCCAGTAATCAAATATAAAGGCCCGAAAATGAGTATAATAGGTCCTCTTTAATGTAAATGGTCAGCTCCAGAGATGGAGGTTTGCGGTCTGCACCTAGCATGTGGCTAGATTTCCGCAACCAAAGCACTGTGGTTGTGGTTAACATGTCCTGCCTCATGCTTCAAGTAACTGACTGTTTACATGCGTGCTAATATTCTACTATTACTGTCAATATGATAGTATTCAGATTTTATAAATAAATGTCTACTATTAAGACATGTGGGATGTACAGATATTACTCGTGTTTTAGGAGCATTCTTTGGACCTGTGTACAGCACATTTGGAATATACATCTCAATTGTGGTTTTCATCGCCGTTTGTGAAACCTGGCCTCTTGCATGTTTACAGTCAGCACTTGGCATTGTTCACAAATGCCAGGCTGTGGGGTAGGAATTCATGTCCAAAAGAAAAGGCCACATTTATGGTCTGAAGGAGAAACACATCTACTTCAAACATTTTTCGTAATAAGGCCAAAAACCAAGCAGCAACCTCTGAGGCTGAAAAATGAAGCCAACACAGAACTGCCAAAAGCTGCAGTTCTTTGAATGGCCAATCGAGGCTGGCTCCAAAAGTGTGTAAATCCCCACAGACCCTCATGTTAAAATGCCCAACTTTACAGCGGAATAAACATGTTTACAGCCTGGTAAAATGGTTGTTGTCTCTATAGCTATTTTTCCCCTTCATTACAGCTGAACAGGGTGTTGACTTTTATACAACTCCCACATTAGCGTCTTATGAAGGCTTTAAGTTATGCATCGGGGTGCAGCCTGTCTGCCGATGGCATCCTCAGCTTCCCAGTCAGATCCACCCCTCGCTGCTCCACAGCTTCATCCTCTCATCCAAATATGGTCACTCCTGGCTCCAAAAAACCAAGATGGTGACAGGGGAAATACCAAACTTGAAGCTTCAGAACAGGAGTCCACAAATCACAAGGTGATGTCACAGTAGCTATGTCCAGTCAATGGCAAAAAATTGAATATTGTGTGTATGTGTAACGTCACAGATGACTTTTCTGATATTAAACCAATATTGCTTTCCTTAACCTTCAACCCTGAAGTGTTTTTAGAGCCTAAACATAACCATAACAGGCATGAGTCATGCTGCTAGAACAGATATACTGCACAAACTAATGTTTAAGGGGGGAAAGAAATATGTTTTCATTCAACATTTGTTTACAGATTGTGACTCTGCAGGTATGTTTATTAATTATGTTATTTACATTTTCTGATCTGACAACATTATTTTGACAGGATAACATAGTTGTTCCTAAACATTTACATGATATTTAAGGATTATTTATAGTTAAAGTTTGGCACAAAAATATGGGATGCCATTTTAGTCAATATTGAAATAATACATAAATAAAAAAATGCCTATAAATACGTCTATGAAATAAATCCTAAAATAAATAAGAGAGGTGATAAATATATGCATATATAAATAGCCTAGATGTAAATATTAATATCAGTGACTCAATATAATTTAATAAGTGAATAAATAAATACCAGTAGGTTTTTATTTTTAAAAAAGGATTATTTTCAAAGGACTACTTTTATTTATTTCAGGGTATTTTTATATGTAATTTCATAAACAGTAACTTTATTAAAAAAAAAATAAAATCCCTGCCGCATCATCATACTTTCTGTTACTTTCTGTTATGCAGGTTAGGCCCTGACTGTGTGTGAGTTGCTACAGTCATTTACTGAATGTCCCGGCGAAGTACTCACCTAGCAGCAGAAAGTGAGGCGGAGGGACTGCGGGGTACGCTAGCTAATTCTTGTCTCATCTGTGGTCTGATAAACATTAAATTATTCAAATACAGTGCCTTATATCATAAATCCAGGGTCCCCGGTGCTGAAAAATATCCTAGAAGAAACACTGACATGTGAAAAATATCCTGTTACTGTGGTGTATTGTAGCTTGCTTGCTATTGCCGCTGAATTGCTAGCCAGTAATGTCGCTTTCTTGAGTGGATAGTGTCAGCTTATTCATCCCGACTCTGGCGGGGAGATCCAGGTTTCGGAAATGTGTTTATTGCCTCATTTATTTATATCAGGACTTATTTATTTATTTTTTAATGCTGAGGAAAGGAGGAGGGTAGAAGGGAACTATGGTGATTAGGTTTTTTAGGTTTGTTTTAAAGGTAAACATTTGTGCTCTTAACCTTTCGCTGAAACAACTTGTTTTTCTTGGGAGAACAGTTTCAATACTGCATGCATAATTGTAGTAATCAGCTGTTTTGTAATGAGTTCTCATGGTTTTGTCTGATGATGCCAAAGTCACCAAAGTGATTTAGAAAATCTGATGTGATATGTAATAATATTTTGTCAATGCAGATTGGCTATTACGCCGTCACATGACAACAAAGCCCCTTTCAGAGTTAAGTAGCAAAGCTGTCTGCTGATGTGAAGTAAAAAAAAAGGGGGGGGGATTAGCTCTGACTGGGCCAGGAGACCTCACTTCGACTACACATCTCACCCGACCAGCCTGAACCCAAATGTTATTGCTAAATTTAAGACCTATTGGAGCGAGTAAGCTACGAAAACCTTAAGGTCCACACCACCAACACACAGGCCAAGTCTGAATATTTATTATTGTGTGAGTATTGAATTTATAAGAAGGCGCATTATCTATAACACCAAAATCTACGAGCAAGCTCAGGTTTCACTGAGAAAAACAACCTATATACTTCATATACCTTATTAAACAGGCTGTTGTGTGTTGGTATTGCTTCAGAAAACTGACTGATCAGTAGTGGGCATTGTGTTTTTAGTCCTGTTCTATTATTGTTCTAATATTCTGTTACTCTGCACTGACTGATTGACTGACTGGTTGATGACGTGTTTGGCACTCACACACACATGTACACACGCACACACACACACACACACACTTTCCCTCCATTGTCTGGATGCCAAGCTGATGTGTAACCCCCCCTCTCAGCCTTCTATCACTGTAAATTTAGCAACAGAAGCTTCTCAGCTGCTCCTTTCCAAAACCTGAGCCCTCCTCTTCCATCCACAGTATTTCATCCATCTCCTTCTCCAGGGTCATGCCAGCCTCCCCCCTCTGGTCCCCATCTTTTCCACACATAAACATCTACACTACACACACACCTCACTCTCATCCCGCAGCCAATAAGGACCTGATGAGCTCAAGTATCACTATAACACAAGGACTTATTCTCTGAGCCGAGCCTGCAGATTCTTACAGACCTTCATCTTCATCGTCCGAGGAGCTTCTCTCCCTCTCTGAGGTAAGACCGCCACTGACCTAACCTAACCTGAAATCACTTGTCCCACCTAAACTACATTTCTGACTTTATTTTTTTCTCCTTTTTAGCGAAAACCATCTGATAATAGATTGTGTTGCATTTGTGTGCAGCAGGAAAAAAGAGCCTCAGGTGTTGTAAGAGAAAACTCTGTTCAACACTGCAGGCTGTAACCTCAGAGGGGACGTTTGAAATAGTCGAAGACATGTTGCGCTGCATGTCAAACATGTGTAGTTTATGTTTGGGATGGTTAACAGTCTGGCTCCAGAGCAGGACTCCAGTTTCTTGAAACCAGATCGATATAACAGATTCGTACAAATGACACTTTATTTAATTGAGTCATGCCGTTTGCGTACCTTTAAAGGACACAGATCCTCATTTAAAATGATTGAGTAAAATTTAAGAGCTCTGGCGCGAAATAGAAGAGTAGTTTTAGGTAACCAAAGACGTATAAAGTTCTGTGATATACTGCCAAATGTTCTGTGAAATAAGAGCAGTTTGCACCTTCAGTTAATATGATATTGAGGCGCTCAGCTGCAAATTGCTGCTATAAATGGAGTTTACTGTTTCATCTCTTTAAATTAGTTTCTGGCAGTTTTTTAAGTTATATCCATCTCCAAATAGAAAAGCTGCCACATTGGCACTGAAGTTTGGCATTCAGTGCAAACTGTAACTTGCTGAATTGTCCAATATGAACGTTATTCCCGCTACAGTGGTGGTAGCTTGGTTCGGCTCATAGATAAGTTTTCGCACCACTAAACTGTAGTGCCTATCTGCGGTCTTATGCCTCAAACAAAGACTGATTCTTTGAATGAAGTCTGAAACCACACAGAGTTTATTTTCCGATTTACTTATGCTATATTTTTGACACTGCGTTGATTGAAATCTGGCGTATTTTTTATCTTTGTTTCCTGTCTGTTCTGTTTGTGTAAATTTGATCTTCCCCTCTACGTTTTACGAGACGAATGTAAGTCCAAAAACCTTGTTCTACATGCGCAGATGCCGCGCTGTCCGATTTTTGGTTTAAGTTCGTCTGCAGTCCCTTTTTTCTCTTTCAAAAATGTCCATTATACTTCTATATATTTATATATTACAGAACTTGAAAGATTCTCCTCCTCTAACCTCTTGTCAGTACGCTGAACTTTAAGCTTGAACTTGAAACACTCATATAGCCATCATGGTTGACCCGAGAACCAGGCCAGCATCTTAGAGATCTAAGGTTTTGAGATAGTGATGACACATAAGGCCTGTTTACTCCCAGAAGTGAAATACACGTCCGTCACCAGACTGATATATCGGCCTATAAATTAATCTCATATTGCCATTTCAATCTAAATCTGCTTTCGATTGGCTCAGGGTGTGATCCTCCACTGTCGCCTCACCTGTTTTATCAGTCTTTGACTTTCAGCGCCAAGTTTTAATTTCAGAGAGACTCAGAAACACTTTGCAGCATTCAGTGTCCTCATACTGAAGAAATGAAGTGACCACCCACTAAATATACAGAGTGCTGAAGTGTCGGCATGTACTGAGTGAATGCTGGACACACAGAGGTGAGGCCGCTGTCAGCTGTAAGTCGATCAAAGCGCTAGTTTGCTGGAGGTGGATGCTGATTGGCTGTGTGAGTGCCGAGGATCCTCCCGCTGGACCGAGCCGGGGGATTAAAGCAACTATTTGGACACCGTTCCTCAGCTGATGGGTAGAAATATGATCCAGGACTAATCCCCCGAGTCCTCTGCAGCTGTGCTCACTACTAAGTGTGAAGGAGTCATCCAAAGACACTTTATATATATATATATGTATATATATATCAAATATAGTATATAGAATATACAGTGAGCAGAAATCCAACCAAATGGTCTCCGTCAGAGCTGCTCTTTGTCCCCCTTTGGACTTTGAAATGATGCTTCATGGGGTCAGCAAGGACTCGGGAGGATTAGAGGGGTATTTCCTCTATATAGGAGCTTGGCATTTCTTTATGAACTGTGAAAGCTGGTGTTGAATTCAGGAAAGAGGCTGTCGTCGTAAATCACACAAGTTTTGACTGGCTGTCTGCACCAACAGTGAAGTACATTTGGGCCCAATCCCATTTCTTATTTTTACCTCTACCCCTTGTTTTTGAGTGTCACCTTGCCCCTCGCAGCAGAGTTAAAAGAGGTAGTGGCTGAAAATTTTCCTGCTGAAATTGGACAAACCTCCAAGACCCTGAAATGTCATCCATATTCTGGTGTTTACGTAAACAGAAACGACAAATGCTGTCGAACATTGTGAATACGCTGTCTTCTGCTGTAGTGATTTCTTTAGTGTGAGCTATAGACAGACTTGTTTGGCTATCAGGATGCTCACGATTCACTCACAACCTAAGTTTCACACCATCAATCGATCAAAGAAGTCATTAAATAAAATGGAACACTGCTCATCACCAGGCAACTAGCGGTACTCTGTAGGCTAAAGTTAGCAACCCCGGCTCCTACCCTGAATTTCCCAAACAGTGGAACTACAACTCCCGAGTCTGTCATGTGATGCTACTGGGCCCCAAAAGACTTCTTCCCATGGACTCAAATTTGGAAAGAGACGTCTTTAAATCAGTGAATACATTTTCTTTGAGTGTCCCAACCCAATCCATTTGGTCCGATAACCTTTCGGATGTCTACATGAGCCGCATGATTAAATAATTTCTATCCCCAAAATAGCGAAGCGCTAAACTGGATGTAGCCAGCTTGGTGAAAGTGTCAAGTGCCCTGCTTCATGGGCCCAATGATGTGGAAGCAGGGTAATTTCATACTGCGGAAATCTAGTTGGTTTCAACAAGTGCAGCAACTTCCTTGCTAAACTTCAGTTAAATGTCGGGCGCCATTTGCAGTCTAACGGAGAGACAAGACATCGGCACACTAGCAATTTTTTGTCATACATGATATAAAGAAAAGGACCACAATACACTGTAACATGATGGTTATCGTAGTTTGTTTTTTTAAAAATCTATATTAATGAAAAAAAAACTTGTGGGTGTCTTTTGCTGCTCGTTCAGCCTTCTTGCTGATGGTTTCTCATAAGACTCGGTTTGAAGTGCGTCTCTGAAAAACCTCAGTTTGCAGGGCCAAGTAACCTGAACACTTTGCCCTATCTCTCTGTCCCAACAAGAATTAGGACACCCTATCCCTAGATGTGAACGTGCGAAACAGAGGGTTACAGGCTGAGTGGTAGGGGCGAGGGGTGTCTAGGGATTGTGCCCTGATCTATACAGGGTGCCTGAAGTTGAATAATGTCACAGACGCTTACCTCGTGTGTATCTAATCACACAACCATGTCATGTTTGATATGTCCAACTGTTGGGACATCTGCCTCCTCTCCAGTACAACAGGCCTTCCTCCCAGCGGACATTTTGACTTGTCGTAGTAGGAAAAGCACAGGTGTTAATAATAACACTAACAATGGCTTTGTTCTGCTCGAGTGTCCCAGTGAGAGGGACAGCGAGCCAACATGCACAATACCAGGAACCTGAAATCAAAGCGGCTAAATAGAGTTCAGCCATCGTTAATTTTATTATTAACACCTGTGCTTTTCCGACCGTGAAGCGTCACAATGTCTTCTGTAAAAAAGACCCTTGGAGGTGAATGGAATTTAATTTGTGGTGCTCACAGCGTCGGAAAAAATAGTTTAAAAAACCTCTTGGGCTCCGTCCGAAACCACTCCCCAGTTACTAAAGTTCAAAGTTATTAATTGTCAGATGAACAGGAAGTGTAAGAGCAGTTGCTGCCATTGAAAAACTTGGGTCATAGACTCCCTCTAACAATGCAAATAAAAATTACTCTCTGCCAACAATCCCACAATGCAATGTGTCATATTACCTGTCAGCAGTGAAGTCAAACATTGATGATTCACAAGTGTCTGAAATCTCAATTTGATGTTCACCGGTGATTAAACTATTTCATGTACATCAGAGAGAGCAGTGAATGAGTGAACAAGGGAGTGATTTAGGGCACAGTATGGGCAACATCACAGGCCTTACTGTGAACAAATTTAATTTGAACTACTTTCTAGTGAAGAAAAAGCTCCTCTGAGAGCTGTTGACAGTGATGTCTGTTGATTATTTAGGATAGAAGGTTCTTTTTTAACAGTAATTTTCGGTTTTGTGAGCACAACAAGCAAAGAAGAGAAAGATATCCCAGATTCTGGGCTAATAAAACCAAAATTATCTATGTAGCAGCGTAGAGGTAGAGGTGAGTTAAGAAAACTCTTATCTATGTACACTGACTCTTTAATGTTGTGTCCCTTACACAGTGTCATTTAAACATGAGTCATAATGTCCGAAATTAAAGTGACGGCACCAAATCAATGAGAAAGATGGAAATATTATTTTAGATAGAAATATTATTTTAGCTAAAAATGGCGGCGTGACACAAGTGGTGATGATGTGTGTTGGATCCTGGATTTGGATCCTGTAAAGACGCTAACACCTCCCAACCAGCTGAGTCAACAGTTCTGGATGAGATGTTTGGGACAAGTGAGATAATGCTTCAACGAGGACAAATTCAATATGCTGCAACTCTCTGATCTGGGGAGAAGGCAGTCAGGCCTTTTACTCAAGTTAAAGTAGCAATACCGCAAAGAAACACTGAATTATGGGTAAAAGTTTTGCTTTCAAAACCTTACTCAAGTAAAAATTCAGAAGTAGTGGCTGCAAAATGTACTTTAAGCATCAATAGTAAAAGATTATTATGCAAAATGACTTTAGTTGACTGTTATGTTTATAATAAACTGTATAATATTGGAATATAACTAAGTCATTTTAATGTTGTCTACATAAAGCTAATTTTAACAACTGTATATGTCGTTTGGTAGTTTGAAGGTCCAGGATTTAGGGGGATATATCAGCAGAGATGGAATACAATATTCATAACAATGTTACCTGTGACTAACAATTGTTGTGTTTCCGTTGCCTTAGAATGAGCCGTTTGTATTTACATATGGAGCACGTCCTCCCTCACAGAGTCTGCCATGTTGTTTCTACAGAAGCCCAGGACAGACAAACCAAACACTGGCTCTAGATAGAGCCTTTACATTTTCTTATTTTCTCTTCAGAAATCACAGTTCACTTACACGTTCGGCACATGGGAGAAGTTTCAGTTGGTTGCAATCTGCTACCTCACCACTAGATGCCACTAAATCCCACACACTAGACCTTCAATCTAAAACAACGCATACTTTATAAACCAATCATGTTTTATTTATAAAATCTTGAACTGATAAGTAACTAGTACTTGTTCTATATTACAAATGCACATTCTACGACAGCGGCAGTCACCTCACAGACGTATTTTTCCTCATTGTAAAGAAGCATTTCAAGTGTTTCTAAACACAGCACGAGTTATTCTCAACAGGTGCAACTGGGAACAAAACACGCATCCAAAATTAACCAGAAATGGACACATGATTAGAAATGGTTGAATCTTTAGCTTTAGCGGTGCAGTCAACCAAATGTTATAAGCTCTGTTTTTGTTTTTTAATCAGATGTTTCTTACCAAGATGTTAATTTGGATCATTGGGGTCCAAGTTAGCTTCTTTCTTTAAGGGATTAGTTTTGGGATAGACAGAGATCAGCACAACTGGTTTCAATCATCCCATCCAACTCTTAGCAAGAAAGCGAATCAGCCTAAATGTATTTCCTGTAGGTTTTTTTTTTTTTTTAGGTCTTTTTTAAATAAAAAAAAAAACAGATTTCTAGTTTAATATAAACAACAGGTTATTTCACCAGGATAGATGCCTCTGTGAGGATCAAACTTTTAACCTTTTCATATCAACACAGTCTCTGCGCTGTTATTTCAACCCTGTGAACTCATCAGGCTCTTTGTCTTCTCCCACAGGTGTGAAGTCTGCTGTCGCCATGTCTGACACTGAGGAACTGTAAGTGTCAACAACAACACGCCCGGCTGTCTGGTGTCGTTTCATCAGTTTCAACTATCACCATACTGATGTAGAAAAGTCAGCTGGGATTGTATGTTTAATTGATTTTTAAATGTGTTTTCTTTCATATTTCAGGGATCAGGTCGAGGGTAAGTGACAGCCACTCAGTTTGTTTTATTTCTTATTTATGTCCGTTAAATATACAAACAAAACAAGCAGCTATATGACTTATGGATTAATTCAAAATTATGACATAAAATGCTTTAAGTAAAATTATTTTACTGACTTTGAAATGCTCTGTGTCCACACAGGCTTGGATGCGAATGTTTATCTAATCATAATCATTCTATTATAAGACTAAAATGTCTCAGAATTTATTGGAATTATGCCTTAAATGCGTTGCTAATATACTCTATATTAACACATTTTACTATATATTTTGAATACATTTGGATAAAGATATTGTAAATGTATGTCACATATAAATGTTTTAATACAAACTTAATTGGACTTTTTGAAATTTAAATTTATGTCAAGGTCATCTTAAAGATATTTAATTTTTGATTTAGAAATGACACCGTGTTATATTTGTTTTTGTTGTCTCACCTTGTTTTTCCCAAACTGAAGAGGAGGAAGGTAAAGACGACTGAATCGAATCCATATTTAAGACTTTTCCTCCACTGCACTAATTTGACAGCTGCCTGATTTCACCCTTAATTTGAAATGTTTGACGCTGGCACCTGCTCTTCGCACAGGACGTACTGGCATCTGCACAGATTTAATTTGAGGCGTAGCAGAGTTATTATTATTTTAATTTAATAAGACATAAATTTAAACAGGTCAGACTCTCAGCTGCATACACCTGCCTTGTTGCTTCATTTACCCTCAGCTGTTTTAAGAATAGCTTTTTAGATTTCCCACAGTATCATTATTAAAATCATTTTTTTATAGCGGCAAAGTTATTTTCTTGCACAGTGTAATGGAAGTTTATTTTCTGGTAGGTAGACCGACTAACACACAGCTGTCAGTCAAACATGTCCAAGTTAAGGGTGACCTTTTTCGGACTGAGTGATGTTTTGAATTCACATGGTTGAGAAAAAAATGTGAGCGGGCTCCTATACGCTCTCTACATTTATTTTCTCGGCATGTGAAATGTTTACATTGTCGTCTGTTGATGTCACATCAATGCAGCTGTCGTTGACCTCATTCACACAACGGCCATATTTCTAACAGTGGAGGTGGAAAACTACCTGGAGTTCTTCCATTTCATGCTCTTCTATAATTATACTCCGCTAAATCTCAGTGGGAAATATTGTTATTTTACTTCACTACATTTAAAGATAAAGTCGATCAGCAGTATTTAATGTAATTTATAATAAGTGCCATGTTTACCAGCTGCAACATTAAAGTGATGAACATATTAATACATCAATAATTATAATCCAGTAATATTATACTGTATATATTAGTCTGAAATGGGCCATTCTGCAGAGTGAGTGCTTTTACTTTTGGTACGTAAAGTAAAGTTTGATTTTGAAAAAACACTCTTGAAACCCTCAAATCTGGACCATGGGCATTAAAAGATGACTCCACCTTCAGTAATGTGAGTGATGTTGCAGCAGAAATCAGTCACTTCCTTTAATCTTTGCTTCCATATTCAAGTACAAATTTGGAAAAGAATATATATTTGGATCATATATCTTTATAGACAACATCAGCACAGACGTTGCTGCTCTTCAGGAAGTTTTCCACAGTTCAACAGTTCAATATGGCTTCTGTATGAAAGGTCAAATGGCTTCTTCTCATCATCATGTGTTTCTCTTTCTCCAGCAGCTCTGTCCGCCGCTCATCCATCCATCCTCTCTGTAACTAAAGTAATCTCTCACTTTTTGTCATGTCTGTGGTCTTCATTAACGGCCTTCTCCGACACCCTCCCTCTTCCCGGCGGTTTGGTGCATGCTGCGTGCCCGTAGCCCAGGAGGAGGTAGTAGAAGTAGAAGTAGCCCCTGAGAAGGAGGCCCAGGTAGAGGCAGAGCCAGAGCCAGAGCCAGAGGTAGAGCCTGAACCAGAACCAGAACCAGAGCCAGAGCCAGAACCAGTGCCAGAGGTGGTGCAGAAGGTGGTTCATGAGGAGGAAGGTACGTGGCATGGGCAGTACGTTCACTGTTCTTCTGCAGGACATACAGCACTCTGCTCTGTAGGATAGACGGTCCTGTCAGCATCAACACGCTGCAAAACATATCCTGCCTGACAAGTCACGAGTCTCAAAGCACGGTTAGCATGATTTCGGTTTCTGCTCACCTTTAAATTTTACATCCCTCGTTTTACCAATTAAAAGATATTTTATAATAGATCAGCGTCTTTTAATCAAATTGCCCTTTGCAATGTCAAAAATTAAAGTTAAAGCTCATTTAGAATCGCTTCAAATCCAACTTTAATAAAAGAATAACTAGACTCTTCCAGTTCAGCAAAGGTACGGTTATTCCTCACTGTGAAGGAGAAGCCCATGATAGTGGCATGATTTATGCATTTTCTCCTCCAAAATAAGTGTTTCGAGAAACTTATGCTTTACGTTAGACCCTTCCTCATACCTCAGGACTCTGTTTCAGAGGTTAAATAGCTTTTAAGAAAGTACTCAGTTACTTTTGTGGTACAACAATAGCTGCAAAATGATGTTTCACAAACAGAAACATCCCCTTATTTGTGAATGTGGTTTTAAGGCAGCATTTTGAACTCTAAAGCAGTAATTTACTCAGAAAAAGTGATGTTGTCAGATTGTCTCTTCTGTTTTTTCCGTTCACTTATGAAAAATAACACACACCAGCTATTAAACATCAGCTGAAAACTGACAACTAATTATGATTATTATTTTGTTTCTGACTTTAGTGTTACTGATATTACATTATTTGACTATGTTAGTAAACGATACCATTGCTACTACAGTAGAGCTTTAACTGGGTGAATGATTGTAACCATACAGGTTATAAAATCAGTGTTTCGGCAGAAAAAATGTTCCTTGTAAATAAATTTCATTTTGAAATTTCCAAAAATGTTTCAGTAAATACCTTGCTTTATCTGACAACAGTATGAGTGTACTGTTCCTCCTCTTACTTCCCCTAATATTTAATCATTTACACATAATTTATAGTTTGTTTTTCAGAACAGATGTGCCGGTTTAAAGTGATGTAAAATTGTAAGGGGATGTTTGAAAAGAGCAGAAACTCTAATCATTCTAAAACTGGTGTTAAAAATATAGCTTTTACTTGACACAGTGATAGAAATCTGCCAGTGTGTGGAGATATTCTCCAGTCTCAGTCACATTATCTGTCTCTGCAGCATATCACACTCAGCTGACAGATTTCCTTCCACTTGTTATAAAGAAAATATAATAAAGAAAATAAGGACTCAGTTGTCTTGTTAGGTTTGATATTTTTGCAGCTCACTAATCTAGCTCCCCTTTAGCTTCCCTTTAGCCCTTTCCACTGGAGTTACCTTCTCTTCATAACTGCCCAGTATGACCAAAGTTGTGAATCTGCAGAGCGAGTTAATGGAAGTTAGGATGCACTCTCATCAGGAGCAGAAGGTTTTAATCATTTGTTTAGCTGAATTTAGCTGCAGAAGCACATCTCCTCAGAACACTGTAATGGTGTAACTGTGTTGTGCGTTTTCCAAAACACAGACATACAGTGCAGCTAATTAAGCCAACTTAATGGTTCAAAGTACTTAAATTCGCTGCATGTGTCCACTCCACACTTACATGCCAAAGCAGAGAGGCTACACACCATACATTTCCACTCGTGTAGATCAACCTCAGACAGATGTTTATTTATCGTACCTTACACATGATATCTCTTTACCTAGTCAGCATATTGCCATGTTTGCCATCGTGAGCAATTTGGGGTTCAGTATCTTGCCCAAGTATACTTGGACAGGCGGACTGGAGGAGCCGGGGTTCGAACCGCTGATGTTCTGATTAGTGGAGGACCTACCTGTGAGCCACAGTTTCACCCCCCACACCATTTGCTTTTTTCGCATATTCACGATAAACTTTTGACTTATATCACTCCATTGCCTTGCACCACCCTCAAAACAAATTTTATTCATTTATTTTTTAATGTATGTTGCCTTTATTAAACCAGATAAGTCAGTTAAGAACCAACACTTATTTACAATGATGACCTGGCCGAGAGGCAGCGACACAAGAAAATAGCAAAGTTATGAATTTCTTCATTCATCCCTGTGTTAGAAAACATTGCAGCTGCTAGTGAGACAACACACACCAGCAGTGTGTGTAGCACACATGGGCGGATTGTTAGACAATGAGCCCCTGGGCACAGGCTTTTAAAAGGCCCCACCACCTCTCCTAAACAGGAGCCAGACACATAGACTTTGTGGTGGTTTTGCCTCTTTTTGCAGTTGTCTTTTGTTGTTGTAGGCATTTTTAAAACAAAAACCTCAAACCAGGTTAAAGAACAAATGCCACATTTTATCTAATCATACCTCTACCTATATGATTTTAAGTGGAGTTAATTTGTTCTTTTCAGTATTCATTGTTTTCTATGTGAGCATGCACACCTGCAGCATCAACATCGGGACACCGCAGCGTCAACACGCATCAAAAGCAGCAGCTTTATCACACTTGCTTCCCGGGTCGGCGTGGCATGACAAGGCCAGTGTGTGTTGCACTTTATTGTTGTTCTAATGAAGAACACTAAAGTGCCGTTTGGTGTCTTCGGGCTCCTCGAAGAACCCCTGTTTTATTGATTTATTTATTTTGAGTGCACTGCAGCAAACATTTGGGCTTTGCTTCATAAGATGTCCACAGTTACCACATCACATCCCCATCAGTGTTAGCTGACACAACAAATGAAACATTGTCCTGTTTCCAGTGTTATTGCTCAGTGTCAGATGTGTGTTTTCAATATGTGCATTTCAGTGTTGGAAGGGAGAAGAAGAAAATCAGCTGCTTTTACATGAATCGATGCCCTGTCTCATCCGTCACCTTCTATCCATGACTCATTTTGTTCTTAATGACCTTTGCCATTGTTTGCATTTTGGCAAACTCATCTTCAAAGCCGAACCAGAAGGGCTGATGGGTAATTTCAGTCATGTAAAAGCTATTTCTTCTTGCCTCCCTTCACTCCATGTTTAGCATCTTTCTTTCCATGCGTAGATGAAGAGTGAGACTGGCAAACTGCTCTAAAGCATTTACATTGGGGTGTTGTGATTTAAAGCAATCATCCTCACTATTCAAGTCTTCCATGGAAATGTTTTAGTTTTGTTTGTTTTGTTTAAGTGCTCGTATGACCTGTGGAGTCACTGCAGAAGTCCCATGTTTCACTGAACACTTGTTGAACTAAAGCATTGACGTCACTGCTCCAGAGATATCAAGAAATCTACTGTTGCTCTGTTGCGTGAAGGAACTATAAATCTGTATTAAGCTATCGCTGACCAGTAGTGTGGAAGATACATGATGCCTAAATGAAACCCAAATCAAACAAGGGAAAAACTGAATTAAAATACACATTGTAATTTGTATTTCCTTTTCATGCAAGTATCCTTTTAGCTAAAAAAACATGTTCAAAGGATAATTAATTGATGAGACTTTTGCCTTCATTGACCAAGTGATTGCATCATTGATTCCAAAACAAAAAACAATCAGCTGTCCAATCTTACAATAAGAGCTTTATCTATATCTATATCTATATCTTTATATTGATTGATCGATAGGTTGTGCATCTGCTTTTTAAAATAAGGAAAAGTTTGAATAATTTAAATTAAATGTAAAAGGTTGGTTGAGATGTGATTTTAATGTGGCATTGAAAAATCCCAGGTAAAAGGTAAAAGGTAAAAGGCTAATAAATTCATTGCCCTTTCAACCTGTATTTTTATTTAATAATGTCACAGTAAATTCAAATTACAATTATATTTAACTGTATTCTTTGTTTTGATTTGTTTTATTTGGTCATTGGTAATCTTATATCATAAACTAGGTTGTAGAAAAACCCCAACGAAAATAAAAACTAAACGGCTGACTTTACCCAACTAGCTGGCAGGTAAGCATCGAATCATGGGATGGAGGTAAATTGTTTTCTAATCTTCCAGCACTATGGTTATGGCGAAGTTATGCTTGGTGAAAATTAGAAAAAATTGCACTCATTGTCAAAAAACAAAATAAAAAAAGAAACCAGTCACACAACTGGACGGAGGTTTTAAAAACATGGCAGTGCCTCCATCTTTGGTACCTAAACACGACAGTAATAACTTCCAGGAGTCAAAACCACAAAAGGAGCACTCGTCATGATTTGAACAATTAACCAATGCTGCCAACTTTCTGTCAAGAACAGTATTAGTTTATTCCTGGATTGGTAAACCAGTGAAATTAAACTTTGGGCATAAAATCAGATAGAATACTGTAAGAAAGTGGTGTATTTGGAGGAGGAAAGTTACACAGCTAAAACTGCCACCATGTGTGGGTTGAAATCGTCTTAATGTTCATGGACGATCAGTTCATATAGTATAAAAAATGACTGGGGCTTTGTAATACTTCAACCTATTGGGTTAGCAGGCCATTAAATGATCATTTTCTGTGGTTTTCAGGCAATATGGACTACAAGGAGCCTGCCACACCTACCTACTTTTAGATTCAAAGGATGTGTCCACCCAATAAATAGTGTTTGCATTTCCAATGTTCATTTTCACTTTCTTAGGTTTAGGTGCAAAAAGTGTGTGGTTATGTTTAGTAAAACATATCAGAGTAGGTCAATTAAAACAACCATCTCTGGTTGAAATAAATCAAAGTTAACTCTTGGTTTTACATGGGACACAAACCTCACTGCTCTGGGTGAAAGTCCTGTACTTGTTCACCTTATGCGATATTTCTTGCTCTTTACACTATCATCACCTGACTTCCTCCTTTGCTTCAGTCATGAAGACAACAGCCACAAGAGGTTGCCGGCTATCACTACACATAGATAGGTATATCACGACCTGATAACGGCCTCCTTAACCTAATAGTGAGTGCGGCAGGCCCCTCGTAACCCAAGATGCTTAAACCACTGATAATGGCCATTCAATGACCTGATAACAGTTGAAAAGGCTGAATATAACTAGTGAAGATGATCCACCACATTGAAATGAGGAGCTGTAGGAAAATAAACATATAACCTTTTATTTTTATGCAGTCAAAAAGGTCGCATGGTTTCTTTTTGAAATCAAACCTGAGGGATTTTAGATAAGTAGGAGCAGCCTGTGATGTAGATGCAGGATAAATGCATGGCATGAAATGACGCGGGACTTCTGCAGTGGCTGCCACCGCCTGTACATCAAAAATGTGAACACCCCAATTTGGTAAATGTGCTTCATAAGCTGTGCATTGTAAAGAGGACAGGAGCAGGCTGACCAGTCCGACCACTAATGATTTCTGTTCTGCTCTTGCTTTGGACGCTTGCTGCATGCAGACGCCTATGAAGAGGAAGGTATGTTGATTTGTATTCTTCTCTGTTCTTGTGTTTCCCTGTTGGCCAGGGACTCCCTCACACCTTCCACACATGAACAATATTCACTTTGTTTCACTGATCTTCCCTGAGAGACAGGCAGAATTAATCCGCTTTAGTGATGTGGAGAAACAGGGCGGAGGATTCAGAAATGCTGAGTCATGGTTGCAGGGCCCCACTGCTCATCTCTGCTTCTTCTCTCTTTTTGCATGAATGTGTCCTGCCAGTGGACGAGGGAGATCAAGATGGTAGTTTGTATTTCCTGCTGAGTCGCTGTTGCCTTGCCTGCGTTTTTCTTCCCGTGTTGACTGTTGTCTTTTTTTTAGTGTGAGGGTCCCCGTAAAAAAGCTAATCACAAACTTGGTTTATTTGTTTCCGTTAAAATCCCAGCTGTGTTATTTCCCTTTTTTTACCATGCACAACAATTAACAGTAATCACAGTGTCAAACTCCCTGTTGTGAAAAGTGTGCGATGACGTATGTTCAGAAAATTAAACTATTAAATAGTTTATGTTGTGATTTATGACACACACCGTACTGATCCTGATTAGCACCTCAAACGTCTCAGATTCTATTGGTTTGATTTACACACTAATGCACAACAAATTAACACATAATAGATCGAAAAACCAGGTTTACTTACAGCACTGAAAACCCAGGCTAACACACAGGAATTGGGCCACTCATGAAATGAAAAGTGTTGCTAAATCGAGACTTACTCAAACGACTTTCATGTACTGGAGGTGTGAAACAACTTGCAGCCCTGAGATGTAACTCAGCTTGTCCACATGGATCTCCCCCCCCTAATTAACCAGCAGCCTTTTTAGTCTTTGTCTCGCTCCATATCTGTGTTTCTAACAGTCTGATCTCTCTGTTCTGTCCCTGCTGCTGATTTGATACTGAAAAAAATCAAACAGAGGAAAAGCCAAAGTTCAAGTGAGTACATTTATTCATCTTTAATCTGCTGCTGATCCGTCATGTTTTCACATTGTTGTTTGTTGTGATAATTCTGGTGTTATTTTCCTTCAACAGACCTTCTGCTCCCAAGATCCCTGATGGAGAGAAAGTGGACTTTGATGTGAGCTGACTTGTTTTTGTAAACTGATGTTTATCGAGGGAATGATGCATGAATATGTACTGTAGGCTTGGACCCAGGTCGTCAGCTAATCGCAGGGTTGGTAGTTCAAGCTGGTTCCTTCTGTTCGTACGTCCTTGAGCAAGACAGTAAACCCCAAATTCCTCCTGATTGGTCAGCCAGCACCTTGTATGGTAGGAACAGCCAAATCCAAAAGTGCTTGAATGGCTGTTTAATTCTATAGAAAAAGCCCATATCTTTTAGCTTTTTAAAATACCTTTAACTTTATGTCATATCCCCACAGTCTCTCTGAGTGGACCAGCAAAACAATGGAGCAAAAGTTGTGTCACTCTTCGATAAGTACCTAGCCAACACTGATGTAATGTCCATGGCCAACAATAGTCCCTGTTGGATGCCAGAAATGGCAGCAAGGTTAAGAGGCAGACGGTCAGATAGTGACGTTGTTTCCATGTCAAATAATGGTCCATTCAGACCCTCTCTTACAAACTAGGAAATATCGATCATATGATTTCTACGAAAAAAATTAATGCATGTATGATGGACTTCGATGTCCTCTCCACATCCAAATACTAGTATGACTTGATGACCATTTTTTAGATACAAAAAGACATCTGTGCTATTTCTGGAGAAGACATCTACTTATAAATCATATTCCTGTGTAATTGTTTTAAGCCTGTGGTGTTTGTAAGAGCCAAAAGTCTTTGATCACACATTGGAGAAACAGACTTCAGGGCAGAGTGCAGTCCCATGCGTCATTCGATCATGTTAAGGTTGTATTTCGATGTTGGGAAAGAAAGATGTCCTGCTGTCATCAAGGTAACATTGTGGATGTCAGCACACCTGTCATTATGTGACTATTTTTGAACCACAAAGGGACGTCTTGATTGGATGTTCAAACAACAGTCACTCAGCGTCTCAGTGTTTACTCTGTAAAGCCCAGTTTAGACCGATGATTCACAACAAGACGAAACCGTTTCAAAGCGTTGCAGAGAAAAATTGCAATGATGTGAACTGATCGTCTGAGTTTGACTCAAGCCGGCTGATGGTGTCACCTGCAACTCAGCTGGTCAAATCGGCAGCACATCATCTGTGTCAACAGCCTGTTCGCTTGTAGTGAAGGACAAAATGACCGCAGACAGCGTGTTCACTTTCTGCGGCAGATGCTCCGTCCCCACCGAGCCTTCTGTTTCCGTCCTTATGGTATACATGTGTTGGACAGTGGGTCGCTGCTGCTGTTCACTGTATGTCCTTATGCCCCCTCACACACACACGTTCTCAATGACTGATTACTTGGCGCTGGTTATTTATATTATTGTGATGTATTTATTATGAATACAGTCCATCTGATGCTCGTTTCATCACTGCTACAAATGCAGCTGTAGCCAGTATCTCACTATCACTATCCTTATTCATATTTTAAGAAGCTACAAATTATATTGAGCCACAAAATAAACCTGAAAAGCTGGAAATCAGAACAGAAGTACAGAGAGTTGTTGCATAGAGATGATACACAGTCTCATCTAGTTTCATTGGTGTGCACTGGCAGGTTTTTAGAACACTGCAGAACAGTGCATTGCAAGTAATGGCATATTTTAACTCGTCTCGTCACAAGTCTTTGGTCTGAGCTGGGCTCAAGGCTACTTACACTAAATTCCTACCCTACCTGTGTTATGCAACATATAGTAAAATTAGACAATTTTATTATCTCAAATGGATTTAAAAATAGTGCAGATAGCTGACGTAAATGGGAAAGAAAATCTCCTCAGGGGAGCATGCCCCTGGATCCCCCAAGGTTTGGGCTGAGCCCTGAATGTTTACCCATCTGGCTCAGCCCCGGGTGGTTTATGAATTTCTAAATATTGGACCTTTCTCTGTTGTTTGAAGATGTATATGCTGCACTCTGGTCACGTACTTATGGATTTATAGCATCTCATTGTAACACTGAACTCTGTGACCCATCAGATTCCGTGACCCAACCCCAAACCCTAACTCCTCAACAACTCGTGATACTCAGCGATTTTTTTAAGGATCTGGTACTGGGTCACAGAATCTGACAAGTCACAGATGTTGGTGTTTCACCTAACCTCATGAGGGCTGGGTACAACAATATGCATGACACAATAATTCAGATTTTAATCCATCACACTAAGTATGTTTTAGCTAGAAAAACTGAGTGGCTGTAGAGGAGCAACTGCAACTTGTGTATATTTCCTACTAGTGCTTGGTTCATGTTTTCTAAAAGCACTGTAGCCACGAAGAACTGCTCTCATCATCTCCAGCCCAGTCTTACGAGTGTTTCTCATTCACTTTAGGAGGCCAAGTGTTTTTAAACCAGTAACCTTTGTCTTGTCTGTTGGTGACTGCTGTCTCCTGTCTACCTCTTACAGGACATTCAAAAGAAACGTCAAAACAAAGACCTGGTTGAGCTGCAGTCGCTCATCGATGCTCACTTTGAGTGCAGGAAGAAGGAGGAGGAGGAGCTCATTTTTCTCAAAGAGAGAATTGTGAGATTTTACCCAAACAGCTAAGATACATTACACATGCTCTTGACATCCTGCGTTGGTGTTTTTGTTCTTTCATGATGATTTTAAAAATGACAACAGTCACAGCAGATATGTGGAAATAAACCAGACTGCTTAAGCTTTTGCTTGATCTCTGCACGACAGACAGCATTGCAGCATTGTGTTTTGATTTGTGTTTCAGGAGAAGCGTCGTGCTGAGCGAGCCGAGCAGCAGAGGATTCGTGCCGAGAAGGAGAAAGAGCGGCAGGCCAAGAGGGAGGTACGTTCACACAGCACACCTCAGTCTGTGACTTCATCCTGTTGATTCTTTCACTAGTTGTTCAGTCAGATTCACTTGGAATAAACTGACTGAGGTCATTTTCACACAAAGAGCTTCTGACTGTGGAAAATACATTTGAGATGTAACTTAACACCAGGCTGAAAATCAGCATCATGCTGACACCTTGTGCTCACCTTTTTCTGATCCATTTTTTTACCATGAGCAGAATTATCCACAGAGGTCTCCTTCTCTGCAAACCAAACAGACCTGGTGATTTTAACTGCTAAAAACACTGAGTAAAATAGTTTCACGACACTAATCAGTGTTAGTCTGGCACTGTTTGGCATGTTGGAGATGGGCCTGCTAATGTGTGCTCACCCTTTTTCTCTGATAACTTAAGATCCAGACACTCAGGAGGTTTTTACCAGGAACCAGATTATCTGCAGAGGTCTCTTCCTCTCCAACACAAACAAAGCTGTTAATTTAAACCAGTAAAAACACTGAATTAAGCAGTTTTACATAAAAAAAATAGCCCTAGCTAGAGCCAGAGTTTGGTCTGTATGCTCAGGGCTATTGTAGAAACATGGCGGTGCAACATCTTTGTAGACAGGGGCCTGCTCCCTATGTAGAAGGCTCATTCTAAGTTAACGAAAACACAAGGATTCTTATTTTCAGGTGATTCAACACTTAAGAAAACATACCTTTTATATTCCATTCCAATATATCCTCCTAAATCCTTCACATGGAACCTTTAAAACATTTTATGTATGCATAAAGGGGAAAGTAAAACCAGTTAACAACCAAGTCGTTGCCTTTCCACATGTCATGCTGTCAAATTGTGATGTTGTAAAATAAATTTTGCAGGCTGAGCGTATGAGAAAGGAGGAAGCTGACGCTCACAGGAAGGCCGAGGATGAAGCCAAGAAGAAGAGTGCACTGAGCAATATGGGATCGGGCTACAGCAGCAGCCTGCAGAGGGTAGTTTTCATTTCTTTCATTTCTTGTCTGTTTTTTTTTGTGGTCGTTGTGATTTCAGATTTGTTGTTTCAACCTACCAACAAAACAGGCAGCAACATGTTTTTGTGTGTTTGAGACGACGTGTTGTTTTAACTCGTCGGACTCTCCTAGATTGAGGCAAAGAGAGGCAAGAAGCAGACTGAAAGAGAAAAGAAGAAGAAGATCATGGCAGAGAGACTCAAACCCCTGAATGTCGACGGATTCAGCGAGGACAAGCTGAGGTAACTCATAAGAGGAAGCAAGACAACAAGTCACAGTCCAGATAATACAGACGCCACAGAAAGCATTCGTTACTGTGTTTGAGGGAACAGTCATAATTTAAGATGTGTGAGGAGCAGATGGGCCTGAATAAACAAATTAACAGTTAACTCAATATCTGCACACGGGCATTCCCAAAATGGTTTCTTTGTCATTTTCTCACACAAATATAAAAACAGATGAGAGCAAAGTAGCTGCCTAGCTACCAAACATTATTCACAAATAAACAATTGCTCCTTTTTACTCCAGAACATTGCCTGAGAATCATCACATTTTTAAAGTTTCTTCAGTTTCAGAGTCATCCAGTGATACTTGTCTGTACATTCATGGGTTCAGGGCAAAAAGGAAGTGCTAAAAGCAAATTCAACATACTTTTAATGGTGCCAGTTTGCCAAAATATAAACAAAGTTTGGCAAAAAACAAACACCATAACTCACTAAATCTTTAGTGTTATCATACTTCCTGTTTACAGCCCTCAAAACATTATAGGATATATAGTCCCAAAACATAGCCCATGATTATTCCTCAAATAGAAATATGATAAAGAAAAATCAGGTTGTCAAATATTGACGCTTTGTCGCACCTCTTTGCATCTGAGAGGGGCGCACTGGGCAGCCTTTAGCGTCTCTATGTGACGCACAGCTTAAACACATTGTAACGTGATTGATGCTATGAAATGGTCACGGTCATGTCTGTTACGTAAGGTAACATGACGTAAATACATCACAAGTGATAACAGTGCGCGACCCGACTGTGTGTAAAATATGTAAAGTTATGTTAAAGCACCATTTACTTTTGGTTTCAAACTGGACAGGAGCTGCTGTGTCATGGATGAGAGTCTAGTCATGTTTGACCCATCCACCTCCCTCACTCCCACGTTACGCAGACTTTTTCACTTTTATTCTGCAACCTGGTCTAACTCTGAAGCCGTCAAAATTCGGTGCTTGGTCAGGGACTTCTGGCATCAGACAGCTATGAAAAAAGCTGTCCTTTCATGTGTGTGTGTGTTGTACCAGCATCGTGCTTTTATTTTGAAAGAGTGTATGCAAATGGTTAATTTCCTGTGACAACAGAAGTGTATTTTGAAAACAGACAATGCACATGACATATAGAACTTAACATGGTGTCCCCGAATGTCAATAACAAATGCAGCCAGGTTACCTTGCACGTCATACCTCGACATGGAACGTCCATGACAAAACGTCAATATGTGACGAGGTCGGAGTGAGAACGTGTTGTCTGTATCAGTGACTTTGAGTATCAGGTTTTGCCATGGATGGGTTTACATTGGAGTTTGTTTAAAGCCCTGTGCGTCTCATTAAGACGGCAAAGGGTGCCTTTGGCGATGATAGCACACCAAGGGGCGTAATAAAGCGTCCGTATTTGACAACCAGGGAATGAGAACAGGCTGACTTTACTCAGGATCAGAATGTCCCATCAACGTGGTTCTTATGTGTCTGGAACACTTACATTCTTCTTTATCCATTCAAATACAGATATATACCCTGCAGTGAAGACCTGTGGACATAAAGCCAAAAAACTGAAGCGATCTCACATTGCCTAGAAACTTTTTTTTTTACTAAAAACCATGCTGAAACACATACAGTACAACTCACATGAAAATTGTTCACCATCTCTGAGTGACTTATTCTCATTATAACTATATGTGATTGTCTTACTGCTACACGTAATCAGGACAATGTGTTGTCTGTTTGAGGTGCTTGCAGGAAGCAACATGTTATTTTCAGTTGCTGTAGTGAAGAAGATTGATCATTGAATGTTTGGTTCCTTGTTGGTGTTTTTTCAGGGAAAAGGCAAAGGAGCTGTGGGACTGGCTGCACAGCCTGGAGGCAATGAAATACGACTACTGCGAGAAGCTCAAGAGACAGAGATATGAGGTCAGTGAGGAAATGCTGCAACACGCTCAATATATGAGTTCTCCTGTATGTAGCTGTTTCTCCTCTGGTGGGACAGATAGATCCACTTATTGATGGATGGAGAGGGGGAAAGTCACACCAACATGTTTCAATACAGACATTAAGGCATGCAACATCAAAGACTGAGAGGAATGGGAATTAAAATAGCACAAATCTTTTGTTTTGACTAGCTGTTGGTGTTAGCCTTCAGTTAGATCAGTAAACAAAAGGAAGAATATACTCCACTCGTGTTTATCCTTCTGTGTAAATCGCTCACTGACACTCTGCTGGTAAAATCAGACCAGACTTTTTCTGGATCATCTGGTCACACCCACTTTTGAGCCTTGAGATACTGTAGACTGTTTAATTTCCAGCATTTTAATATGGAAAAATGTCACATGTTGTAGCTTTAAACAGCGAATCTCAAAGTCCTGAGGTTTTACAGGTGAGATACCCGTCTGCTTCACACACAGCTGTTTGTCTTTCAGGTGGTCTCTCTCAGAAACCGCATCGATGAGCTGCAGAAACAGTAAGTGACTCAACAGAAGCATAAAGTGATAAAAACACATCAAGCATTCACAGACAAACAAACTCTATAAGTACCTTAAAAGTGTTTGACATCAGTTTGTCATGGTGAGTTCCTGATTTCAGGTGATATTAGGTGAATGTACGTGGTCAGTCATAATATGCTTTTTAAAATTAAGTATATTATTATTTGCATATTTTAATAATATGACGTCAGATATATGAGCCCATAATAGGTCAATGGTTTTATCTAGTAGTTCTATGTCCAGCCACAAGAGGGCGGTGTAGCTTCAACAAACTGGTCCTGTAGTTGGTCTATCTCTCGTCCTGTGCTCTCTCAACACTACAGCATCTGTCAGTCTATAATATTTAACTCAAACCACCATGACAGGACGACTGTACAGATCTGACTCTGTTTGTGCACTTTGCACTTTGCAGCAGCAAGAAGGGAGCCCACTCGCGCCGCAGGAAGTGAGCGGCTGCTGAGTGACGGTCATCTCTATGCGGTCACGCCGGACAGGAGGCGCCTCCCCTCGGCTACAACAGCGGCTCAGACCCCGTAGACACCCGGAGCTCCCGACCTCCCGAACAACTGGACGTCTGCTTGAATGAAATGGTTTTATGGATGAATTTAGCTTCAATAAAGAAATTTTAAAAAATGTTATCACTGTGTTTGTGTAAAGAAAAATGAAATAAAAACGAAAAAACAAAGACAAAAAAACAAAACAAAACAAACAAACAAACAAAAAAAAGCCTGCTCCAGCTTTGTGTAAATAATCAGTACATTACATTTACACAACATTTTTTGCAGGTTAATGTTGTTATATATCATAAAAATATAATTAATGACAGTTTTTATTATATTATTATATTGAATTGATTATAATCAGTTATTTTTGAAGCTACATTTTATTTCATATTGTAATTATTTCCTCAAAACTGAATGAAAATGTGAAAATCCCGTGTGGAAGTAACTAATTACAGTCTCATTTCTGTGTATTTGTACTTTTTGTAGTGTTTGTAAACAGTCATTATACTTTTTTTTTTTATTATTGTAAGTATAGCACTTCGTTACACTTTAAGTTGCATCAGAGTACAAACAGAAGTCACCTGACAAAGTCCTGATAATCTGTGAGAAATGAAAGGAAAAATGGGGGATCAATTTAGCTGCAGCAGCAGAGGAGCTGCAAATGTATCTGTGGCCACAGGAGGGCAGAGCACCACATACTGCAGGTGACAGCCTTCACTCAGCTGACACTGTGGAAAGGCAATCATGGTGAATGTGAGCCTTTACAGGTGCAGTGTCAGGGGGGCTTGGTAAGGGTGTGGTCGCACCTGTGCTAGTTTGTGAGCAAAAGTCTACACAAAATGGACAACAATGCCATAAAATTAAGGATGGCCTGACTATGGGCTACAATTATAACTGTATCTTGGACATAGACAAGTTTAAAAGGGGTTGTATTTAGTGCCATCTGGTGGTAAGAGTTGCAGACTGCAACCAGCTGAAACGTCTCCCATGTGCCAGTGTGAAGGAGAACTACAGCCGCTGATGTTATTTATATTTAGAACAATTCAACTTTATAGAATCTCACATGAATATTGTTTTTCACATTCTTCCAAACCATAGACTACAAATAATGGACGTGGATACCGTGACAACAGCCATCGGTTTGTGGACTTCTGTTTAGAAGCCTCAAGTTCGGCATTATGACTGCTGCCATCTTGTTTTTTTTTTTTTTTATTGGAACAACAAGTGACCATATTTGAGCAAGAGGATGGCACTGTGGAGGAGCAAGGGGTGGATCTGATTGAGAAGCCGACGACTCTATCGGCAGACAGCCTGTCACTCCTTATGTATGTGTAACCTTAAGCCGTAATGAAATTTAAATGGGTGAGGTATGTAAAGATTCATCCCTTGTATAGTTGTCATGAACGGGTATTATAGCTATAAAGACCAAAACTGTTTTTGTATCAGGCTGTAAACATGTTTATTTCTCCTGTAAAGTTGGGCATTTTAACAACAAATCAAAACAACACGGCTATTTTTTTTTTTTTTTTACAATCAATAAAAAATGGATACATATTTAAATAAAAGTACAGGCAAAACAATAATATATGTACATGCTGACAATAGATGTATTTAGGGTAATATACTTCGAGACCCTCTCAGCACTCCGCGCAGTAAACCCATATGGTAGCAGAGCCTACCCATTGAATAAAAATACAAAACAAACCTTCCATCTTTGTCGAAATACCGGAAATCGTGACATAGTTTGACAAACTTTTTGCAGTCGTGTTTCAGTTGATATTTGTATATTGAAACACTTAAATACTTAATCTCTAAAGCAAGTTAATGAGGGTTCATTATCTTTTTATTTACTTGAATAATTGTGATATTTCCTCATGATTATGGTGATATTGACAACAGTCTATCAGATATTTCTTTGGAGAGGTTATCCTTGTACACTTTAGTATGCTACATGGTCTAATATTTTCTAGTTTAAACCTTAGCCAATCATTAATATTTTACCAAAACTGTAACGTGAGTGGACATGAATATAAGAGGAGTTCAATAGTTTTAGGTGAGGCCAACGCTAAAAACCAAACGGCCCTATCTATAGCCTTTGTTATGTTTGTCCGTTACGGGCTACTGTAGAAACAACATGGTGGACTCAGCGCGGCGAATGTGATACAAAGGCTCATTCGGGTAACGGAAACACAACGTTTCTTTATTTCAGATGATTATACCATAATGAAAACATAGTTATATATGTTATATTCTCTTACTGTGAGTATATGCCCTTTAATGCCACACTGGAGTTTTAATGAACCACCAGGACAGCAGGTTTAAATGACGGAGCATCGCTAGCAGCGGCTAACATGCTAAATGCTAAATCGCTCGCGGTGGAGCATCTAGAAGTCAGCTACAGCCACTGAGTGACTCCGACCGTCAGCACTGAGGTGTGTGAGGACTGTCTGCTGCTTGTGGACTGGTTATACTGGGACCAGAGAGGCTGAGTGGACTGGTTATATTTTACTTGGAGAAGAAGTTGAACCTGGAGCAGTTTGAGAAGGACTTCAGGTGCACTAGGCTCACAGCATGACGTCAGACAGGTGAGTCTCACATTCTTTCTTTTGCTGTAATATGTGTATTTGTGGCTGCAGCTGCTGTGGAGTTTATGTTCATACATCTGTGTGTTGTTGCATGTTGGGTGGTGTTATTTGTGCTGTTGCTTCTGGCACTGGCTGCGTGTCCAGAAGACAGCATGTCTATGTTTTTTTGTTTTTTTTTTATTGTCGGCCATTTTAGTTTAGAGTAATGGTCTGAGTTTTGTCCTGCAGGTGTAGTGATGGTGGTTGTGTCATTGATAATGGTTGTATGGACAGACTGCAAATGTCCATGTATAGATAAAGGTGTTATTCTTGGTTTGGACCTGTGGTGTTGTCCCACATTTGCGGGCATTTATGCGCTTTATTTTGTAGAATGGATGGTGGTCTGAGTACATTTTAATTGAGCTTCTTTTTGCCTTTTGTCTTTTTAAAGTGACTGTTTATTATTTATTTAAAGTGACTGTCCTTTTCCTTTGGTATTCTAGCTTTGCATCATGGGGGAAATAATCATACAATCTGATCCTGGATTCTCAATGCTGACTCGCTTTTTAACATAACTTTTTATCATTAATGTAGAAATTATTTAAGGAAAAGAAATAAAGTCAGTTTACTAGCTTTCAAGTGCATCTCATGACCTTTGTCATGGAGTTTGCTCCAGAAGCTGTCAAACTGTCATCTGTTTGTGGGTCAGAATAGCCAGAAAAGCATGCTGGCTCACACACTGCACAGTCGGACTGGATGTAGTAGAACATCCTGGTATTTTTGGCATGTTGCATTTGACATACTATGTATTTGGACGTACCAAATATTTGTGTTGGTATTGGAACGCGCAGTTTGTCTTTTCCCTCCACCATTTTCTTGCGAATGCCTGATGAGTACTGTGCATGTGCAACTCTCAACAGAGATGAGATGTCTCACTCCTTAACTACTTGCTTCATTGGCTCCGGAAATATGTGGTATTTACTTGCTTTGGGCAGTCCTTATTGTTGAGCCGTGGTAAAGCTCTATAATCCGTATTTTTATATTGACACTGGATAAAATGACTACCGGTATGTGTATCAGAAAGAGGCCGTTCATAGTGACAAACCCACTGAAGATTATCATCAGACTCCAGTTCCCCCCTGCTCCATGGAGCATTTTAAAGTCTTTTAGCTCATTGTTTTAGTTCATGGCAACTTTACTGTATTGGTTCATTTTCAGTGCTTTAATCAGCATCATTTTCAGTGGAGATGTTTTCATAAACCCACAAAATAAATTACAAAGTTCATGAGTAGAGCAAGAGAAGAAAAGCATAACTAAACAGTGAGTCAGTATCAGATTTGAAAGGTGGAGTCTGATTGTTGATATGTGAACCCAGCACCCAAACAAATACACCTCTCCTGACATTGTTCCTTCAGAAGCTCTGGTAATATCTGTGATGATATTTATGCTTCATTATTATCACTCTGTCACTCTGTTCCTCATGGATGAGGAAATGGAAGAGGAGGACTAGTCTGCACAGTGTTGTGTGGCTCAGTCCGATAAAAAACATAATGAAGAATGAAGTAGTGCAGTTTATACAGACTAATAAAATAGTGCAAGAATGTACTGAGGAGCAGAGGATAGAATATAAATATTTCTTTATTAAAATGTCATTCACTCATAAATAATATTTAGAAACATATGACACAACAATCCCAGCATCCATTGTGTGTGTGTGTGTGTGTGTGTGTGTGTGTGTGTGTCTGTCTGTCTGTCTGACTGTGGGTACCATGAACAAACAGCTATTATTTACAAATGTACAAAATGGTCCTCAGTTATTATATCTGCAGCAGAAGCCTGTGGGCAAGGTGTCCTTTTTTTCTGCTGAGATTAATGGAACACAGCGGCCGTTCAGTTTGTTCAGGAGGCTGAAAACTGAAGAAACTGGACTTAAACTTTAAGGGGAAATACAGTTGGTTTTTGGCTTTTTGTGGAATACGAGTCCTCGGCTCCGTCAGGTTCAGAGTGGCTCGAAGATGCTGTTGGGTTCAGCAGGGGGACTGGAGCCTGCAGGGCTGTTCTGAGGTGATCCGGGGCCTTGGGGGACCACGCTGTCGCCCGGAGGGGCCACAGCAGGATCTGTGCTGATCCGCTGTACGATGCTGGACAAACAGTCCAAACTGGAAACGAGGGGTGGTTTACTGCTGCTGGAATCTGTAGGAAAGAAACAGGCGACGTTAGGGTTTGCTCAGTTGGCTGAAACTTTAATTTTTTATCAGAAATATGTCACATTAGGAGGAGTTGCTCATATGAGACAACAACCAGGCTGTTGTTGGTCTTATTTAAAGAGGTAATGATCATATGAAAAAGTAAATTTCATCTTATACTTATTTAAAAAATCTAGTCATATTTAAGAAAAAAAGCTGTAATTTTAGAGAATTAATGGATAAGTCTGTCATTTTACTTTTACTAAAAAGGGGGTGGTCATTTTAAAGTAAAATCAAGTCATAAACTAGTTACAGTAAAGGAGAAAACAGACAGATTTAAGGAGAAGACTGATCATATTAAGAGTGAAACTCAAGCTAGAGTTTTTAAAAGGAAATGAAAGTTACTTTAAATTACAGTGTGCTTAAATTATAAGACAAATCTGTTATATCAATGAAGACAGTAGTAATTTTTAAGAAGACTATAGTCAGTTTAAAGTACAGATTGTTCATATTAAAGACGAAGCTAGTTACATTAAAAAGAAAGTAGTGAAGTACAAATACACCATCAGAACTGAGTTATACTAAAACAGAAACTGGTCACAACAAAAGAGAAACAGCTCCTAATCATATTGAAGGAGTGAAAATGTGAATGTGAAACTGACCGTCTGTGTGGCTGCAGTAGGAACCATCACTGTTCTCACTTCTGGTCGAACACGGAGAGATGAAATCCATCTGGAAACAGATCAATGAAGTCGATTTAAGTCAACAGACTAAACATCAATTAGTAATAAGTTGCAGCAATGTTTGAGGAAAGGAACGATACACAGAGCTGATGTAGTACAACAGTAAATAAGTCAAACTGAAAATATTTTGCTGAGGTTTCAACATCATTTATGTTTAAAAAAGATATATTTTTTAACTTTCATTGTATTTTTATCACTTTATCACTGAATTATGTCTAAGGTCTATATAAGGTATTTTTTTCTGCAGGATTTGTTGGGATTTTAACATTTTAAATTAAAAAAAAAAACATTTCAGTTTGTAAAAGAATCAGTTTCATCACGCCTGTGTTCCTTCGTTTCACATTTTAACATGTAATTGAGATCAGTATAGGTGACACTAATTCTTTAAAGCAAAGCTTTCCTCTGTAATACACAGACAATAAAACAAATATAGGTTAAAACATATTTCTCATTAAAATAACAAATTCAAAAGTATATTTTAAGTATATCTGAAATGATGTCTGCTGTGTGTGATGTCTGATTATGCATTTATCTCAACATTCTCTTAAAATAAATAGCAAGTTGCTTTCCATATTTTAAACTGGCTGAGAGTATCAAATGTGGAGCACATTTCATGGTTTAGTGCAAAACACTTTTGGCCTGAAATTTGATTTTAAAGTTGATTTTAAAGACTGCCTTCATTGAGATTGTATTGAAGCGCTGCAGCCAAAAATAAGTATCCCAAACACATTCCAAACATTTCATGAGGCAGCACATGAAGCATTCAGCTGTTCTCGGACTCACCATGCCATCGGAGCAGTTGGAGCGGGGGCTGGAGGCGTCCGAATCCCCGCTGTAGTGCTCCAGCTGTGGGTAGAAGCTGTCGTCCCTGCTGGTCCTCAGCAGTGCCTGCAGGGACTCAATGTAGCTGATGGCGTTGCGGAGGATCTCCACTTTAGGCAGCCGCTGGTTTGGATTTGCCGCCGTGCAGCGCTTCAGGGTCTCAAAGGCGTCGTTGACTTTACCGAGCCGTCGCCTTTCCCGCATTGTCGCTGCTTTCCTCCGGTCCTCGTGGGACGTTTTCCTTTTGCAGGCCTTGCAGGCCCAAAGGAGACAGTGCCCTCCCGCCTGGTGGAGGCCCCCGGGGGCCCGCACATGCTCGTCCTCCTCTGCGATGGGGACGTGGTGGTGATGGTGGTGATGAAGATGGTCCTCTGTCTTCAGCAGGCCGGCGTGCATCAGCCGGGTGTCAAGGTCGTCAAAAAAGTTCATGTCGCTGGTGCTGAAGCAGGGGTCATCGTAGAGGTCATCAGCAGAGGAGAGAGGGAAGGGAAGGTCGGAGAGATCCATTGGCCTCGCTGAAGATTCTCTCAGAGCACGAAGAAGACGTAGAAGAGGAAAAGTCCCCTGAAAAGTTCCCCTTGTGACTAAAAAAGTCTCCACACAGTGTCTGTTTGTCAAACTAAAAGGGGTTTAAAAGAAAGAAAGAAAAGGCAAGGTGTCTCCTAGAAGTCTCAAAGTCAGTTGATTAAGAAGTGGAAACTGACTGCAGAGGAGATAAGTGTGTTTTAAAGGGCCAGTCTGTTTAACTTCAGCTCCTTCAGCTTGGTTTGTCTTTATAAAGGAGTCAGTGTGGAGGCGGGGCTGTGGTGTAAGTGACCAATGACCTAAGGGGTGTGGTTTGTGTGTGTGTGTGTGTGTGTGTGTGTGTGTGTGTGTGTGTGTGTGTGTGTGTGTGTGTGTGTGTGTAGGAGAGTGTCATTGGGGTGAAACTCAGCAACAAAAAAGAAGCAATAAGAGAGTCCATCTTGACCAATCATTGCTCCAGGGCCTAGTTGTTCAAAGTAATCTCATCGGATTGGATCAAATCTTGAAAATGGGTTATTCAAAAGAAAGAAAAGGATTCTTAAATCAGATTTGATCATGTAATCCTTTTGGACTTGGATCAAACCTTCACTAGGGGCTGTTCCAATCTTTGTAGTAGGATTGGGATACCTTTGATCCAAAAAAATCAGGATTATCCTGACACCAGTAGAGCGGTGGATTCAGGGTGGATTTCAGGAACAAAATGCAGTTAAATTTTAAAATTGATTAAATATTTCTACATTTATTTATATGTTGCATGTGGTTTGTTTAACAGTTACAGTAATAAAGAAAATAAAGTAGACATTATGCTACCTATTAACCTTTTGTTACAGTAAAGTTGAAAAATAAAGATTTTGTCCCTATAAAATAATTCCTCAAATAGCTGTCAATATCAAACAAAAATCACTTAAGTTTAACTTTCATTTATCACTTTATATTTCAACAGTGACACAGTCAAAAGAAGTTTCTACCAACTGCATCTTCATGCTGCTTTCTGTCACTTCAATTAAAAAACAGCAAAAATATGCAGATCATTGCGATCCAGATTAAATATTTTTGAATAGCAGGGTCCTGCTGTTGACTTTGTTCTTCTGATGTTAACTTATGAATAAAAAAAAAACTAAAAATTTAAATAATGTAAACTAAAATGACTCTTAAGGCATTTTTTCAGTTTCAGAGTAACTTAATTCTGTAAATAAAACATTTATTATGAAATCAAATAGATGAGACAACCTTTTTTAGATGAACATTTTTGCAGTGCAGATGGGTTTTGTACTCACATGTTCACTTTCTGTCACAGCTTCACCTGACACTGACATGTGTATACTGTTCATATAACTGCAGATAAAGTTTCCCAAAAGCGTATGTAATACGTTACAGTATATTTCTAACTGAAACGGTTTGTTAGAGACTTTACCTCTGCTCACACTGCAGTGTATCATCATAATTTTTATTACTGATAATAAGAGCATTCAAACAGTGATAGAGTAGCAGATTTTAAGCCATATATAAATTATTAGTGAGAGCATGTTTGCGCCTATTTTGGATGTATTGAAGCTCTTTGTGTTTAATATCCTACTGAAATAAGATTTACTTATCTGCTCCGCACAGCTTTCAGGGCTGGTCTTGTTTTCACCTTGTGAGTTTGTGCGTGTGATTGTGTGTGAGTGATAATGGCGAAAGATGGTCCTTGTGACACTTTGTGTAGCAGGAACTACCATAGAAGTTGTTTTGATGATATGGCGGGTGTTTATAGGTCTGTCTGTGGACAGATTTTGTCAATATGATTGCATCACAACTGTGTAAAATGCAGTCACCAAACTATACGGGTTTGTAGTTGAGATGGCAATAAAGGTTGAATCCAAAATAAGTGTGCTCCATGCAAGCACAGTGGAAATCAGGGGATAGAGAGTAGAGAAAGGGCTGTTGCCCCTCCACCGTACGACCCTATCCCACATTTGTTTTAATTTGTGGATTACTGTGTCAAGGCTGGAGTGAAAACATTGCAAGATGATCTCTAGTGTATTTGTTAGTTTATTTTTGTAGATGTTTCGAGCACAATCTATCACACCAGATATTTGACAGTTTAAGACATTTTCTGACTTTTTGGTGTTTTGTCCACCTAACAAAACAATCCTGTTAATTATTCAGACAAGTGTAATGGTACTTAATGGCATTTTTTAAAATACATTTTTAGTTTATGAAAAGATCTGATTTTCTCAAATTGTCAGGTTGATCAATAAAGACTTATATAACAAACTTCGCATTAAATTAACAGTAAATTTCAGTGTGTCAGTAACATTATAGGAGTTTAGCTATAAGATTAACTTTGTGAGGCACTTAAGTCCAGTTGACTGACACAGAGATGTGACTGCTGAGTGCTTTAGTCTGATGTCCTGCTGAGGAGGTCACAGTGTCAGGCAGTCGTTAGGTCTCTGATCTCAAAGTGTGTGTGTATGTGTGTGTGTCATTGCTGGATAACAGTTTAAGACAATTTGTCCCAACAGGTGAAATTATCTCAGCTCACAGACAGATTGATTTTAAATTGTTTAAAGTTTGTTTAAAGTCGTCACCTGTTTTTGTCTCCTGTAGATTTTGTCTACATACACTGAAGTGTCTTCTCCTGAAATCACAGAGGTGTCATATTTATGCACTGTATATTATAAGAGTATTTTACAGACGTTTATTGCGGGAAAATTAAGATAAATGGCATATTAATTATTCAGCATACATGTGAAAAAGTGGGGAATGTGTGAGGTATTTTACAGTTGATTACACGACACGTGGCCTTAACCTGAACACTAAAAACTAACACAAAAAGTTAACTGAATAGGTGTGATGGCAAATCTGTTTAAATTAGATGAAAACCAAAGTTTGTAGTTTTGTGACAGAAGAGGGAACAGTTGCTTCTCGTAGAATATGATATAATGCATTTGTTGGATAGCAAAGGCTAAATATAAAAGTACTTAATTTAAATTTGACACCCTGATTCCCATTTCAGATTGAGCGGTTCATCTGGATATTCTCATGAGCTCTGTGTTTATTTGTTGTCCTGTAAAAGTGAGACTTTTCACAGCTTCAGAGATATAAAGTGGTGGTGTGGGACAGAACAGCTCACATCGCGGACTCCTCACAGCTTAATGGGAAGGCAGTACGTTAAATTTAGCAGCTCGTGAAATCTAAGACAAGTGCCCTTTTAACTGAGGCGGGTATCATTCTGGACTCTCACACCCCCCCATCCCCCTCTCCTTGGGACACATTCAAATAAACCAAGAGAACATGAACCTGATAGCAGCAGAATCAAATGCTGAGATAAATGTTTCGGTCTTGGCATAATTTTGAATTTTCCCAGCTCTATTAAAAAGTTTATATATACAGTACACACACGCACAAGACAGTGAGCACATGAGAAATAAAGAAACAAATAAATAAGAACAAAAAATAGTTCAAAAAAAGTTGTTTGTGGCATTGAGTGTTCCCTTAAAGTGTAGTGAACCAAATCCCTGCCATAAAAGTGCGATTTTAATACACAGACTGTTAACACATCTATAAGAAAGTGATTTGCACATGATGTTAATAATATTCTAAATTCATCTTAACTGCACCATGTGACATGATGTGCAGTCAAGAGAATAAAAGCTCACAGATGTGTCCAGTATATGTTGTGCACAAACTGCATTTTGTGCAAGAAATGCAGCAAGGTTAACTCAGGAACGTCACATCTCTTTAGTCATTGTCCAAATCAATAAAACAGTGGTTAATGGACGATCAAACATGTTGTCATGATCTGAATTAGTGGTTATGGTCTCGTTTTTGTACTGTATGTTAGGGCATGTCATTCATGTGCTTTGGTTTTATGGTTTTGTCACTGTCCTGCTAATTGTGCTTGTGTGCTGTTGTCCTTGCTTATGTGCTTTGCTTTGTGCTTTTGTGCTCTATGTTGTGTTTTATGTTGTACTTTTAGTACGCTCTTTATGTTTTTGGTTGTATGCTTATGTCATTGTTTATGTTTTGTTTTTGCTCATGTGCCTTGCTATTTGCTTTTGTCTATGGTTATATGTTTGCTCTGTGCTAATGTGCTCTTCTGTGGACATGCAATCAATCTGCTTTTATCGGTGTTTATGTGCTTTTGTATCTTATTTTAATGCCTTTTCCTTATATACATATACCATCAGAAGAACTGCAGAAGAAAATTAGCCTCTGACTACCTCTGGCACAATTACGTGACTTAAGGGATCATGTTGATTAATGTGCACTGTCCCTTTCTAAATAAAATAAACATAAGCATAGGATTGCTGTTCACGTAATCACATTCTGCTATAATTTACTTTATTTGACAGGCATCATAATATAGACCTGAAGGAGACAGCTGACGGGTGTTATTTGACATTTTTCATAATGTCAGCAAACACTATGAAAAGGTCAAGACCAACCATGTGTTAGTTGGTCTCCCTGCTCTTTCTGACTTTCTGTGTGTGGCTCTCAGCTCCAAACCCACTGGTTCCCACTGAAGATCTTAAAAATTAGGTCAAAAATATAGCAGCTTTACGTGTTTAAAATACAAAAAATGAGTAACTGTGTTTTGTTACAGTTTCCATTGGTGGTATTCTGAAAATAAAATTCTTGAAGGAAGTACTTTGTTTTTGTTTTAGTCTAACACCGTGTCTTAATTGAAGGCGACATAAGTGATTGTTAGTTTGATTTAAGTGCTTGAATTTGAGTGAATATTAACTAATCGTGAGTGATGCAGCTGTTTTGATCTGAACTTTTGTTGGATGCCTTGTTTCTACTTACTCCAGTCGCTCGCATTGAGAGCTACAGAATGAGGAAGGACGGCTGATTAATATAGTTGAAATGCAAGGCCCTGCCTGTGCACATGCCACACAACAGTGGCAAAAGTAATGCATTGCAGCTGGGGGGGCGACTGTGGTTCAGAGGTAGAGCAGGTCGTCCACTAATTGTGAGATCGTCAGTTCAATCCGCGGCTCCCCCAGTCCGCATGTCGAAGCATCCTTGGGCAAGATACTGAACCCCAAATTGCACCTGATGGCTGTTCCATCTGTGTGTGAGAGTGTGTGAATGGTTACTGAGTAGCGGGTAAGCACTATGTACGGTAGCGTCAGCCTCCAGTGTGTGACTGTGTGTGTGTGAATGGGTGAATGTGACATGTAGTGGTAAAGCGCTTTGAGTGTTCGGAAGACTAGAACAGGGCAAGTGCAGTCCATTTATCATTTACCAGGACACAGTCAGAGGAAGAAGATATATCAGGCTTTGATACACTCACAATTCGTGTTTGTAGGTACATTTTTTGTTTTTGGTCTTTTTTGTATTTTTTTTTTTTTACGATAATGAAAATATAGAATATCACCAGACTCATTCTTTAATTTAACTCAATCCAAGTGGCCACTGTAGTTTCAGTTTAGAGGTGGAGAGCAGTTCATCCGTCACTGTGACCACAGACTTTGTAAACTGCGATACTAAACGTCACAGTCTGTTTTTATAGTAATGCTTTACAGTGAGAAATTAAACCTCAGAAGCGGGAGTAAGGCAGTCGGCGCCAGCTTTGACTCTCTGCAGCTGGGGCACAGCCGGAAAGGCATCTGAGCAAGCAGCCAATCAGAGGCCAGATAAGGGCCAAGCAGAGGCCAATACCAGTCCAGCAACAGAACAGGTTGAAGCTAAATATTTTGAATGCTTGGCAGCTGTCGACAGTGTAACACCAGATATACATAAAATAAACATACATCTACATACAGTTTCAGAACTAGTGTCACTGCTGTCTTCTGTAGGACGGAGAAACTAATTTCATACCAATTTATTTTAATACTTATTTCTATATATTTTCTATTTTTGCCCCCACTTTAATATATCCACTGTAAATATTCCACTTTTTAAAACTAAAACCAAGGTAATAAAATACCAAAAATCTTTGTTAACCTTTGACCGCCCTTTGTGTCTCAGTGTTTGTTGCTGTAATATGTTGTGACAGTGGACCTTTTTTATCTGACTCTCAGAGAAATGTTCTGCTTTTCAGTTTTGTTGTTAAATGACGGCCTCACCACCCCTCCCTGATTCTTCAAAATCCTTATCGTACTGTATATGTATGAGTGTGATGCCTGGAAATGATACGCCTTCTCACTCCTCTGTCCCTTCTTACACCACCGTCTTGCGTCAGCCATACACTTATGTTGATATGAGGTGTGTGGGAGGCTCGGTGTATCAAGACTGTGTACATGACAGTTAACTTGGAGTAAAAAAATGTGTCTTTACACTTAAAAACTGTTTCACTGGAGACACAGATGTTAAGTGACAACAAAGAGTATACATGTGTATAAATTTGTGTAAATGAGTATACTCTTTTTCTTTGTATGGGAACACTTTTTATCCACTGAACTAAAGCTGTCTGGTTTGTTGCTGCAGAGCTATAAGTACCTCGATTTGTTACTTGATTTGCAGCTGCCCGTCAGCAGCAGCCGTCTGGCCGTTTACACTAGAAGCGCATATCTCCACACTGATCAACAAGTGATTCTGCTCTGTTTAAATCACATGAAGAACTGTGTGTGTGTGTGTGTGTGTGTGTGTGTGTGTGTGAGTAAGTGTGTGTGTGTGTGTGGCTCATGGGATCAGCTTGTCTCTCACTTTCTGTTTAGACACATCTGACAAATATGTGGAGGCATGGGATGCCTGTTCTATCATTTATCTTAGTCAGACAAATTATATCATATTTAATATACACTTAGTGCCAGATTCGCTTGCGACTTGCAGAAAAAATAGACCAGACACTGAAACTATTGCTGGGGATCACCAGTGTGAACAGCCCAGTTGCTTAACATGAACGCTGAAAGCAAGCGGGCTGCACTTTACGGAAAATTACTGCACTTTGTAGCACTTCCATGTCCAGTGTGAACCTGGCGTAAGAGTGAAACCTCATACTGTACAAGGACCAAAAGAAGTTTAGAAAACTTAAAGGAATAGTTCACCCCAAAACAATATAAAGGGTCTATAGTAGTCACCTCCCTTGGCTCTCAATCGTCCCAAAAATAGTTTTCTTTCCAATCACATCAAGGAGAGTAGAATACCAGAAAAATGAAAGCATATCAGTGTAAAGGTTCATTTATGCTTAACGTAAGACATGTGTAAGGACACAGACAGAGCCTTCTGTCCATACTCTGCGTCCATTTCATCCGTATTCGTGCACGTTTTTTGAACGTTTTTGGACGCAGCCAAAATGTAGCAGTGCCATCAGTTATTTTGGGGGCAGTTTGGCTTATTTCAGGGAGCGGGGTGGGGACTGTGCTTCAGAATAATACTGTACACTAACACCATTATATACTATATACCCTGGTGAAATTTCAGGAAGGTTTTAAGTTATGAAAAGTAAATACCACCCAAGCCTAATAGTCACTAAGTTTGAAAATGAACGAATCTTTTTACTTGTGTAAAGGGGATATAGATGAGCCCTAAACAGACTTTGACTGAGGCAGAACAAAAGACAGCAAAAAAGGTTATAAAACATCTGAAAAACGTTCTTAAAATTCCTGCACAGCATTTACCAAATGTCATGGGCTCATGGAAATCTAGACACAACTATTTATGCTTAACTATTGCTCAACAAAGCACTTCCTTCATGGGAGAATAATTTGAAAATGCTTGGTTTAGCAATAGTTTAGCAAAAATTGTTGTGCAATGAAATTTTTAGGAAGTTTTTCAGATGTTTTATAAGCTTTGTCTGTCTTTCTTTCGGCCTCTCTTGAAGTCAATTCCTCTAACTCCCAGACTGCACTCAAATTTAAATTGTGGTGTCTGTCACGAGGCTAACATTTTCACACTCACATTCACACCTACGGGTAAATCAGGGTCTCCATCTCACCCTTTCATCTGCATGTATTTGAACTATGAGAGGAAACTGGAGCACCCAGGGGAAACTGGGGCCCGATGCCAACTCAGTCCTCTCTGGACACACCATTTATATAATATATGTTAGTCAAAGTGCATTGCCTGGTGAGATGTCAGAACATATAGTTCAGGACAGTTACTGCTGGTTGGATGCTAATAGCTCCAGTTTGTGCCTCTTGTAATAGCATACATTCAGGTTGGTTGTTTCCACTACAGGTAGCCAGCTGGGCTTTTGGTTTTGGTACCGAAACAGAGGTGCAGCTTGTTAAAACATTGTCAAAAGTCTCTTTTATAATTCAGCAGACAGAGTGTGTTTTCATCCACATGGTTAGCCTGGACTCTTTGGGGATTCTGGAAATGACCTCAGAAACAGCCTTCATTGCTGTTTAGCAGAAGTGATGATCACATCTGGGACGAGTAGAACTGCTATAAAGCACCACAGTGAGGAATCTGGAGTAGAAAGGTTCTTTCCATTCTTATGTTGATAGCAAAAATTATGAAAATTGACAATTGAATATCATTTAAGTAAAAAAGGATTCATTCCACAGAGTATTGTTAACCAGAGACTTGATAACCCCTCTCCCTGTCACACAGTTACAGGACTCAGTCTCTTAAATCTCATTTTAGAAAATAACTTTTTCACAAAAAAGTAACAAAGACAAAGTGGACTGTTCATTCTGTAGTCCTGCAGAACCAACAGTCTATACCCAGCTGATTGTGTGTTATCGTACCGTGCGTCCTCAATCCAGATTTTCTCTGCTTTTTAAGTTTGTCTGAAGCTCTTAATCCCGTTTCCGTCTGCTCGGCGTCTCATGTTTCATCCAAGAACCCTCGATATCCCACCAGGGACTGATGCCAGATCAGTTTATAGCGCCTGGTACCAGACGAGGGTATTTTTATTAGGCATGTGGGGATATATGCGTGTGTGTGTGTTGTTCAGGGCATGTTCTGCTGTTGAGCTGGATTTGAACTGTACTTATGGTTCATGTATTATAAACTGTGGTGACTTGATAGATTTTATCATGAAAACTGGATTTGAACTTTATTGACACTAAGTAAAACATCGTTAACAACTGTAACTTAAACATTGTTGGTAAAATTTATCTGAGATCTTAATTACCTCCTCCAAGGAGATCATGTTTTTGGTTTGCTTTGTTGTTTATCAGCAGGATTATGGAAAAACCACTGGCTCGATTTTTATAAAACTTTGTTGAAGTGTGTAGCATGGGCCAGCGACGAACCCATTAAATGTTGGAGTCAATTTGAATTACCGGGCGGATACATGAATTATTTTTCGCTTTGTTAACGTTGTGCGATGGGGCATTGGGCATTGGCGAAGGTCTGTGCTCTTCAAGTCCCTTTCCAGTGACTTTATGAATTTTGAAGCATCCTTAATTATTATAACAGCTCCAACTAATGATAAATAATACTAATTTTTTAAATTGTTTTCAATCAGCAGCCACATTAAAAAAAAGGAAACCAAATAAAGCACCAAAATCACTGATATTTTTGAAGCTGTAACAGTTTGTCATTTGTACTAAAATAATTCACCGATCATTTTCAGCTCAGATGTTTTGATGAAGTCCACCTTTGTCTGTCGCTGCTGCTTTTTTTTCCCTAATGAAGACAAACAAACAGTAAATCTTCACCTGTCGTCAGCGTCATCATCAAAGCTCAAATGAGGAAACCATGAAACCTCAATCTGATCTGATGGCCTGAGAACAGACATGTTGGGACACGTAGAAACAGGACAGGGTGACAGTCTGCTGGACCTGGATGTGGTTTCCAGATGGATCAGAGCTCAGAGGGACTCACCACACACACACACACACACACACACACACACACACACACACACACACACCACTGTACCCCCTCCTCTGTTTTACAGCTCCTATTAACAGTCAAAGCAAACTGACTGTCGTCTGGTTTATGAGTTGTTTCACTCTTCTCAGCAACCCAATCACCAAAATAAATGTTGGCTTTGTATGTTTCTGCAAACTATAGATATGTATAATTTGTACATTATTGTGTAGCTGATATGTTGGAAATTTAACTGAGGTTAACGAGTCATTGTGTTTAGCCACAAAAACACTGTCTGTGTGTTTTGGCTAAAAATACCCATTTTTGGTGTTACAGTCATTGGAAACACGGCATTGATTGCTGAAAAAACAAATTTGTTGTATGTTGGTTTCAAACAGTGGTCTGCAGCTTGGCACCCGTCTCTCCTAGGTGTCACACCATCCACCAGCCTTCCACCTTCAGATGACAGAGTCAGCTCATATACATATAATCTGATCTATGTCACTTTAGAAACATTGATATGATACATACGAAACTAACAAATGTAATACATCTGTGGTTTGCAGATATGAACAATACCAACATTTTCTTATGGCGACTGGGCTGCTCTCAGCACCTTTGCATATGTAATTTGTCATTAGAGGGAAATGGTGGAAAATATACAGAAGAGTCCAAACTGAGCCCAAAGTGCAGGCAGCTGCTGTGTGTCGTAGTGGAGGTGGAGGTGGAGAGTTTGACAGGTGCACAGCTTCTCTGTGGACTGGCTGAGTGACACTGCTACTGGCACTGACTGTGAGTTACTACTTCCTGTTGCTTGGCGAGGTGATTGACCTCTGGACTCACTGTGATGGCCGTGACTAACTGCTCTAATAGGATGCAAGTAGCCTGCTGGGACACACACAAACACACTTTGATTTTGAATTTGTTTTCCAGTCCAGAAAAGGGTAAGTGACCCTTGATCATTATTGAACCACAACAGTGCAGTTGAGCTCTAAATACTGAGTTTATCTGTGTTTTTGGGGGCTTCTGCAGTCTACTCAGTGGTTAGATTCAACAGGTTTAAACTGTGATTTGTCAGTCCATAGTTTGTTCAGCTGATATTTCCTGATTCAATTCCAGTAGGATTAACGCCTCATTTCCACTTATGTATGCGACTGGTGTCCGTAAATCTGTAAGTACACAGATGATGCCTTTAGTATCCAATGCAAGAAGGTGCATTTCTTTATGGATGGTTAGAAACCTGATAGAAACTACCTGTAGCCATGGAGGAGAGGCTAATTTTGTCCGTTTTTGCCATCTAGTAGTTTGGAATATTCGCTTTTTGCCAGGTACAAGGCATGTTTTGTGAAATATTCAATTAAAAAGACGCATTAACAGCTGAATGAGTCATAATGACAATCTGACTGTATAAAATGTATAACCATATTTTAGCAGAATAACATTGCTCAGATTTACAGTGTGTTAAAACTAGATAAACAAGTTATCTTTAATCAAACTCACTTGACAGTCAGTACAGACAACTGAACTGAAGAAAATAGCATGTTAGCCAGTTAGCAGCCTGTTAGCGAAGTCTCTCCGGTTCGCATAGGAATGAATGGACTTCCTGTTGCCTTGTCTCCGTACCTATACGTAAGTGAAAAGAGACATGTCTCCCTTAATATTTAAGACGTTCATTTGTCCCCAATAAAAACATGAAAGTAGCAGAGCACTTTTATTTTGACCATTCAGAAATATAGAGTGTTCCTCTCAGCCATCTGACTGGACCCAATCAAGCTTTTGTAGCAGGAGATTACAAACTTGTTATATGTATGTCACAACTTCTGTTTACTCAGAAATATGACATCAGTGAGCTATTCATGTAGACTCTTCTTGTAAGCACAACAGTGACACTGTGCTTTAAATGTACTTGTAGTTACAGCTGAGTCGACTGAAGAAGTCATCAGCTTTTTGGACTTCAGTTGTGGTTCTTTGTAGCGACCCATCAGCGGACATAGTGCCACAAAAGGCACCTGTTTTTTAAAGAAATTGCTGCTTTTTCTGCCCACGTTGGGCCCCCAAAAACCAGGTATTTTAAGCCAAAACATGATCTTTTGAAGTGGTTTTTGTGCCTTAACATAATCACATGTTAATGTGTCCACTTCATAATAATGAAACGTTCAATGCTAACATTTTTTCTGACAATCGAGTTGGCAATTACAACTGTGACTGTAACTGTAATATAGTTTGTAAAGCTGTATTGTTACTGCACTATAAGTACTAATGTTTACATATAGTAAGTGAGCAGACAGCTGCTGCTGCTTGCTCTGATCACTCATGTGTGACTCGTCACTGCTCTGTGACTTTTCAGTCATCGTTCCTGAAAACTCTCACGGTTTTCCCCTCTCTTATGAAACACCGCTGCAGTTATGAATCACCATGGCTGAGAGAAAACCACAGAAATGTGTTTCGTCACTTGGCTACACAGATTTTGGTCAATCCGATCTGCTGATTTTTACAGTTATGTCTTCAGATAGAGAGGGGAGGGACAATTAGTCATGAAATCTATAAAGCAGCAGAAAGTTCATTGTACATTTAGTGTTATAGGTTATATGAGTTCAGTGGCAGAAAGTAACTGAGTACGCTTACATGTATTGTATTTACTTTACTTCAGTATTTAACCTGTTGAAACCTGATCAAATTGGCTTGAGTTCTTTTAAAAACATTGGAAGAAGGCAATGAAAAAAAAAAAGACTCAAATAACTAGCAAGAAATTAGTAAAAAGAGAAAATGAAAAATGAAAAAAATTTGTTTCAAAAATAAAGAAAGTTCAAAACAAACAAACAAGGAAATAACCTGCAAAAGTACTTAAAAATATAATTCTGTAACATATTTTGAAGATGTAATTATATAGTTTTCCCTAGCTTTTTTCCTTTTAAAATAATTTTCTAAATCTATTAAATTTTTTGCAATTTGTGGGACATTTCTTATGAAGTTGCTCCTTGCCTTTTTTTTCATATTTTTGAAAGTAATCACACCAATGTGCTCAGGGTTCAAAGGTTTAAATACATGTGAAAGGCGTCTGAAAGCAGCATAACAAATGTGATGATCGCTTGAGGTTTCAAAGGGTTAATATTCCGCATATTACAGATGGAAATATGGTACTTTTTACTCCACTTTGTTTATCTTACAGCTGTAGTTATGGTTACTAAACAAATTAAGATTTTACATACAAAACATCCCATAAAATATGATGCATTTTAAACTATTTAACCACCCAAAATGATATATTTTCAAACTTAGTTTGACCAGCTGTAACACTAACTTGCCTCTTCATGTTAAAGCATTAATAATAAAAATCAAATACCATAAGTATATAATAATATATCACAGAAAAGAGCCATTTTTTACACAATGACTAGTTTTACTTTCAATACTTGGACTTCATTTAATCACTAATATTTCTGTGCTTGTATTTTTACCAGTTTTAGTTAAATATAAGATCTGAACACTTCTTCCACTGTTACAGAACATCATTATCATTTAGAAACTGTGATTCACAGTTAAAGGAAGCAGCTCCATCTATATTTCAGCCCTCATGTTCCTCCACTGTGTTTTGGTCTTGAGAACAGATCAGGTCCACCTTTGTCTTCACTCCTCTCAGGAGGTCGAAGGTTAAATCAATTCAACCTGCTCTCTCTATTTGCTCCTGCTGTGACAAAGCCATCAGGTCACTTCCTGTAGAGGGGACAAATGTCCAGCACTCTGTCCCAGGACATCACCTGATGGCCGGGGTCTGGCCTTGTCATCAGCCGCCTCTGACATTGGGGTGTTTTTTCACTCCTTCTCTTCCTTCTCATGGATGTAAATCAGAGCAGTGCTGGTGTCGTGTTCAAAGACACAGTGACAAAAGGAGCTTCGACTGAAGTGGTGACTCTGCTGACATGTTTTATGATGTTCTGACCTGAAACAGGAAGGACGAGTGGACTCATCAGCACGTCAGGGTCAAAATCTGTAGGGGATTTTTGTATTTCGGTCAGTTTTGATAAATAACAAGAAAAATGACTTGAGAGATGTGAATTTCCAAGAGCCCGAAGTGACATGTTCAGATGTCTCATTTGTAAAGAAAAGCAGAAAATTAAGAAGTAAGAAATAAGAAGTTGGAAAAAATTATGTAAACAATGAATTAATCATCAAAAAGTTGCAGATTAATATTCTCAGTTGACCAATCGATTTTGTTAAGTATCATCACAGCACTGTTTTTTGATGAATTGATGTAACTTTTTTTGTCTCAATATATGACATTTTCAACAAAAGGGAAATCATATGAACTATGAACTTTGTAGGTATACTGTGCAGGATCTTCCTAAAAAAATAAAACAATGTCTGTACAATGTCTAGACTCATGCAGAATAATCTCCCACATTTATCACTTATGGCCCACGAGAAGTGTGGTGGTGGTGTATTTATCTGCAGAGCATCCGCCCTCTGTCTTTATTTTCTTATTTTCTTTTTATTTTCTGTGTTCAGGACATTTATGGGCGTGTTTCCCCACAGCGCTCATGTGAGGGTGAGGCTTTTTAAAAAGGTAGAAACCAGGTGCAAAACCATAAGCAGCAGGCATCCAAAAGACACAGGGCTGAAAAAAATAAAACCCGCAAATACAGCGAGCTAAAATACCAAACGAGTGGGTTTGGCTTTGACTTTCAATTTCGCTAGTGAGCACGTTGATAAACACTAAACGACACTTTTAATACTCTTTATGTGTTTAACTGCAGTATAAATTGAATTTCATCAGTTATTATCCCATATACCTAGTATGATACTATGACACAATATGCCTTTAATTCCACTTATAATCAATTAAAAAGAAAATCACTGAATGAGATTAAAAAGTAATTCTCAGTCAGACCTGAATGAATCGGCTCATTCTTAAAGACTTTTTTCAGTTCAAAAGGACTCATTTAAAACTTTAACTCCCCATTCAACCAAATAAAACTGGTTATGCAAAGAGCTCTTTCTGATTGATTCATATTTTTGAATATACACTATAAAAACACTCCTTTTTTGTCTGTAGGTATTCTTGATTTTTGTTAACTTCGTGGGAGTTTAAAATCATGGGGATGCTGCTTGCAGGTGATTTGCCTTCTCCTGTTCAGTAACTGCATTGATAATAATAAATGAAACAGTTTCAGTGATAAACCAATAATATGAAGGCAGCTCTGTCACATGTCAGAACCCTTGGAGCAAGGACACGTGAACCCGTGTGGTCAACTCCTTTGTAGGAATCCTCATTCAGATTATATGTCAGACCACTTATCATATTACTGTATGTGCTCATATTCTGCCGTCTGTGTGTGTTGGCAGCCGACTGGAAAATAGTTTGATGGAGAGAAGTGCAGTAGAGCATGTGTAGGTCTTACTAAACACAAGCAAACAAACAAACAAACAAACATAAAGTGGATCAGTGGAGATCAGTGGAGCTGCAACACTTAATCAACTGCTCAGTCTTGGCTTTTCAGGCTTGAGTAATTTTTTTTACGACAAAATTCTCTGATTTCAGGTTCTTATGTGAATGTTTTTTGGTTTCTTTACTCTACTCTACCATTTTGGACTTATTGACGTGTCCAGCACCTTCCCAAGACCAAGCCAGGTGGAGCGCTGGTTGTTCTGCATCAAAGTACCTAAAGTGAAAATTGTCATTTTGAAGAGTAGCTCAGTTCAGATGTATTTTATATTTGTGGATTAATATTATTTCAGATAAATGTATGTAATATAAAGATATAAAAAATATAAAGTAACAGAAAATGGAAATACTAAAGTACAGTACAAGTACGTCAAAGTTAGAATTAAGTACATCACTTGAGTAAATGTACTCCGTTACAGCTGTTAAGTGTTCTCAGACTGAAAGCACTGTGGCAGTATTTTTGCACATTTCGAGGCGGCTTCAGAAAGAAGTCAGACTCATTCATTATTATGTTGTGAATTAATTTTGAAATAGATTTAAATCGCTTTTTGGTCTGACCATATGTACTTATGGACATGTGCCCCCATGTCCAACCAGTTGAATTTGTCACAGCTAAAGAGAAATCTCAAAGATTATCAAAGCAAACAGGAGGCGTCTGAGCTGAAGCTGGAGTACCACAGAGGCTCTGAATACTTAACGTGAACTAGAGATCTCAATTTTTGATAAATATCATATTTAAAAATCTAAAAAAAAATCTGAAAATGTGTTGTTTTTTGTTATGGCTTTCCTTAAGTAGAATTAATTACCAAGGAAGTAAATCCAGTTCATTAAGAATTAAATCTGTAACATGCGTGTTGCTTGGTTTTATATTTTCAGATGTATTTTTTTACCATTTCAGGCAGCCATTTGTTTACATTCATTTACTTATGATATAATGTCAGACTTTTGTGTCTTTAGTTGTTTAAATCCATAACATTAAGATCTTATTGGCATGATGTTTTGTTAGAGCATTTAGCGGCAAAGACTTTTCATTTAAATCAAACTACAGTTGAACTGCATTTAACAGAAGCAAGAATGAGACTTTAAAAGTAATCAAAGCACATTAGTTCCAGTTTTTGCTGAATAATTAAGTGAATGGAAGCAAAAAAAAAAAAATTATAATTAGCATGGTGTGCAAAATGCTCAGATGTGATGTAAAGGTCATGTGATCATAAAGAAAAGGATAAAGCATGTGGTGTAGTCGTTCAATCTTTTAAATAAATTCAATCATAAGTGCAGAAAGTATTACAGCGGCTGATTGCAAGTGATGAAGATCATGACGATGATGGAAAACAAGTTTGTACTCGTGGAGTTTGTTGCGCCTCCCCTCCCCACAGCTCGTCTCCACCTCGTGTCCCACGCTTGTGTTTCACTTGCACTGAAGAACCAGAGTCACAGTTACACACACCAGCACAAGAGAGAGTGTGCATGTGTGTTTAAGTGTGTGTGTGTTTCTGCAGCTGTTTTAAACTTGTCAAGCTGACAGTCACTTTCCAGTGATGTCACAGTGAGCCTTAACCCACAATGCATTTCTCTCTGGCTGGGATTCTGCTGGCCAGCGTCGTGTTGAGCTGAGGAGAAGTTTCAGGGATACGACGGGTGCTAATGAGCATTCCTGCTGGGCATGTTGGCAGAGACAAATCCCCAAATCTTCACATTTTATTGGGTTGAATTTACATGTTCATCCCAAAGGCTGAGATGAATGTTTCCTTTTTAGCCTTTAGTGCTCTTTTAGTGACTTTTTAAAGAAGTACTTTCCGTATTTTTATACACTTATCTGACTGTTTGAAGCCACAGTTGAAAGGATGTAATTACTGAAAGGCATCACGAGTCATCTGAGGACAGTCCCTGCAGACAGTTTCATTACTTTACCCAACATACTGTACATACCACCCTTTAAAGGAATAGTTCACCCAAAAACAAAATAAATTGTTTATAGACTCTCTTTGGTCACAGAGACAGTTTTTTGTGGAAAATGTTAAGAAGAGTGGAGAACCAAAAACATGAGAGCATGTCAGTGCAAACAGAACAAAACGCACCTTATCTGAAAACACACCTTTTCAAGCTGGCATACTCAGTCTGATTTAATGATGATACGCATATTAATGATGATGATTTTATTATGATGATTTTATACCTAATATTTGTAATTATGGTTTTGTTCAGTCATTTTTATTAACTTTTATTGTATATTACTGAATTGTTTGATTTTATAATCCATGGGTACATTGCTGCTTGTGTCTTGTAAGCTGTTCTTTTGTGTTCTGGAAAGGTGCCTATAAATAAAATTCATTAGTATTATTATTATTATTATTATTATTATTATTTGACAGAGTCCGAACAAAATACAGCAAAAAAGATTCTAAAATGTCCAAATAACATCCTGTGCAACATTAGCCGAGTGCCTTGTATCCATTTGTGGCTCATGGAAATCCATCCAATTTTTATAAAACATTGCTAAACAAAGCACTTCTCATGAGGAAATGTGTTGTGCGTATGCATGCATGTGTAAATCTGACAAAAAATAATTAATCACTGTTATAGATGACACAACTCAAACAGGTTATCTGCTGATAGATCTTTATACCTAAAGGTAATTCATGGAAACCAATAGATGCCTTGAACATTAAAAAGTAAGTGAATAAACATCCAAAACACAACAGCAGTCAGAAAACTGATTAGCTATGATATAAAATACATGCGTGTAGGGATGCATAATAATATCAGCAAGTCATCGGTATCGGCCGATATTGGCTTTGAAATGAAATAGCGGACTTGGCCAACATGCTTTTTTTTTAATTTGCACAATGAATAAATATTACATACATTAAAAAGTATTGTATTTCATGTCTCCATCTGCCTTCGGGCAATCACAATAAGAGTTTGCATGCATAATATGATGTTAATTCCACTACAGAAGAGACTTAATGATCACAAAAATTAGGTGGGCAAAGAAGTGGATATATTGATATCGGTATAGCTTATCGGTCACATGAGTTGTTACATATCAGCATATTGGAAAAAAATCCAATATTCTGCATCCCTACATGTATGATTTGTAGAATGGGCTAAAACATGTAAAACTACTGCTACGGTCTTTTACTATGAGAGCTTATGCAGTGGTGGAGGAAGTACTCAGATCTATTACTTGAGTAAAAGTTGCAATACTACAGTGTAGAAGTACAGTTGGTAAAGGTAGAGCTCATTTTAATTGTTTTGTATTTTACCAGCATGTAGATTTCCTACTTAACCTGTACTAATACATCAGAATTCATTAGTTGATTTGTATTTTGTGTTAATATTTTGAATCTCATAAGTAACTCCAGCTGTAAATCATCATCATTTGTAGAAGTATAAAGTAGCATATAATGGAAGTACTCATGTAAAGTACAATTACCTCAAAAAGGCACTCAACTAGAGTACTGTAGTAAAAGTTTAAGTAAACAATAAACATGGTAAAATGTGCGAAAGAGTAGCTGAAATCATTAATGAATATTGGATAAATGATGAATAGTTATAAAGACTAATAAACTATCCTTTCTTTGGTACAGAAATCTCTTGCTCTCTTCACACAAGTGTCTGTAGGCGTTTCAGTGCTGTAACTTTGTTGGTTGACAACATTTATACAAACAGGCAGCTCCTAAACGGTGGAAGGCTGGGTGGGTGTTTGGATTTGGGGGGTGCAGCTGTTGAATCAGGATTAGCAGAGTGAGATGAGATGACCCTTCACAGCCTCCTCACACCCCCACCTACAAAACAACAACAGCCTGCCATATCCTCCGCCCAGCACACATGAAAACATGGAAAATGTGGGCATCAGTCGTATCTGACGGCCCTGACTGTAGGTTAAAAATGTTAAAATACTTGTGTATTATTCCCAGTAAATTCAGGAGCACTTGATTTTTGTTTTCAAGGTTTAAACACCCTGTGTTTTGCTCTCTGTTATCCTGGAGGTCTACACCGGTACTTAGTGGGTTATTTTTGTTGATAATTGAAGTTTAAATGAAGATCAGATTGTATTTTTCTTTCATCAACATGTCCGGAGACTGTTGGATGGTGTGGTGTAGAGAATAAAAACAGATCATGACTTCATCTAAACCTCAGGCAGCAACAGCAGAGTGCAGAGTACTGCAGCTGTATGAACACAATACTCGATGATACTGACATACACTGGTGGGAAAAGTATTGGGGTCATTTATTTAGGCCTAAGCAAAAGTACTAATACAAAAATAACGTACGACTTTTTAGTGGCATTTGTCATCACATAGATTACGATGACTTTTTTTTTTTTTTTTTTTGGTATTTTGTATGACAAACTATACTGTAACTTTTTTTAATGACATTTTGTATGACGTACTATACTATGACTTTTCAATTACATTTTGACGACATACTACACTTTGACTTTCTGACATTTTTGACGACATCCCACACTATGACTTTTCCATGAAATTTTTGAACACAAATTATACCATGACTTTTCCATGACATTTTTGACAACATACTGTACTATGACCTTTTCATTACATTTTTGGCCACATACTACACTATGACTTTTTCCATGACATTTTCAACGACATACTATACTATGATTTTTTTCATGACATTTCTGATGACATACTATACTATGACTTTTTCAAGACATTTTTGATGACATACTATACTGACTTTTTCATGACATTTTCAACAACATACTATACTATGATTTTTTTCATGACATTTCTGATGACATACCATACTATGACTTTTTCATGACATTTCTGACAACATACTATACTATGACTTTTTCACGACATTTTTGACCACATACTACTATGACATTTTCATGACGTTTTTGACAACATACTATACTATGACTTTTTCATGACATTTTCAACGACATACTATACTATGACTTTTTCAAGACATTTCTGACAACATACCATACTATGACTTTTTAATGACATTTTCAACAACTTACCATACTATGACTTTTTCATGACATTTTCAACGACATACTATACTATGATTTTTTTCATGACATTTCTGATGACATACTATACTATGACTTTTTAATGACATTTTCAACAACTTACCATACTATGACTTTTTCATGACATTTTCAACGACATACTATACTATGACTTTTTCAAGACATTTCTGACGACATACCATACTATGACTTTTTAATGACATTTTCAACAACTTACCATACTATGACTTTTTCATGACATTTTCAACGACATACTATACTATGATTTTTTTCATGACATTTCTGACGACATACTATACTATGACCTTTTCATGACATTTTTGACCACATACTGTACTATGACTTTTTCATGACATTTCTGACGACATACTATACTATGACCTTTTCATGACATTTTTCACCACATACTATTCTATGACTTTTTCATGACATTTCTGACGACATACAACACTATGACTTTTTCATGACATTTCTGACGACATACTATACAATGACTTTTTCATGACATTTCTGACGACATACTATACTATGACCTTTTCATGACATTTTTGACCACATACTGTACTATGACATTTTTGACCACATACTATACTCTGACCTTTTCATGACATTTTTGACGACATACTATACTATGACTTTTTCATGACATTTCTGACGACATACAATACTATGACTTTCTAATTACATTTCTGACGACATGCTATACAATTACTTTTTCCATGACATTTTCAACGACATACTATACTATGACTTTTTCATGACATTTTCAACAACATACTATACTATGACTTTTTCATGACATTTTCAACAACATACTATACTATTACTTTTTAATGACATTTTGGACGACATACTATACTATGACCCTTCATGACATTTGTGACCACATACAATACTATGACTTTTTAATGACATTTCTGACGACATACTATACTACGACTTTTTCCATGACATTTTCAACGACATACTATACTATGACGTTTTCATGACATTTCTCACGACATACAATACTATGACTTTTTAATGACATTTTCGACGACATACTATACTATGATTTTTCATGATATTTTGGACGACATACATTACTATAACCTTTTCATGACATTTTTGATGACATACTATACTATGACTTTTTCATGACAATTTCAACGACATACTATAGTATGACTTTTTAATGACATTTTGGACGACATACAATACTATGACCTTTTCATGACATTTTTGACAACATACTGTATTATGGCTTTTTCATGACATTTCTGACGACATGCTATACTATGACTTTTTAATGACATTTCTGACGACATACTATACTATGACTTTTTCCATGACATTTTCAACGACATACTATACTATGATTTTTTTCATGACATTTTCAACGACATACTATACTATGACTTTTTCATGACATTTCTGACGACATACTATACTATGACCTTTTCATGACATTTTTCACCACATACTATTCTATGACTTTTTCATGACATTTCTGACGACATACAACACTATGACTTTTTCATGACATTTCTGACGACATACTATACAATGACTTTTTCATGACATTTCTGACGACATACTATACTATGACCTTTTCATGACATTTTTGACCACATACTGTACTATGACTTTTTAATGACATTTTTGACCACATACTATACTCTGACCTTTTCATGACATTTTTGACGACATACTATACTATGACTTTTTCATGACATTTCTGACGACATACAATACTATGACTTTTTAATTACATTTCTGACGACATGCTATGCAATTACTTTTTCCATGACATTTTCAACGACATACTATACTATGACTTTTTCATGACATTTTCAACAACATACTATACTATGACTTTTTCATGACATTTTCAACAACATACTATACTATTACTTTTTAATGACATTTTGGACGACATACTATACTATGACCCTTCATGACATTTGTGACCACATACAATACTATGACTTTTTAATGACATTTCTGACGACTTACTATACTACGACTTTTTCCATGACATTTTCAACGACATACTATACTATGACGTTTTCGTGACATTTCTCACGACATACAATACTATGACTTTTTAATGACATTTTCGACGACATACTATACTATGATTTTTCATGATATTTTGGACGACATACATTACTATAACCTTTTCATGACATTTTTGATGACATACTATACTATGACTTTTTCATGACAATTTCAACGACATACTATAGTATGACTTTTTAATGACATTTTGGACGACATACAATACTATGACCTTTTCATGACATTTTTGACAACATACTGTATTATGGCTTTTTCATGACATTTCTGACGACATGCTATACTATGACTTTTTAATGACATTTCTGACCACATACTATACTATGACTTTTTCCATGACATTTTCAACGACATACTATACTATGATTTTTTTCATGACATTTTCAACGACATACTATACTATGACTTTTTCATGACATTTCTGACGACATACTATACTATGACCTTTTCATGACATTTTTCACCACATACTATTCTATGACTTTTTCATGACATTTCTGACGACATACAACACTATGACTTTTTCATGACATTTCTGACGACATACTATACAATGACTTTTTCATGACATTTCTGACGACATACTATACTATGACCTTTTCATGACATTTTTGACCACATACTGTACTATGACATTTTTAATGACATTTTTGACCACATACTATACTCTGACCTTTTCATGACATTTTTGACGACATACTATACTATGACTTTTTCATGACATTTCTGACGACATACAATACTATGACTTTTTAATTACATTTCTGACGACATGCTATGCAATTACTTTTTCCATGACATTTTCAACGACATACTATACTATGACTTTTTCATGACATTTTCAACAACATACTATACTATGACTTTTTCATGACATTTTCAACAACATACTATACTATTACTTTTTAATGACATTTTGGACGACATACTATACTATGACCCTTCATGACATTTGTGACCACATACAATACTATGACTTTTTAATGACATTTCTGACGACTTACTATACTACGACTTTTTCCATGACATTTTCAACGACATACTATACTATGACGTTTTCGTGACATTTCTCACGACATACAATACTATGACTTTTTAATGACATTTTCGACGACATACTATACTATGATTTTTCATGATATTTTGGACGACATACATTACTATAACCTTTTCATGACATTTTTGATGACATACTATACTATGACTTTTTCATGACAATTTCAACGACATACTATAGTATGACTTTTTAATGACATTTTGGACGACATACAATACTATGACCTTTTCATGACATTTTTGACAACATACTGTATTATGGCTTTTTCATGACATTTCTGACGACATGCTATACTATGACTTTTTAATGACATTTCTGACCACATACTATACTATGACTTTTTCCATGACATTTTCAACGACATACTATACTATGATTTTTTTCATGACATTTTCAACGACATACTATACTATGACTTTTTCATGACATTTCTGACGACATACTATACTATGACCTTTTCATGACATTTTTCACCACATACTATTCTATGACTTTTTCATGACATTTCTGACGACATACAACACTATGACTTTTTCATGACATTTCTGACGACATACTATACAATGACTTTTTCATGACATTTCTGACGACATACTATACTATGACCTTTTCATGACATTTTTGACCACATACTGTACTATGACATTTTTGACCACATACTATACTCTGACCTTTTCATGACATTTTTGACGACATACTATACTATGACTTTTTCATGACATTTCTGACGACATACAATACTATGACTTTCTAATTACATTTCTGACGACATGCTATACAATTACTTTTTCCATGACATTTTCAACGACATACTATACTATGACTTTTTCATGACATTTTCAACAACATACTATACTATGACTTTTTCATGACATTTTCAACAACATACTATACTATTACTTTTTAATGACATTTTGGACGACATACTATACTATGACCCTTCATGACATTTGTGACCACATACAATACTATGACTTTTTAATGACATTTCTGACGACATACTATACTACGACTTTTTCCATGACATTTTCAACGACATACTATACTATGACGTTTTCATGACATTTCTCACGACATACAATACTATGACTTTTTAATGACATTTTCGACGACATACTATACTATGATTTTTCATGATATTTTGGACGACATACATTACTATAACCTTTTCATGACATTTTTGATGACATACTATACTATGACTTTTTCATGACAATTTCAACGACATACTATAGTATGACTTTTTAATGACATTTTGGACGACATACAATACTATGACCTTTTCATGACATTTTTGACAACATACTGTATTATGGCTTTTTCATGACATTTCTGACGACATGCTATACTATGACTTTTTAATGACATTTCTGACGACATACTATACTATGACTTTTTCCATGACATTTTCAACGACATACTATACTATGATTTTTTTCATGACATTTTCAACGACATACTATACTATGACTTTTTCATGACATTTCTGACGACATACTATACTATGACCTTTTCATGACATTTTTCACCACATACTATTCTATGACTTTTTCATGACATTTCTGACGACATACAACACTATGACTTTTTCATGACATTTCTGACGACATACTATACAATGACTTTTTCATGACATTTCTGACGACATACTATACTATGACCTTTTCATGACATTTTTGACCACATACTGTACTATGACTTTTTAATGACATTTTTGACCACATACTATACTCTGACCTTTTCATGACATTTTTGACGACATACTATACTATGACTTTTTCATGACATTTCTGACGACATACAATACTATGACTTTTTAATTACATTTCTGACGACATGCTATGCAATTACTTTTTCCATGACATTTTCAACGACATACTATACTATGACTTTTTCATGACATTTTCAACAACATACTATACTATGACTTTTTCATGACATTTTCAACAACATACTATACTATTACTTTTTAATGACATTTTGGACGACATACTATACTATGACCCTTCATGACATTTGTGACCACATACAATACTATGACTTTTTAATGACATTTCTGACGACTTACTATACTACGACTTTTTCCATGACATTTTCAACGACATACTATACTATGACGTTTTCGTGACATTTCTCACGACATACAATACTATGACTTTTTAATGACATTTTCGACGACATACTATACTATGATTTTTCATGATATTTTGGACGACATACATTACTATAACCTTTTCATGACATTTTTGATGACATACTATACTATGACTTTTTCATGACAATTTCAACGACATACTATAGTATGACCTTTTCATGACATTTTTGACAACATACTGTATTATGGCTTTTTCATGACATTTCTGACGACATGCTATACTATGACTTTTTAATGACATTTCTGACCACATACTATACTATGACTTTTTCCATGACATTTTCAACGACATACTATACTATGATTTTTTTCATGACATTTTCAACGACATACTATACTATGACTTTTTCATGACATTTCTGACGACATACTATACTATGACCTTTTCATGACATTTTTCACCACATACTATTCTATGACTTTTTCATGACATTTCTGACGACATACTATACTATGACCTTTTCATGACATTTTTGACGACATACTATACTGACTTTTTCCACAACATTTTTGATCACATACTATACGACATACTATACTATGACTTTTTTCATGACATTTATGACCACATACTATACTATGACTTTATAATGGCATTTTCAACAACATACTATACTATGACGTTTTCATGACATTTCTGACGACATACTATACTATGACCCTTTCATGACATTTCTGATGACATACTATACTATGACCTTTTCATGACATTTCTGACGACATACTATACTATGACCTTTTCATGACATTTTTGACGACATACTATACTGACTTTTTCCACAACATTTTTGATCACATACTATACTATGACCTTTTCATGACAATTTTGACCACATACTATACTAATACTTTTCCTGTGACATTTTCGACGACATACTGTACTGACTTTTTCATGACATTCATGACATTTTTGACGACATACTATACTATGACTTTTTCATGACATTTTTGACCACATACTATACTATGACTTTTTCACATTTTTGACCACATACTATACTATGACCTTTTCATGACATTTATGACCACATACTATACTATGACTTTTTCACGATATTGTTGACCACATACTATACTATGACTTTTTAATGACATTTTCAACAACATACTATACCATGACTTTTTTCATGACATTTTTGACCACATAAGATACTATGACCTTTTCATGACATTTTTGACGACATACTATACTGTGACATTTTCATGACATTTTTGATGACATACTATACTATGACTTTTTCATTACATTTCTGACGACATACTATACTATGACTTTTTCATGACATTTCTGACGACATACTTTACTATGACTTTTTATTGACATTTTCAACGACATACTATACTATGACTTTTTAATGACATTTTTGACCACATACTATACTATGACCTTTTCATGACATTTCTGACGACATACTATACTATGACCTTTTCATGACATTTCTGACCACATACTATACTATGACATTTTCATGACATTTCTGACGACATACTATACTATGACCTTTTCATGACATTTCTGACGACATACTATACTATGACTTTTTCACAACATTTTTGATGACATACTATACTATGACCTTTTCATGACAATTTTGACCACATACTATACTATGACTTTTCCCGTGACATTTTCGACGACATACTGTACTGACTTCTTCATGACATTTCTGACCACATACAATACTATGACTTTTTCATGACATTTTTGATGACATACTATACTATGACTTTTTCATGACATTTTTGACCACATACAATACTATGACGTTTTCATGACATTTATGACCACATACTATACTATGACTTTATAATGGCATTTTCAACAACATACTATACTATGACTTTTTAATGACATTTTTGACGACATACTATACTATGACTTTTTCATGACATTTTTGATGACATACTATACTATGACTTTTTCATGACATTTCTGACGACATACTATACTATGACTTTTTCATGACATTTCTGACGACATACTTTACTATGACTTTTTCATGACATTTCTGACGACATACTTTACTATGACTTTTTATTGACATTTTCAACGACATACTATACTATGACTTTTTAATGACATTTTCAACAACATACTATACTATGACCTTTTCATGGCATTTCTGACGACTTACTATACTATGACCTTTTCATGACATTTTTGACGACATACTATACTATGACTTTTTCATGACATTTTTGACCACATACAATACTATGACTTTTTCATGACATTTCTGACGACATACTATACTATGACCTTTTCATGACATTTTTGACCACATACTATACTATGACTTTTTTCATGACATTTATGACCACATACTATACTATGACTTTATAATGGCATTTTCAACAACATACTATACTATGACTTTTTAATGACATTTTTGACGACATACTATACTATGACCTTTTCATGACATTTATGACCACATACTATACTATGACTTTTTCACGATATTTTTGACCACATACTATACTATGACTTTTTAATGACATTTTCAACAACATACTATACTATGACTTTTTTCATGACATTTTTGACCACATACTATACTATGACATTTTCATGACATTTTTGATGACATACTATACTATGACTTTTTCATTACATTTCTGACGACTTACTATACTATGACTTTTTCATGACATTTCTGACCACATACTATACTATGACCTTTTCATGGCATTTCTGACGACATACTATACTATGACCTTTTCATGACATTTTTGACGACATACTATACTATGACTTTTTCATGACATTTTTGACCACATACAATACTATGACTTTTTCATGACATTTCTGACGACATACTATACTGTGACCTTTTCATGACATTTTTGACCACATACTATACTATGACGTTTTCATGACATTTCTGACGACATACTATACTATGACCTTTTCATGACATTTCTGACGACATACTATACTATGACCTTTTCATGACATTTATGACCACATACTATACTATGACTTTTTCACGATATTTTTGACCACATACTATACTATGACTTTTTCATGACATTTTTGATGACATACTATACTATGACTTTTTCATTACATTTCTGACGACATACTATACTATGACTTTTTCATGACATTTCTGACGACATACTTTACTATGACTTTTTCATGACATTTCTGACGACATACTTTACTATGACTTTTTATTGACATTTTCAACGACATACTATACTATGACTTTTTAATGACATTTTTGACCACATACTATACTATGACCTTTTCATGGCATTTCTGACGACTTACTATACTATGACCTTTTCATGACATTTTTGACGACATACTATACTATGACTTTTTCATGACATTTTTGACCACATACAATACTATGACTTTTTCATGACATTTCTGACGACATACTATACTATGACCTTTTCATGACATTTTTGACCACATACTATACTATGACTTTTTTCATGACATTTATGACCACATACTATACTATGACTTTATAATGGCATTTTCAACAACATACTATACTATGACTTTTTAATGACATTTTTGACGACATACTATACTATGACCTTTTCATGACATTTATGACCACATACTATACTATGACTTTTTCACGATATTTTTGACCACATACTATACTATGACTTTTTAATGACATTTTCAACAACATACTATACTATGACTTTTTTCATGACATTTTTGACCACATACTATACTATGACATTTTCATGACATTTTTGATGACATACTATACTATGACTTTTTCATTACATTTCTGACGACTTACTATACTATGACTTTTTCATGACATTTCTGACCACATACTATACTATGACCTTTTCATGGCATTTCTGACGACATACTATACTATGACCTTTTCATGACATTTTTGACGACATACTATACTATGACTTTTTCATGACATTTTTGACCACATACAATACTATGACTTTTTCATGACATTTCTGACGACATACTATACTGTGACCTTTTCATGACATTTTTGACCACATACTATACTATGACGTTTTCATGACATTTCTGACGACATACTATACTATGACCTTTTCATGACATTTCTGACGACATACTATACTATGACTTTTTCATGACATTTCTGACGACATACTATACTATGACCTTTTCATGACATTTCTGACGACATACTATACTATGACTTTTTCATGACATTTCTGACGACATACTATACTATGACCTTTTCATGACATTTCTGACGACATACTATACTATGACTTTTTCATGACATTTCTGACGACATACTATACTATGACCTTTTCATGGCATTTCTGACGACATACTATACTATGACCTTTTCATGACATTTTTGACGACATACTATACTATGACTTTTTCATGACATTTTTGACCACATACAATACTATGACTTTTTCATGACATTTCTGACGACATACTATACTGTGACCTTTTCATGACATTTTTGACCACATACTATACTATGACGTTTTCATGACATTTCTGACGACATACTATACTATGACCTTTTCATGACATTTCTGACGACATACTATACTATGACTTTTTCATGACATTTCTGACCACATACTATACTATGACCTTTTCATGGCATTTCTGACGACATACTATACTATGACCTTTTCATGACATTTTTGACGACATACTATACTATGACTTTTTCATGACATTTTTGACCACATACAATACTATGACTTTTTCATGACATTTCTGACGACATACTATACTGTGACCTTTTCATGACATTTTTGACCACATACTATACTATGACGTTTTCATGACATTTCTGACGAGATACTATACTATGACCTTTTCATGACATTTCTGACGACATACTATACTATGACTTTTTCACAACATTTTTGATGACATACTATACTATGACCTTTTCATGACAATTTTGACCACATACTATACTATGACTTTTCCCGTGACATTTTCGACGACATACTGTACTGACTTCTTCATGACATTTCTGACCACATACAATACTATGACTTTTTCATGACATTTTTGATGACATACTATACTATGACTTTTTCATGACATTTTTGACCACATACAATACTATGACGTTTTCATGACATTTATGACCACATACTATACTATGACTTTATAATGGCATTTTCAACAACATACTATACTATGACTTTTTAATGACATTTTTGACGACATACTATACTATGACTTTTTCATGACATTTTTGATGACATACTATACTATGACTTTTTCATGACATTTCTGACGACATACTATACTATGACTTTTTCATGACATTTCTGACGACATACTTTACTATGACTTTTTCATGACATTTCTGACGACATACTTTACTATGACTTTTTATTGACATTTTCAACGACATACTATACTATGACTTTTTAATGACATTTTCAACAACATACTATACTATGACCTTTTCATGGCATTTCTGACGACTTACTATACTATGACCTTTTCATGACATTTTTGACGACATACTATACTATGACTTTTTCATGACATTTTTGACCACATACAATACTATGACTTTTTCATGACATTTCTGACGACATACTATACTATGACCTTTTCATGACATTTTTGACCACATACTATACTATGACTTTTTTCATGACATTTATGACCACATACTATACTATGACTTTATAATGGCATTTTCAACAACATACTATACTATGACTTTTTAATGACATTTTTGACGACATACTATACTATGACCTTTTCATGACATTTATGACCACATACTATACTATGACTTTTTCACGATATTTTTGACCACATACTATACTATGACTTTTTAATGACATTTTCAACAACATACTATACTATGACTTTTTTCATGACATTTTTGACCACATACTATACTATGACATTTTCATGACATTTTTGATGACATACTATACTATGACTTTTTCATTACATTTCTGACGACTTACTATACTATGACTTTTTCATGACATTTCTGACCACATACTATACTGTGACCTTTTCATGGCATTTCTGACGACATACTATACTATGACCTTTTCATGACATTTTTGACGACATACTATACTATGACTTTTTCATGACATTTTTGACCACATACAATACTATGACTTTTTCATGACATTTCTGACGACATACTATACTGTGACCTTTTCATGACATTTTTGACCACATACTATACTATGACGTTTTCATGACATTTCTGACGACATACTATACTATGACCTTTTCATGACATTTCTGACGACATACTATACTATGACCTTTTCATGACATTTATGACCACATACTATACTATGACTTTTTCACGATATTTTTGACCACATACTATACTATGACTTTTTCATGACATTTTTGATGACATACTATACTATGACTTTTTCATTACATTTCTGACGACATACTATACTATGACTTTTTCATGACATTTCTGACGACATACTTTACTATGACTTTTTCATGACATTTCTGACGACATACTTTACTATGACTTTTTATTGACATTTTCAACGACATACTATACTATGACTTTTTAATGACATTTTTGACCACATACTATACTATGACCTTTTCATGGCATTTCTGACGACTTACTATACTATGACCTTTTCATGACATTTTTGACGACATACTATACTATGACTTTTTCATGACATTTTTGACCACATACAATACTATGACTTTTTCATGACATTTCTGACGACATACTATACTATGACCTTTTCATGACATTTTTGACCACATACTATACTATGACTTTTTTCATGACATTTATGACCACATACTATACTATGACTTTATAATGGCATTTTCAACAACATACTATACTATGACTTTTTAATGACATTTTTGACGACATACTATACTATGACCTTTTCATGACATTTATGACCACATACTATACTATGACTTTTTCACGATATTTTTGACCACATACTATACTATGACTTTTTAATGACATTTTCAACAACATACTATACTATGACTTTTTTCATGACATTTTTGACCACATACTATACTATGACATTTTCATGACATTTTTGATGACATACTATACTATGACTTTTTCATTACATTTCTGACGACTTACTATACTATGACTTTTTCATGACATTTCTGACCACATACTATACTATGACCTTTTCATGGCATTTCTGACGACATACTATACTATGACCTTTTCATGACATTTTTGACGACATACTATACTATGACTTTTTCATGACATTTTTGACCACATACAATACTATGACTTTTTCATGACATTTCTGACGACATACTATACTGTGACCTTTTCATGACATTTTTGACCACATACTATACTATGACGTTTTCATGACATTTCTGACGACATACTATACTATGACCTTTTCATGACATTTCTGACGACATACTATACTATGACTTTTTCATGACATTTCTGACGACATACTATACTATGACCTTTTCATGACATTTCTGACGACATACTATACTATGACTTTTTCATGACATTTCTGACGACATACTATACTATGACCTTTTCATGACATTTCTGACGACATACTATACTATGACTTTTTCATGACATTTCTGACGACATACTATACTATGACCTTTTCATGGCATTTCTGACGACATACTATACTATGACCTTTTCATGACATTTTTGACGACATACTATACTATGACTTTTTCATGACATTTTTGACCACATACAATACTATGACTTTTTCATGACATTTCTGACGACATACTATACTGTGACCTTTTCATGACATTTTTGACCACATACTATACTATGACGTTTTCATGACATTTCTGACGACATACTATACTATGACCTTTTCATGACATTTCTGACGACATACTATACTATGACTTTTTCATGACATTTCTGACCACATACTATACTATGACCTTTTCATGGCATTTCTGACGACATACTATACTATGACCTTTTCATGACATTTTTGACGACATACTATACTATGACTTTTTCATGACATTTTTGACCACATACAATACTATGACTTTTTCATGACATTTCTGACGACATACTATACTGTGACCTTTTCATGACATTTTTGACCACATACTATACTATGACGTTTTCATGACATTTCTGACGACATACTATACTATGACCTTTTCATGACATTTCTGACGACATACTATACTATGACTTTTTCATGACATTTCTGACCACATACTATACTATGACCTTTTCATGGCATTTCTGACGACATACTATACTATGACCTTTTCATGACATTTTTGACGACATACTATACTATGACTTTTTCATGACATTTTTGACCACATACAATACTATGACTTTTTCATGACATTTCTGACGACATACTATACTGTGACCTTTTCATGACATTTTTGACCACATACTATACTATGACGTTTTCATGACATTTCTGACGAGATACTATACTATGACCTTTTCATGACATTTCTGACGACATACTATACTATGACTTTTTCACAACATTTTTGATGACATACTATACTATGACCTTTTCATGACAATTTTGACCACATACTATACTATGACTTTTCCCGTGACATTTTCGACGACATACTGTACTGACTTCTTCATGACATTTCTGACCACATACAATACTATGACTTTTTCATGACATTTTTGATGACATACTATACTATGACTTTTTCATGACATTTTTGACCACATACAATACTATGACGTTTTCATGACATTTATGACCACATACTATACTATGACTTTATAATGGCATTTTCAACAACATACTATACTATGACTTTTTAATGACATTTTTGACGACATACTATACTATGACTTTTTCATGACATTTTTGATGACATACTATACTATGACTTTTTCATGACATTTCTGACGACATACTATACTATGACTTTTTCATGACATTTCTGACGACATACTTTACTATGACTTTTTCATGACATTTCTGACGACATACTTTACTATGACTTTTTATTGACATTTTCAACGACATACTATACTATGACTTTTTAATGACATTTTCAACAACATACTATACTATGACCTTTTCATGGCATTTCTGACGACTTACTATACTATGACCTTTTCATGACATTTTTGACGACATACTATACTATGACTTTTTCATGACATTTTTGACCACATACAATACTATGACTTTTTCATGACATTTCTGACGACATACTATACTATGACCTTTTCATGACATTTTTGACCACATACTATACTATGACTTTTTTCATGACATTTATGACCACATACTATACTATGACTTTATAATGGCATTTTCAACAACATACTATACTATGACTTTTTAATGACATTTTTGACGACATACTATACTATGACCTTTTCATGACATTTATGACCACATACTATACTATGACTTTTTCACGATATTTTTGACCACATACTATACTATGACTTTTTAATGACATTTTCAACAACATACTATACTATGACTTTTTTCATGACATTTTTGACCACATACTATACTATGACATTTTCATGACATTTTTGATGACATACTATACTATGACTTTTTCATTACATTTCTGACGACTTACTATACTATGACTTTTTCATGACATTTCTGACCACATACTATACTGTGACCTTTTCATGGCATTTCTGACGACATACTATACTATGACCTTTTCATGACATTTTTGACGACATACTATACTATGACTTTTTCATGACATTTTTGACCACATACAATACTATGACTTTTTCATGACATTTCTGACGACATACTATACTGTGACCTTTTCATGACATTTTTGACCACATACTATACTATGACGTTTTCATGACATTTCTGACGACATACTATACTATGACCTTTTCATGACATTTCTGACGACATACTATACTATGACCTTTTCATGACATTTATGACCACATACTATACTATGACTTTTTCACGATATTTTTGACCACATACTATACTATGACTTTTTCATGACATTTTTGATGACATACTATACTATGACTTTTTCATTACATTTCTGACGACATACTATACTATGACTTTTTCATGACATTTCTGACGACATACTTTACTATGACTTTTTCATGACATTTCTGACGACATACTTTACTATGACTTTTTATTGACATTTTCAACGACATACTATACTATGACTTTTTAATGACATTTTTGACCACATACTATACTATGACCTTTTCATGGCATTTCTGACGACTTACTATACTATGACCTTTTCATGACATTTTTGACGACATACTATACTATGACTTTTTCATGACATTTTTGACCACATACAATACTATGACTTTTTCATGACATTTCTGACGACATACTATACTATGACCTTTTCATGACATTTTTGACCACATACTATACTATGACTTTTTTCATGACATTTATGACCACATACTATACTATGACTTTATAATGGCATTTTCAACAACATACTATACTATGACTTTTTAATGACATTTTTGACGACATACTATACTATGACCTTTTCATGACATTTATGACCACATACTATACTATGACTTTTTCACGATATTTTTGACCACATACTATACTATGACTTTTTAATGACATTTTCAACAACATACTATACTATGACTTTTTTCATGACATTTTTGACCACATACTATACTATGACATTTTCATGACATTTTTGATGACATACTATACTATGACTTTTTCATTACATTTCTGACGACTTACTATACTATGACTTTTTCATGACATTTCTGACCACATACTATACTATGACCTTTTCATGGCATTTCTGACGACATACTATACTATGACCTTTTCATGACATTTTTGACGACATACTATACTATGACTTTTTCATGACATTTTTGACCACATACAATACTATGACTTTTTCATGACATTTCTGACGACATACTATACTGTGACCTTTTCATGACATTTTTGACCACATACTATACTATGACGTTTTCATGACATTTCTGACGACATACTATACTATGACCTTTTCATGACATTTCTGACGACATACTATACTATGACTTTTTCATGACATTTCTGACGACATACTATACTATGACCTTTTCATGACATTTCTGACGACATACTATACTATGACTTTTTCATGACATTTCTGACGACATACTATACTATGACCTTTTCATGACATTTCTGACGACATACTATACTATGACTTTTTCATGACATTTCTGACGACATACTATACTATGACCTTTTCATGGCATTTCTGACGACATACTATACTATGACCTTTTCATGACATTTTTGACGACATACTATACTATGACTTTTTCATGACATTTTTGACCACATACAATACTATGACTTTTTCATGACATTTCTGACGACATACTATACTGTGACCTTTTCATGACATTTTTGACCACATACTATACTATGACGTTTTCATGACATTTCTGACGACATACTATACTATGACCTTTTCATGACATTTCTGACGACATACTATACTATGACTTTTTCATGACATTTCTGACCACATACTATACTATGACCTTTTCATGGCATTTCTGACGACATACTATACTATGACCTTTTCATGACATTTTTGACGACATACTATACTATGACTTTTTCATGACATTTTTGACCACATACAATACTATGACTTTTTCATGACATTTCTGACGACATACTATACTGTGACCTTTTCATGACATTTTTGACCACATACTATACTATGACGTTTTCATGACATTTCTGACGACATACTATACTATGACCTTTTCATGACATTTCTGACGACATACTATACTATGACTTTTTCATGACATTTCTGACCACATACTATACTATGACCTTTTCATGGCATTTCTGACGACATACTATACTATGACCTTTTCATGACATTTTTGACGACATACTATACTATGACTTTTTCATGACATTTTTGACCACATACAATACTATGACTTTTTCATGACATTTCTGACGACATACTATACTGTGACCTTTTCATGACATTTTTGACCACATACTATACTATGACGTTTTCATGACATTTCTGACGAGATACTATACTATGACCTTTTCATGACATTTCTGACGACATACTATACTATGACTTTTTCACAACATTTTTGATGACATACTATACTATGACCTTTTCATGACAATTTTGACCACATACTATACTATGACTTTTCCCGTGACATTTTCGACGACATACTGTACTGACTTCTTCATGACATTTCTGACCACATACAATACTATGACTTTTTCATGACATTTTTGATGACATACTATACTATGACTTTTTCATGACATTTTTGACCACATACAATACTATGACGTTTTCATGACATTTATGACCACATACTATACTATGACTTTATAATGGCATTTTCAACAACATACTATACTATGACTTTTTAATGACATTTTTGACGACATACTATACTATGACTTTTTCATGACATTTTTGATGACATACTATACTATGACTTTTTCATGACATTTCTGACGACATACTATACTATGACTTTTTCATGACATTTCTGACGACATACTTTACTATGACTTTTTCATGACATTTCTGACGACATACTTTACTATGACTTTTTATTGACATTTTCAACGACATACTATACTATGACTTTTTAATGACATTTTCAACAACATACTATACTATGACCTTTTCATGGCATTTCTGACGACTTACTATACTATGACCTTTTCATGACATTTTTGACGACATACTATACTATGACTTTTTCATGACATTTTTGACCACATACAATACTATGACTTTTTCATGACATTTCTGACGACATACTATACTATGACCTTTTCATGACATTTTTGACCACATACTATACTATGACTTTTTTCATGACATTTATGACCACATACTATACTATGACTTTATAATGGCATTTTCAACAACATACTATACTATGACTTTTTAATGACATTTTTGACGACATACTATACTATGACCTTTTCATGACATTTATGACCACATACTATACTATGACTTTTTCACGATATTTTTGACCACATACTATACTATGACTTTTTAATGACATTTTCAACAACATACTATACTATGACTTTTTTCATGACATTTTTGACCACATACTATACTATGACATTTTCATGACATTTTTGATGACATACTATACTATGACTTTTTCATTACATTTCTGACGACTTACTATACTATGACTTTTTCATGACATTTCTGACCACATACTATACTGTGACCTTTTCATGGCATTTCTGACGACATACTATACTATGACCTTTTCATGACATTTTTGACGACATACTATACTATGACTTTTTCATGACATTTTTGACCACATACAATACTATGACTTTTTCATGACATTTCTGACGACATACTATACTGTGACCTTTTCATGACATTTTTGACCACATACTATACTATGACGTTTTCATGACATTTCTGACGACATACTATACTATGACCTTTTCATGACATTTCTGACGACATACTATACTATGACCTTTTCATGACATTTATGACCACATACTATACTATGACTTTTTCACGATATTTTTGACCACATACTATACTATGACTTTTTCATGACATTTTTGATGACATACTATACTATGACTTTTTCATTACATTTCTGACGACATACTATACTATGACTTTTTCATGACATTTCTGACGACATACTTTACTATGACTTTTTCATGACATTTCTGACGACATACTTTACTATGACTTTTTATTGACATTTTCAACGACATACTATACTATGACTTTTTAATGACATTTTTGACCACATACTATACTATGACCTTTTCATGGCATTTCTGACGACTTACTATACTATGACCTTTTCATGACATTTTTGACGACATACTATACTATGACTTTTTCATGACATTTTTGACCACATACAATACTATGACTTTTTCATGACATTTCTGACGACATACTATACTATGACCTTTTCATGACATTTTTGACCACATACTATACTATGACTTTTTTCATGACATTTATGACCACATACTATACTATGACTTTATAATGGCATTTTCAACAACATACTATACTATGACTTTTTAATGACATTTTTGACGACATACTATACTATGACCTTTTCATGACATTTATGACCACATACTATACTATGACTTTTTCACGATATTTTTGACCACATACTATACTATGACTTTTTAATGACATTTTCAACAACATACTATACTATGACTTTTTTCATGACATTTTTGACCACATACTATACTATGACATTTTCATGACATTTTTGATGACATACTATACTATGACTTTTTCATTACATTTCTGACGACTTACTATACTATGACTTTTTCATGACATTTCTGACCACATACTATACTATGACCTTTTCATGGCATTTCTGACGACATACTATACTATGACCTTTTCATGACATTTTTGACGACATACTATACTATGACTTTTTCATGACATTTTTGACCACATACAATACTATGACTTTTTCATGACATTTCTGACGACATACTATACTGTGACCTTTTCATGACATTTTTGACCACATACTATACTATGACGTTTTCATGACATTTCTGACGACATACTATACTATGACCTTTTCATGACATTTCTGACGACATACTATACTATGACTTTTTCATGACATTTCTGACGACATACTATACTATGACCTTTTCATGACATTTCTGACGACATACTATACTATGACTTTTTCATGACATTTCTGACGACATACTATACTATGACCTTTTCATGACATTTCTGACGACATACTATACTATGACTTTTTCATGACATTTCTGACGACATACTATACTATGACCTTTTCATGGCATTTCTGACGACATACTATACTATGACCTTTTCATGACATTTTTGACGACATACTATACTATGACTTTTTCATGACATTTTTGACCACATACAATACTATGACTTTTTCATGACATTTCTGACGACATACTATACTGTGACCTTTTCATGACATTTTTGACCACATACTATACTATGACGTTTTCATGACATTTCTGACGACATACTATACTATGACCTTTTCATGACATTTCTGACGACATACTATACTATGACTTTTTCATGACATTTCTGACCACATACTATACTATGACCTTTTCATGGCATTTCTGACGACATACTATACTATGACCTTTTCATGACATTTTTGACGACATACTATACTATGACTTTTTCATGACATTTTTGACCACATACAATACTATGACTTTTTCATGACATTTCTGACGACATACTATACTGTGACCTTTTCATGACATTTTTGACCACATACTATACTATGACGTTTTCATGACATTTCTGACGAGATACTATACTATGACCTTTTCATGACATTTCTGACGACATACTATACTATGACCCTTTCATGACATTTCTGACGACATACTATACTATGACCTTTTCATGACAATTTTGACCACATACTATACTAATACTTTTCCTGTGACATTTTCGACGACATACTGTACTGACTTTTTCATGACATTTCTGACCACATACAATACTATGACTTTTTCATGACATTTTTGATGACATACTATACTATGACTTTTTCATGACATTTTTGACGACATACTATACTATGACCTTTTCATGACATTTTTGGCGACAAACTATACTATGACCTTTTTCATGACATTTATGACCACATACTATACTATGACTTTATAATGGCATTTTCAACAACATACTATACTATGACTTTTTAATGACATTTTTGACGACATACTATACTATGACCTTTTCATGACATTTATGACCACATACTATACTATGACTTTTTCACGATATTTTTGACCACATACTATACTATGACTTTTTAATGATATTTTCAACAACATACTATACTATGACTTTTTTCATGACGTTTTTGACCACATACGATACTATGACCTTTTCATGACATTTTTGACGACATACTATACAATGACACTTTCATGACATTTTTGATGACATACTATACTATGACTTTTTCATTACATTTCTGAAGACATACTATACTATGACTTTTTCATGACATTTCTGACGACATACTATACTATGACTTTTTCATGACATTTCTGACGACATACTTTACTATGACTTTTTATTGACATTTTCAACGACATACGATACTATGACTTTTTAATGACATTTTTTACCACATACTATACTATGACCTTTTCATGACATTTCTGACGACATACTATACTATGACTTTTTCATGACATTTCTGACGACATACTATACTATGACTTTTTCATGACATTTTTGACCACATACAATACTATGACCTTTTCATGACATTTTTGACCACATACTATACTATGACGTTTTCATGACATTTTTGACCACATACTATACTATGACTTTTTCACAACATTTTTGATCACATACTATACTATGACCTTTTCATGACAATTTTGACCACATACTATACTATGACTTTTCCCGTGACATTTTCGACGACATACTGTACTGACTTCTTCATAACATTTCTGACCACATACAATACTATGACTTTTTCATGACATTTTTGACGACATACTATACTATGACTTTTTCATGACATTTTTGACCACATACAATACTATGACTTTTTCATGACATTTCTGACGACATACTATACTATGACCTTTTCATGACATTTTCGACCACATACTATACTATGACGTTTTCATGACATTTCTGACGATATACTATACTATGACCTTTTCATGACATTTCTGACGACATACTATACTATGACCTTTTCATGACATTTCTGACGACATACTATACTCAGAGAAAAAGAAGCTTCATTGTCACTACAGTAAATACAATGAAATTTCGTTCGGCGTCCTTGTCATAAAATATACTGGGGGTGGGGGGGTCATGGTTCTTGCAGCAGTCTCTTCACAGCCATGGGGAAGAAGCTGTGTCTCTGTCTGTTGGTGCGGGCTCCCATGACTCTGAGTCTGCCAGAGGGACAAAGAGTGTCCAGGGTGGGCGGGGTCATCCCGAATCTTTGTGGCTGGTCGGAGGAGACGGCTGGAATAGATCTCCTCTAGGCATGGAAGTGGGGAGCCGATGATCCACTGACCCTATGCTATACGATGACTTTTTAATGACATTTTCAACAACATACTATACTATGACCTTTTCATGACATTTTTGACCACATACTATACTATGACTTTTTAATGACATTTTTTACCACATACTATATTATGACTTTTTAATGACATTTTTTACCACATACTATACTATGACTTTTTCATGACATTTTTGACCACATACTATATGTCATGAAAAAGTCATAGTATAGTATGTCGTTGAAAATGTCATGAAAAGGACATAGTATAGTATGTCGTCAAAAATGTCATGAAAAAGTCATAGTATAGTATGTGGTCGAAAATGTCATAAAAAGTCATAGTATAGTATGTCGTTGAAAATGTCAGGGAAAAAGTCATAGTATAGTATGTCGTCAGAAATGTCATAAAAAGTCATAGTATAGTATGTCGTTGAAAATGTCATGGAAAAAGTCATAGTATAGTATGTCGTCAGAAATGTCATGAAAAGTCATAGTGTTGTATGTCGTCAGAAATGTCATGAAAAGTCATGAAAAAGTCATAGTATATTATGTCGTCAGAAATGTCATGAAAAAGTAATAGTATAGTATGTCGTCAAAAATGTCATGAAAAGGTCATAGTATATTATGTTGTCAGATATGTCATTAAAAAGTCATAGTATAGTATGTCGTCAAAAATGTCATTAACAAGTCATAGTATTGTATGTCGTCAGAAATGTCATGAAAAAGTCATAGTATATTATGTCGTCAGAAATGTCATGAAAAAGTCATAGTATATTATGTCGTCAAAAATGTCATCAATAGGTCATAGTATTGTATGTGGTCAAAAATGTCATGAAAATGTCATAGTATAGTATGTCGTCAAAAATGTCATTAAAAAGTCATAGTATAGTATGTCATCAAAAATGTCATTTAAAAGTCATAGTATAGTATGTCGTCAAAAATGTTATTAAAAAGTCATAGTATAGTAGGTGGTCAAAAATGTCATTAAAAAGTCATAGTATAGTAGGTGGTCAAAAATGTCATGAAAAGGTCATAGTATAGTATGTCGTCAAAAATGTCATTAAAAAGTCATAGTATAGTATGTCGTCAAAAATGTCATGAAAATGTCATAGTATTGTATGTGGTCAAAAATGTCATGAAAAGGTCATAGTATAGTATGTCCTTGAAAATGTCATGAAAAAGTCATAGTATAGTATGTTGTTGAAAATGTCAATAAAAAGTCATAGTATAGTGTGTCCTTTAAAATGTCATCAAACAGTCATAGTATAGTATGTCGTCAAAAATGTCATTAAAAAGTCATAGTATAGTTTGTCATCAGAAATGTCATGAAAAAGTCATAGTATAGTATGTCGTCAAAAATGTCATTAAAAAGTCATAGTATTGTATGTCGTCAGAAATGTCATGAAAAAGTCATAGTACAGTATGTCGTCAAAAATGTCATGAAAATGTCATAGTATAGTATGTGGTCAAAAATGTCATTAAAAAGTCATAGTATAGTATGTGGTCAAAAATGTCTTTAAAAAGTCATAGTATAGTATGTGGTCAAAAATGTCATTAAAAAGTCATAGTATAGTATGTCGTCAAAAATGTCATTAAAAAGTCATAGTATGGTATGTCGTCAGAAATGTCATGAAAAAGTCATAGTATAGTATGTGGTCAAAAATGTCTTTAAAAAGTCATAGTATAGTATGTGGTCAAAAATGTCATTAAAAAGTCATAGTATAGTATGTCGTCAAAAATGTCATTAAAAAGTCATAGTATGGTATGTCGTCAGAAATGTCATGAAAAAGTCATAGTATAGTATGTCGTCAAAAATGTCATGAAAATGTCATAGTATAGTATGTCCTTGAAAATGTCATGAAAAAGTCATAGTATAGTATGTCGTCAAAAATGTCATTAAAAAGTCATAGTATGGTATGTCGTCAGAAATGTCATGAAAAAGTCATAGTATAGTATGTCGTCAAAAATGTCATTAAAAAGTCATAGTATGGTATGTCGTCAGAAATGTCATGAAAAAGTCATAGTATAGTATGTCGTCAAAAATGTCATTAAAAAGTCATAGTATGGTATGTCGTCAAAAATGTCATGAAAATGTCATAGTATAGTATGTCGTCAGAAATGTCATGAAAAAGTCATAGTATAGTATGTCCTTGAAAATGTCATGAAAAAGTCATAGTATAGTATGTCGTCAAAAATGTCATGAAAAGGTCATAGTATAGTAAGTCGTCAGAAATGCCATGAAAAGGTCATAGTATAGTATGTGGTCAAAAATGTCATTAAAAAGTCATAGTATAGTATGTCGTTGAAAATGTCAATAAAAAGTCATAGTAAAGTATGTCGTCAGAAATGTCATGAAAAAGTCATAGTATAGTATGTCGTCAAAAATGTCATAAAAAGTCATAGTATAGTATGTCGTTGAAAATGTCATGGAAAAAGTCATAGTATAGTATGTCGTCAGAAATGTCATGAAAAAGTCATAGTATAGTATGTCGTCAAAAATGTCATCAATAGGTCATAGTATTGTATGTTGTCAGAAATGTCATTAAAAAGTCATGAAAATGTCATAGTATAGTATGTCGTCAAAAATGTCATCAATAGGTCATAGTATTGTATGTGGTCAAAAATGTCATGAAAATGTCATAGTAAAGTATGTCGTCAAAAATGTAATTAAAAAGTCATAGTATAGTTTGTCATCAGAAATGTCATGAAAAAGTCATAGTATAGTATGTCGTCAAAAATGTCATCAAAAGGTCATAGTATTGTATGTGGTCAAAAATGTCATGAAAATGTCATAGTATAGTATGTGGTCAAAAATGTCATTAAAAAGTCATAGTATAGTATGTGGTCAAAAATGTCATTAAAAAGTCATAGTATAGTATGTCGTCAAAAATGTCATAAAGTCATAGTATAGTATGTCATCAAAAATGTCATCAAAAAGTCATAGTATGGTATGTCGTCAGAAATGTCATGAAAAAGTCATAGTATAGTATGTCGTCAAAAATGTCATGAAAATGTCATAGTATAGTATGTGGTCAAAAATGTCATGAAAAGGTCATAGTATAGTATGTCGTCAAAAATGTCATTAAAAAGTCATAGTATGGTATGTCGTCAGAAATGTCATGAAAAAGTCATAGTATATTATGTCGTCAGAAATGTCATGAAAAAGTCATAGTATAGTATGTCGTCAAAAATGTCATTAAAAAGTCATAGTATTGTATGTCGTCAGAAATGTCATGAAAAAGTCATAGTACAGTATGTCGTCAAAAATGTCATGAAAATGTCATAGTATAGTATGTGGTCAAAAATGTCATTAAAAGGTCATAGTATATTATGTCGTCAGAAATGTCATGAAAAAGTCATAGTATAGTATGTCGTCAAAAATGTCATTAAAAAGTCATAGTATTGTATGTCGTCAGAAATGTCATGAAAAAGTCATAGTATTGTATGTGGTCAAAAATGTCATGAAAAAGTCATAGTATAGTATGTCGTCAAAAATGTCATGAAAAGGTCATAGTATAGTATGTCGTCAGAAATGCCATGAAAAGGTCATAGTATAGTATGTCGTCAGAAATGTCATGAAAAAGTCATAGTATAGTATGTGGTCAAAAATGTCATTAAAAAGTCATAGTATAGTATGTGGTCAAAAATGTCTTTAAAAAGTCATAGTATAGTATGTGGTCAAAAATGTCATTAAAAAGTCATAGTATAGTATGTCGTCAAAAATGTCATTAAAAAGTCATAGTATGGTATGTCGTCAGAAATGTCATTAAAAAGTCATAGTATAGTATGTCGTCAAAAATGTCATGAAAATGTCATAGTATAGTATGTCCTTGAAAATGTCATGAAAAAGTCATAGTATAGTATGTCGTCAAAAATGTCATTAAAAAGTCATAGTATGGTATGTCGTCAGAAATGTCATGAAAAAGTCATAGTATAGTATGTCGTCAAAAATGTCATTAAAAAGTCATAGTATGGTATGTCGTCAGAAATGTCATGAAAAAGTCATAGTATAGTATGTCGTCAAAAATGTCATTAAAAAGTCATAGTATGGTATGTCGTCAAAAATGTCATGAAAATGTCATAGTATAGTATGTCGTCAAAAATGTCATGAAAAAGTCATAGTATGGTATGTCGTCAGAAATGTCATGAAAAAGTCATAGTATAGTATGTCCTTGAAAATGTCATGAAAAAGTCATAGTGTAGTATGTCGTCAAAAATGTCATTAAAAAGTCATAGTATGGTATGTCGTCAGAAATGTCATGAAAAAGTCATAGTATAGTATGTCGTCAAAAATGTCATGAAAATGTCATAGTATAGTATGTGGTCAGAAATGTCATGAAAAAGTCATAGTATAGTATGTTGTCAGAAATGTCATGAAAAAGTCAAAGTATAGTATGTCGTTGAAAATGTCATGGAAAAAGTCATAGTATAGTATGTCGTCAGAAATGTCATGAAAAGTCATAGTATAGTATGTCGTCAGAAATGTCATGAAAAGTCATGAAAAAGTCATAGTATATTATGTTGTCAAATATGTCATGAAAAACTCATAGTATAGTATGTCGTCAAAAATGTCATTAACAAGTCATAGTATTGTATGTCGTCAGAAATGTCATGAAAAAGTCATAGTATATTATGTCGTCAGAAATGTCATGAAAAAGTCATAGTATAGTATGTCGTCAAAAATGTCATCAATAGGTCATAGTATTGTATGTGGTCAAAAATGTCATGAAAATGTCATAGTATAGTATGTCGTCAAAAATGTTATTAAAAAGTCATAGTATAGTATGTCGTCAAAAATGTCATTAAAAAGTCATAGTATAGTATGTCGTCAAAAATGTCATGAAAAAGTCATAGTATAGTATGTCCTTGAAAATGTCATGAAAAGGTCATAGTATAGTATGTCCTTGAAAATGTCATGAAAAAGTCATAGTATAGTATGTTGTTGAAAATGTCATTAAAAAGTCATAGTATAGTGTGTCCTTTAAAATGTCATCAAACAGTCATCGTATAGTATGTCGTCAAAAATGTCATGAAAATGTCATAGTATAGTATGTCGTCAAAAATGTCATTAAAAAGTCATCGTATAGTATGTCGTCAAAAATGTCATGAAAATGTCATAGCATAGTATGTGGTCAAAAATGTCATGAAAAGGTCATAGTATAGTATGTCGTCAAAAATGTCATTAAAAAGTCATAGTATGGTATGTCGTCAGAAATGTCATGAAAAAGTCATAGTATAGTATGTTGTCAAAAATGTCATTAAAAAGTCATAGTATATTATGTCGTCAAAAATGTCATGAATATGTCATAGTATAGTATGTCGTCAAAAATGTCATGAAAAGGTCATAGTATAGTATGTCGTCAAAAATGTCATTAAAAAGTCATAGTATAGTATGTCGTCAAAAATGTCATGAAAATGTCATAGTATTGTATGTGGTCAAAAATGTCATGAAAAGGTCATAGTATAGTATGTCCTTGAAAATGTCATGAAAAAGTCATAGTATAGTATGTTGTTGAAAATGTCAATAAAAAGTCATAGTATAGTGTGTCCTTTAAAATGTCATCAAACAGTCATAGTATAGTATGTCGTCAAAAATGTCATTAAAAAGTCATAGTATAGTGTGTCCTTTAAAATGTCATGAAACAGTCATAGTATAGTATGTCGTCAGAAATGTCATTAAAAAGTCATAGTATTGTATGTTGTCAGAAATGTCATGAAAAAGTCATAGTACAGTATGTCGTCAAAAATGTCATGAAAATGTCATAGTATAGTATGTGGTCAAAAATGTCATTAAAAGGTCATAGTATATTATGTCGTCAGAAATGTCATGAAAAAGTCATAGTATAGTATGTCGTCAAAAATGTCATTAAAAAGTCATAGTATTGTATGTCGTCAGAAATGTCATGAAAAAGTCATAGTACAGTATGTCGTCAAAAATGTCATGAAAATGTCATAGTATAGTATGTGGTCAAAAATGTCATTAAAAAGTCATAGTATAGTATGTGGTCAAAAATGTCTTTAAAAAGTCATAGTATAGTATGTGGTCAAAAATGTCATTAAAAAGTCATAGTATAGTATGTGGTCAAAAATGTCATCAAAAGGTCATAGTATAGTATGTCGTCAGAAATGTCATGAAAAAGTCATAGTATAGGATGTGGTCAAAAATGTCTTTAAAAAGTCATAGTATAGTATGTCGTCAACAATGTCATTAAAAAGTCATAGTATAGTATGTCCTCAAAAATGTCATTAAAAAGTCATAGTATAGTATGTCGTCAAAAATGTCATGAAAATGTCATAGTATAGTATGTCCTCAAAAATGTCATTAAAAAGTCATAATATAGTATGTCGTCAAAAATGTCATTAAAAAGTCATAGTATAGTATGTTGTCAAAAATGTCATTAAAAAGTCATAGTATAGTATGTCGTCAAAAATGTCATGAAAATGTCATAGTATAGTATGTGGTCAAAAATGTCATGAAAAGGTCATAGTATAGTATGTCGTCAAAAATGTCATTAAAAAGTCATAGTATGGTATGTCGTCAGAAATTTCATGAAAAAGTCATAGTATAGTATGACGTCAGAAATGTCATGAAAAAGTCATAGATAGTATGTCGTCAAAAATGTCATCAAAAGGTCATAGTATTGCATGTGGTCAAAAATGTCATGAAAAGGTCATAGTATAGTATGTCCTTGAAAATGTCATGAAAAAGTCATAGTATAGTATGTCGTCAAAAATGTCATCAAAAGGTCATAGTATTGCATGTAGTCAAAAATGTCATGAAAAGGTCATAGTATAGTATGTCCTTTAAAATGTCATGAAACAGTCATAGTATAGTATGTCGTCAGAAATGTCATTAAAAAGTCATAGTATTGTATGTCGTCAGAAATGTCATGAAAAAGTCATAGTATAGTATGTCGTCAAAAATGTCATTAAAAAGTCATAGTATAGTATGTCGTCAGAAATGTCATGAAAAAGTCATAGTACAGTATGTCGTCAAAGATGTCATGAAAATGTCATAGTACAGTATGTGGTCAAAAATTTCATGAAAAGGTCATAGTATAGTATGTGGTCAAAAATGTCATGAAAAAGTCATAGTATAGTATGTGGTCAAAAATGTCATGAAAAGGTCATAGTATAGTATGTGGTCAAAAATGTCATGAAAAAGTCATAGTATAGTATGTGGTCAGAAATGTCATGAAAAAGTCAGTATAGTATGTGGTCAAAAATGTCATCAAAAGGTCAGAGTATTGTATGTGGTCAAAAATGTCATGAAAAAGTCATACTTTTTCACGACATTTTCAACAACATGCTACATTTCAACATGACATTTTCGATGACATAATATACCATGACTTTTTCATGATAATTTTTATGGCATTCCCCTCTGATGTCAGAGGGGAGAGGTTTCTAATGTCAATTGTGTTTCCAGGCTGTCACGTGACCGGCAATTCAGACTTGAACCACTGCACCTAAATTGTCAAAAAATCCAGTGCTTTCCCTGACATCACTGCTTGGTGTCACAGATCTGAATTCCACTCAACATCTGAGCTGTATCTGATCCCCTGGCCTGGTCTTGGCAGCTCATCAGATACAAACGGTGTGGCCTGGCTTACATGTCTGCTAAAAAATCCCCGGATTTTGTGGGTTCATGGCTCGGGATCACTTTCCTGTCTGCCCGTGCCAACATGCTGCAGCATGTAATCGGCCGTGTGTTCAGACCAGCCAGCCAGTCTGGAGTCTGAGATACGAGAGGAGGAGGAGCAGATTTACTGGTCTGACTTCCTCTGAATATCCATCCTCACACATCTGGTTTAGTAGTTGATTGATACTGGACACGGAGTCTCTGAAATTAAAGAAGCACCTGCAGTGTTTTCATATGGTCTGAACAGTCCAAATGTTACAGTTTCACATCTGCTCAGAGGTCTGTCTTGACACACCAAACCGTGAAGTCAGTACAAAGATTTCCGTTTTAAGAATTATGTTTGGCAAAGCAGTGAGAAGAGTCTGATTAACATAGTATCTAAGATTAAAGCAAAGCCTGAGACAAGAATTTAATACCAAAACTTTCATTGTGCCAACTTTTTTTAACTGATTAGATCTTAGAAAAGAGAAGTCTCTCTTCGGTTAATATTAATACAGTGGACAGGATATCTGCAGGTTCTTAGATCTCTCAATTCATTAATTTGTGTTATAAACAGTAATTCATCTGTGTTTTGAAGTTAAGCATTATATCAAACTTTAAATAGTCTGCACTCTTAGTAATACTTTATTTTGCAACTGTGCGCTTAGGTATATTTTACCCTCTGATGCATTTATAGGTAACTCGTGTTTTTTGTGATGTGGAAATTAATGGCTGAACCTACCACAAGTGCAGAGAATGATCTTAAGGCTACATTGAAATACATCTTCTTGTTCCATCGTATTAGAGAGAAGCTACATCATCTCATTCCATTATATTAGAGAGGAGGCAGACATCTCTACAGCTGATATCTCCATCACTCAGCATCTCACACAAACTGTACCTTTTAAGACAACTAAGGCAGCCAAAAGAAAGAAGGAAGGAGAAAACAGTGTTACAACTGTAACTGCTATCTAATAAACAGAGCAAACTCTTTTAGTTTTCCCAAGGAAATATTTATTGAAAATGCAAATGTACATTTGTATGATACAAATCCTCTTTAACTCAACTATCCAGGTGGGTCTGTTTGATATAAACAAACACATTTCAACCGTGCTCTCCTAATATTTGTCTTTCTGTAATCAGGATTAAAGCCAATCAAAGTTTTGGATCCTATTCAGTTTGTCTGTTCTTTAGTTTGGTCAAATTCTTCTCTTCTCTCCATGTTGTCATCCATAAAAAATCAGAACGTCTGTGCTCTATCAAACTCCAATAAATAAATAAAGTGCTCCACGTACAGCTGGATTTAAATCAGTTAATACACCTCACTAGTGTTGATTATATCAAGTATATTTCACATCACTGAATATACATTTATTGTTGTCTGTCTAAAAGTGAAATATCTAAGAATTTGATATTGCAAATTATCTTTAAAAAGTTAGGAGTTATTTACAAAACACAAGGCACAACATGAGGAATTCTGGGAAAAATATCTCAAATGATGATGACTGAACAGAGCTGAGGAGGTGTTCGCAATCACATCTCAGGGCTCATCTGCTTACTATCTGTATCACACCCTCTTTTAAAACCTTTTTATATATCCTAAAAGATTTCCTTTTCAGTCTTGACAGCACAGAAGTGCTCTGAGGAGACAAGCAGAGAATTTCGTTCTCATTTAAAACAAAAGATCAACTTACTTTTTCCTTTGCTGAACATTTTCTCTGCAACTTGACAGGGAGGTGGCAGTACAGCGCGATTTTAAAGGTGTTCATTTATCATTTTGGTTTTTATTATTAGAAGAACAGCATTTATAGACATTGAACAACTCCAGAACACTGCCTCTGTTTTGGTCTGATCTGAATGCTTTTACAGGTTTTTTTTCTCTTACTTGTTAAGGTAAATACCGGAGTTCAAAGGTCACCTTCAGTGCCCTGTAGTTTGCAGCTGCTCTGCAGTACCACCTCCCTGCCAGCAGAGGCAGCAGGACAATTACCTGAAAGATCAAGAGTGTCAGTCACGCAGTCCTGCCAATCACAGCACAGTATTCCGCTCTATCAACATCCTAAAGCAACATGGCTGAGGTTTCATCTTCTTTTGTCTTGTGGTTTTAGAGGATGTAGATTGAACACCATGTGTGTGTGAGTTGATGTGTGTGTGGTATGTGTACGGTTAGGACCACTGGCAGGAGCAGTCAGTTGGCTCCTGGATGGTGTAGCTGACCCAGGTGGCGTTGCCACTGCAGTAGAGCTGCACAGAGCGCCGCTGCAGCCCTGTCTCCCTGCAGCACTTGCAGAAGCGAGCGTATGTGTTGATGTTGTAGTTGTAGATGCTGGCAGACGGACACTTCCCGTCACATGACACAATGTTTACCTGCAGGACACAGAGAGTCAGTACAGAAGGTGGCAAGGCTGCAAAAAGAACCAGCGAAGCTGATTAAAGTAGAAGTAATTCTGCATAAACATCGAGGGCCATTTTTCAATTTAATATACTGTGTGATTCTTAGAATGTGAAATAATTATTCCAGTTACTCAAGTTAGCTGATCCAAGCAGCAAACCGTAATAGGTAACAATCTGCAAAATCGTCTTTCTCACTTAAGCCACGAGATGGCTCCTGTTAGTGGCGATACATTTCATCCAGGCCCCCAGAAAAACGTTCACTCTTGCAGCTGATTTTTCCCAGTGGCTACTCACAGTACTGCAGCGATAAAATCCCCTGCAGCCAAGAAAGCATTTTCCCCATAAGCCACCAATGTAAAAGACATGTCTGTGTAACTATTGAACTGCGAACAAGGTCAGTTATTACTCCTCTATTCTGAATTTTTGAGCCATGGTGGTTTTATATTTGTAAAACTTTGCTCAAGCTGAGAAATGCAATTAAAAATCTGTCATGTCATCACAATGTAAAGTCTATGAGCCAAGCGCAGGCGCCAGGCGAGCAACTCCATTGGAATAAACAGGCGTCATCTTTGCGTCCAGTATCTATGTATTATTAAAATCTATGATTTCATCTTTTACAACGGAGATGGTCTCCCTTGGAGCTTTCTGCCAGAAGTCACAATGAGCCCCCAAGCAGTTGAAGGCAATGTTAGTCTGCTCAATCAAAACTATTTTGTCACTGACAGCTTGTAAGACAAACCATGTTTTGCGAGAAAAGTTAGTGATGTTAGTTAATAATATCTTGTGTCAGAAAGGCTACAGCATTCATCAGTGGTTGGATGGTTCTCTCTCTGCGTTTCAGCTTTAGGAAAAAAGAGTAGTGCATATTTGCAAATAGGCTACTGACTGAAATGTCCTGGGGCACAGGAAAACATATCTAAATTTATGAAACAGGTGGTACTGCCCTTTGTTAGCCAATGATTATACTGATAACTACAACCAAAAATAACCTGTGCTAACCTTTCTGACAGGAAGATAATTAGTTGAAATCGCTGGCTATGAAAACTGCAATAATTTTTCTGACAGAAGCACATCTGTATGCTCCAGTGATCACTGCTTTAATGTGTCGGACTGAAAGATACTTAACATTGTTACAGAGGCTACCGCTGATAACAGCACAAACGTTTCTCAGAGAAACATAGTTAGTATTAGCTACCAGTGATAAATGAAGTAATCTCTCTTACAGAAATACAGTTGATATTAAATAATAGTGATAATACAGGTGATATTATTAGCTAGCAGTGATAAACTTGTTAGCCTTTCTGAAAGAAATACACTACATATCAAAAGCAACAGGTCATAAATGTGTTATCTGGCCTCTCTGACAGAAAGTTCTATTGTCTAACCACTAACCTTTCTCACAAAAACATGGCTTATTTCACTAGCTGCCAGTGATAAAGCACTTCAAATCCAGCAGGCTAAATTTGAGGAGCTAATGTAGAATTCTGTCGAAGAGGGCTTTCTGGCAGAAAGTTGTAAGGGAGACCATCTCCCTTGTGCAGGATGAAATGCATCCCCAACGATTGGAGCCATCTAGTGGCCAAACTGAAAGACGCGATTTTGTAGATTGTTCTCAAATAATGTCTGCATCTTAGATCCAACCAAGGTGCTAGAAAAAACATTGGCGTTGTGAATTTCTGCAAACTACGGATATGTTACATTTGTACATTATTATGCTGCGAATACCTTGAAACTGTACATTTCAAAAACACTGTGGTTAACGTGGTTAGGTTTACACACAAAAACCAGTTGGTTATGATTAGACAAAGACCACTGTGTGGTGACCTTCTCAGAATTAATTCAAAAGTTCAGGTGCCTCAAACAGAACGGCCATATCATACATGAAACTTACCGGCCTGTTGCTGCGACAGTCGTTCTTTCTGATAGTCATCCTCACCGTCACCTTCTGACACGACTTCCCGTCTTCTTTGCCTGTTCACACAACAAACAAACCAAATCAGTCGGAATAAATTTAACATGAGATCCAAAAAAATAAACATCTGACCCGCTGCATGTAGAGACACAGCACACACCAGGAGGGAGAGGAGGATGTCAGAGAGGTAAAGAAGCTGTAGCTCATGCACAAGCTGTGAAGCTGTTTTAGTGGATGGATGAGTTAGATGAAGCAAATAAAACATAAATAAAAAGATAACTTTAAAAAAAAAAAAAAAAAGGCAATAAATAAAGAAGCTTTGCAGTCAGTGAGGAAAGACAAAATGGAGCTTTTTAAAGATGAGATAAAACAAAAAATATTTTAAAGCCATAAAGAGACGATGAGATCATTCATGCATTTATCATGTACACAAAATGACTTTGAACAACTTTAAAAAACATTTCAGTCTTTAAAAATCGGTAAACAAATACAATTATTGAAAGAAAAAGACAGTTTCAGTAAACAGCATTAAAAAAACAAACAACAACGAAAAAACTGAGCATGAACTTGAAGCTGCTGTGTGTGGCATTAAGTCTTTATCCACATCAAAATTATACGCTTTCTGAAAAGGTTTAGCACATTGGAAGTTTTATTTTAGTCCATCAGTTTTTCACTCCTTTCAACATTTGCCATCACCAGAAACTGAATTTTTTAGATCTTTTTTTTTTCTCTCTTTCAAGCAGTCTGGCTATTTTCACCAAATGTGACCTCCAGGGTCTAAAAAAAAATTGAAGCCAATGGGGAAGTCCAAAAAAAAAATGCTGTTTCTTGAAGGCCACTTAAGGCCGGCTCCAGAAGCAAGTCATACCCCAAAGACCCCCATGTTGAAGTGCTCCTCATGTTTTGGCTTAAAGAGCCCAATTTTGAGGCACAATCTCATCAGGTAAAGCTGTGATGTCTGTAAAAAAAAAACTACAACTTTTCCAGCCACAATTTTAGCAGGAAAAGCAGCAATGTCTCAGTATGAAACAACTGCTTTTCAGGCTGAAATCGCAGCAGGATAATCTGCAATGTTACTATAAAAAACAAGGCCACAATTTCAGGGAAAAATAGTGATGTCTCTGTAAAAAAAAACAACCACTTTTACAGCCACAACTTCAAAAATGCATTGATGTTTCGGTAAAAAAACAACCCCCTATTGGGCTACAATAACAGCAGGAAAAGTAGTGACATCTCAGTAAAAAACAACTGCTTATTGGGCCACAAATCCAGCAAGAAAAGCAGCGATGCCTCGTTAGAAATCAATCACTCAAGGCTAAAATTCAGGCAAGAAAAGCAGCGATGTTTCTGAAAAAAAAACACTTTTCTGGCCACAATTTCAGAAATCTGTCTTTGTTTCAGTAAAGAACAACCACTTATTGGGCCACAATTCCCACAGAAAAAGTATCAATGTCTTGTTAAAAATTAACCACTTTTCAGGCTGAAATCCAGGCAAGAAAAGCAGCTATGTCTCTGCAAAAAAACAACCACTTTTCTGGCCACAGTTTTGTAAATGTGGCAATGTTACAGTAAAAGACAACCACTTTCTGGGCTACACTTCTGGCAGAAAAAGCAGAGAAGTCTTGGAAAAATCAAAAGCTTTCCGGGCCTTAATTATTTGGGAAAAACAGCAGCAGTGTCTCGTTAAAAAGAACTGCTTCGGCCTTTACAATGGGAAAGACAGCAACCACAGGCACCAATCAGGGATCCTTTTCAAAGATTCAACAAATTGCAGATAAATCAGATATATAAATAAATAAGTTTTCTTTAAGGACTCTGGATGTTCAAAATAATTACAACTTGGCACTTTTTTATCTGAGTGTCTTTTAATGAAACAGACAATTAGGTGTTTACACTAATGTTTCTTGATGGATATTGGGCTTTATGAATGACATTGAATTGTATTGAAAATGCCTCACATAGCAGCTTCAGTTTTCCACACGGCTCCCCCTGGTGGCGGAGCAGCACAGCATGTGAAAACACCCCCGACACCAGCCCACATCAGTATCTACTGACACATGCAGAGGTCTAAGCCCGACTACTGGGCCACTACCAACAGTACATTGTTGGCAATCAACAATGCACTGCCCAGACAGTGCTAAATGGGGAAAGAGTTTAGCTGTTGGTGTACATGTACGTGATCCACAGGGAGGGGCGGGGGTAAATACTGGTTACTGTCCTCTCAAGTGTGACATCATTTTTGGCCTACATGAAGGATTGTGTCCCCGCCTCCTTGAAGGTGTAAAGCACCTTTAATTACTTTGTTAAGACACATTTCAAGATAAAAACCTTTGTGAAGCAAAAAGATCTGCAGATCATTTTTTTAATTATACATATTTTTCATTTCAGTATCATGCTTTGATTTTGTTCCAATGATTTTTTATTTCACTGAGACCTGAAATGAGACAGCAGTTGAGAGGACTGTTCTGCAGTGGGGAGTAGGTTTCAGTCAGACTTCCTGTGTGTTTCATCAGTATTTTTTGGGTTTGGAGGGAGTACATTGTTGAATATCAACAATGGCACTGACAAGCCTTGTTGTTTTGGTACCTCGTTCACAGTTTGTGTTAACTGTGGGAGTCAGGGGGCTAACGGGAAAAGGGAAGAGAGGGAATCCAGTACCTGGTGGGATTGGTACATGATGGTAAGCTGCAGCACATAAACCACAAACCCACTTGCATGTGATCAGATGCTTTTCAGTGACAGCTGCTTCTGTCATTTGGCACTTTGAAAGAGTTGCCATTTTTACTGACGAGGCTGAATTCACTGAAAAGCACGCTGACAGATCTCTAATCTGAATAACAGCAGACAAATGTAACGGAAAACAACAGCTAGGATCCAATTGAGACAACGTGGTTGAAGATTTTGGACTGAAACAGACAAACTGAAGGGCAAACATGTTGGAAACATGTTGAGCGGCAGGTGAAGGCGCTCTTCAGTGTCAGCTGCAGCCTACAGCTCTACACTAACTACAGAATTGCTGCTACGCTCAGATCAGATACTCACATGTCTTGCAGCATCCGTCCATGTAACTTACGATGGTTCCTCCGATCTGAGTGCAGATGAGAGACAAAATGTTAAGATACAGGTAAAGAAAATCTTACTGTGTGAAACCCTCTGTCTTTGCATCAGAATTTGGTTTTTGAAGATTAATATTCTCTGGCTGAAATCCTGATAGCTGCTACTATGTGCAAATAGTCAGTATGTCACACACATTCGAGGTGTTCTGCATTTACTGCCTGAAAAGGCTTTTAGATCAGTTGTTCTCAAATGTTTTTTGGAAGGTTAGGAAGGTTTGGAAGCTTAGGCTCAATCAGGCCCTGACTGGCTCCATGAATATTGTTGTTGCTGGCAGTATATTTTTTAACGCTCCATTTTGCGAGCTCGCTGTATGTTAGGAGCAGGCATTACACTTATTACTTTCAAATTGCTGTCTGCAGATTTAGTACGTATCCATCAAACCATGGAAGAGAATTATGATGTAAAATAATTTTGTTAATTTAATATGATGTGCAGCTGTGGTCAAGAGGAAACATGGTTCAATGCTCTCCTCTGTGTATGCGTCGGTTTGTGAAAGAGCATTTGTGTGTGTGTGTGTGTTTGTGTGTTCCAGGACGCTGACCTTCATACACTCTGTCTCATTGAATGGTGGGCAGCTGAAGGAGTAGGAGATGAGCGTGGGGCCGGACAGAGTGTCTGCGCAGTCGAACTTCATGCAATTTGATACCCAGGACTTCCCCGGCTGAAAACACAGCATCAGCATCATCAACTACGTAGCGCCTCTAACAGGTAATCTGGCTCTCGCACCAACAAATAGCTGAAGTTCCATACTTATATTATGTTAACAACTGATCTATCTTCTGAAGACTAAGAGATGCACTTGAAAGCTCCAGAAAAAGCTACGGTAGTAAGTGGACCTTGAGATTCATTTTCTTTAAATGACTTCATGATATTCTTTGTGACAGACTCACTGCAGTACGGTAGCTCAGTTGAGGCTATATGTTACATGAGACATTTTAAGACCGTACATAAAATATTCAGGGTTACTGTTATTATATAGTACATATATATTTAAGTAAAATGCATAATCAGTTGACTTCCTACCTTATAGAGAAGTGTTGTCCCGTTCTCATGTTCATAGAGGCAGGAGATATTCTTACAAACACCACAGCACGTCGTCTGGTCCTTTGGAGGGATGTAGATCTGATTCTGAAACAGACAAACAATTTAGGTTAGTTTTGTGAAATGATGAAAAAAATCTAAGATAAGAAACACGTAGTCATATTTTTTATTCCATTCTTACTTTAGTTTTATATACCTCTATCATTGTTTTCTAGGGCTGCCCCCTGATAGCCGACCAGTAAGGTTATTAGTCAGTGAGATTTTATTTGTCGCTTAGTCACAAGGACAAAAGAATGTCAGGCTCTATTAGGAGCTACGCCTTTTTAAAATAAATCAAAACCTATATGAGTGGACCATGTGGGAATTTAATTTGAAAGGACAGACACAGGAAGTGGTCACGCTCAGCAGTAGGGAGGAGTCAGGTTAATTTCCAGGGCTAGTACCTGCGGTTATTCCACAGGCTAGTTAATAACATGTCGGGCAGGAAATCCAAAGTGTGGGATCATTTTGAGAAGGTGAAGGACCAACCCAAGGTGATATGTAAACTCATCTTCATTGGTCGACTACAAACATGACGTATCATCTGAAACATGGAAGTAGCTACATGCCCATTAGCCCACAGCGTCATTAACAGGCGGCTCGCTCAGTGTGTGACGTGCACTTGTAGATAAAATATAGGCCTATATTAATGAAGGTTCATTAGTACGGTTTGTATTTCTCTGTAATGTAGCACAGTGTTAACAATGTTACTGATACTATGCTACTGATACTGTGTGTGTGTGTGTGTGTGTGTGTGTGTGTTGGTGGTCTTACTGGTTGGCAGTGGGCGGAGCAGTTGATGCTGCTGGTGCGCAGCACATGGAAGCCGCTCGCCGGGTCAAGGCTGCGGCTGCACTGCCTGCTGTGACACAAGCCGTCGTCCTGGTGTTCCACAAGAGTCTGACCCGGCCGCAACACGCCGCGCTCACCAAACACACACACAGCCTCGCGTACTGAACACAGAGAACACACAGAGAAAAGGTCAGAGGTCACAGTTTATTCACTTTTCTGGTGGGCTTGTTGGTTTTTGGAGACTGGAAAATGTAGTTAACATAGCATTTAATGAAAAAGTTTTTGCCTTTATTGTTTCCTTTTAAATTGGTTTAATTTTGTCAGATTTTTTTTCTTCTGCTCTCTCTATATGATGTATGGCTTTGTTTATCCTGTCTTTATTTGGGTTTTTCCCTTTTAACTGTGAATCAATTCCCATATTTTTGAAATTATAGATTAAGCTCAAATAAACTTTATGAATACCGTGAGAGAAAATGTACAGATGCTTTTGCAGGATGTGCAGCCTGTCTAAGACACTTGTCTGAGTTCCTCCATTGTGAATGTGAACCAGCGACCCTCCCCAGCAGTACTCACCACACTTGTATCTTTTGCAGGCACACTGGTTCTGTGGGTCGGACAGGAAGGCCCGGTCCAGCTGGGCAGCCTCTCCCTGCAGAACACAAAGAGAATCAAGTAAGGGTCACAGAGAGTTTACACAGACATTACTTAGAAAACAAGAAAATGTGCCTGTTAAAGTGACCAACGCAGTGAGTTCTACACATATAAAATACAGCTTTACATGTCCAAATATTTAAAGTAATGACGTACCAGGCCACATTTTGGGGAGGTGATCTTTTCACAGGAACACTCTGGAAACAAAAACACATCAACGGTCGACATCGTCATATTTCAGCAGCTCTAAGCTGACAGCACAGTGTCAACACCAAACAACAAAAATTATTGTATCATCATTAACCTTAAGTCATGTCATGTCAGGGTGAGTTCAGTCTGAAAACATCTATTCTCATATTGATGTATCTGTGCCTTTGAGTTTATCATAAAATGTTCCTGATGTAGGAGGTCATACAAGTCGTACCGCATGTTTGGTTTGGACAGCAGCGACTGGGACTGGTCACAGACAACACCGACATCCCAACAGGACAACTGAGCTGGGGACACCTGTACGGCTCACACACTACACACACACACAGAGCAGAAACATGCCGGTCATTTATGTGTTCATAGCTGTTTTCAGCTGTAAGCATTAGAGCAGTGGTTCCCAACTGGTCCAGCCATGAGATCCAGATTTCTTCTTAGTCATTAGTTCAAGGTCCACACAGTTTAATACATCCAGCGTCACACTGTTTGGCCATGTTGTCAAGCTAGTTTGCTGTCTCTGTCATGTATCTGTCTGTTAGTCACTCTCTCTACAGCAGGAAACAGCACTTCAAAATAAAAGCCCTGTGCCAGAAATTTACTGTACTTCAAATAAAGTGTGTTTTTTTCAGACTTGACACATTTGAGAGTCACTTGTGGTCCATTCAAAATGGACTCGTGACCCACCAGTTGGGAACCACCACATTAGAGCACCTTCCCTGCTCAATACTTATGCACGTCTGCACAAAACTGTGAAGCTCCTCTGATTTTGATAACAATTCTATAATCAACAAATGTAAGAGAGCCTTATCAAAAATGTTGGTTTACATTATGTACCTATTTAAAAATAATAATATTGGATCCTTTATCTAAAAATAAAAATATAAAAAGTGTGTGTGTGTGTGTGTGTGTGTGTGTGTGTGTGTGTGTGTTCTCTGACCACAGTGGTAGACAGGGCAGCAGCGATCCGTGGTGTTACTGTCCACCGTCAGCACCTCACCATCCTGGCAGAGAGGAGGCGTCTCCAGACAGGAAGAACACACTGCAGAAAACAAACATTTAATTCATCACACCGGTGACTTTAACCTGCTGATTATAAACTGATAGAAGTGAATGTGTGCACTGACTGCAGATGTGGGCGAGACAGCAGCTGCCTTCAGCTCTGGTGGCGATCAGAGTCTGGTCCTCTCTGCAGGTGGGGACGTCCGACTCACAGTGTTCAGGATCACACTCTGTGACACAGAGACAGTGAAGGTATTGTTCCATGTTTTGAGAAATATGCTTATTCACTTTCTTGTTGCGCATTAAATGAGAAGAGAAGATATGCCATCCTCATTTCTGTACATTGGTTATGAAGCTACACCCAGGTGATGGTTTGGTTAGCATAGCTTAGCTTAAACACTGGAAACAGGAGGAAACAGCTAGCCTTGTTCTGTCCAAAGGTGAAAAAAAATACCTCTAAAGCTCACTAATTAACATGTTATATGTCATACATAAAATAAAGTCTGAAAGTGACAAGTTGTGGTTTTTACGGGGGGCAATTTGCTGAACTATTTCTTGGCTAGGCAACTTTACGCAGTCTTGTTGTCAGTGAGGCAACTAGCACAGACTTCAGGAAGTAACTGCTTTCTGCCACCAGATTATACCAACTGGAAAACAGGGTGGGAAACTCACCACACACGTAGTCCGGACAGCAGGAGTCCTGTCTGTAGTACGACACCAGCTTCTCCCCGAATTTACACTCAGGAGGGAGCGGGTCACACAGACTCTGGTTACACACTGCAGAGGCAGAAATTACATCATCACATTGTCAAATTTATAACAGGCTTTATGATTCGGATGCTGATCTCAGATTTTAAACTAAAAAATAAAGCACACTCAGAAACCCTCGTGGCCTCACCGCAGACTTTCTGTGGGCAGCAGCTGGTGTCGTCGGCCAGGCTGATGATCACCTCGCCTGATCGACGGCACACCGGCATCGCTATGTTGGAGCAGTTGTACTCTACGGGAACGATGGTGTCGTTGTCACAGCGGTACATGCAGCAGGCATCCTTTGAGGCTTTCCAGACCTCACCGTGTGCACGAGGAACACCGGAGCTGTCAGTGCAGGCTGTGGAGAGAGACACGTGCACACACACAGCTATGATTTCTAATTCATTGATAATGAGCTGATGGTACTGCAGCAGACTTTAAGCCCTGATTATCTGGAGCATTATCACTCAGAAGTTATTGTATAATAATGTCAACAGTCTCATGCCATCAGTATCTAATATTGTGGTCTCCAGTTTGAGACTCTGCTCTGTCGTACAGACAGGTGAACTTGAGTCTTACCACACTTCTCAGGTGAGATGCAGAGGGCGGAGTAAGGCCGGTGGAGCAGCGTCCCCTCGGGGCACACGCAGCCCTCAGTCAGGCCTGAACACTGGTCAGGGTCCGAGTCGAAATCGTGGTTGGGGCAGGACTGAGACGTGCAGGCCGGCAGACAGGCCTGATACCGCAGAGTGTCGGGACACACGAATGCTGCAGGAAGAGACACAAACATGTCAGTGCCTCAAACACATCACTTCTCTTCAAACTTCACTTTAATAGATAACAGCTGAGGTAACTGTTCTGGACTGTCTAGAAAATGAACTTACCAATACACACCCTCACTGTAAGTACATTTTTAATTATATTTAAAGAACTACACACTGCCTTAAAGACCTCACACAGCCACACAGGCGTTCAGTTTCGTCAGTTGTTCAGGCTGATTCAACTTTGGTTGATGTCACCAAACTCCAGAATAACACTGGGTCTCATTTTCTCAAATTCATTCTGAAGGAAGATGCTAAAAGAAGTCCACGTCATATCTATTACATGTCCTTAAACGGCAGAATTGTTCGCACCTGTGTTCTCAAAATATTCAAATGATGAATCCCATTGTCCTCGTAAGTTGAAAGTGTGTGCCAGTCAATCCTAATTAGCATATGTCAACAACCTGCAAATCCTCATTAAAGGGCATGACATTGCAGGGCCGTGTGCACACAGGGAAAGAATTAAGAATCCCGAATAAGAAAACAGTGGTGAGTATCAGAATCTTTTTGAAAATTGAGGAAATTCTCCGGAGGAACGGACAGTGAATTAAGCCCAATGACAGCATGTACATCATCTGCCCTAACTGATGCAATAAAACTAAGATGAGTGTGAGACATTTAACCAGATCATGTAACAACAGTGTTTGGGGTGCTCCCTGGTTGAGTCACAATTTTTTAAGGCTGTGAACAAAGAAGCTTCTCCCTCCACCTCAAAGAGCAGCTGTGAGTGTTGCTGAATGTTTCGACAGTAGACAGAAAACTTACGGCAGTAATCTGGACTCCTCCACTCGATGCAGATGTTGAATTTGTGGCAGGAAGCCACGTAGGCAGCCAGCGCCACACACTGGTTGTTGACATACTCTGCATCTCGCACCCAAACCTCACAGAAGGTGCTCGGCGGGACCTGGAAACAAAGAAATGATCAAATAAAGCTACTGCTTGTTATTGCTATATGTAAAGCTAGAAGTAATATTTTTCCAGCATTAGAAGTTCTGCTTCAGTGAGTCCTCATAAGTCGTCCTTTTTTTTGGCCTATGTTAAAACAGTCATTTAAAAGGACCTTGACTGACTTACTTGTCAAACATGTCTGTTACTGAAGAGAAGTAAGAGAATAATAACGGCAGAAAAGTGCTGATAATTTAAATACACCAGCAGGATTTTCCTGACTGGTTCAAGTTCCTTTTAGACATTTAATTTTTGTATCTTTTCATCTTGCCAAGAAATTTAACAGCTGTCTGTCTGAGTTTAATTCATAACCAGCTGAAGAAACAGTTCATCTACTGACTCCCGTTTGAGGAAAAGAGCCTGGAAATGAGTAATGTTAACATACAAAGGTGTGGCAGGGGGAGAAGGCGTGGTTCTCCAGCATGTCCAGGCAGCTGGAGCAGTCGCTTGTGGAGCAGTTGAGCTCGCGGCGGCGGCTGTGGCTGATGTAGCTGGTGGTGTTGGGAACCTGCCAGCTGTCTATGAAGATAGCCGGATCCTCGCTCACGCCCACTGTGGTGCCGTTGGCCAGAGTCAGGTCGTTTGATGGGTCTCCATCACAGAAACCTGAGGAGGGGTGATAACATATGTGTTTGAATGTGACAAATGGATCTTGCTGCCATATGTAGCTGCTGTAACTGCTTAAGATCAGTGAATTTCAGTGCTCCCTGGTGTCCATATTCTTGTTCTCACTGATCTTTTTGAATTCGTCAGGCTTCATAAATAAAAGGACTGAAACTATTTCTGCACTTCTGTTTCACCCTAAAGAAGAAACATTACATTTTCATAGAACTGACTAAATTTACAAATAATTGACATTAACATCACACGATGGGAACGAGTGGCTTTGCAACTATTCTTATTTTTAGTGACTTGTTTCTGTGATCACCTCAGTAGGATTGAACTGTGTGCAATGCTTATACAGCATGCAAGAAAGACAGAAAACTAAGGATGCACCGATCTGATATCTGGATCGAATATCAGCCCCGATATCATCAAAACAGATGGATCGGGTATCGGAAAATGCAACCGATACCTGAGCCAATCCTTCCCCTTTAAATGTATTGCGACGCGAGCTACGTCATACGTCAGCAGCAGCACGTGTGCCACATGCCACGAGAGTTGATTAGCCTACTTTGGCAAGCACAAACAACATGGAGCATGGGAGAGAATCTGCTGTGTGGAGGTATTTCACACTGAACACTCCAAGGTATATAGCTTTTTAGATCAACCATGGTATCAGATCGGTATCAGGTATCGGCCGATACTCAAAGCCACAGCATCGGGATAGGTATCGAAACTGAAAAAGCTGGATAGGTGCATCTCTACAGAGAACTATGCTATTGAAAGATGGGCGTGGAGTCTATCTGTGGGAATGAGACATCTCTTACCACAGAGGCCCATGGTGTGGAGCTTGGGGTTGGAGCTGTCGCTGTCGATCACCATCATGCCGGTGCTGTGGTACCACTGCAGCTTGAGACCAGCCGGGCTGCGGATCAGGTACATGTTGCCAGTGTCGAAGACTTCAAAGCCAAACTTTTTGAATCGAGGCTTGGCGTACCGCGAATTGACATAGAGCTGAAAGAAAACATGGAGTTTAGGTTATCAGAGAGATTTTATCAGTGTAAAAAACTCTGAGCTTTAATCTGCTGATGTGAAGTTTAAAAATCAGAATAAGAAGAGAGCGCTGCGTACTCTCCTCTGCAGCCTGTTGATGAGGATGTGGTTGGATTTGTGGGTGATGTTGAGAGCCACCAGACAGAGGTTGGTGAAATTCCAGAGGAGCTATGGAAAGTCAAAAATAAAAGTCAAAAATCAATGTGTGACTTCTGTTTCCATCACTCTGAAGGAAATTTGGAAAGTGTGATATTGACTTACTGGTGACTCTGAATCAGCAGGACACTCCTGAACCAGGACGCTGACAGTCTCATTGGGCAGCTGGGTCACTATGTATGAAGCGGCCTTGAAGATGGCAACACTGTTCCCATCAAATGTGATCACATTCAGATCCGGAAACATCGAGCAGCGACCTGAAACACACAGAAGAGACAATAAGAAGACGAAGGAAGCTACAGACAATGATCTGCCACAGCCATGTGTCTGAGGGAAACATCACTGGTCTGGAGAAATGTAAAAACGAGCATGCAGTGTATTTCTCTGACTCTGTTTTCCTCACATGGACAGTCCCACTTTGGGCAGCACTTGTCTCCATTGACCAGTACGGCAAAGCCAAGCAGGCCGCAGTTTGGAGGGTCGGCAGTGAAGGGGCAGCTCTGAGATTTGTTGAATAGGACGAGCTGGTTGTTGACACAGATGTACTTCGTGCACTCATCCACGATCTCTGCATACGGAGGCTGGAAGGAGAGAAATTAAGAATTGAAAACCAAGAAGCCAAACAACAAAAAGTAAAACAGAGACATTTGTAAACAGGAAAAAAAATAACAGAGACCAATTTAACTGAAAATTTACATAAACTGTCAAGTTCTGCCTGTTACATACATTGACTTCTTTCAACATACACTTCCTTTTTCACAGGAAATTTATGTCAGTACAACACCGAAAATTTACGTTTTTTTTCCTTCAACAACAAACACACATGGTTGGGTATAGGCAACAAAAGGAAGTAGTTAGGTTTTGGAAAAAAGAACAGGGTTTGGCTTTAGAATCTTATGAGACGTGAACACTGCTCTCAGGTGAAAATTGGTGTTTATTGGACCTATCCACCCCTCCCCACTCCGCTCCGACTTTCACCGCCATAACTTTCGTCCTTGTCCCGTCACGTTTCCCCCTAACGCCCCCAGGTGTTGTACACTATAACGGAAACCTGCCGTGTATTATGCCAATGTTAAAGGACGCCTTTTTTCGTTGGTTTCTGACACCGCAAGTCACTGCCCAAGTGCTGGATTTCAACAACTTCAGAGTGAGACCGGGCTCTTAGAGTCTGTAAACAGATGTTACGATATAGTTTTGCTGTTGTCAAACGCAGTCCCCAATCCATTAATAAATCAGTATGTTTGCCATTTTCCGCGGAGGCATGCAAAAAAAACTTTTCTCCACAAATTCAAGGTAATACGACATGACTAAAAGGTTTTCAAATGGTCATTTTGTAGGTGAAATATTCCTTTAAAGCAAGAAAAAAGTATAGAGAAATAGTAAATTAAGTCGTGTATATTTATTATTATTATTTGTTTATTTATTATATCCAAATTATGTGTCTGAAATGAAGATGTATATTAACTTAACCTACTGTGCACATTCTGGTAGGTGATAAAGCCACAGACGTTGTCCCCTCTGCTGTGTGCCTGGTCGTTTCCAAAGGTGTGTATGGTGGCACCGGTGCAGGAGGCGTCGTTGCACTTGGACTGGTACGATCAACTCTGTCCTGCTCAGTAGTTTGGGCCGAGGTGGCTACTGGGAGTGAAGTCGTAGCTGGAGTGGGAATATCGATCTTCTGAGTGGAGATCCCGTGTGTATCAGGTGGAGGTGTCACCGGTTGGGATGTGGATGGTGACACATCGCTCTCTTTGGTCGTCATGGTTCTCTCAGACGTGGCTGACTCTCTGGTGGTTGTCGTTGGGATGGCTGTTGATTCTGGGGATAGAGTTGGAGCAGGCGGTGGAGTGGTGACAGTGGGCAGGATGGGAAGTGTGGTAGTTGTGTGGACACGTTCGATCGTGCTCGCTGTGGTAACCGACTCTGCAGGTGTTGCGCCAGATGTAGACGGCTCTCCTGAGATTGTCGTTGTGCCAGGGCTTGGTGTGGCAGCAGGTGGACTTAAAGTGGTGGATCTGGTGGTTACTGGCCTTGTTACTACGGTAATCCTTGCAGTGACTGGCCTGCTGGTTGACCTATCAGTCGTCGTGACTCTGGGGGTAACTCTTGTTGTCACAGGGACCCTAGGTGTAGTTCTGACTGTGGTCGTCTGTGTGATGGTGGTAGTTGTTGTGGCTGGTGTAGCTCTAGCAGTGGACACCAGCCGGGTGGTGACCTTTTCCTGGATAGTGGAAGCAGCGGTAGAAGTTGTAGTTGTGCGAAGTGGAGACGAAGATGGAGGAGGCGTAGTTGTAGCTCTCGTTGACACCTCCACTCTACTGGTCACAGGGTGCCTCGTCTCCGTTATTGGCTGTACAGTGACAGGTCTGAGAGTGGTGACAACACCTGGTGGAGCTCTTGTAGAGATGGTGGTGAGAAGAGTCTCAGGAACACCAGGCACAGGTGGACGTGGGGGTGTAGCTAGTTTTCTGGTTGTAGTGGCTGCAATTTCTGCAGTTGAGATTTCAGGAGATGTTGTGGTTTTTGCGGTGGTGGCTGTGACAGCAGCTGATGTCGCAGAGGTGATAACCGGCTTTGACGTTACAGGAACGAGAGGTACTTCAGTAGTTGTAGTGGAAGTGAGCTCATGGATAAGAGTTTCAGAAGTAACCTCTGGTGTAGCCTTCACTGTGGGGCTATGGACTGGGGTGGTGGAGGTCTCCCAATGGGGGGGGCGCCAAGGCTCGGAGGTCCGCACAGTAGTTGCAGGATGGGTGGAGCTCTCTGTTGTTGGTAGCAGTGGTACAGGAGTAGTTTCTGTAGGAGTCATTGGAGGTACAGTTGGTTTTGTTGTGGCAGGAGGACCTGTGGACAGGGTGGATGTTTCTGGAAGCTTTGGAGGTCCTGAAGTTGTACTCTGTGTCTCTACTGTTGGGACAGCAGCAGACCAGGAGGTTCTCTCAGCGTAGGTGGTGGTGGTGGACACAGAAGAGGTTGTGATGTCTGTAATCTTCAGAGGTGGAGGTGCAGCTGTGGTCGTGGTAGCTTCAGGTATTTCAGACACAGTGGATTCAACTATGGTCACTTTCTTTGTTGGTGTTCCCCAGTCTAAGGCAGCTGAGGTTGGAGCGGATGGTGCGGTTGTAGTCGGTGCAGCAAGGATTGGGGTTGATGTTGGTAACTTGGGAACAGTTGTTGTAGAAGTCTTCAGTTCAGTAGGAGTGGTGTGCAGGATCTTCTCTGTGGTAGCAGGTGATGGTGTCTCTGGACCTGTGTACGGTGTTGTTTTACTGGTGATGAAAGGAGCAGGTGGTGTGACTGACTCTGTGGTTGTAGCTGAAGTGACTGCAGGCAAAGAAACAGTTTCTGTTTCGACAGGAGGTGAAGCTGGGAGAGGTGAAGAGGTTGTGGAGGCTGTGCTTGGTAAACCAGGAGGGACAGGTGTAGTTGTTGTCGGGGGAAGTCCCTCCACTGTGACGAGCTTTGTGGTGGAGTCTGTGAAAGCAGCTGTAGCTGTACTGGGTACAGTAGTCCTGTCTGTGACTGTAGACGTCACTGAGACTGGAGCAGGACTTGGTCTGGAAGTGGTTACAGTTGGAGTAACTGCTGCTGAATGTGTTGTAGCCTCTGTGGTCTCTTTGGTTGGTTGCACGACAACAGGAGGAGGGGTGCTGATGGTGGTCGGCCCTTCGACAGAGCTTGTGGTCGGTGCTGCAGTGGTCGGCGGCTGCATGGTCGAGGCCGTGGTGGTGAAGGGTGGCCATAGAAGATCGGTGGGCTTGGTGGAGGAGGTGACCCAAAACAGAGCTGTGATGGCGTACGGAGCGCTGCTGGTCCTGGGCGTGCTGGGGCGGAGGGGGCTGGTAGTGGGGCTCACAGCTCTGGTCGTTGTACCTGTTGTACCTGTCACAGTGGTGGTCAAAGCTTCAGTCACTCTGACAGTAGACAACGGCTCCTCCACCTCTGGTCTGGCAGGAGGAGACACTGTTGGAGGAGATGGGGGTCCTGGTGTTATGGGTGGTTCAGGAACTACAGGACGGATGGTGACTGGGGCGGGTGGAGCTTCAGACAAGGTTGTGGGTGTGCTCTCAGCAGGGGTAGTGGTGGTGATTTTAGTGGTGGGACCAGTGTGTAGAGGGGTGGAGGATGCAGTGGTGGTGGTGATGGTGGAGGCAGTTGTTGAAGTAGTGACAGTTGCAGAGGTCAGCTGAGCAGTGGGCGGTGCTACAGGCTGCACAGCAACTGGGACCTTAATGCCTGAAACCAAACGATAAAAAGTGTGTTAGAGAAGCACTGAGCTGGACAGAGAGACTGTTTATGAGACGGACGGAGAGCGTAGACAACGTCCTCTGGGTCTCATTTCATTGGTGGGTTAGTTATATCCTGGGTTAGCAGTAATGTAAAATACATGATGTAATTTTCTGAACTTACCAAAATCTTCTAGCTGTTCTATTATTTGCCTTTATGTTCTTAGTCATTATATCCACATTACTGATTATTTATCAAAAGTCTTATAATCTCATGTGAATATTTTGTGAAAGCACCAATACTCAACCCTATAATATCATTGCAATACAGTTAATTAAGCAGTTGGTAAAAATACTGTGACATCTGATTTTGTCTATGTCCCCTAGTCCTAACCCCTGCTCCAACAATCCAACCACACAACATCCTGTTTTACTAAAAAAAATTACTTTAATATCTGACGAGTAAAACCCAACTGAGATCAATCAAGCGATACTCACAGTCTTCAATATAAACACACCGACGGGTGACCTCATCCAGGACCATGTGTGGGGGGCAGACAGGAAGGCAGCCTTCCACTCTGCACAGAGAGCAACACAGAGCCATGAAACAACCTGTCCACTGTACAACAAACGCTATGTTTTGTGTTGCTTTCAGGTTATGGAACACACTGATTGTTACTGAGTCAAAGTTAGACTGGATTTAAATACGTGTCTTAAAGGGACAGTTCAACCCAAAACCAAAACTACACATTTTTCCTTTTACCTGTAGTGCTGTTTATCAGTCTAGCTTGTTTTGGTGTGAGTTGCAGAGTGTTGGAGATATGGGCCATAGAGATGTCTGCCTTCTCTCTAATATAATGGAACCAGATGGCACTCAGCTTGTGGCCCTAAATAAACAGTTGAAATACTCGACAGCAATGTCTCTTTCCAGAAATCAAGGCCATGATTACTCAAGATGATCCACAGACCTTGTTGTGAGCAGTTTCATGTAGGAACTATTCTCTTTCTACTGAACTACACGACCGTGTCAGTGCACAGAAGGAAACGTGCACCTACTTTAAGCTCACCTAGCACCACTGAGCTAGCTAACGTTAAAGCTCGGCTAAGGAGGACATCATTAATGTGTACATCTCATTCTGTCACAAGCACGAGCCTCTAATCCATGAATAGATGCACGCTTCCTCCTGATACAGTTGGCTGGTTCCATTATATCGGACAGAAGGCAGACATCTCTACGGCCGATATCTCCAACACTCAGTAACTCACACCAAAACAAACTGATAAATAGCACGACAGGTAAGAGGAGAAATCTGTGTTTTTAATTTTGAGGTGAACTGGCCCTTAATCATTTCAAAAATCACCTCCACATCTTTTCAGAGGAAGCCCGACATGGGGAGAAAATCAATAATCCAGTGTGAGAGAATGTCACTTTTCCGAAACAGATTTTATTTTATATTAGAGCAAAGCAAAAAATGTGATAAACAAGTTCATTCTTTGTACTTACTGCTAAATATAGCTGTTATTTTCACCCCATAACTACACCCTCCCTCCAGTAAGCATTGCTCACGACATGACATGATATTTTTGATTAGAGCTCAGTATAGACTGTCTACAAACTGTGTTGAGAGTTACTGAAAAGGTCAAAGGTCTCACTGTGGGATGGTGACGCAGGCTTCAGCCGACGGGTTGCTGCAGGTCTTGAAGCAGGGGATGACGCAGGAATCGTACCTCCACTGACACCGAGGAGCAGGCGGGGTGTCCGGGCTGGGGCCTGATACAAAAAACACATACAAGGTACAAAACTCTTTGAGGAACACGTCCAACTCTGATAACGCTGTGATGTTAAAGGTATAGTGTAATGGAAAAGGTGAACAGGAACTTTTACTGTGAATAAACACATGTCCAGTTTCAGATTTCAGATTAACCTTATTAAACCCTGAACTTCCCCAAAACTGTCAGTACCTTTAGAGTTTGCAAAATATAAAGTTTTATTATATAATAACAAACAAAGAAGTGCATAATAATAGAGCCATCTGTGGTTGTACCAGGGTTGAAAGTGTTAAAATATACATTTTTTGTATAATTTTTTTAGGGTTGCCCCCTAATAGTTGACCAAATGTTAGTCGACCAGAAAGGTCGTTAGTCGGCAAGGTTTCATTGGTCTCTAAGTTGCAGAAAAAAACAAAACAAAACAAAAGTGAAACTCTATTAGGAGCTGTGCCTTGACAAAATAAATCCAAACCTATATGACTGGACCATGTGGGAATTTAATTTGAAAGGACAGCCACAGGAAGTGTCCACGCTCAGCAGTCAGACAGGAGTCAGGTTAATTTCCAGGGCTGGTACCTGCGGTTATTCCACAGGCTAGTTAATAACATGTCGGGCAGGAAATCCAAAGTGTGGGATCGTTTTGAGAAGGTGAAGGACCAACCCAAGGTGATATGTAAACTCATCTTCATTGGTCGACTACAAACATGACGTATCATGTGAAACATGGAAGTAGCTACATGCCCATTAGCCCACAGCGTCATTAACAGGCGGCTCGCTCAGTGTGTGACGTGCACTTGTAGATCAAATATAGGCCTATATTAATGAAGGTTCATTAGTACGGTTTTGTATTTCTCTGTAATGTAGCACAGTGTTAACAAGGTTACTGAGACTATTCTTTCTCACACCTTCAACTCAAACCACCAAAATATATCATTTAATCATTAAATTAATATCATAAACATGCAGGCGACTAGTCGACTAATGGACCTAAATGATGACTGTTGGTCGACTAGGAGAATTATTATTATGGGGCAGCCCTAAATCTTTTTCCATTACACATTTTTCCAATGCAGCTCTTCACAAGTAATTTAGACCAGACATTAGTATGAACTCAATAACACTACACTGATAAAGAAAAATGTAAACATTTCAATCAAGAAAAATGATGTGCAAACTGAAATGTATTAAATACTTGGAGAGGCCTTTGTTTGCTATGCACACTTCAAGGCACTTCCTGTATGAAGAATCTAATCTGTCACAGTGTTCATATGGGATTTTGACCTATTTTTCGACACAGATAGTATTTAGGATTTGAGGGGAGGCTGCTCGTGAATCTTGAGAGAGAAATTTCCTCAGTTCCCAAATGCTCAGTCCATTTGGCACCAACTTTTTGGTATCATGGTTAGATTTGTTAGATGTGTTCAGGAACAAGGCATCTAAGTCTTTTACTGTCCACTGCACTGTGTATAGTCGTTATGTTTATGTAACAATGAAGCCCGATTTGATTTTCTTGTACAAATCAATTTGATGTCATCTCAATTTGCAGGAAAATTTCTATAAGAAAAGTACATTACATCACTAATCCAGCCTGGCTAAAAGGATCCTCATCTGTTTTCACAGACCAGTAATGTGATGAACTCAGAAAGCCATTAGAGTCCGTCTGAAGGCTGGACTTCATCTCTCCCTCTGAATGTGTTCGGCATTCACTGCCGTCAGCAGGAAATCCAATCTGCTATTGGCTCGTAGACTTTTTCCATTAACAAACACAAATGCTGCTGTATTTTTAGCATCAGTGATTAGCCTGGCTGCTCTCTGAGCCGAGTATGCAGCCAGAGGAGTCACTAGTCTTGACCTTTGACCTCTGATGGCCAGCTGGACCCCGAGCAAAGCTTCATGAATCCTCGCTTAGGCTTAAAAATATAACTAGAACTTCAACATCGGGACAACATGCCTTTTACTGTCAGTGTCTCTAACTCTGATTTTACTAACAAACAGTGTGTTGAAAAATCGGCACAGTGACTTGAAAAACATTGGAGACGTCTTCTTGTAGTTATGACTTCTTGTAAAGAGACAAATGTCTGTCAAGGGTTTGAAATACAAGGGAGATACGTAGAGCTCGGCTGCCCAGAAAGCCTCATTTGTGAAATTCAGAGGGAGCTGTAAAATATCATCATGTTTAAATTAGATTTTGACAGCCCTGTCATCATAGCAACGCAACCTTTTGTTTAAAAACTGGGATACTTTCAGTGTGACCTCAGCCTCAGTAACCCTGACGTTTTGTATGTGTGATGCATTCGCTGCACATTGGGTTATTTCAGTGCTGCTCACCTGTCAGTCTGAACAGCGTGGCCTTGCGGAAGCCGTCTGTGTGTCTGTACTTGAGCAGGTGGAGGCGGGCCAGCGTGGCGTGCAGGAAGAAGCCGGGTTTTGCGTGGGATTCCAGCGAGTCGTAGCCGGGGATCCAGGTGTTCCTGTGAAGAATGAAGGTGGCACCATCCCAGAATGCCTCGCTGTCTTCCCACTTGGCCAGCTTCACCTCACCACTGGGGCTCGCGTACAGGAAGTAGTTTGGTCTGTCGGCTGCCTCAAAGGAAATCCGCGATGTGTCTGTGGAGAACAAAATGATTCATCAGCACGGCAGGAATCAGAGGAGGCGAGGGAGCATACAGGAAACAGAGACAGAGATGTTTCAGTAAACATAAAATGGAGTGCACTGACAGAGTCTGTTCAACCTGAGAGCTTTGTAAGTGGGGTCTTATTTAAGGACACTTCCACATGTCAAAACCCACCTGCCCAAGAATTAGTAGACAGTGCCTAGTTGGATTAAACTACAGTCTGCAGCTTTACTCGTTAACAGACAACCTCTTCTACGTTTCCACTCCAAGTGTTTCCAAATCAAGTGGTGTTATTGCCACTTGTTCTACCAGTGTTTGTGTGGGTCGTTTGTGTCAAATGTCATCCACCGTGAACGCCAGGACACTGCGTTGTAACGAGATGATCAACGTTATTCACACCATCTGTCACTGGTTTTAATGTTGTGGCTGTTTGGTGTGTAATGGTGCAAAATGTGTCCCCTTGAAAAAGCTCCAGAGTCCGACGGTATCACAGCTCACATGCAGTAAACAGTGACTCCAGCTTGTCCCAGTCTTGGCTTGCCGACCAGCCTGTGGCTCAGGTTGCCATATTAGCATTTGGCAATCTGATTTCGGCTCCCTGCTGCCACTGGGAGTCAATGGGAGTCCATCTTGTCCATCAGTGTTTTCACTGGGACGCTCAAATCATCCCAAACATTGTCGAATACAGAGGAAACAGTGGAGGAGGAGAGCGCCGACCAGCTGGCCCTCAGTCGCGCTCTGATTCTCAGATTAGCGACGTTATTACCGAGCTGTTAAGGAAAGTGCTAATGAAATGGCATGTTAAAAAAGTAATTGCTGTGATTACAGCTGTGAACTGACCACAGACACTTGTCTCGTTCATGCAGAATGAATATAGGGGAAACACTGGAGTGGATATGTGGCCTTATTTTTGACATTTAAAATAATACTAATGATTTAAAAAAGGAGGCAGCATGGTGGTGCAGTGGTTAGCATTGTTGCCTCACAGCAAGAGGGTTCCTGGAGAGCCCTTCTATGTGGAGTTTGCATGTTCTCCCAGTATTAGCGTAGGTTTTCTCTGGGTACTCCAGCTTCCTCCCACAGTCCAAAGACATGCAGGTTAATTGGTGACTCTAAATTGTCCGTAGGTGTGAATGTGAGTGTGAATGGTTGTCTGTCTCAATGTGTCAGCCCTGTGATAGTCTGGTGTCCTGTCCAGGGTGTACCCTGCCTCTCACCCAATGTCAGCTGGGATAGGCTCCAGACCCTCAGCAACCCCCAGCAGTATAAGTGGTCACGGAAATTGAATGAAAATTAATTTTTAAAAAAAGGTTCTTTTTATGGCCTGGCGACACTGAAGAGGACGTGTGGTTGAATAGTTTCCTGCTGATTTCTCACAGTCCAACAGAAACACAGTCAGTTTGCCTCCTGTGTCTCTCACTCAGCAGCTCTCCGAACTCTGCTGACAGGAAAACATATCGCTGTGGTATCTACACGGCGATGGAACTTTCCCAAACTCCACTACAGAAGTTCCCTTTCATGCACTGATACTGCATCTGCTGTGTCCTCCATTAGTAAATCAGACACTTCTTTTTTCCTGCAGTGACACTAAATAAGTGTAAAATAAAACTATAAAGCCTCTCGACTGACCACGAGGTTCCCACACTCACTGAGACATTTTCCAGTATCTGTTACATCTATACCTACATCTATTTCTGTCCATGTGGGCCTTCTTTAGAGCTCACATTTTAAATGCACTGACTAATATTAATATGCCAACAAGCCAGTGCCCCGAAAATACTCTACACTCTCTTCTAAACAGAAGCACATAGCTTATTATTTTGACCTTCCAACCATAGACACTACACAAATGCTGTTGCCTTTGCTTCCTTAATTGCTAGACGCCTTAGACTTATGAAGTTTGCTACACTTGGAAAAAATAAGGTGTACACTGGGTGGCTGTACAGATAAATTTTACAGGACATGGCAACCATTTCTGACAGATGAAAACACTACAATTGTGTGATGTTTCATAATTGCAAATTACAATGTAGATTAGCTATCGACTACTGTGACTGATGGATAAATCTATTTGTGTGTACCTATGTTTACATTTTGATTTACTTTACTGCTCATGTGTGTCTGAAATGTGTATCTGCCCATGTATACATGTATGTATACTGTCAATTTAGCTGTATTTTGGTATTCCACTCTGGATGCATTACAGCTGTTAAGTTGTTGAAAATAAGGAAAATAAAATTAAAAAAAGAAGGAAAGAAATAGTATCAGTTCTAGTATCAGTCAGTGCTTGTGGTGAAATGAATCCTGCTGTGTAAATAAAGTTAAACTGTACAGTCTGAACAGGAGTAACTCACCATGTGGGCGTGCTCTGCTGAGGCCCGGCGTCATCATAAACTGCGAGAGGACTCTTGGGGCGGCGTAGACGCTGAGGTTGCCCCGCTGCAGGAAGACGGAGCCACTGGATCTGCTGGCTGCCAACAGTGTCGTCCGATCCCTGAAGGCGATGAGCCTGAAGGGACCTTTACCCAGAACTGCGGACAGGAAACGATGTTAGTACAGCAGGGTTTGTTGTTAGCATGAACAAGTTATGAGACAATGTGTGAAAGAGCTTCAACACCTGCCCTACACAGGAGCAAGACACACAGCGTTTGTTGTTGTTTTGCATCTGTTTGTAGTTGTTATGCATCTTTTTCTGGTTTTGTCTCTTTGTTGTGACGTTCTGTGGTTATTTGTGTCTTTGGTTGTTTTGTGTCTCTTTGTAGTCATTTTTTGTCTTCTTTAGATTTGCCTGCTTTTTTGGTTATTTTTAGTCTCTTTTTAGTTCCCCTGCATCACTTTGTGTTCTTTTTGCATCTCTTTGTGGTCACACTGAGTCTCGGTTTTATTGCAGTTTTAGTTTATATTAAAGAAATCCCAAATACTTAAAATCACAGCTATACATTTTACAAACCATGCTACTTGGTTGTTAATTTTTTAATGTATTTTTGCAGCAGTTCCAGGCAGATACTAGTGTCACCATTTAACCAAGAGTTATATCATGGTCATGGGTTAGTTTAGCACAGACCAGTGGCTGTCTGGAGCGTTAGCAAAAATACATTAGTAGCATGTTTGTTATATTTTTGCTTAGTTTTGACTCTACAAGTTATCAGTCTCAGTAATCATAAAACTGCACAAGTGCAAATGTCTAAATGTCCTGGAGGCAGAGTAAGAAAGAGACGTCCACCAACAAGCACTAAAACAACTGCTGTAACATTACACTATAATAAATACTGTGAATGATAACAACCTATTGATTGATCAAATATTTGAAGTTCTTTTTTATTCTCACAGCGCTGCAGCATTATTTAATCTCACAGTGGTATTTTAACCTTAGTCAAAATGCTTGTGGCAAAAATGTTTAGAGCTATAAAAATCTGAGAGGCTGTTATGAGACTCAAAATGAATCATCTGACACCACACCTCTGCTTCACACTCAGCTCAGCCTGTGAAAAGCTTCTGTTTTCTCAACATCTTTATTTCTGTGTGGGAAAAGCTGAATTTATTTATCACTGATAGATCAGACCTCATGTTAGTGATGGTGTGTGTGATGTCGGGTTTAAGTCAGAGGAGAGACTGCTGTACCTTTGTTGTAGAATTCACAATCGTACGCTGCAGAGAGAAACACAGACAGTTAATAACAATAATATTAATAATAGTCAGATGTTATGAAGTGCTTGTTAATCAAGACAAATAGGTACCACTTTCTAATGAGGCATAAAATGTATTTTGAAACAGGAGAAAAAAAAGATGCAGGTTTTTTTTTTCCACCTCCTGCGTTTTAACTTACGGCACAGAGACGGGGAGCGCCAATCGACAGGAACGCCCTGATGGCAGCAGCGCTGGGCGTACGCCGCCACACTGGTGCAAAAACACTCACAGTCGCCTCCACGACTGCAGGCACACGTGTCTGCCAGGCAGTTCATGTAGAACCAGGTTACGTCCACCTGATCGTGGCGAAGAATAAACACTTTACAGCAATTTGTAGAGAAAAAAATCTTACAAAATCTTTAAAGGCAAAATGATCTTTGTCATATCAAATATTCACCATGTGTTACCTTGAATGTCTGAAGAAAACTTTGTTTTTCTCACACGCTTCCATGGTGAATGGAGAGTCCAGAACTAGGGATAATTCTTAAGAATTGAATTTAACTGGCTCCACATTTAACAACAGCAAAACTATATCAAAACACCTTTTTACATACTCACACACAACTCCTGGAGTATAATCCAAGTCTCATTTATTCAGTCGTATGCTCAGTACTTCCTAAACACATACACATTTCTCTAACACATGTATTTCTCCTGGAGCAGCTGTGGCTCAGGAGGCAGAGCAGGTGTGCCTCTCCACTCCACATGTAGAAGTGTCCTTGGGCAAGACACTCAACCCCAAACTGCTCCCAATGGCTGTGCTATCAGTGTGTGTGTGTGAACAGGTGACTGTGACAAGTAGTGTTTAAGCGCTTTGAGGGTCAGAAGACAAGACACTGTGCAACTTCATTTATTTAAAACACGTCTGCATCAGTAGTCTCACACACAGAGGAGCAGTGCATCTGGGACAGCAAGTGCAGTTGAACTCTGTCCGACAAAATAGTTATGTTTTACAAACTGAGCACACAGCTGGATAAATGAGACTTGGATAATAAGTTGCGTGAGAGTTTGGATGTTTGCTGTTGTTAAACGCAGACACCTCTGACTTCAATTCATCCAGAACTTTCTCCATTTTAGGATTCTTTGTTCAAAGTGGAAGCATGCCAGAAAACACAGTTTTCTTTATGGTGGTGAGTAACTGAGAAAAACTGCATTCAGCTGGGCTGCTTTTTTCCTTCAGGGCATCACATCAGTGGAATTCAGCACCACGAACAATTAGAGAGTCTCTATCATGTCACTCATCTAAGTTTGATGCCAAGAAATAGTTTGTTGACACCCAAAGATGTGAACACTAATACATGTAATATTTAACTGTAACATATGATAGTGGATTTCGTCTGTAACCGTATTATATGTGATGTGTTTTTTGCCATTATGCAATTTGTTTTGACCTGTTTTACATGCTGTATTTCACTGTTGCTTTTAAGGATGCCTTTTTACAGCTGGCGAAAGAACTGCTGAAAACTAGTCTTTCAGCTAATTTGGGTGCATTTACATAAAAAAAATAAAATAAAATAAATAAAATAAAATAGATAAACGGATATACAAATGATCTTTGTGGGTGAAGTATTCCTTTAAGGATGGATAGGACTTACAAAGTCATCCCTGAATTAACTTTTATTTAATTATCTTTGCACCTAAAAAGCCTCGGGGGGGATCAGCGTTTGGCATTTGAAAGAGGACAGAGGGCTGTTGTCGTGCTGTTACTCACCACCGGGTGGCAGGCCTGGAAGACCTCACTGTGCAGGATGCTGCACTGCCGCTTTGCAAAAGGCTCTCTGAGAGGACTGAGGCTGCAGGGGTGTCTGATATCTGGACTGTTCACACACTGAACACACACACAAACACACACAGTGGTGTCAGATTACAACTTTTTATTAGAGGTTAAGAAGTGTCTGAAAAACTGTGGTGAGAGAGGTATTCAGATCAGAAGTGCTGTGCTCAAGATCTTATTTAAGTAAACCTATGTGTGTAGGTATTAAGGCAAAATGTGCTTAAAAGTATGAAAAATAAAAACAGCCATTTGGGCAGGAGTGCTCTGTGTCAGTTTTACTATCATACATGATGTTTTTGGATTCATATTACAGATGTATTATTGTATATGTTACAAAACTAATGCAAACTAAACTAAAGCTCTCAGAAAATGCTGTGAAGTAAAATGTTCAGTATTTATCTCTGAGATGTGGAGCAGAGATATAAAGTGGACACTTCAGTAAATTACGTCATAACTCAGTCATTAAAAGACTTCATGATGATGATGATACAGGGGGTGTCTCACTCACCTCTGCTGCAGTCCAGCTGTTTCCAAACTCCTGTGGAGTCTGGGAGTCGATGTTGTCGGGTGTCCGCATCTCGTTCACTGTCTTCATGTCAAAGTTCCCGCACAGCCCACTGAGCTTCCCCTGAACACATCACCAACATCTCTCTTTAACAGGATCATTTTTATACATCAGTATCAACCTGATATCACCATATCCTGAGTATAATACCCTCTTAAAGGGTTCAATATGATCAGAGTTTAACAGAGTGAATCTCTCTGTCTGATTTCTTATTCTTCTCTGAGAGTGTGAATGAACAGGATAGATGTAAACAGATGTAGCAGCTCCTGTTTGAACATCTAAAGTTCTGTGATAGTTAAGCACACTCCATGACAACCATGTGATCACATTAAAGCTCCCAAATAAGGCAGAAAGAAGAGTTGAAAGTTATTTATCCTCTTCAGGGAGGACAGGACGAGACAGGAGGCTGATGGGAAATGTAGATTTTAACTGTATATATTTTAACTTTGAGTCATTATGGATTGAAGCATCAGCTAAGTGCAATCATCAATCACAACCACTCCACTGACAAAAGCACTGAACCAGCTTCTTACCTGCCAGCGAGGTCCGACCTGGACGTGAATGGTGGTCTTGCGGTCCCAGAGGACGGTGACGTCTTCCTCTGGAAAATGAACCACTGTGTAGTACCCAGCTGGCCAGATAAACATCTTCTGCTTCCTGTCAATCACACTAGATGGATTCTGCAGTGCACAGAGGAGTTTAATGTTACTGAAGTATTCTAAAATTTTATTCTGGAGTTGACTGAATTATGATCAGCTGACAAACACAAGTGACAATAAAAAAATGAAAGTCCTGCTAATGCCACATAATTCACTTTACAGGGCAACAACACCTCCTTTTTTCATGCGGGATATTTGCTGCTGGTAACCTACATCATTATTAAAAAGATATACTGAAAGAGACTCTTACTGGTTTCCCAGAGTCATCGTCGAACACTACGAAGGATCGGCCGATGTTGATCAGCAGAGATTTCCTGCAGATCAGTCCGCTGTCGAAACAGTCAATGTTTTCAGCTGTTACACTGAGCATCACGTCAGCGCTGCTCTGTGGAGGGGAGAAAACACAATCACAGGAAATACATAAATGCTGCAGAGACTTAAATTCTATTTATACTCCTAATACATGTGTGATAGCAGTGGTTTTAACTCCATCAGTTAATTCAGAATCAGAGTTTAGATTCTGTTTTCACTGCAAAGTGCCAGCAAAGGCAGGGAAGAAGACTACAAGCTACAAATACGTGTTTAAAAGGGGCTTTGCAAACGTTTTATGAGGAAGGAAAGTACAGACTTAATGTGTTTCAGTGTGTAGCACTGATTCACACATTAGTTTTGTTTAGCTCATTTTACACTGCCTGTTCAAGGAGAAAATATCACACCGCTATGCCACCTCACTGCGCTGTGCATAAGGTACGATCACAGACTGGGGGGACAGAGAGGTCATGTCATGAGCGTGCAGATTTGTCTGGCTCCCAGGCTACTGTAAACTTGCTTTAGGTGGGTGATTCATCACAGTGAATGTTTTGCCAGTAACCTAAAATGACCAAAACTGGATTCTTTTTTTTATTGTGTAGTCAAAAGGACTTGAAGTATCTTCTCACTTTATTATCAGGATCAATTTTTAGAGCTGCCAGTGTCACAAGCGGACCTTATTTACTGGAAACTGCAGCCATCAACTTTTGCTGTGTGGGGATACACAGAACAAACAATATGTAACTGTCTGACACTAGAGGTCTCCATCCAAACAACAAAAGATGGAGCGGTGCTGTCAGTTTCTTCCGATGGGGCTTCCTAAGTGTTCATTGTTCAGGAGGTTTTTACTGGGAGCTGAATCATCTGCAGTAGTCCCCTCCTCTCTGAGACAAATGGACCAGATGATTAAATGTGGTAAAAACACTGAATAAAGCAGATTCAAATTGAGACGTGCTCAGCTTGGTTCTCTGATATCTCACGATCCAGATGTCTGGTGACTAAAATCCATGAGCTGGTTAAAACATGTCATCAAAAGTATATCATTAAGATGTGGCATAAAAAGATATGACACCACTGACAGACGACGGTGAGCAAATGACATGGACTGTGTCCTTGATTAAAAATTACAGATTTCTAAATACACAACTAACAACACAACCATTTTAATGCGGAAAATCTATTTATCTTTAAAAATGTATTCTTCTGATTGTAGTTCAATTTTCACACTTACAGCCTCAGCACAGTGACAATATATATGTTATTTTTAATATTTTATTTTATATCTTAAGTATCAAATCAAATCAAATTTATTTATAAAACTTGTTTAAAAACAACCAGAGTTGACCAAAGTGCTGTGCAGTAAAATAAAATAAGTAAAATAACAGCAAAATGGAAGAGAAATAACAAACCCAAAAACATGCACAAATAAACCAGTGAGGAAAAAAAAGAAAATTAAGCACAGAATAGTAAGATCTGAAAATAAAATATGAAAGATAAAACAGAAACCTTGAGGACAATTTAAGGCATTAGAAAATGTGGGTCCTCAGCCTGGATTTAAACGTGTGTACAGAGGGGGAGCACTTCATTGAAGCTGTTCTAAAGCTTTGGGGCGACTACTGCGAACGCACAGTCGCTCTAGTACAAGTTTTAAACACTGTCGCATAATGCACATTTTATTTTTTCTTTAAAGCACATTTAATTTCTATTTTACTGCTTTAAATTTACATACTTTTATTTCATACTCTTATTCTTACTTCTTATAATTCTCTATTCTTTACATCAGTGCGACTGTAACAAATCATAATTTGCCCCTCTGAAAATCAAAAACTAGAAGCCCTCAGTGTACAGATGAATTCTTATTGGGTTAAAAGATTAAACACCACAGTTTTGGCTCTCTTACTGTAAATAAAAACTTTGAGTACCTTCACGAGATAGACCTTGCATGCCCCCACGTAGTCAAACAGCAGTCCATCAAACGTCCTGTAGTGGCGATCACCGTAGGCCATGCACATGGATGGACACGGATGAAACACACACTGGAACGTCCCATGCTGGCAAACACTACAAAGACAGCAAAGCTTCAGTGATTCAGCATCAACTTGTTCCCACTTAGTGCGAGGGCATTTTTTTCTCATCTAATGGCCTCCCTTTGTGGAGAGCCTCAGGTTTACAGCAGGCAGAAAAGTGGCCGGTGAATTGTCAAAGGCTGAATCGCCGCTCATTGCGCTATTAGGCTGTCATCTACATCTTCTTCCCTGGCTATGGCTTGAAGGAGAAATGGAAGGATGGGAGAATGACTGAGATCACTGGGAGAGTGTTTGCTTTCACCAGCGATGAACAGTCTGAAGCAGAGGGGAATCAAAGAGTCATACAAGGGCCTGCTCTGTTTTCAAGGCTCTTTTTCTGTCCTGTGATAGCAGAGAATTATGGATATCAGGTGGCCACTTTCGCTGCGCTGACAATCTCAGGACTCCACCAACGCTTTCAGGCAGAATGTGACTTTGAAAAATTAGCAGTGTTGTTGGAGATTTGTCTTAATTCTGACAGATATTGTTGGCGTGTGATTGGTGAGGGGAATACAAATTTGAACCCTGTGGCAGAATGGATGAAGATGAACTGAGGGAGGGACGAGATTGCACGCAATCACCAGATGTTGTATTTAAATGAACAAAGTTATCTGTGACAGTTTGATCTGATTTTCAGAAATGAATGAACGTACCACTGATGGCAGGGGGAGCTGACTCTATCGCCAGGATAATACTCCTTCCCCTTCCATAGACACGGGCAGGACGCAGGTTCAAAGCACTCGTCTCCATGTTTCAGCAACCTGGGAGGCAAACATTAACCAGTTAAAGGACAAAACATTCCAGTTTAAAACAGTGAGATAGTACTGGTTTGAGCTCAGCAGATTCTGCTGATGTTTTCTTGGGTTTAATCCAAGAACAAATGTGGAAACGTGGAAATGCTAAAAACTGCAGTTCCTCTAATGGCCACTTGAGGCCGGCGGGGGTGCTGGAGCCTATCCCAGCTGTCACTGGGTGAGAGGCAGGGTTCACCCTGGACAGGTCACCAGACTATCACAGGGCTGACACATAGAGACAGACAACCATTCACACTCACATTCACACCTACGGACAATTTAGAGTCACCAATTAACCTGCATGTCTTTGGACTGTGGGAGGAAGCTGGAGTACCCGGAGAAAACCCACGCTGACACGGGGAGAACAAGCAAACTCTGCACACTTGCTGTGAGGCGACAATGCTAACCACTGCACCACAGTGCTGCCCTTATTTTTATACAGTTTGTGGTCAAATCCTGCAACTGTGGCCTCTTAATCTTACAGAGACACACAGATGTTTCCTGGTTAAATATCTTTGGGTAAATTTTAGCTTTCTTAATAAATATATCAAGCTAACTGAAGTGAGCGTCATGCTCAGACGCCTGAAAATGTATCACTACTGTAACAAGAGAACTGCACTGAGAATGAGATCCAACCAACTACAGGGAGCAACCCCAAATCCAACACATTCTCATTCCTCGTCACATATCAACGTTTGATCGTGGACTTTCCACCTCCAGATACGACGTGCAAGGTACCCTGGGTGCATTGGCTGTTGACGTTCTGGGACGCTGTAAGAAGTTCTGCCTGTTACATGCAGTCTTCTTTCAAAATAAACTTCCATTCTCACAGGAACTTTACAGTTTACACACAGTCTCTTCAAAATAAATGCACTACATTGGTACAAAGATTTTTTTTTTCTTTAACAACTAACACACGTGGTTCAATATAGGCAACAAAAGCACATTGTTGGGTTTAGGAAAAAAGAGGTTTTAAGAGGTTTGGCTTATAATCCCAAAGAACACAAACACCGCTCACCTGGGTAAAAGTCAGTGTCCAGTGGACTCATTCACCCTACTTGGACTTCCGCCTTAATTTCACTTCTGTTCCGCCCCTGACACCGCTGGCTGCCATTTAACTGTAACAGTGACCTCCCACGTATCATGCTGATGTTTAAGGATGGCTGTTTTCATCACTGCCTGGCACCAGGAGTCACTGCCCAAGCACGAGATTTCAGTGACTTCGGAGTGAGAGGACGGTTGCTAAAACACAAACTCAAAGTCTCAAATAAACTGAACCCATCACAGAATGTCTACACACGGTCTCATTCATTGCTGCCATTAAAGCAAAAGCATAACATAAAATAGTATAATGATAATAACATTATAATTATTTTTGTTACCAAACTACACCCCTCAACTGTATCACAGCGTAGAAGGAAGCAATCATCTAGTCATGAATGAAAGGCCTCTGCAAGCTGATCTAAGCTAGCTAACGTGACATTACAATCAGTCTCCACATTGAACCCATGACACATCAGTAAGTCTGACCATTACAACGTGACATCTCCAAATAGTTTACTTCGTCTGATCAGCAGTCAAAAACCCAAAGAGAGAAGCACCTCACATTTAAGATGCTGAAACCAGGGGTGCCTGGTGGCTCAGTGGGTAGAGCAGGCGCCCCATGTATAAAGGTCATGGCCATAGGCTCAATTCCAGCCTGCGGCCACCCGCTGTCCCGCTGTAATCCCTCTTTTCCTCCACCACGGAGCCGCACATTGTCTCCCACAAGACTTCACCACAGACTTGTTGAAATAGTTCTTCATGAAGGCATTGACAACCTGCATGACCTACTTCATCATGTAGCACAGGGGCGTCTTGGTAATTTTAACAAATTTCTCATTAACAGACGAGTAGATGTGGTTCCACCAACATCTGAAGCCAATCACAGTAAAAATAAGCTGACTGAGTTTCTGACTGACATCATCAAAAGGCCAATAAAAGTGCCTCATAAGTCTTTGCCGTCTAATTTGGAGTTACTATTCAAGAACTGTGGGCTAACAGGCTGCTATCATGTTATAACATAATCATCATTTGGAGCTCCTGTGTTCATCTCAAACCCAGATATGAGGATCGTCCTTTGCCAACAGAGCGACAGAGGCAGAGCCAAAGCAGGTTGGCTTCCAGAGCGGAGCCATGCCAGGAAACAAGAGGGAGAGAGTTTCAGGGGTGGGCGACTGTGGATGAAAAGCGGTAACACTCGTTAGCTACATGAGAAAACCACACAATTAGGATTCTCAGAGATAGAGAGAGAAACAGTCTTTGTCTGGATGCCTCCATTTGCTTTCCACTCTGCGAGACGAAGCTGATAAGTATCTTGTAATATCCAGGGTTGAGCTATATCCACTGGCGAGGCCGCAGACAATGAAGTGACATACTGAATGGTCCCGCCACAAACCTCAGGTTCATCTGAGTAGAGTTACACCCCAGATAAAACGGTGTTAACAGCTTCCTTTATCCGCCCGCCAAGCTGCCGTATCAATTACTCCGATCAAAGATTCTACAATCATTCATTCTCCTGACCTACGTGCACATTATGAATAAATCCACAAAAACACAGCCCTCATTTTGAGTTTCATTCCATCAGACGATGTAAAAGTGGCCGGGGAAGATGTAGTCGCATAGAGCGGCGACAGGCGAGCCAGACGGCACAATGGGTTGACTGCAAGTCTGTGATGCATCTGGTGTTGCGCCAGGCTCTGCGCACCCACTGAAGATCACAGCTTTAATTACACCAGACAACAAAAAAGTAGAAACTGTTCTTTACTTTCAGTGTCTGGCCCGTCAGTAACGGTGCGGAGGCATAGGCCAGCAGAATATTATGAATACCAAACCTACGCAGTGATGCATCATGTTTATGTGCTGCAGAGAAGGCTGCTAGAGGAAGAAATCATTAAACTTTGGAGTGGATCCTAACCACGGAGCGGATACACAAACCATGTCTCATCCTCTGCATCTTCACTGAGAGGTCCAAGGTTATTTTATGTCTTTATTTAATACAGTAACGCTCCGCATCTGTTTATAACAGTCAAGCCTCTCCGGGTTAGTTTTTTTTACAGTTGTATGTACGCATGTATGTACTGTAACCAAAACCAGATCCTGGTATGCTGCGCGGTCCTGTGCTGCACCTGAAGGTTCAGGTTCATATGAGTTCAGCTGGGCTAATTGTCACAGAATGAGGAAGGAATGAATGGTCTACATTTTGATCATAAACAAAGTGTGCCATTGTGAATGAAAACACAATGGATTCTCCTGTCAGCACCTCAGCTAATTATTTCCCATTAGAGGTTTTTAAGTCCTGCTGCAGATGAATTCCTCGCAGTTGACTTTGAGTTGGGATTTTTTTTTTCCTGGTGATAATCATCTAAGTGTAGTATTAATATGACAGAGGGAACACCTGCGAATCATCTGCTGTCCGGTTTAGAAAAGAAAACCAGAGGGAGCCGGCCTGTTGAGGACATGAGACTGATGGGTTACAAGGAGATTTACTTTTTAAGTAAAAGGAATATTCAAATATGAGACCAAGGTCTTTGTTCCAGTCTTTGTACATCATCATCCCCCAAAAAACAAGGTGTAATAATCTTGTTATGTTCGTTACAGATACAGATTTTTACAGATTTTTAGAGGGGCTCTTTGCAAAACTCAGACTGCATGAGTTGTCTGGACACAGTTCATGAGGTGGCTGAGCCAGCAGCCAGCAGCTAACGGTGCTACGTCCATAAACAGAACTAAACAACAGCAACAGTGCTGACAGAGCTGACTGTGTTAACTACAGGGGAACCAGAGGGTGGGCGCTATGCACCCGTGAAATCGCTGTACCAATATCAGTGGTAACCGCCATATGAGCACAGTACAAAGCAGCAGCCAGGAGCAAGTCACGCGCAGTCTGTGATGCTTAACACACATACAGGTAGCGTGACTTCATTCTCAGCTCTGGACACCATTAATCCACAATATCTATACATGGCAATTAGAGGTTTGCTGCTGTGTTAATGGTCTGAATGTCTGAATGAGTGTATGTTCACAAAAAACAGTAAACTTTATCAGTTTGAACATAAAATATTTTGTCTTTGTGCTGAATTCAAAGGTCAAAAAGGATTTACAAATCACTACATTGTGATTTTATGCACATTTGACACAACATCCCAACTTTTTTGGGATTGGGGTGGCTATGTCAGAAACACTGACTGTAAACATAACTTGTATGTGTTTATAAGAAATCCCCAGGGTGATTTTAATGCGTATATTTTTATTCCTTTTTGGATTCTACCTCTAACACATATACAGAAACGTGTACTCTGTGCTAGTTTCCAGTTTATGATCCTCAAATGACACCATGTTTAACAGCATGTTTTGTGTCTGACAGGATTATCGCTAAATTGTAAAACTGTGTCTGAACGATTTGGTTTTACACATGTTGTATGATAAATTTACTGTTTTCTGACTCAGATCTGAAAAAAAAATCTATTTTATAGAATATTTATGTACAGCACAACCTCAAAGAGAGGAAATCTGCTTTTGATGGGACTCAACACAGCGGGGGAATAATCTAGGTTCAATCACTGTGATAAATCTCATGTGTAAGAACAAGAAACTTGGACTACAGCCCGGCATACCTCTCTTTTTATTTCTGTCTATTTCTATCCATTCTGCAGAAATAAATGGTCATAAAAATTTCTATCAACAATTTCTATCCTCTGGTGTGAGAATGAGGTCAATAAACAAGTGGACAAAAACATTCTCAAAGCATTGGAGCAACTATTGAAAAGATAAATCTCTACATCAAAATAACAGATAGATAATAGATAAATATGTCAATAATAAATAGACAAAACACTTATTTTGAGCCTGATTTGTTCGATCTGAGCCAGATTTTGCAGCTGTAATAAAAAAAGCCCTTATTATTCTCCAGACTGTGAAAAACAAGTTTCTAAAGATCAGACTCGTGACTGAGCCTCTGACCTGTCTTCCCGTCGCTGCCCTTATTAATGCAGCTGTCATCAGGGAGCTGAATGAGATCTCTTTGTCTCCATATTTACCGTCAAATTACCTCACAAACTATCAGGTTCCAGGGAGTTATTAAACACTTGTACCGTGACCGGCAAGATTCTCGTCACCATAAAGGTCATCTGGCTTAAAGTGGCGAGGAGGAATAAATGAATCACCTCGCTGAGGTCAGAAGAGTCTGACGCAGGATCAATACGCAGACAGGGTGTCTAACCTTTTCTCTGTGTCACTGTGTTTGATGCTGTTTAATGACACACTGCACTGATGATATTTATACACCAGGACCGAAGGTTAATGGAAGTGTACATGTTTCACTTGTGTCGAATTTAAAATGCAAATTAACCTTCAAATTTACTCACTCGCATTTTGCATGTTGCTCAATCGGCCAAAAATAAAAATATAACTGTTTCATTTTTTGTTATTAAAACACATTAAGGTGTTTGGTGTTAAAAGTTATGTGTCACTTCACAAGATTTTTGTTGAACCTCCCAGTTTTTCACCGTGACTATAAAATATAATTTAACCCATCCCAGACCGAGTGGCTCAAGGTTAAATGTGCCGAAATTTGGGAACTCTTGGTCTTGGATAAACTTACCTTTCATATGCTCTCTTTGTATTTTATGTTATATATTATATAACGGGTTGCTTACTTTAAATTAAAACCAATTAAGTACAGAGGAGTAATGCAATAATACTAACAATAATAATAATAATAATAATTTTATAGCAGCTTCCCAGATTAAAAGATTTACAGAATAAAAATAAAACAAAATGATTCTGCTCTATTTCTCTGAATTACCATTATCTTATCATTATCTCGTTAATTCAGAAAAAATTTGAATTTATGAGATTATTATCCTGATAATTCAGGGAAATTAGTAGTTTTTTAAATGAAATCTTTTATCAGAATTCTGAGACAATAATCTTATTATTTGAGGAAAACGGCAAATATTTATTTTCTAAAGTGAATTCATTAAATTTTGTAATAAAAAAAAAATCTTAAAAATTACAATTAGAAGATATTTAACAAACCATATTGTTATTTCAGTGCTCTGCTGCTCTGTTGATTAGAGTTTTCAACTAACAACATTTTTAATAACCAAAATGTTTGTCATGAGTGTAGGTTAAAAAAAATGGTTGCTATCACATTTTCTAAATATATCTGGTGTCGACAGAAATTATTGGTGTAAAGAAAAAAACCTTTAACAGCCTCAGAAAGAAAAAATAACTTGTTGTCAGGTGTTATTGATTAATTGACCTGTCAGCCATTTTGACATTGAGTGCAGCATCTTGTCTACGATTTAAGTGGTGTGGCTCCTCTGTCAGTTAGTGATGTTTCCAAATAAACCTCTTCAGGGGATCACTGATTACTTTATGGAATCTCAAGCTAACATAATCGGATATCATCTGTTTCTAATATGCACACTGTATCCTCAAATGTATGTTTAGCTGTGTTTTTATTAAAATTCAAATCTTTTACCTCCTGATTTTACATATTAAATTTTAACACTTGAGTATTACTCTGTTTAATGTTTAATTTGTTTTGCCTCTTCATCTTCTGTAACCTCTACATTAAGGTAAAATAGAGAGAATATAAATGTGTATAGTGACAACGTCCTGCAGAACATAGGGCCTCTGTTGTCTCCAGGTGTGGAGCATCAGTCCGCTGTATAATCTGTGCAGAAGCGTCATAATCTAGGATGTGTTTTGCTAACCCATGCCTGTGCATATTGTAATCAGGATGACTCTCGGTTGATGTCACAGAATGAAACCACTTAACCCTCCTTTCAGGCCGACAGCCAGGAGGGATTACAGAGATCAGATGACTGTAATCTACTCCGTGATGTCTGTCCACCTCATCGGCTGCTTCTGAGGACTTTTTGTATCCTGTTGACGATCTAAGGCTCATCAAAAAACATGGCTGCTAGCAGTAAAAACAAAAATACCATCGCCTCACTAGGCATTAAGAATTCAGTGAGTTTTTATCATTATCAAAACTCAACAGTCGTTGTGATCGATTTCTTTTAATCTCAACAGATCAACATGTGTTAAATCACTTTTAGTTTGGTCGGATGAATGAAGCAGACAAACTTGGTATTTATGTGACGGGCAGTCGATGCAAGACAGTTTTAATTTTGCTAGAAAAAATCTAAATTATGGGAAAAAGTCATGGCACACCTTAAGGCTTTCAGCACGTCCCCAGGAGTGAAGCTGGGCTGTGAGGGAACTTTGGCCAAATCTGGAATTGCATGTTGCCTTAAAAGATTCTTTTCCATGTACGTCAATCAATGAATCAAACTGACCACAAAATGTAAAGATTGGAGGTCACACCTTCCCCACTCTGATCCTGAACACAGGAGCGCTGCAGGGGTGTGTCCTCAGCTAACTCCTCTACTCCTTTATTCCTTCTTTACACCCCCCATAGCTCCACCGTCAAAACTGCAGATGACACTACAACAGTGAGAATGTTAACAGACAACAGTAAAAAAGCCTACAGGGAGAGCATTCAACATCTAAATGAATGGTGTTTCCATAAAGAGCTGGACCTCAACACTGACAGACTTCAGAAGATCGAGGCAAGTGAGCACTCTTCACTCTGAATTGGAAGAGAGGAGGAAGAGAGGGTGGATAAATTCCTCGCATCGCCTCAGAGCTCACATGGTCCGTAAACATCAGCAGGTGAAGAAGGCCGAGCAAAGACTTCACTTCCTTGGGAAGCTAGGACAGCATCATCTCCCGCAGCAGCTGCTGGTTAACTTTTACTAGAGCCTCGTCAGCTACTGCTGCACAGTGTGGTACAACAGCTGCACCAGGGACGACCGGCAGAATCTACAACTGGGGTTGGGGGCGGCTCAGCAAGTCATTAGCCTCGTTTACACTGCCTCTTCTAGGCGTAAATATTGCACCGTTATTCTGCCTCACTGTTCTGTGTAAAGGCTGCGATTGCAATGGCGTGGGACACACCGCATCAACAAGGGCAGCAGAAGCTCACCAACAGCCCAACTTTGACCGACGGCCAACTGTTGCAGTGTGTCAGGGCCATGACACAACAGAAGAAAGCCAGCAGTATCAGAAAAGACCCTGGACATTTTTTTTTGCTGTTTTTTATGTGTCTTACTTCTTGAACTTTGACATTGGACATGACTGAAGAGCTGCCACACAGATTCTCATCGATCTGAGCACAATGACAATAAAGATCTATCTTAAACTCTGTTCTAAAAACAAAAGAAACATTAAAAATATTTCCAGGAGTTGCAAACACCCCAACATCATCATCAGTAGGAATTAATGTCCAAATTAAGACTCCGCAACCGCAGGGATGTTTTGATCCTCGTCATCTTCCTGCAGAGGTAGGAGGAGGAGGAGGAGGAAGAGGACGGTCGAAGCATTATTCCTGGCTCGTGTGACATTTTTAGAGAGTCTTTGACCAGTCTGCAGCCCGACCCCCTGCTAACCCCGGCTTCAATGACACAGTCAGCCTGACACACTCAGAGCTTTAGATTTCACTGAACCCACGCAGTCATTTCTTAACCTTTATTTATCAAGAAAAGGTCACGCTCTTTACCAGAATCAGACTGATTCATTGTCATACATGTAAAGACACCGTCACAGCAAACAGCTGAGCAGGAAACTACAGTCTGCTACAGAGGAGCATTTGGGGCTCCAGCTGCACATTGTAAGCAGTTATGAACTTTTGTCCATACACAGCTATTCAGTGCCAAAACAATTTCACTCACCCAGGAGGGCAGATACATCCGGCCACACAGGGCTCATGTGTCGAGCAGGTGAGGTTCAGCAGGTAGGATTCACAGGTGCGCTCGCAGGCCACGCCCCCTCCTGACATGAGGCCATCGTCTCCCTCTGAGCAGTTCTGGTAGAGCTGACCAGCTGGACACAACATGTCTGTGAGAGGAGGAGAAATCACAGGCTGGTAAGGCGCTACAATGAAGACGACAACACAAGACCCAGCACCTCCAGTATTATTCAGTATTATTCTCCATCCTGTTTTATTCATTTCCTCCCATGTTTTTTGTTGCTACTAAGAAATAATTTTGGCTAAATCAAACGATTGGTGTAATTTTTCCAAGTTTATGTTCCCTTGTATGATTGTTCCGAGCCATGGAGTAAGACTGGCAGAAAGGGAGTCTCAAAGACGCAGACGTACAAGCACAGATTTTATCATCATAACAGAATAAAACACATTAATGTGACTGGTCGAATGAAGCATCTGCCTACTTGTTATCAGCTTACATGACTCACCACTGTGTGTTGTTTGGGACACCAGTTTACCGTTCAGACAGAGTCTGCAAGAGAACACAGAGAAGACACGATGATGATGACACATGATCAGTTGAATATAGTTCCAGTGTGACTGCAGTTACAGCTTTCTTGGTTTTTGTTTCCAGTCACTCATTTAGTTGGTGTTCAATCGTCTTTTTCAAATCTGGAAACATTCACACTCTTTGGCATTATTCTTCCTCTCTAGAACCACCCATGTGATTTAACTTTTTCCCCACTACTAGCAAAATTGGGTTTTTCCTGCATGCCTCCAGTGAGCAAAGAATCCAACAACTGAGAAATTTCATGAACGACCATAATTACCAACAGCAAAACTATATCAAAACATCCAGCAGTGCTGCTCATACGTGGCTTGACTGCTGCTCAGCTGCGGAATATCTAGAGGTTCAGAGTCTTGCATGTTTTTTTTCCATGTGACACGCAATTTTCAGCAAGAGCAGACAGTGAAACTGGTGTTTTGATATTCCTACTGACATCATAGCACCTGTCACTACAGTTTCATTGTCTATTTCTGTCACAGACATGAAAAATATAAATATTTATTTTTAACTCAATATTTCCTATTTCCCAGGAACCCTCTTGCTCTTGCTGTGGTGGTGGTGGGGGTGGGGGATTCAAACCCAGGGTGGGGGAGCCCCTCTCTGTGGAGTTTGCATGTTCTCCCTGTGTCAGTGTGGGTTTTCTCCGGGTGCTCCAGCTTCCTCCCACAGTCCAAAGACATGCAGGTTAATTGGTGACTCTAAATTGTCCGTAGGTGTGAATGTGAGTGTGAATGGTTGTCTGTCTCTATGTGTCAGCCCTGTGATAGTCTGGTGACCTGTCCAGGGTGTACCCTGCCTCTCACCCAATGCCCCCCCACCCCCCACCCCACCAGTGCAGTGGTTTGCACGGCTCCATAAATCAGTGAAGTGCCAGCTTTTTTGTAAAAATACAGCACTCATAGGAGCAGGCAGCTCTGAGCAGTGCTGCTAGCAACGCTGTCTATGTGAACACTCCCATGTGTTGTTAACCGCTGTTACTTATGAAATCATTTCATCAGGAATTTTCTCAATTTTAGGATTCTTCACTCACCATCAGCATGCAAGGAAAACACAGTTGTTTTTCACAAACTCAGCATAACACAGGGTGAGTTATTGATATACAAAGGTCATTTGGGGGTTGAATTATTCCTTTAACTAACTAAACTACAGTCTCCAGTTGTTTTCTCTGCTGTCTCCACCTGTTTGTGCTCCCAAACTAAATGACCTGAAATCAGTGAAAAGTGTTTCTTCAATCATCATCATTCATTAACATTAAGGTAGGGAAAATGTAAAAAGCTACAGCTGTCCTTTAAGATGCAGAAATGTGTTGAGGGTTAAGAGGAGAGGATCTTACTGAACACCTGCTGAAGTCATGATCACATCTCCCGGTTCGTAATCTGCTCCGAGGAAGCTGCAGGGACACTCACTCCTGAAACAATACAACAGTAAACAAAACAAAGCACAAACACACAAGATGAAACAAAGTCAGATCACTGATGCAATGTCAGATGCAGCAGGTGATTTTGTGTGATTACGAGTTTTGTTTGAGTATTTTGAATTTCAGTGAGAGCAAAAAGCTTTTAATTAGAGGTCGAAAATTCTTCTGAAACCTCCTAAATCCAAAATGACACATCAGGCTTTAGTGGTGTAAACCAGAGCCTGCTCAGTTAGTTCATTATTGTGTAAAGAGTCATGTTAAAGAGGGCTTTGTGTTACCTTAAACAGAGTATTACAGGTAAGTGGATAGGGGGCAGATAAGCAGGATTTAGGAGGTGAAATCAGTGCTCAGAGGTGTCAAATCCACACAAACCTCCTTAAAAAAACCTAATCTGTTTAGACAAAATTGTTATTAAAAAAAAAACAGGCAAAAATGAGCAGAGACTGAAAGCCTGGTAACATATAGGCCAGCGCCACACATCAGCCTCTGTACTACAAATTCTTTCTCACTGGTTATCAGATATCTGTGTCGTCCCCAGCCCGAGCGGGAATGAAAGGGGGGTTTCACGGTGAATTCCTTGATGTAACTCTATCACATGGTAAGTAAGGCACAGCGCTGCACTAGGATGTAAAAACCTGGGACATTTAAGAGGAATTAAGCTGCATGTCTTCTAGGGCAGAGCAGGCTGAAAGGGAGAGCACAATTACTGAGGTCCTCTGGCTCTGTAACGTCTGCAGGAAAGATACAAGGCTTTCCACTTAAAAGCTGACCTAAACTTCAGAGCAGATACAAATATCACTTTGAGAGGATTTGTTTGGTGGAGTGACTCCAGCCAGTTAGCTGTTTAACGGGCTTCGCAACCTTCCACTACACCGTGGCAGGCGGAGGTGGAGCTGCACAACAAGGACACCTGGTCACTCATTGTCTCCTGCCTCCTGAACTTCACACTAAAAACTCAACATACAGTAATAAATAAATAAATAAATAAATATATAAAGCATTACATCTCTCTCCTTGCGGTGCTTTTTGTGGACTGAAGTAAAAGAAGATTTGTTTTTGTTTTTCAGCCTGCCCCACCACGTCCGCCAGCCTTACCTGTGCACACAGGTGCGTGTTCGATGGTTGTAGAAGGTTTCCTGGGGACAGACGCAGCCCTCCTCACACTCCTCCCCACAGTGCTGCGGGACGGAGAGGGCAGAGCAACGGCGCTGGCAGGACGACACACAGGTGCCATACTGCATGGTGGCAGGACAGGTGACCGCTGCGTGAAGAGACAGTGTTAATGGGAAGATTCAAGTGTACATATTTGCTGCTCAGTGTGATCATTCTGTGTGTCGACTTACAACACAATATCCTGTGCATGTACAGTTCTAATGTCACGTTTAAACCTGCAACAGGTGATTTCTTTGGGGCAGCAGAAACAAGTGGTGAACTGAGCCTCATAGCCTCCGTCGCAGCAGAGACAAACAGCAGGTCTGCTGAGGTCACCCCTAATTACATGCCCACATTTTTTAAATTCAAACTTATATATTAATTGCAAACTGACGCTAAGATCGCATGAGGCAATTTATCCGATGTGGTACAGAAAAATCTTTGGAAAACGTACTCTCCAATACCTGTTAATAGCCGTCGATGAGTTCCCTTTAACTACTGTAAGCTTTTAAATATCTACTGTAAATGGCATCAGTATAGCACATTATTAACCTTACATTTTATTAGTGTTTGTTGCGGATCAATAAATTGCCGTCATGATTTCGGTCTCAATCAGGTTTAAAGATCTGCTCTGTAATTTAATGACAGTGCTCTGAAATCCTAGATGCTCTGAAACTCAACATAGAGCAGAGAGAAAAGTTTGGGATTTGGATTTGATACTCGCACTACAGTGTTGTAAGCCATTGGCTATCGTCTGGCGACAATGAGCCTCTGGGGGTAACGGCCAATATTTCAGGGGTTCCAGTGCAGCCAGCAGATATCCAGGCCAAGACGTTTTCTTTCATGTGGCACTCATTGACAGGCACAGACAACACTGAATTATAAATTTGAAATAATCTCCATACTAACGGTTAACCTGCAGGAAACCTAAGCCCACTCAAAGGTGATTGGTCAATATTAGTCGTACTGAAAACAGAAACCAGATACTTTAATCCTGTCCTGCTGCCTACTGTTTTCTGCATTCATATGCAGATTTCTGATGATGCTTAATTTGCTCCTTTTTGTTTTTAATGCAATCTGTCAACTAGAATGACAGATGCTCCACAATTCTACGTCTCCGTAATCCCTTCAAGTTGCACTTACAATTTATATCCATGGCTGTGAAAACACGGATACTTCACACACATCTTATCCCCGGCAGCAGAGAATATCTATACAGTCAGCACAGTTTCAAGGTGGACACCCAAGATTAGTGTCACCAAGTCAGTATCTGACCAAATGTCTCCCCCTCTGTCCCCCTTATGATGTCAAAGTGAAGTTAACCTTTGACCTTTTGGATGTAAAATGTCATCACTTCATCATTTTATCCTGTTAGAAGTTTATGTTCAATTTTGTTTGTTTTTTGTGAGGTCACAGTGACCTTGACCTTTGACCTTCAACCACCAAATTCTAGTCACGTCATTGTTAAGTCCAAGTGGATTTTTGTGCCAAATTTGAAAAATGTGTTCTTGAGATATCGCGTTCACAAGAATGAGACAGATGAGGTCAAAGTGACTTTTGACCACCAAAATCTGATCAGTTCATCATTGAGTCCAAATGGGCGAACTCTGAAGAAATTCCCTCAAGGTGTTCTTGAGATATCATGTCACAAGAGTGGGATGGACGAACGAACGGACAACTTGAAAACATAACGCTTCTGGTCACGACTATCGCCAGCACGGAGGCATAACAGAACAGTGGTAATCCTAGTGCCCTGGTGTGCGCTTGAAGTTTAATTTCCCCTTGTGTTACTGTAGTTAACCTGCACCAGCTGGTACTCAAGAAAGAGGCACAGCTGTACATGGAGTAAATTCAGTTCTTTCTATACGCACATATCTGTATATACAGATGATTGGGGGCTACGACTGAAAGAGTGTCTGAGAAGTAACATGGTCGGTCAATCAGGTTTCAAGGATTTGACTCTGTGTCTTCCTTTCAGGCATTATTATAACTAACTGATAATTAAGCTGACAAATGAGCCTCTTTGACTCGTATACAAAATGTGTCAGTATGGTAGTACGTGAATATACTGAATACTCACCACAGTCGGGTATCTGCGACCGAAAGTCCACGATGACGGAGAATCTGCGGCAGTGGCGAGCATAGTGGGCCAGCGCAGAGCAGAGGCAGGGCGTCCCGCACTTACAGGTGTCTGAGCGACACTGCTGATGGAAGGTTGTCGGACTGAGGTACTCGTGACAGGCGGAGAACAGATCCTGGTTCAGTACGTCACACATCTCTGAGGCGTAGGCCACTGAGCAGGTCGACATCACGTCACACACATAAAGACATTGAAAAATGGCGAATGATTTGAAAAAGTATAAAAACATAGAAACAAAAAGAGTATTAATCTATGTTTACATTGACTTTAAAGTTGGAGTGGCTTCAGTGCCAAACACATCCATACTGATTCATGTGTCTACAGCTGCTTCACAGTGAAAGCTGCCAGGACTCTGAAGCAAGGTGACGTTTACAACCATCACATTACACTCACTGGCCACTTTATTAGGTACACCTTCCTAGTACAGGGTTAGACCCCTTTTGCCTTCAGAGCTGCCTTAATTTTTTGGTGTCATAGATTCAACAAGGTGCTGGAAACATTCCTCAGAGATTTTGGTCCATATTGACATGATGACATCACACAGTTGCTCCATGATGAGAATCTCCCGTTCCACCACATCCCAAAGGTGCTCTATTGGACTGAGATCTGGTGACTGTGGAGGCCATTGGAGTACAGTGAACTCATTGTCATGTCCAAGAAACCAGTTTGAGATGATCTGAGCTTTGTGACATGGTGCGTTATCCTGCTGGAAGTAGCCATCAGAAGATGGGTACACTGTGGTCATAAAGGGATGGACACGGTCAGCAACAATACTCAGGTAGGCTGTGGTGTTTAAACCATGCTCAGTTGGTACTAAGAAAATCTCCCCCACACCATTACACCAGCAGCAGCAGCCTGAACCGTTGATACAAGGCAGGATGGATCCATGACGCCAAATTCTGAGCCTACCATCTGAATGTGGCAGCAGAAATCCAGACTCATCAGACCAGGCAACATTTTTCCAATCTTCTATTGTCCAGTTTTGGTGAGCCTGTGTGAACTGTAGCCTCAGTTTCCTGTTGTTAGCTGACAGGAGTGGCACCTGGTGTGGTCTTCTGCTGCTGTAGCCCATCTGCTTCAAGGTTGGACGTGTTGTTGGTTCAGAGATGGTCTTCTGCACACCTTGGTTGTAACCAGTGGTTATTTGAGTTCCTGTTGCCTTTCTATCATCTTGAACCAGTCTGGCCATTCTCCTCTGACCTCTAGCGTTAACAAGGCATTTTCACCCAGAGAACTGCTGCTCACTGGATATTTTCTCTTTGTCGGACCATCCTCTGTAAACCCTAGAGATGGTTCTGTGTGAGAATCCCAGTAGATCAGCAGTTGCTGAAATACTCAGACCAGCCTCTCTGGCATCAACAACAATGCCACATTTAAAGTCACTTAAATCATCTTTCTTCATCATTCTGATGGTCAGTTTGAACTTCGGCAGGTTGTCTTGACCATGTCTACCATGTGTTCACAAGCAGATGAACAGGTGTACCTAATAAAGTGGCTGGTGAGTGTATAAAGACTTTGCCTGTCCTATATACACCCCAATTTGAGAGGCTTTTAGACGTTCACCTGATATTAACACATTTTTTTTGGACAAATGAAATTCAAAGATACACAAGGATAACATTTAATATTCTGAATATTCTGAAACAGAAAAAGTCAAAGGCAGAAGAGAAACTAACCGGCCTGCTGGTGTGTGTCACAGGGGTCGAGCTGAGGCGTGCTAAGGCTGGCTGAACACGCTGACGAGACTCTCCAGGTGTTTCCAAACAGCTGAGGAGTGCTTTCTATCATACCTGATGGAGATCTGCAGGATAACCAGAGCACAGGTACATTAATGACAAGAGGAAGCTAGAAAACAGCTTGCTCATTTTGTTTTTCTTACAGGGAAACAGATATTGGGACGAACCATCCACTGAGTCTCGAGGTCATATTACACCTGGTACGCCTGTGAATACTGCATCAAGTTTGGATTGTTGTCCTTATTGTTTCTGCATGTTCCACAACATTTACCCTTAGAAAGACTGACTACAAACATGCTAATGGCAAACACTATTTAATCATTGTCACTTTAAGGCTTGTAAAACAAAATGGAAAAAAAACCAGAGGATTCTGCAAGTCATCATTTTGACCGCAAGGTATTCTCCTCAGAGCTCGAGGCAAAGTGAGTCCCAGTTTTCTTTCTAGCAGCATACGACCGCTTCAGTCACCTACTGTGATGTATATCCATTTACAGCTGTTAGACAACATCCGGCCTTTATGGTCGGCCATTACGATACGGTACAGTGGAGCCCCTATTCCACTAACAGTAAATTCCTTGTTGAAGTGGCGTGTCCAGTTGGGCACTCATCTGGCCCGCCTAAAAGAGCTGATCAGAGAGCGAGGCTTTTGATGCCGAGCCGCAGAGCCAGTGTGCATTACAGAGGGGAGAGTGTGAGAGAGAGAGCACTTCACCATCACCTCCCTCTCTGCCTCTGAAACAGGAGTATGCTCACTCTTTTTATCATCGGAGGGGGGGTTAACGGAGGGCGCAGGAGGGGTCAAGGGTCGGCCGGCGCACACTTACAGGAAGTCATCTTGAATGTTGCCGTTGAAGGTGCCGCACAGGCCCACCGTGTCGTCCTTCCACAGCTCCTCGGCCTGCAGGTAGAGGCGAAACTCCTTCCAGCTGTACTGCAGGCGGAGGCCGAACGCTGTCTTCACCTGGAGGAACATGGACGACAGCTCCTGGATGTGGAAGAGGTCTGCGGGAGATGTGGAAGGACATTTAGGCTTTCAACTGGTGGTGGATGGAGCAAAGTTAAAATAGTTGTAGTTTAATTTTATTTGTGTGTCATGCAAAACATCTGGAAAGCCCACATGGGATTATAAGATACCACTATTTTACAAAACAAACATATTTTATACAAAAAAAACTAAACAGCAAAGGAAAAACATTTCATCAAATGAAATAACACATTTCTAAAGATACTACTCGAAAGATGCTACTCGAAATACAAGTGTTTTAAATTGTACCATTTAAGCAAAAATGCGTGTGTTTCGGAGGGAATATTTAACTATTTTGGATTCTGCGTTCACCATGGAAGAATTTGAGGAAAAACAAAGTGTTTTTGACTAATCATCTTAGCACTCGTTTTGGCTCTGTTAGGGTTTGTACTCCAAGATTATGATGTTTTTCTTTACGTCTGGAATTCACTGTTACCACTTTGTTTGTACATAAAAGGTTCTTCAGAAAGAAGAGCTGATTAATGAAAAGAAGGACAATCGAATGGAGTCAACAGTGCAAAGTACTTTGTCAGAACCTGTTTGTTTTTAAAAGAATATGAAGTGTTTGAACTGTTGTTTTCACTCCTTAAGGTTCAAAAATATCAGATCATTCTCACACAATTTATCACAAAACACACAAAAGGCTGTTGACTCCATCAGCAGAATGCAGCTCTCATGAAAACACTGGTGTGAAAAGAGAGTAATACTCAGAGGGAAGGCATTTTGTGCAACACAATGCAAGAGCTAACCCAGGAAAGTATTGGGAACATTTCTGTTCAATAGCTCAGCTGTCATTCAATCCGTCTCTGCCATGATGTGCAGAGTGCTGAAAGAAGTCTGGCGCTGAGTGTGAACAATGTTGGAGGGCGATAAAAGGCGAAGAAGTTACCGTCAGAATAGGGCAGGGAGATGCGGTACTGTCCGGCCATGAAGACCTCGCCAACATGGCTCAGTGTAATCTCCGTTCTTGGATCCTCGTCAATAACCAGGTTAACTGATTGGATACAGGCCCCATCCAGATTCTGCAGTTGAGACAAGATGGCTCGATAAAGCGTGCTGGCTTTATCCCAAACAGCAGCAATAATTCAGATACACAACAGAACACACAATTAGAGTGAGATAATGGAGAGAGAGAGAGGAGATCAAGAAGGGAAAGAAAGAACTGTAAATGTACCTTTATTTGTTGTGCTGAAGGAAAAGTATTCAAATGCCTAAAATTTGAAAAATAAAATTCAAGTCCTGTATTCAACCTGATAAAAATTGAAAAACCCACTAGTGACCTCTAGAGACTGCAGTGTGCATTACAGCACACAAGGCAAAAACAGTGATTTGGCAATTCTATTGTAATCATTATGAAAAGGCGTCTCTATTATCATAAGGTATTTGGAAAAATTTGATTTTAAGGAACAGACACACCAAACTGACTTCAGCAAACTAATGCTGATGAAAGCCCCCTGCTGCATCGCCTCACGTCGCCTGTGTCTTGGCTAAAAAGTTGCACATGAACACATCGCAAAGACTGAAACCAACGGCCATCTAGCACGGTGGAGGTCAACTGCAAGGGCAGTGCAGCGTCCGCACAGTTTACGGTGCGGACATGGTGGAGTTGTTTTTGTACATGGATTGCCCACTCACCCACTGAGCTACTGGGCACCCTGAGTATCTTCTAATTTTCAAAAACTGTAAAACACCTCTGAGGTGAATAAAATAACACTTTGCTCTGTCTGTTTCATCTTGAAAAACCCTGCACCAGGCCCACTCAGCATCTTGGCTTTTATTGGAGCTCACGTGCGGCAGAGAGGTTTACTCCATGGCTGGAGACATAACATTAATAACAACACAGCGGAGCACTGTGCCTCCCCCTTATTTCGCTATTCTCATACAGGCACAAGACAAGTTAACTTTTTAAAATAAAAAGTCGGCAGAACATCTATCATTTAGCATAGATGGATACAGTCCAACTGGCACTCACTGGTTTAAAAGTTATGGGCATGGAAGCATTTTGGCTTCACTGGAAGGGATCTGGACAAGAGCCACGCTGTATGCAATTAAATTAATCTGTTTTTTGTTTAAATATGGGTCATTACAAGTACAGGATCCTATGTTTTCAAAGAAGAAAAAGTAGTCACACAGTTTGAAAAGTTAATCAAGTATAGAAATCAAAAACTTTGATGCATCGTGATGCACTGATAATCGTTTTATAATGGAATTGTTGCCCTCTGATTCGTATTTGAATCGACTCATGAGATGCCTGGAGATTCCCACCCTTAATTATTTTTAAAGGTTTTTTAAATCATTCTGTAGCCTCTCAGTGGTGTTCCTTGTGTACTCAAATCCAAACTTTCCAATTTTTGTCGCAGAAGACATGTTTTGCGTCAAAATGCTGTTTTCCCAAGCCCCTCTAAAAATGTCTTCCCACATGACCTGACGAAGGTTTGCGCATGATGACGTTGCTACATATAAACCCCCTAGCTAGCCTACTATGTAACTGCTTAACTGAGCCAAGCCTTCTTTGACAAGTGTTCGTTATCAGTCTTCCAAATTAGCTATATTCTTCTAACCCCCTATCTGGCACTGAAGCAAAGCAAAGTACTGCTGTGGACACACCCTTAGTTTGGATCTGAACGTCACACAGTAACACAAACAAACTAACCAATTGAGGCAGCATAAAGACCAGTAACTCCAGATTATTGTTCTTGTCAAAGGGGTCTGGTGGCTTTGAAGAGAGCAATATAGCGTCACCAATTCCCTGTTGGAAAGGGCTGTCTAACAGCAAAGTTGAGCAGTGAAAATATCTTATATATAGTACACACATAGACCTAGTCCACACCGACACAGGCATTTTTGTAAACAGGGTTTTCTTCTTCCTTTGCTCTCAAATTATCCCGTCCACTAACTGTTATAAAAAATCTTGGTCCAAACAAAAATGCAAAAATCTAATCGAAGCACTGTCGAGTGCATTCAAACCCACAGGCGGTGATATAACCATAACCATAAAGCCAAGCAAAGAAGGAGAAGAAGATGCCGGCCAATCAGCAGTTTGAAAAAAAGCTATTGCTGGAAGACTAACTGGAGCACTGACGTCTATGGAACTTTTCTGACGCATCTATTCCTCATTATAGTGGAAGAGTAACTTAAAATGTATGTGTAAACATGTGAAAAGTCCTGTTAGTAAAGTTACAACCAGCACTATTTTGGTCACATTTGCCACTGCAAAAAAAAGGCACCTCATTAGTGCTGCCTCACAAAGGAGATAGGAGCGCACACTCTGACATTACAAGATAAAAATAGTAGGTTTTTCAGTTTACGCTGAAAACTGTTTCTGAAAATCTTCAACCTGGACCTGGAGTTTTATAAAAAATATAACACATACCAAAACTGTTCACAAGCCAGCAAGTAGGTGTCAAGATGTTGCAGACTAACCACTGACAGACTGCCATCATTAAGCCAACGATTATCAGGACAAAAAAAAAAATTTTGTCTGACGTTGCATCATATTGTATGACCACATTGTGCGTTTTGAATATAAAACCTGCTAAATGTAAACACTCAGGGAACTCACAAGAACCTCTAAACTGTACCTAAGTACAGCAGTTTAGTTTAAGTACAATATGTTGCTCTGCTGCACTGATATTTTTAAAGTAAGGAAGCCTGCGCGTCGCTGACAGTAAGCGATCTGCCTCTATGAATCGTCTCTTTCATAAGTGGCAGAGCCCCACAGCCGAAAGGTTTTAGCACCCCCCCGCCCCCTCCTCCTTTTACTCTTCCCATCATTCACCTCCTGTTTTCGCATAACCTTCTCTCTGTCCAAGTCCCCCACCCCATCCAGTGCCTCTCTTCACCTCCCTCCTCACTACAAAGCCGTGCACAGCTCTGTCAGTCAGGCCAGATAAGGTAATCCTGTTCAGTTGGCTGTTAGAGGTCTCGGGCCTCTGCTCTGATGAGTGGGACATCTTATATCTCGCCTCCTCCCCTCCATCGCCTCCTGTTTGCTGAGCAGCTCAAAGGCTGCTGGGAAATTGAAGGCTTGGAGAGAAGGGGAGGGGAGAAGAAGCTCTCAGTCTTTTGTTGCTTTTCATGTTCATTATCTCCCCCGGTTTGATCGACGATGTGTCCTTGAAGGCTTTCATTTCTCTAAGTCGCAGCATGGCTCTTGGACAAAAATGACCTGGACTCAGCGGGGATTATTGAGCACTTAAATTATGATATGATCTACATGACAGACAAATTGCATAAACCTGTAAGCCGAGACAGCAGAACACTTGCAGAGGTTGATTGCAGAGGCTAAAGTGGAGGAGTTGTGCAAGAGTTTTCCAAGATGTTTGTTTCAAAAGCAGGAAAAGAAAATAACTAAACAAAAAGTTCAATTTTTTCATTAATAAAACAAAAATTAAGTAGACTAAACGTAACTCACGGCTCCACAGGGGGCGTTCTGGATGGTGACTGTGAACCTCCCTGAGTTGTGACTTTTGGCGAGGACATACTGACATGTTGCAGGGAAGGTGTAGATCCGCCCGTCAAAGGATTGGAAATACATATCGCCAGTCACTGAGCACTCGCCTGTCGAGAAAGAGAGAGACACTTTTCACTCATCTCCGTCATTTAGCTGAGGGAACTTTCAACCACAATCTGGCAGCTACAGGACGGACATGTTGTTCAATAATGCTTCAACAGCAACCAATGACAGCTCCTCTAACTGGGTTTAAGCCTTGAGGTGCATATCTTTAAAATATGTTTATGTATGAAAGTCTCTCTGTTGTTTGTTGCTCCCAAAGTGGTGAGTTTACTTGAGTCCTTGCTGCCCATTGCTACCTTCTTTTTGTTTACTTGCCCAGCCAGCTAAAGACACACCTGTTTGGACTAGGCATTTGGGTGAATTGTTTGAATGACCCATTTGAGGAAATGTGGACAGTGGAAAGAAAGCCAATCTTCCCATCTCAGCGCCTCTGTTATTTGCCCTGGGTAAGGTTGTTTACGTTTGCTTAAAAGATTTGTAGAATTTCTTTTGAACATCATTACTGTAGTGTCCTCCACAAAAGACACACATGCACGCAAACGCAAACAAGCAAGTGCTCTTGTAGGACAGTACACAAGCTGTTAATATATACTTTTTTACTCACTGTAATATTTAACGATGAAAAGTGAAATTGGATGGATTGGATGTGAATGCTGCCTAATTCAGAAGCTTGGTCTTTTCATTCTCGAAAGCGTCTCTTGAAAGTGTCCTCTTTCTTTGTTCGATAACTAAGGAGTTTTCTCTCTTATTGTTCTCGAACTAAGTTCTCCTTCCTTGTCCCCTACCTAGAATGCTTCCTTTTCCCTTGTTCCTTACAAGGAAGCTTCCTTTATTCTTATGCCCTAACTAGAAACCTTCCTTTTTTCCTACTTCAAAACTTTGAATCATTCTTCTTTCTTTCTCTTGAACTAGGATGCTTCGGCATTCCTTTCCTTAGCTCATCCTTCATTGCCTAGCTCCCTATATAACAAGCGCCCTATGTCTGTACACCATATTAAAGGAGCTCTTTATCGTCCTGGCTCCTTTAACAGGAAACTATCTCTTTCATTATCTCTTACTATCATGCTTTCTCCATCCTCCTTTCTTGCTCCATACTAGGAAAAGTCTGCCTTCCAAACCTTTTATTATGACTCTTGCGCCTTCACACCTAATCGGGAACCCTCCCTTTTTCTTCCCTCCCAAACGAAGACATTCACCTTCCTTGATCTTTGCAATGGTGATTCTTACTTTCTCATTTCCTAACTAAGATACCTTCTCTTTCTTTGCCTTACTCCCTAACTAGGGATCGTCCTTCTTCCATTCTCTTGAACATGGATGCTTCGACCTCTCTTGACCTCACTTCTCCTTCATTGCTCCCTATCTAAGAGGTGTCCTACAGTATGTCCTTGCACAATATTAAGAGAGCCTTTTTTGTTCCTGGCCCCCTAAGAAGGAAACTGCCTCTTTCATTACCATTTATTATGATGCTTTCACCTTCCTCCTTTCTTGCTCCCCAACCAAGACTTCCTCGGTTTTTTATTATGACTCTTGCTCCTTTGTTCCTCCCTTGATAGAAACCCCAGACTGTCTTCTCCTTAGCTCCCAGAGTAGGATACATTTTCCTTTCTTGACCATTGCTACGAAGGTTCTTCTAACCAAGTCCCTAAGTAGGAACCTTCCAACTTTCTTGCTTCCTAACTAGACAGATAAACTAAGGATGACTTGTTGAGAGCATCTTTGGGTTGTGAGAAAATAATCATCCACTATCACAGTGTTTGGTTGAATGTGACCTGCACTACAGTGAGAGTAAAAATGTATCCACCCACAGAGAGGGGGCACAAACCTGGGCAGCTGTATTCGGTGCAGTTCCACACTCCACCCACGCATGTGCTGAAACAGAAAGCAGAGACGTCCACAGGTGGAGGACATGAAAGGCTGAGCTAATCAGCGGGATCACTGATAGAAACTGGACACACCGAGTCCAGGTGGTCAGATCTGAGAAGATTAAAAGGACTGCATGGAGTCCGCAGAACAATATCCTGGGGTTGTTTTTATACATGATGGTGACATGTAATGAAACACCATCTCACATGTGTCCATCTAAGGTTCATGCAAGATCCAGAGGGAGTAAAAGAAGGTTATTAGGGAAAACAGAGATGTTATTGGGGTACTGTAAAAAGCAGTAAACACTGCTCACCAGTTGTTGCATTCCTCCTGCAGCATCTGTCCAGACGGATAAAACATGCCGTGGTACTCACAGGGACAATCAGATGGCGTTACACAGCTTCCGTCCTCGTAGATCAGACCTAAGGAGAGACAACAGTGGAGACAGGCTGATTAGAAACACACTGAAGGTTATTGCTTCATATCATCCTGAATTGAAAACAATCAGAATTCGGTTAAAGGGAAGATGCAGGATTTTCCTCTCGTGTCTTTTCACAGAAAAAGGTGAGATGTTCATTAAAGGATGCAGAAGAATAGCGACAAACAAAGGTGGTTTATTTTAAGGCTAAAAGACATGATGGAAACTGTTAGTAAGTTGTATTGCAGGACGTCTTTCAGGGGGAATGGACACTAAAATAGAAACTCACCATCAGGGACAGTAGCATCCATCCAGGCAGGCCAGCTTGCTGTCGATACATGTCCGCTCCAGGTTGCAGGTCTCCGGGCAGCAGCTGATGCATTCCCTGTACTGCAGACCAAGGGGACACTGCTTCGCTGGTCGCAAAAATGGAACACAACATAGATGTCAGAAACTTAATACTTTCTACTGGGTTGTCCATGAAGCAGACAAATCAAAACGTGATCTGAACTTGTGCAAGTTTGAACGCTAGAATATTTTGTGTTGACTTGCTTCATATAATCGGGCCGCCCGGCAGGAATTCGCATCTAATCATGTTTTAACTTTGACTTTTTATGTTGGAAGGCGTCACACAGCTTCCGTCCTCTAATGTTGTAGTCACACCAAACGTGATGGGATTTTTCGCATTTTCGCACTTGCAGGAGTTTGACCACAAGAATATTTTGTGTTGACGTGTAATTGCTGAATCCATGAATGAACTTCCACCAGTGCATCCTCTATACGTCCCTGTAGGATCTTTGTCCCTGTGCTGGTTGGCTATAGTGGCGCAAATTGGCCACTGAAATTCAGATTTTTCAGCTCTCACGAATAAGCATATGATGTGAAATTGCGCTACTCGTTTTATTTGCACCACTTAAGTCATGCATTCTGCATCATTCGCGTCATATCCATCGCGCCGCATGGCGGGAATTTGCGTCTAATCATGTCTTTACATTGACTTTACATGTTGGAAGGTGTCACACAGCTTCTGTCCTCTAATTCTGTGTTCACAACAAACACGATGCGAATTTTTGTTATTGTTGTTTTTGTTGTAACTAAGATATTTACAAATTAAATATTGATATCATGTTAATCATACGCATATGATAATTTTGCATAAAAATGTAGTACCTCTTTAATAATTTTGGTTTCTTTCCATCCTCATGTTGTCTCCGTCCTTCAGCACCATCTGGTTGCCTTTTCACCATCCATTAAGTGTAATTTATCAGTGTTTATAAGTGTAATTAATCCTTTTTTATGCTTTCATACAGTTAAGGTTACAGACTCTCTTTCCATCTCTCTACACTCACAGTTTGCGTGTAACACAAACAACAAAGTCAAAGATGGGTTTTGTCTCTATATATGAAATGTACTTCAATGTTAAAATTTGCGGTATTTTTGTTTAAGCAGTATTACACAAGAGGATGTGCTCTACGGTCATTATTGGCATCTGTGAAGTAAAAAACGTACCACACTGAGGAATGTGCTGCCTCCAGTCGTGCAGTGGGTGGTCAGCATGGGCACAGGCCCGGGCGTACTCACTGAACACCTGGCATACCACATCACCGTTGGGACCCGACCTTCAACAGAGTAACAAACAGAGAAGGACTCTTTGAGTGGAGCCAGGAGAGGTGTGGCCACAGGAGCCAGGTACGCTGACCTGATCAGACTGTACAGCTCCAACAAATAACTACCCACCAGCTGCGACCTCATCATAGTTAATGAGTAAGTCTCCCAACTAGGCTGTAAATGGAAAGCTGAGCTGAAAGAGTTTGTTGTAGTGTGGCTGTATCGGTCAAAGTGAATCATCTGATTTAGTACATCGGTGTCATAGCACACTAAACTGTTTTGTCTTTATCATCAGTCTCTGTTCTACATCACTATGAGTTAACAGTAACAGACTGTCTGAGCTAATGTTACTCACAGAGAGAGAGTACGTTCAGGATCATAGACCTGAGCTGACCAGTGGACACGACTGAGAAAGCTGTGAGAGGGATCACTTTTAACCAGACAGTTACAAAAGCTGTTCAAAGTCGTCTATATGGACACGGACTGTAAATCTAAAAAATAGCAAAACAAATCTCAAAAGGCTTCATAAAGGTGTGTTCAAAGGAGAACGATGCCTTAACACACCCTACATGACACACACTTTGTGGAAAAATGGAAAAATTGCCAGCAGAGTTCAACACTGCAGCTTAAATGGAAGATTTTCAAGATTAAAAACACCCAATGTGGGGTGTTAAATTTGTTAATAAAGTACTCCTGTATCTGTTTTATGTGATTATGGCATATGACAAATCATTAAAGAAGAAATACTCAGAAAAATTAGACACTCTCAATAAAAATGGATGCAGGCTATGCTGCCCATTCTTCTGAATACCAGCTGCTGCTGAAGGCGTCAAAGCCAGAGATGTTCAATCCTACGTTTAAAGGAGCAGGTGTGTAGGACTTAGTGGCATCTAGTGGTGAGCTTTGCAAACTGCAACCAGCTGAAACTTCTCCCATGTGCCAAGCTTGTACTACCGGTTATGATTCACTCAGTGTTCATTGTTCAGGAGGTTTTTACCAAGAGCAGAATTATCTGCAGAGGTCTCTTCCAATCTAAAACAAACGGAGCCTGCAGATTTAAGCTGCTAAATACACTGAATGAAGCAGTTTTGAGTTACAAATCTGTGTTTCTCTGACACTGTTTGGTTCATCACAGATGGCCCGCTAGCCCAGCATCTGCCGATGTACGCTCATTTTTTTTCTTTGATAATTTAAGAGGTTTCTTCTTCTCCAGAACAAATGGACCTGGTGATTTAAACTGGTACAAACACTGAATAAAGTAGTTTCACGTTAATAAAAAAAAAAAAGAAAATCTGTGTTTTTCAACGCTGCTGGGCTTATCGTGGGGGGGTAACAAAAACACAATTATTCTTCTTTTTCAGGTGATTCAACACTAAAGAAAACATACTTATTATATTTTATATCTGCCAGTATATCCCCCTAAATGCTACACGCTGGACCTTTAAGCTCTCCACCTGCACCCTGAAGTTTCCCTCCAGTTTCCCCAGTACAGAGGGCTGGGTCAGAGCCTGGAGATGGTGCAGCCCTGCAGTGTCTGCCCGACTTCGATTTTCAACTGAGTCAGTGAAGTAAAAACCTTCCTTTAAGAGCAGGAAATAAACAGCTAAAATACATCAGGTGTTTAATTCCAGCTTGTGTTTTTGGTCACAATTCAAATGACAACCACTGGTGAGATTTTAACTAAATATGGTATGGATATTTATATTCATGGTCCCCAGTAGTCTAATGATTTTGGTTATACCTTGATTTTCCTCTAATGCCACCTTGGGGTAGAAACTTCCAGTTGTACACAAGAAATATCTCAAGCACACACCATAACACAAATTATCACATGATCTCTCAAACAAATAATTTGACTCTCGTAAAAGTTATGGTGGATATTTATGGTCCACAATTGATTAATAACCCTTGTAATTTTGGTGAAACCCTACTGTTTCTTCAGAGGCCCCCACCAGGACAGACTGAACATAAGGCAGATTTGATTCTGGTGTTCTTACATGCAGAGGTCGTTGGAGCAGCTGGCCATGTAGGACAGCGGGCTGACAAAGTCATGGCAGCTCTGAAATGGTGGATCCAGCAGTATTGCGCACACCTCCTCCACTTTCTGCAGCCGGAAAACACATCAATCACTCATAACTCAACATATAAAGTGAATTTCAATCCAATTTTTTCATTGTATTTGCTTTGTGTCAGAGGACATTTCTCTGCAACAGGGACAGTTTTTATCAGATCTCTTACCAGCAGGACATGAGCTTCGACAGCAGCACAGGGTGACGGGAAGCCAGAGGGCACCATGGGACATCGGGACTGATGGGGCTCTGCCTCCACCCAGCTGTTCCCAAACATTTCTATTTCATGAGTCAGCACACCTGGGAGAAACAGAAACAATATACTTTACATCACTGTGCTGACTACTGGGAAACTTTGGTTGTGTCTGAGTGTTATAATACATTATAGTACATTAACTCAATTGCTTTAATGAAGTTCACATTACAGGTATTTGTACTCTACTTGACTGTTTTGTTTTCATGCTACTTTCTATTTTTATGTCACCACATTTCAGAGGGAAATGTTGTCTGACAGGTTTAGTTACTAGTTACTGCAGATATTCAGATTTTTGCACAAAGAACACATGATAAATATATAAAACATGACCACAATGCATCCAACAATAGTGGACAATAGTTCACTCAGCTCCACCTCTACCAACTACAACAGTAAAACACATAAATGCATCAGTAAAGATAATCTAATGAATAATATAATCTGTTTGAGTCACAGGCAGGAGTGTAAGGACGTTACGACAAGCTCCAGTGCACAACTTTATGATGGGCCCTGGTGCACACTACTATGCATGAATTTTCTTGACACAAAAAGAGACCTGACATTGGACAATATCAACATACATATCATCAAGCGATCATCATTGCATATCTGACAAAAATATCAAAGAAAGTAAAAAATTCTATAATTAAATTGAATAGTATTTATGTTATTTATATATTTTTAGCTTATGTAGAAACAGCATGTATTTTTGCTTTAGATAGCTGCTGACTATTTCTAAAAATAAAACTAGAAAAGTAAACCATGACGTAGATGGGTTTGCTTTTTGGAGGACATATAAAGCAAATGGCACAATTTTTTAAATTAGGCAATTTTTATCATTCCTATATATTTAAGGCGGCAATCTGAATCACTCACAAGGGCCCACTCTCTCTATGGGTCCCTCCATTCCATGGGCCCCGGTGCAACCACACTGCCTGTCTATATTTACGCCCCTGGTCACAGGGGTCATTTTCCTACATCATGAGTACTTTTACTTTTGATACTTACAAGCATTTTGCTGCTAATATTTACAGTCTTGTATTTAAAGTTACATTCTAGAGGATCATCATCTAAAGTTTCAACATCTTGTCTTTCTCTTTTCTTTGTTGTCCTCCCATTGTAACCATTTTCTTTACCATTAACCTCTCTGACGGAACAATGACTGCTAGGTGATGGAAAACGGTACCCAACTGTACGCTGCTTGTGTCTTTTCCCAGGAATGTTGCCACAGACACAAGGTTCTTAAGGGCCTGTGTCCAATGCAGGAATCTTTGGTAATGGAGTTTTTTCACAAAGTGATGCTGCAACTTCACTTAAGTAAAAAATCTGAATACTTCTCCTTCCATGAAGTATTAGGGGGCCTCCACTTTTTTGTCTGAGTTGCTGTATATTATGTGTAATAACATGATGCATGGACTGTTCTTAAAACCTATGAAATCTGAGATTTGGTGACCAGCAACCTTCAAAGGAATCAAACCTCATAGAGCCAATGTTTTCTCATTGTTCGTCTTCTGCTCTGTCATTTTCTGACATAGAGCTCACAACTGTAGTGAATTAAAATGGTGAAGCATGAAGTATACATGACTTAGAAAATGCAATAAATATTATAACTGCTATACTTGGACTACATTTTACTGTTAGCAAGTTTAATGTGTCCCTGAGCACATCCTGGGACGGTTGGATTGATCAGATTACAATCTGCCTGGATGTGTGTACACTGAGATTTATATGTGTTTAAGTGCTTCCTGATAATAATCTGATCCAGCAGGATGTAGGTTGATGCAGGTGACAGGAGAACCTAAAACAAGCCTAGCTGTTCTCATGGCCTGCGGTCAGATTTTACACTGATACCTTAGTGAAGTGAGTCTTGAATGACTGTATTTCAATATGAAACAGGTTCTAACTGGACGTGGAAATACAGTCCATTGACAGTGGTGGCATGTACCAAATACTCAAATACTCTTTTCTTTTTATGCCACTTTCTACTGCTACTCTGCGACATTTCTGAGGGGAACACTACTTTTTATTTCACTGCATTTATCAGCTTTAGTTACTTTACAAATTAAGATTTTTGCACACAAAACAAAGGAAGAGTTTGTAGAGGTACACCTACAACAATTACTCAATCAACAGCAATAATAATTGGCAACTATTTTGATAATAATTTCAGTCATTTTTCATGTAAAACATTTCCACCTTATCAAATGTGAAGACTTGCTGCTTTTCCTTTTAATAGTTTTAATAATTGTAAAGTCTTAGTCACAATGTTGAGGTCTGGACTGTGAAGGTGTCACTTTGGGCTCAGGGTAATTATGACATTTCTCACTATTTTCACTATTTTTTACAAAACAAACAATCGATCAAAAGGAGAAAATAATGATAATCTAATGTTATCATATAAAATAGAACACTATAACTGTGTAACTCCTTCTCCTTTTGGAGGAGAGCTGAAATGAAGACACTGACAACAATATCATCTACATTAGGTGCAATATTACTTCATATAATGCACATTACTACCTTTCAATATCTTGTGCAGTACTTTTCACAGCATCTCACGCAATATTATTCTTCAATATCATGATCACTTGTCAGTGTAGTGCAATATCATTTATCTCAGTCATGTACAATGCTACCTATCATTGTTTTATCATATACAATATAAGACTGATTATCAGGCAGTCTTTTTTTCCACCATTTTAGTTCATTTTCAGTAACTCTTGTACGTATCGTACTCCCAATTGTTACTCTATTAGGCACTGTTTTTTGCTTCTGCGCCTTGAAAACACTTCTGTCTTGTGTATTTGTATATTTTGCCAGATATTTAATACGCTGTTGTTCTTAAAACTGGGCCAAGTGACTGACCCTGACCTGGGGAACCCACTGGTTGTGAATTGTCCAAACTATGGTTAGTGTATTTTGAAGCACACACTGGCACAGGAATTTCCTTCGGAACAAAAAAAGTTCTGTTGAATTAAACTGAACTGATTTGAATTGAATAGTATTACAGTCACAGGGGACATTTTTTCTGAACAATAAGTACTTTCACTTTTAATAGTTTAGGTGAATGATACTGATTATTCTTACTTACTTTTATTTCAATAACATCTTCAATGCAGGACTTTTACTTCTAACAGAGTATTTTTTACAGTGTGGCATCAGTACTTTTACTTAAGTAAAGTATATGAATACTTTTGCCACTGCACAAGTCTAACCTGCATGTTTCACTGCCCACTAGGTAATCATGTCACAGACAAAAGAGTCGTACCATAACTCGTCTTCAGGTCGTCCTGGACGTCTGCATTGAAGTTCCCACACAGGCCGCAGGTTCTGCCCACAAACTCTGGGCTGAGTTTGATGTAGACGGAGCCGCTGCGTCCCTCCCAGGCCAGAGTGAAGCCGTGCTGCTGTGTCACCAGAACATACTGGGAGATCTGCTCCAGCTGCAGGTCGTGAATGTGATGAGGCAGCTGCAAACTACAGACAGAGACACTGTGAGAACAGACGCCACCTTCTCTTCTGTAGAGAGCTCACACTGACTGATATACGGCATTAAATCATTTTACAGATGTCTACAAATAAAATCTATTTTAGTATGTATATGTTTTTTGAGTAAAAATAAACTTAGACAAACTAAATAACTAAAAAATCCTGATACAGAGAATTCCTAAAAAAGAGAAAGCAGAAATAGAAAACACTGATACATAATTATATATCATGTCTGAAGACCTGTGTTGCACTGCAGACCTTTGGCCCTTGAAGGTCACGTTGGTGGCGTGCAGCCGAACCTCACCCTCCCACGGGAGGAAGAGGCTGACAGATCGTTGGCAGGTGTAGGGAGCAGAGCTGCAGCCCGGGTCATTGTGGACCTGCAAACAGCAACATGCACTGTCAAAAATAACACAATAATAATATGCATCACACCTTTCAAGAAATCGTTTCGTTTTCCCTTCATTAACGACAATCTGACATAGTAACAGAGTCTTTTTCAAATGGTCTCTTAACCTCCATGCAGATTCATTTCAGTACACCTTGACAATTAACTTGAGAAAAGACCTGATTCTTGGTTAAGAGAGGTAACATCCATCATAGCACATATCTCATCACCTTTATTTTTCTGTCAGAGTTATCACAGATCACAGAGATATTTCCTTGGTGCTGCATTTAAGTACAATCTGACATCTGAGATTTGACAGTGGGCTGCTGAACAGCAACTTTTTATGTGCAGGAAAACATTTGCATCTGTTTCTGCTGAGAACTGTTTGATCGATCGGTATTTATAAAAAGAAAATTAATCCTATTTTTTTGTTTAAATCCGCTGCTTAACAGAGCAGCTGCTGTTTAAAGCAGTGGTTCCCAACTGGTCCAGCCACAGAGTCCAGATTTCTCCTTAGTCATTAGTTCGAGGTCCACACAGCGTCATACATTCAGTGTGATACTTACGTTTGGTCATGTCGTTGAGTTAGTTTGCCGCCTCTGTCAAGTAGCTGTTTGTGAGAAATTCACTGGAAATTCACTGTACTTAAAAATAAAGAGTGTTTTTTTTTTTACAAACTTGACACGTTTGTAAGTCCCTTGTGGTCCATTCAGACTGGGACCGCGACCCACCAGTTGGGAACCACTGGTTTAAAAGATAAGACTGAGAATACTCTATGTTTTTTCTTACTGTCAAAAATCCTCTGTGCCATACAACCACATTGTTACACTTGTTAAAAACAATTAAAAACACATCAGATAGCCACAGTGTTGCACTCGGTGCTGGGTTCATTACCATGAACACACATATTGTAATTTATCTTGACTCAATCCCACATACACCGCCCTGCTGCCCCAAATACTCACTACAGCAACAGATATGGATTAATCCGCCGCTGAAAATAGTCCCCAACAAATTACCTATTTCTTCCTGTTTGAGTAACCTTTGCTTAAAAACTACAGTTACCAGCTATTTCAGGAGAATCACAATCACTGAGCCTTCTCTGTAAATTAATGTTTCTATTTGTGGAGCATTGTTAAAGGGACACAGACATACAGAAAGTGTTGAGAGGTGGACTAACACATGTTTAGCTTTGGTCTTTTCATTTACACATGCTGACATAAAACTTAAACTTTAAAAGTTTGTCTGGTTGCCTGAATTCATTTCATTTTTTCTTTGTTTTAATTAGACTTTGCAGGTGATTTAAATCAAGTTACTTTGAGAGACTGTTTTATTTTGAACATGCCGCTCTGTACTGTCGTTTCTCACATGTAGGCCAGCTAACAGTCAGACAGAAATAACTTTAAGAAAAAAAAGAAACAGAGACAACTATTTCAGTCCCCAGCTCTCCCGAAAAGACTGATTAAAACGTTGAAACCTGACTCTAAAAGTAACACACACACACACACACACACACACACACACACACACACAAACACCTCAGTTTGCCAGTTTAAGGCACTCTTGAGCGAAGCATGACTTTGTCTACTACAAAACAAAATGTAATCTCACCTTCCTCTGACATGTTCAGGTTGTCAGATTTACAGTATTGCAGCTTGACATTTTCTTTTTTGGTTTATTAGATGCTCTGTATGATTAATACCGATATTAATGCACTATCAATAATCGTTTGAGTCTCTCTAGGTTGCCTGCTTGGTTTGGTTTTCCCATACACAGATTCAGTATCTGCTGCCTTTTCAGGGGAACAAAGTCCCGGTCTGTTGCAGATGCTTTCAAGGCATAGTGGGTAATTGCAGTATTTAATGGTAATTGACTCTAATAACCAGATAGCTTTCACTAATCTTCTGAGCAAATCTTTTCCTCGGGCTGAGACTGAACCTCGCAGAAGTCAGAAAGGAGAGTGTGTTTTAGAGCAGGACGCCGCCGAGTCCAAACTTTGCTCGACTAGAAGCAGGCGTCGAACCGAGACCTTCTGGGCAGCTTCTAGTCGGGAGGATTTATTTCGTCCTGTTGAGTCTGAACTAACCTGGACGACGATGCCGGCCTGGGTGGTTTCCTCACAGTCCCTCAGCAGAGTGTACGTGCATCGACCGGGGAAGTGGTAGTAGAGGCCGTCAAAGGTCTCAAAGTTGTACTGACCCCACGTCCGACACGTCATCTCCCTCTCAAAGCCAGGGTTTGGAACTGGGCAGATGAAATGGGGGAGAAAAGAGATGATGATAAAAGCATTTCCCACTTAAGTTCAGTCTAAAGAGACCTTAATTTACTTCACACAAAAGAAATTTCACTTATACTAATAAATATGTGTATTAACAAATAATCTGATTTCAAATTCACCATTAATGACATACTGTATCTTTCCTAAATCTCTATTACTCAGTTTTAAGCTGTAAAAGATGTACACTGCAGGAATTTCCTAAAAAAAAGAACGTATAGACTCAGACAGAAATAATCTCCCTTTATCATCTCTTATGACCTACTAAGTGCTCTGGACATTTACAGGCGTGTAACCTCACGGCACACAGGTGAGGTCAAGGCTTTATACAGAGTTACCACACATTTACATGGAGAAAAATTTAAATTCCATGACTTTTCCTGGTTGTCCATGACCATGGGAACCTTGTTTATAAGAAGGATAGCGACCAGGTGTCAGACCTCAAGCATCAGGCATCCAGAGACACAGCGCCAAAAGAACGCAAGTACAGTGAGGAAAAACTCAAAATGAGAGTGAATCTGGGGCTGGCTTTTACTTTCGTTTTTGCCCGTGAATCTGTTTAAGATAGACTCAAAAAGTAACGGATGTAGCTACCATGATGTCACCCACTGGTTTGTGGACTTCCACTTTAAAGCCTCAAGTTTAGGGATTTCCACCCTCGCCTTCTTGGGGTTTTTTGGAGCCAGAAGTGACCATATTTGGGTGAGGCTGGAGCTGTGGAGGAGCAAAGGGTGGATCTAACTGAGAAGCCGAGGACACTGTCAGCAGTCAGCCTGTCACTCAGTGACCCACCCGTAATTATGTGTGACTGTAATTAAAATGTAAATGGGTGAGTTTTAAAAAATTCAGCCATGCACAGTAGCGTTAATATTGAAATTAGATAAAGAGACCAAAACTAGTTTTTGTACCAGGCTGTAAACATGTTTATTTCTGCTGTAAAGTTGAGCATTTTAACATGGGGTCTATGGGGACTGACTCGCCTCTGGAGTCAGCCTCAAGTGGCCTTTCAAGGAACTGCAATTTTTTGCACTTCTGTCTTAGCTTCATTTTTCAGCCCCAGAGGTTACCACTTAATGTTTACAAACAGTAACCAACAATCCTGCATAGTAAAGTATATAGGAGCAGAAGAAGAGTCTCAAAAGCTCCAAGAGTTTTTTGTGACACTGTTTTCTCAAGACAAATTACGGCATTAATATCTAGAAAATTACACAAAAATAAGATTTTAAAACTTGCTATGATCAACCAAACCATTTGCTAATAGAATGAGTCTTTTGTAAAGCTGAAGTACAGTTGAGTTAACCTAAAGTTTTGTTAAAAGTTCTGTTTAACAGTTTGAAGGGACTTTGGAAAATTGGCCTCACAATAAGTCATAAAAGAGCAGAGTGTAAACTGTATTTTCTAATAAAATGAATAAAAGTTTAGTGTATCTGACACATTTCCCCCTTTAAACCAAATATTGTTAATAATTGCTGTTTGGCAAAAAGCAAAAAAAAACTAAAAAGACTTAATAAATTCACTTCACTTTAATCACTATGCTAGCCACTCAATTGTTGCTTTAATTTCAAGTAACTCCACACATTTATGTAGTTCATAATGTTATCATGTCTGATGACAATTGTGTTTCTCATTCAAAACATTCAAACTGACTCAGACAGGTTCAGGTGTGTCGTTTACCTGTCTGACATCTGTGTCCAGTGGCCTGATACAAGCTGCAGTCACATGACTCCGACTGAATGCACTGTCCTCCATTCAGGCAGGGAAATGCACACGGCCCTGCTGAGAGAAAACAAACAAACAAACAATTACACTGCTGTTTATCAGACTGGAAACCTGGGGAAAAACTCTGGACAGTGACACCTCCAACAAGAAATCATTTTCCCTTTTCAGATTGTTTGATCTACACAAATTGAATCTTTCAGTATTTCATCGGAATCTTGTCTGATAAATTTCTACTGATTCAAACATCATGACTAAATACAGTAAAAATGACTCAAAGTGTACAGACATCTGGTTTCTAATCATTTAGTATTTCACAGATAAAAAAGTAAGAAATAATGGATAATATAATACATTTATAGAGCAGAAATACTTCTTTCATGTCACTAAAATTTATGTCAACCGCTGCAAAACTGTCTCTGTATATCCATGCTGAGGACCACTGCAGGTCACAACTTTAAGGAAACCATCTGTCAGCACTCATATGGAGTTGTGGGGCCCCAACACATGTTCCAGTCACTGAACACACCACCAAACACCAAACGATGGCCCCTCATCCTGCAGTGGCACCATCTGCTCAGTGGGCTTACAGCCTGTCTGTTCAGCCAGCCACGTCCCACACGAGCACAGGTAACATACAGGGGTTTGTGAGGGGCGGCAGGGGGGTCGATTAATCTAATAAAAGCTATTTTCTTTTGTTCACTCTGTGAGGGAGAAGTAACACAGAGGGCTCACTTGTTGCTTGATTTAAAGCTGCATTACAACTTTTCATGGTGCTTCAAAAATGGCATCAATTTTGGGCCTCTTTAGCCAGAACACCTGTCAGGTCAGCAACAGATAAAACTACTAACACTGTGAATGTTTGCGTCGCTTTTTTTCCCTCCAAGTGAGAATTGGGATATATGCGGTTCACATAACCCGGTTGAAATTAATATATAAATGCTTGAAGATCCACTCATTACTAAAAGAGTATGTCATATAAAAACTAAAGTGATGGTCAAAGTTGTTAATGTGAAATTTATGGTGTGTTGATGGATTCATGTCGTCAACTCACGCATTGAGTAACATTACAAGTTAACGTTCCACCTTAAAAGTTGCCGGCAGTCGGCCCAGTGGATTAAATTATTTTTTTTCTCAGACTCCAGCTGCTTCGAAACATCCTTTCATTTTATAGTTACAGTTTACTAATAAAACTCTCCACAGTATCAACAGTGGTTACATGAGCCTCAAAACCAGACACAACTCAGCCCTGAGCAGAGTGACCGTCCTCTACTGACCAATCAGACTGCAGTGTTCACAGCTCCACCTTTTAGTACCAGATCTGTGTGCTAGGTACCCCAACAGAGAGGGGACCAAAAATTGGGATGGTACGGAACGGTTCCATTGGTACCATCCACAACTCTTCGCAGAGGAAACGGAAAAAAGTGTACCGAACTGAACTGAACTGTACTGCTCTGTGGAAACAGGGCTTTATATTGCATGTTGACAAGTAAAGGTGTGGAGGTCTCTTTCTCTTGTTGTGGATGGGTAACATAGACTTAAGTAAGTAAGTAAGTTTGTAGCCTTAACCAGGATTATGTTCCTAATCTTAAAGGAAATATTCATATCATATTCTGGGAAATACACTTTTAGACTGTGAAGTCCCCAAATGGCAGTCTCAAGAGAAACACTATGGCAGACAGCAGTAAACCTTCACCCCATTGATCTGAACTGGCGTTGGTGAAAGTGTCAGAGCTGGGTGCAATACACAGTCTGCACCAATTTTCACCTGGACTCTATTTTTCACAAGCACTTAACGCCTTTACAGTATTTTAAAGATGATGAAAAGCATTGGTTTTAAGTTTCCATATTATAAACTTACCTTGAATCCTACGAATCGATGACCTCAGGGCTTCCTTTGCCTGCCTGGCGAGCACTGACATGTTCACTAGACGCTCGTCTCTGCTGAATATGTTTCCTGGTGAACGAAGTGATGACTGGTTTGATGACACTGAGCTGGTGTGTGATTGGTCTGATGGTGTTAAATTGGATGGTGACTGGTTATGTGAGGCTAAGCTGGATGATACATGGTGTGATGTTTTGGAGCTGTTGATGGATCGATCAGCTGCTGCTGAAGTGGTTGGTGATCGATGAGAAGATGCTGAGGTGACGGAGGATTGGTTTGATGTTTTTGAGCCGGTCGTTGATTGGCTTAAAGGCGTTTGGTTGGATGATGATTGGCTAGGTGTTGTAGTAATGCCTGCTGAATGATCAGATAAGGTTTGGATTGGTAGATTGCTGACTGGTGATTGACTGGTTGGCACTGTGTTGGTTGGTGATTGGCTGGATTTTGCTTTGCTGGTTGGTGACTGGCTAGGTGGTGCCTTCTTAGTTGGAGATTGGCTGGCTGGTGTTGTGCTGCTTAATGTTTTTCTGGCTGAAGTTGTGCTTGTTGGCGATTGGCTAGATAGTGTTTGGCGAGTTGATGTTTGGTTCGCTGTTGTTTTGGTGGTTGGGGATTGGCTGGATGGTGTTGTGCTGCTTGGTGATCGGCTGGCTGATGATGTGGTGGTGCGTGATTGGCCACTTTGTGCTGTGCTGCCTGGTGATTGGCTGCCTGATGCTACAGTTACTAGTGATTCGCTGGTTTGTGCTGTGTTGTCTGGCGATTGGCTGCCTGATGCTGAGGTGGTTGGTGATTGGATGGATGGCGTTGTACTGGTTGATGATTGGCTGGATGGTACTGGGCTGCCTGGCGATTGGCTGCCTGATGCTGCAGTGGTTGGTAACTGACTGGATGGTGTCATACCGGTTGGTGATTGGCTGGTTAGTGTTGTGCTACCGGGTGATTGGCTTGCTGATTCTAAGGTTATTGGGGATTGGCTGGCTGATGCTATGGTGGTTGATGATTGGCTGGATGGTACTGTGGTGGTTGGTGATTGGCTGGATGATGATGTGGCGGTTGGTGATTGGCTGGTTTGTGTTGTACTGCCTGATGATTGGCTGGATGGTGCTGTGCTGGTTTGTGTTGTGCTGCCTGTAGACAGGCGGGATGATACTGTTCTGGATGGTGTTTGACTAGATGGTGCTGTGGTTGCAGGTGATTGGTCAGAGGTGAGGGTCCATGAAGAGGTCAGTGTCCTCTCTGTGCTGGAGGACGTCAGGTTGGACGCAGCAGTCCGGCTGACCAGTGAGGGACTGGAGGAAGACGTGTTGGTTTCTAACGCAGCAGCTGCTGTCTGGAGGTCCTTCAAGGAGAGAAAATGTATCAACAGGTATTTCATGCAACACTTGCAGCCATAACCTGATCCTTCCATGCAATGTTTCAGAGCCTCTTCCAACCAAATATATTAAATCTGATCATTTTCATATTGGACCTTGGCACCGTTTGGCAAAGAGGAGACAATTTCAGCAAACCAAAACTAAGTCCTTGTAACGCAGTCTGATTCTTTTTAATTAATTCTACAAGTTTAATATAAAATCAAGCAAATCTGAAAAACAAGCTCAGCTCTCAGGTGACGGATTAATAAAGGTTTGATTAAAGTGTAAGACACACACAGCTTTTACAATTCTGTGTTTTGTTGGGGCAAAAATTCCTCCCAGAATTACGCTGGTTGTTGCCAAACCAGAGTCCAGACTGGTGAGGAACCAAGGCAGCGCTGGGAAAAGAAGAGGCTCGAGAGAAAAGAGCTGTCATCCAGCCTTCATTAATGACTCCTCTGTGACTTTCAACACAGCGTTCCCATCCAGGTCGACCACCCCACCCTCTCCTCCATCACCTCTCCCCCAGTGTTTTCCCGTTTTGAATGATCTTGGTTGTTTGAGGGGATATTTAACGAGTAGTTTGCTGAGCTAAAACATGAACTCTACCTTAGTTTACCACGCAGAGCTGCTGAAAATAAAAGATTAGGTTTTAAATGCGCTCTCGGAATTTAAAATCAATATCTGGAATGGTGTGGCATGGAAATGGCCATATTTTGAACAGGAAACATACGGCAACCACAGCTTAAAAATATTCAAAAACTACCAGTCAAATATTTCTACACTTTGAGCCTCCCTGGATATTTGAGCTCTCAAACCAAGGCTTTCATTGCAAAGAGGACAAACAAAGCACATGGCAAAGGTGAAGAGTAGGGGGGCTGTGAGGGGTGTGTGACTATGAATTATTAATCACTGATGATTATCAGGAGATATCGACACTGAGCAAGTCAAACATGAATACACATGACAGAGCTCTGACATGATATAGATCTTCTCTCTATACCTGTGACCTGCGACCTGTGCTACTAATTGCTTTGTTCGTTTGCTAACCCTCTATAGTTTGGACCGCATTCTCACGCCTCTCTGAGCCAAAGGGAAACCGGACAAAAGGAGCGACCACATTCAGGCTGATGGGGGCTCTGATAGCGGACGAGTGAGACAACAGAACAGCCACTGTATCTCCCTGCTGGGACTCCCTCACATGTCTGTTCCTGAGGAACAAATGTCACTAAGGAGGAATTCTACTTCTACATGCTGAAGTGTACATCAGCAGGGAACAATGTGCGTTATCAGTTTATATCTTTACGTGTCATCTGGGTTCAGTCTCAGCCTGATCTCATGGGAAATTTGTACTTTATTGTACAAATATTAATGTTTTTTGAAGGTGCTTAAAATGTATTTTTGTTTGGCAGTTTGAGCCTCAACTAGTGTGAATTTTTACAATTAAAAAAACACCAAAATACCACAATAAAACCACAAAAATATTGTCGGTGATGAGACATTTTTGTAATTAAATTAAAATCAAAATGTAGTAATCTCTGAGATAATAGCCCCGACTTAAAATGTTGACTTCCTGCATCTATAACTACACTATCCCATATAATATATACTGTATATAGTGTTTATTTATAAATTGACATCCATGTGTATATTTAAAACGTATATATCCATATTTTATTTTACTATATTTTTAATCTACCCCATTAAGCAAAAAGTGAAGATATTGGAAGTCAATGCTGACAAATCTCGGACACCGTAAATTATCAGACTAAAGCCCTTCAGGTGGCGGTTTGCTCTCTTCTTTTCTTTTCTCTGGCTGTGTTTTGGTGCGAGCGTTGCAGATTTTTTGGTGATCTCCGGCTGTGCGTGTTAGCCGCCTGAAGCAGCTCCATCAGCATCAATGATCAATGCGGCTGCCTACCTGCCCTCCCTGGGAAGCGGTGTCCCATTTCTGCTGCTTTATCCTGCTGCTCCCGCTGCTGGGACAGAGAGAACAAGGAGAGGTTTGTTCATGCTGCAGCTTTCCCTCTGACACCACAAACCCACCACCGACCAGGAACCAGCCAAACCATCAAAAACCAAACAACCCAAGAAAAAAAAACAAAACAAATGTAGCAATCAATCAAACGATCACTGCCTGCTCCATCAACTCCCTCTGACATCTGAACCAAAGTCACAACTAGGGCTGCAACGAGTCAGTTTAATATGCAGATCATTTCCTCAATCAATTAATTAATAACTTGGTCCATAAAGTGTCAAAAAATAGTGGAAAAAAACTCCTCGGAAAGTCCAAATTCACATATATAAATGGATATATCTTGTGCAACCAATAGTCTAAACACCAAAATAGTCAATATTATCAGAGACGACTAAAAACCATACATATATTAAAAAAAATCTTTCACTTTTTTCTCTCTTATTTCAAAGACTAAAAACACAACAAGTATTCAAATCTGAATCAATAAATCTGGACATTTTTGCTTCACAAATTAGTTAAACGATTATTGATTATCAAAATAGTTGCTAAATAAAATAAAATTATTCTGTCAAGCCACTTTTTGAATAACCAACAATCATTTCAGCTCTATACAACAATAACATTATTATTTTTAATTATGATGAATCCTTAATTTGGGTAATATATGAGCACACACACACTAGTATAGTAACTTACACACTCATATAAGTAAGAAAAATTCAGTGTACTACACAGAGCTGTGATGCAAATAACATCAAACTAAAATCATTTTTAAAAATAAAATAATAACAATACTTTCTGTTAAAATATATAAAATAACTCACTTATTAAATTGATTCCAGTTAGAAAGGTTCACTCTGTCAACACCTCTGGACAGATGCGCTGAAATCAATAATAATGATCAAAGTCATGTTAAAAGCAGTCCAACTGGACTGAAAAGTGAATCCAGATTAAGACAGGTGAGATCAGCTGAGCTGCCACATAATGCACATGTGGAGATAAATTTGATTTCACTGATTTATTCTAAACTCTTACAGCAAGAATTGAAACATTCAGGAGTTTTCTCTTTACTCAGTTTAGAAATCAAACTTCATTTAATGTGCTGTATAAGCAGCAGCTCAGAGGCGCGTGCGTGCAGGTGACTCACCTTGATAAATTAGGATAAAATACAAAGATAATAAGTGCAACAGCCTTTTCCAGCTACGTCTTAAATAGGGATCCATTCGTGTTTCGCGGATCCGCAGTCAGTCGGGTTTGGACAGCATCACCTGGTGAAAACCCTCCGGCTGGACTCCCGCTGCTTCCTGCGCTGCTCCATCCGGATCATCCCCGAGCGGCCCGCCGCGCGCCTCAAGAACCGCTGCACCTGCTCATTAGCATAAAATATGCGCAGGTGGGCGCGCGGGTGGGCGGGGCCGAGCAGGGGAGCCGAACGCATGCGTAGATGCGATGATCCGGTGAGAGCAAATCTGAAACTCAAACCACTTTATCTGCAGATTAAAACAGATTTGATGACATAATTCCCAATTAAATTAAATATGACGCAAATATAACACCAAACCCAGTGATCAGCTGTTATTATACAGTCTAAATCAAACCTTTACTAAAACATAACATACACCCAAAGTTGTGTTTAAATCACCTCAACCTGACAGGTTTAACTGTGCAGTACTTACACTGAACAAGAGGAGCGATGGGAACAGCGCCCCGCTGTGGTCCACAGTCAGTACAGCATCACAGAGGCCTGTGAGGAGAGGAGGGTATCATGCAAAATTAAATTTGTCATAATAATAAAATAAAAAGAAAAGCTCTAAAATAACTGCAGGGTAAAAACTGGATTTTGTAACTTACTCTTCATCTACAATCTGGATCATAACTGACACACAGCAAACGTTTCCTCAGTTAGTGAATGTTATTTTAAACATGACATGCACTATGTCTACATCCCTAGGTTTACTCAGCTACCACTGCACAGCATTACACATGTAAAGTAAAAATGATACCACTTATTTTCAGTTACTATCATGTATCATTTACTAGGTCATTATCTTTGTCTTTACTGCTCTAAGCTACTGTGAGAAATCACTGGGTTTGTTTGAGTATGGTGCAACATGCATTACATTAAAAATGAATTTAATGAATAAAACAGATTTAAAGGGATAATTCAGATTATTTAAGTGGGGTTGTATAGGATATTTATCTATAGACTGTATATTACAAACCTTAGATGTCAGTGAGCAGGCCCCCAGCTAAGAAAGCAGGTGATAGTCTGACATGGAATCTGGGCAATCTGATCCTGTGGAAGTGTTAGCAACAAAACATATTTAACCACCTAAAATAGTCCCATGTAAAATAGTCAGTTTAAGTTTAAGTGTTTATGATATTAGCAGTGTTTTTACTGCTTTATCTTGATGTTAGAAAGTAATTTCCAATTGGAAAATTAAGCCGGTACAGCACTCTTTTTTTAAGCCGGACTCCATTGAGAAAAACTGTGATTTAACATCTCTAAACACAGGAGCTGCTGGTCTACTGCTGTGTCAATCAGTTAGTTTGTTTATGGTATTGTGTGACTTCGGTGTTTAAAAGGATTAGTTTGGATTCACCAAAGTCATACAATAACACTAACAAACTAACTGATCTAAGCAGCTGTTGGCTAGCAGCTCCTCTGTTCAGCAACCTTAAATTACTGTTTTTTTCCAATGGAGTCTGGTGCCTTTAACCAGAGCATACATGGGGGACTGTAGCCATTCACGCCTTCCCCAATAAAACTGACTGTCTGATGGAAAGGTAAAGCAGTGCAAATACTCTCAATATAGTCTACACTTAAACTGATATTGATTTTTTTTAAGTGGGGCCTTTTTTAAGGTGGGTAAAATACATTTTGAGGCTGCTCCTGTCCACAGCAGTAGATTGCTGAGCTTCTGTGTCAGACTCCAGCCTGCTTCTCCAAACTGGGGGCGTGCCAGCTGCCATCTACTGCATGAAATATACTGATTATGGATAAGTACCTCATACAACACCACCTTAAAAAAAAAAATCCAAATTATCCCTTTAAACTACAACATACAAAAGACTTTGATTGTGGCTTACCTGACTTTTTCTTCAACTGCCACCTGAAAGCCAAAATGTCAACTTTGGATACAGACTCGGGAAATGTATTCAGTATGTACACAACGCTATCAGAGTACATTTGTTTGATTTTTATTTTCTTAGTTTATATGTTGTTTATTAAATCCAGCATTTAAAACTGGGGCCATTGGTTGGGATCAAATATTCAAGAGAGCATTTTTACAAAATAGTGCACTTCAAGGTGAACCCCGTTTGGTTGGATGGCATATATTGTAGTTGCTTCTCAGACTTTGACAACCTGGACTGTGTAGCCACGACAAAACATAGCGAAATGTGTAAATTAACAGAAACGGTGGTGCCTTGGCCAGTCAGAGTTGTTACGCAAGGACACTGACTTAGATTATGGCAAGGTTGAATTGAATTGAATTGAACTCAAAGGGCCTTTACTGGATCTCAGGATCTTGAGGTGCAGTCGGAGGGATTAGAGAGGTCTGGTTTGGGGATCTCAGAATTGCATCTCTGCTTTCTGCAGATGATGTGGTTCTGTTGGCTTCATTACACTGTGACCTTCAGCAGGTACAGGGGCAGTTTACAGCCAAGTGTGAAGCGGTTAGGATGAGTCAGCACCTCCAAATCTGAGGCCATGGTTCTCTGGCAGGAAACGGTGGATTGCCCCCTCCAGGTTCGGAGAAAGTTACTGCCTCAAGCAAAGGAGTTCAAGTATCTCGAGGTCTTGTTCACAGGTGAGGGTAGACTGAAGCGTGAGATGGATCGGCGGTTTGGTGCAGCCTCTGCAGTGATGTGGGGGTTGCGCCAGACTGTCGTGGTGAAGAGGGAGTTGGAAGGCAGAGCTTTCGATTTACTGGTCCATCTATGTCCCAACCCTCACCTATGGTCATGAACTCTGGGTAGTGACTGAAAGAATGAGATCACGGATACAAGCAGCCGAAATGAGTTTCCTCTGTGAGGTGGCTGGGCTCAGCCTTAGAGATAGAGTAGGGAGCTCAGACATCTGGAGGGAACTGCTGCTCCTTCACGTCAAAAGGGGTCAGTTGCAGTGGTTCGGGCATCTGATCAGGATTCTCCTGGGCACCTTCTGCTAGAGATGTTTGGGGCATGTCCCACCTGTAGGAGGCCCCGGGGCAGACCCAGAACACGCAGGAGGGATTATACATCTTGTCTGGTTCGGGTCCACCCAGGAGGAGCTGCAAAGCGTTGCTGGGGAGAGGGAAGTATGAGGTGCTTTGCTTGACCTGCTGCCCCCACGACCTAGCCCCGGATAAGCGGATGAAAACGGATGGAGCTTTATTGGCATGGAAAACGCATTATATTGCCAAAGCAAGTGTGAAATGAAAACAAAAACTGTACATATAGTAACTAAAGATCTACTAGAATTTATATGCAAATTTCTGCTAATTAGGTAACACCTCTGACTCACCCACCAAACGAGAGAAAACTGATCTCAAAGCCCGCTGCACACTGTTTCAAGGAAACATGAAAACCGTACCAACATGGTGCACACCGTTTTCAGATTGAACGTGCCCCTGGTCTGAACCTGGAACGTACAACTTCCTCACACCTGATGACAGGAAACACACACCTTCAATATTACGGAGTTGACCCCAGTGTCACCAACTGCTCAGACCCATATTAGCATGTGAAAGTCTGGTTTTCAAGCGCAGGAAACGCTTCCATCGTCTGTCTGTCTGGGTAAAAAAGGGCTTTGAATGACCAAAGTCCTCAGAGACCCCAACAGGCTTTGTGTTGCTCAGCCAGGAGGTGTCTGCTTTCATAAATGGAAACAGGACCAGCAGAGAAAGAAAGAGGGGGGCAGAGTGGAGGGAAGTTTTAAGAGGAAACATTAAAAAAAACTAAAGTGCTTTCTGATTTGTTCATGCAGTTGCTTTCTAAATCTCACACCCTCCTACAGCTGCTCGTCATCACAGACATGAGAACTGAAGCTTCCTTCTGAAGCAAACAAGCCTTTAGCCCCATCATACACCGACACACACACACACACACACACACACACTGTACTGGAAACCTGGCGCCTGCTTTGTACCCAGCAGACTGCTCGTTAAAGCTCTCATGAAATGACTTATTGTTTTCTGTAGATTTATGCGTTTCTGTATGAATTAAGATGGTTGTGGCAGGAGATGGAGAATACGTCTGGTGTTATCAATAGTTTTTGACTTCTCTAACCTGTCTGTGGCACTCGGCCCCAGACCCATTAGGTCCTACTGTAGAAACAAATCTTTAAAGGGATACTTCACCTTCACCTGATTTTAGCGCTGCTCATGCTGCCCCTTTTTAGTCAAACCACACAGTTTGAAAACGAGGCGCGGCTCCAACTAGAAAACAATGTTTTGATGCACTGGATGTGCTGAATGTGCATATTAAGGCAGTACAGGAGGAGGCGTACATTAATAATCCTCCAGGACTGTAACATGCTCATGTTTAACCCAAACAATGTGTCATGTGACTGCAGTTGGTTCAGATCCAGGTCGGAACACGTTCTCATCCCTATTTGTTTCAGTAAAGGTCGACTACATAACAGAAACACTTCTGGGTTAAACAGCACCACAAACTGAATCCAATCAACAGCTCTTTAAAAGAGTTTTGACAAAAACAAATGATAATTTTCATGAAGGATGATTTATTTCAGAACTGTATATTTGACATTAGTTTTAGCTAAGAGAATCTAACTAACTGAGTCTTCTCTACCTGTGTGAATCAGCCAAGTTCTGTCTGGAGTCAAGTGCCAGCACGACGCAAAGGGTTTCAATTTACATCCTAAACTAATAGCAGATTGTATTCTATACAAACTGTACAAGTAGATCAACAACAAACAAAATCAGGTGCAAAGGAAAAGCATTCATTGTTTGGAATTTCTTGCGTGTGGAACATCGTTCACGTTAACTCCTGCGCTCGCACAAAAACATAAATAAAGGCAACAAAGAAAGTGAACATTCAACGATAACTGAGCCACCTGTTCATGGTCTTATTGATTGATATTTGAGGGTTTTTGTACACAGAAAAGTGAGAAATAAAATGTCTGCTAACCCATATAGAAGCTGAGTTTGACTCCAGTTACCTTCAGTTTGACTCCACTATATTTAACATTTTTCTTCTCGCTAAATCAACTGCTGCAGGTATACATTAAGATTTTCTAATTCCTCTTCTGTTTACTGTATTTTAGTCTGAGCTCCTCGACTCTCAGAACAGAAACAGCAGTGAGGCAAAACAGGAAGAGAAACAGTGATGACGACCAAATTAAATTGCTGAAATGAAATGTGCATTTAGCTTTCAAATCAGCAACAGCTAGCTTTGATTAAGGGGGCTTTTAAATCAGAGACTCTGGTCCACATTTTAGTACACCTGACCTCCTAAGTCCAGTTCATTTGATTAGTGTGACCAATGTGTACCATACCCAGGCACGATATGCCGACCTGTGCCCAAGTCCACTTAGAAATGTGGTCTCGAGTACAATTCTTGTGCACTCTGGTACATTACGCATGTGGTTTGAAGACCAACTGTACCAAAACGCGAAAATGGACTGCTATTTAACATGACTCTATATTTGATGTGCACCCCAATGCAGACAGACCCGAACCTTGCTCTGCTGCTGCTACCTTCGACCTACAGTTGGAGCGCTGGCAGGAGGCGAAGAGTTTCACAGCAGCGACTCGCTCCTCCACCAGTCTCTGTTGATGACGCTCCTCGGGGCAGCAGTGTCCATCTGTGGTGCCCTTTCCTACACTGCAGCACAACAGAGATGTCATGTAGATGATGATGCAAGTGTACTGTAGTATGGAAAACTATTACTGATGTGAAGGCTCAGCAGCAGTTGTGCTCGGGCACTGTTCAAATAAATTGCACCTAATGTGAAAATACGCGAAGACATAAATACTCAGGTGTGGAATCATTACAAAAAAGGACAAAATCAATATTCCCCACAGACGTATTTCAGCTGTGACCTCAGGATGACCGGGAAAAAACCAAACAGGAGTCCATGTCCCCTTTCAGCTTCATTTCAAATCAAAGGCAAGTTCTTTCACAGACTAAAGATGTCACATCTTGAAAAAGGTTAAAACATCTCACTATCTACACATCAGGGAATTAAAAATGCATAAATATTTACAGAGTTTTGTTCATGAATGATAAATCCACGCTTTGAAAGATTTGACACGTCTGAAAAGAAGGTAGTTGTCAGAAAAGTTGAAAACGTTGGAATATGTACAGAATGTAAAGAGTGTCATCAACTTAAAATATTTTGTAGGCTTGTTGTTTCTTTTTAGAGCATCAGGAAACAAACAGGGAACACTATCTGCCAGATATCAGATATTTTCAACAGAACCTCATCATACTAACTAACTGAGCTTCTGAGCTGGACATGAATCAAGATTATCTTTTTGTTTCTTTCCTTGGAGGAACTTCTACTGCGTTTACTTTTATACTTAAGACGATGAAATACCTCTTAAGTGAAAGAGCAGATTAACAGAGGGTTAACACTGCTTCTTTGCTGTGTTTAGTGTGTGTGTTTGTGTGTGTGAACTCGGTGATCTTTGGATAGAGAGTCCTGCACACTGCCTGGCGTGCAGCGTTATCTGGGCCTGTGGTTGGCGAGCAGGAAGTCTTTGTCTTTGCAGGTGAGGCAAAGTTTGAGGTTCCTGAGGGAGCCGCCGGCAGAGTAAAACGCCCAGATGCCCATCACGAACAAGATGATGTAGGTGGGAACAAGGCTAGCGACGTACTCGGGGTTCTGGAAGGTCTGCGAGAGGAGACGAAAAACAGATATCAACACAAAACATGAAAACACAAACACTTTAAGTTCACTATAGGCTTTCCTGCTCTCACCTGTATACCACAGCTTAACGACCACACAAAAGCTACCTTATGGGGTTTTGTTTTTTGCACGTACAACTAGAGCTGGGCGATATGGACAAAAATTCATATCTCTGTATTTTCAGGCTGAATGGAAATACACAATATACATCTCGGTATTTTCTACAAAATCTCATTATTTTGTTATGTAAAAATTTTTATAGTGAAGCGCCAAAATCAGGAAATCAAGCAGCAACTTCACACAACTTCTAATTTGGCGGACAGCGAACACGCAACAGTAAAATAAAGGAGATATTTAAAGAACAAGCAGGACGCAGGAGAGAAACTAAACTCCAAACCACAGAGATCCTGGATTAAGGACTTTCTCACAAACTGGCCCCAGACAGTGAAACTTTGACCCCACCTCTCCTCCACCCTCTACACCTCCGACTGTAGACCTGCCCACACCAGCAACACCACAGTGAAGTTTGCTGACGACGCGACGGTGGTGGGGCTGATCTCAGATGGAGATGAGTCCGCCTACAGGGACGAAGTCCTGAAATTGTCTGCGTGGTGCTCGGCAAACAACCTGGCTCTGAACACCAAAAAGACAAAGGAGATCATCTTGGACTTCAGGAGGCACAGGGCAGATCTGTCCCTTCTCTACATCAATGGCGACTGTGTGGAGAGGGTCCACACCTTCACTTTTCTGTGCAGCACGATCTCTGCTGACCTCTCCTGGACTGTTAACACCACGGCTGTCATCATGAAGGAACAGCAGCGTCTGCACTTCCTGAGAGTGCTCAGGAAGAACAACGTTACTGAGAAGTTGCTGGTGACCTTCTTGTAAGCATCTTAACATACAGTATCTCGGTATGGTTCACCCACTGCACCGAGGCAGACCAGAGGAGGCTCCAGAGAGTGGTCAAGACAGCGCAGAAGATCATTGGCTGCCCTCTCCCCGCTCTGAAGGACATTTATACATCCCGTTGAGGGTATTATCAGAGACAGCACCTATCCTGCTTTATACGTGTTCCCAGAGAGTGTGAGAGAGGAGAGGTGCACACTGGTATGCCTTATGAAAGGCGACTTGACCCTATATCGATAAAACGGTATGGTCTAAATCTATATCTTGCTTAAAAATATATCGCTATATCATACATAGTCATTATATTGCCCAGCTTAACGTACAACTAAAACAACCACCCACCCAGACCTCATTAACACTCACCAGACAGGAAACGACAAGGTGGCTGATGACGACAGCAGCCACCGCCCACCAGCGCTGCTTCTCGCAGGCGTCAAAGAAGACAACGCCCCAGAACATGTGAAGCAGGATGATGGCCATGGTCATGAAGGCTGAAAAAGGAAAAGTGTAACATGTAGGATTATGGGATCTAAACTATTCCTCATTCACAATATTGCCACACCCACTTTGTCTTAATTTGTCTTTTGACAACCCAGTGGAAAGAGATAAGAACAGCTTTACAAACTAAATACACTCTTCATATGTCATGAGATGAAATTCTCCATGTTTGGACAGGACAAAGACACATACATCAGTACACATCGTAGCCAACAGCCAAAACTGGAAATTGTCTTTGTGCATTGTTACCTGACGACAGGAAGTAGTGCTGCGAGTCTCCATGGATCCCCACAGTCCCTGGCCCCACAGAGTCCGCCAGGATGTTCACCACCGAGAACGCTCCGCTCATGAAGCCAAAGCCGAGGCCGGACACTGAGGCAAAACGGCGATGACAGAGGAGTGTTTTATTCCACTGACTACATGCACAAAGTTAGCAGCCGATTTTTATTCATCACATATATCGGCACTGGGTATAGGTTGGCAGATAAGCTACAAGATACTGCAACACGGAAATAATAAATGTCTGTTTGTGATCATTTAGAAACAGAAACCACGTCTTCCTAAAATAGTTTGCCCACCAGAGAACAAAGAGAAGTTTATTTTTAACTATAAAATGTCTCTCTCAGATTTTGATCACTGTTCTTTAATGACCATATTTAAGGGATTGGATGTCTTTAAGTACCCCAGCGCATTAGTACTGCACTCTTACGACACTGGGGGACTTTAAAGACATTGATTTAAAAAAGAATGGTTAAAAACGAAGCAGCAGAGACTGAGACATCCTGAGTTTTGTCCACAGTATGATGCATCCTCAGTTAGACCTTTCTTGAAAATGTCAGAACAACAGAAAACATAAAACCAGTGCTAAAAACACCAGTACTCCAATGATAAGTAAACTTATTTTGATGTGTAAAATCTGTGGAGTACCCCTTTAAAAATGAATACTGGATGAAACACACTATCAAAATGTTTTTAACGCTGTCCAGCAGTGAAGTTGGAATAACGCCTTTTCCAAAGCGCCACACAAACACAGTCGGTGTTGAATAAAACAAAAGGGACAGACAGTGATGTAAAGTGCAGACTAACTGTACCATAGGCCAGCTGCCGTATGGAGATCGGCATGGTTTCCTCCTGACTGAGAGCGAGGAGGCCTTCATTCGCCTTCCTGCAGGAAAAACACACACAAACACACACGTCAGCGTTTTCGCTCCTTGTTTCACTGTGTGCTGTCAACAAAAACATCAGTAAGAAATATGTGTGTCAGTGAGAGGAAGATGATACGTGCTGCAACAATGGACCTTTAATAGAGAAAAAATAAATAAAGGTGGGAACTGGAACAAACTGGGACACCAGAGACAAACACTCTGGGAAACTGCTCTCCAGGGTGTAATTATGACGATGAGAGAGTGCAGAAGTTAGTTTGTTTAATTTCCACACAAGTTACAAGATGTTCTAGGTCAATAAAAAATGATTATAAAATATACAGTAGTAATAAAAATAAAAATGAAAATAAATAAATAAAATAAAATAAAATAAAATAGAATAAAATAATAATAATAATAATAATAATAATAATAACAAAAATATAAAGAAATAAAATAACATCATAAATAATTATAATAACATAATAAATAAATAATGTGTCAAACTGAAGAACCTTGACATTATGTAAGTCCGATTTTTGAGCTCTGACACGAAACTCCACTTGAGCTGCAGGATTAAATTCAAAAATACAAAATTGTCTGTGAGATAGAAAAAAAAAAGACCATTTCTTCTTGGATTTTACCGTCTCTTTTCATTTTATTTTATATTTATGCAGATTTGACTTTTTCACACAAATATCTCAGCCACACAATCATTACCTCAGCTGAACACTTCAGATCAGCTGTTTGGTCTTCACAGAATCACATGATGTACTCTTTCTACTGACACTGAAAAGGTCAGAGAGAGTGCTGCAGTGTTTTAGGTTTTTTAGATTGCCACTGGTTTCCATCTGATTTGTTACAGTATGAAAATCTTGTAAGGACTTAGAGTCAGGATACTGTTGCTTTTATTTAAAAAAAAAAAAATTCAAACTTTGTTAAGGTATGAAATGATTAGCTGATTAATAGATTACTCAACTGACAAAAAATGAATTTGCAACTACTTTGAAGTTTGTTAAGGCAAACATTAAAAGGTTCTAGCCTCTCAAATATGAATATTGTGCCCCTTTTTGACCAAAATTAGCACATCTACACAGGTTCTTTAAACACGCCACCTTAGGTTGTGGGAATTTGTAAGAGACATTTTTCATATTTTTTTGACATCCGATAAACCACACAATTGATCAATTAATCAAACAATTAATCAAACAATTAAACAATTAGATTAATAAATGATGACGATTGTGAGTTGCAGCCCGAGACCTAAAATATCATCATACTTATAAGAACATGCAAAGTCACAGGCCTAAATGTAGTCTGCTATGAAGAGACTGCATGCACTACCTCACAACAACAACACATGACATCAACTTAAGTGTTTTCTATCTGCACTGTAATCACACAGGTTAAACAAAACAAGCTTCAGGTCTCTGCATGTTAAGGAAAGGTAGTTAAGGAAAAATTATTTAGATACACAACAGACTGCTTTTGAAAATCATCAACAGTAACAGAAAGTACTTGAAATCTGTAGTAAAAGCTCTAAAAAAAAGCAACATGCTGTTAATTTTAAAAATCAGTACTGATCATATTCTTGTGATGTATGTTTTTCAAATTAGCAACACAAAACAAAAGCATCATTATCTCTCAGTATTAACCAGTACAGTGTGATAAAAACCGGATACTTGTTTTAGCATTGGTGTATCTGTGCTAGTTTTCCATAGTAAAAGACAGCACCAGAGGACCACTTCACTACAGGACAACTGGCCGATGATGACACTTAAGTGGCCTCTAGTGGCTACTGATGTTCATGATCATTAGTTCTGTCCCATTTACAGACTACATCCTGACTCTGAGCAGTGTGTGACAAAATGAAGTTTACTCAAAAAAGTCAGTGTGCACATAAAATACAGTAGATTGTGAGTGTGCTGTTCACCGACACTCTTGGCGCAACACACAAAATAAACAGTTGGTAAAACCGCTGCACAAAGACCCGGCAATGTTTACACTATACCGGAAGAACTGAGGCGCTGCTACCCAGGCTGCAGAACTGGCTTTAGCAAGAAAGATATTTTAGCGGTGGCATTTTTAAGTTGCAGTCTGACTGACTTCTGCCTGCACTAAGTATGGTGATTTGTTGTATACTAACTACAAAAATTGTAAAAACTGAAAGAGCAACTGTTTATCTTTTTTGTTTATCTAGTAGTTTCTGCCATCAGGAATATGTTTACATTTTCCTCACCTCCTTTAGTCAAGTCAAACTTCTTACAGTTTTTCTAAAAGTATGTGGTGGATGTCTGTGTTTTTAGACCATTTTATCCAAGTCAAGATTTAACAAGCATCTCAACACAACGGCTGAAATTGGCCACCGAATTCGGACATATCTGAAGCGAAGCCACCGGGAGACTCACAGACTCAAGGCAGATGGAAATTGCAGTGTCTGCCTGACCCAAAACAATTGTTATTTTCATTGGCTCCCCGAGATAACCAGCCTTCCCAAGGCCGGTTATCCCTCCACTCTCCTGGATGTTATGCAGACAAGATGCTCCAGCCCTATCTCCCTCCCCACCACCTTCCTACTCCCGTGAACTTTGTTTCTGGATCAGAACTCTCCAAGGTCGTCTCCAGGGCAACGGCCGTGTCTTCGTCATCAGTTATCAGACGGCAGAGACAATGGTTGCCCCCCCCTACAGGAGTCTAGTTTGGGAGTTGCTTTTTTTCCCCCTCGTCCTCCCTCTTGTTCACCCTTTTTTCATCTAAGTAACGGGACGCCGTTCGTATGGCGACCCACAGTTCTCCCGCTCCTGTCCTCCCCCTGTCATGTATCACTGTCTTTTTTATGTTTCTTGGACAGGCTGAAACTGAAACAAATTTTGTTGCTCTGTAACATGTGCAATGACAATAAAGATCATTCATTCATTCATTCATTCAACACAAGCAGTGAAAATCCACTGTTGACAGAAGATACTAAATATCAAATGAAAAGTAGATTTATGCCAAAACATGCAAAGCTGCACTCAAGGATGTGATGGAAATCTGATTATGATGGTAAATGGCTCAGGACCAGATAAGGTGATTCATGCTGAATATCATCAGAATGAGTCTGTCAGTGTTATAACAGACTGTGTTGCAGACTAGCTGTGAACACCATGACAGCAACTTACTTCAACAGCTTGTAGTAAGCAAAGCGGAAGGTTTCCTGCAGCAGGACAGAGAGCACCACACCGAAGATGAGGAGACCTTTCTGCTGTGCTGGGCTGTCCTTATTACTGATCTGGACTGAGATGAACCACACCAGAGAGGCCAGCAGCAGAGACACCAGCCAGAAAAACGCTCTGAGAGGGAAATGAAACACAAATAGACACAATTAGTTATATGAAAAACAGCTCAGGAACAGGCATGTGTGACATTAATGTATCAGAATCAGAATCAGAAATACTTTATTGATCCCCAAGGGGAAATTGTTGTGTTACAATTATGGCGCTATGGTATTTCCTCAGTGTATTATTGACTTTGATTTCAGTCCAATAGCTATGTCAATTTGCTTTCTATTTCCAGATGTTGCATCAATTCTATATTGATCTGTTTATGTTTAATTAAGCGTTCCTTAAGGCCTTAGTAGTCACGAATGGCTGTGAATGTGGATGCAGACATGCTGCCTTAACTGACCACATAAATTCTGTAAAGTAGGCTATTCCCACAGGGTATTCACTTTTTTCGACCGGCTGTCCATTTTTGGCACAACGTCGGTTGGAGGATCAGGTACAAAATCAGGCTGAAATGTCCTTTGAGGCGGACCAAGCAGGAAACAGCAGAACATTAACGGTTATTTCATAGTCATTGACATCATTATGTGGCAGGCTACTGCGTATAATGATGCCTTATCTCTGACACAAGATAAGATAAACCTTTATTGATCCCTAGAGGGGAGGGGCAGCATAAGGACAGAAACAGTACAAGTAAATTCAATAAAATAAATATTTATAATAATGTTACTGAGAATCTATTATGGTAGATGTTGTATGAGATATAAGAAATGAGATATATCATAAGGTGAAAGCTGGATATCATATGCCAAACCTATGAAACCAGACTGAAATAAATAGACAGTTTCAAATATTCTGACACCGACATGTAGGGCAGCAACTAATAGATTTTTTTTACTTTTCAGTAAATTTTCTCAATTAATCCACTCATTTTTTGTCGATAAAATTTCAGAAAATATTCAATAATGTAACTTCCCTGTGCCACTTCTGGCCTCTTCAGATTGTTTAGTCAGACCAACAGTCTACACAACAAAAATATTCAATTTCCAATGGGTGACTGTAAAGATACAAAGAGCAAATATTCATATTTTAGAAGCTGAATAAATGCAGATGTAGGCATTTTTGCTTAAAAAAAAAAATAGGCAACCGTTTTAAAAATTGCTCAATTGTTAGCTTAAGCCATATCTCCATCTTAATAATGGGAGGTTAAACTTTTTAATGAACTAAATTAATACCTCTGTGACACAGTGTCCAAAATAACAATAATAATAATAGAAATTAACATCTGTTGATTCTTCAAGCCAGGTCACAAGCCCACTTCTCTTAACATTTCACTTCTTTAGACAACCTCTCCCTAAATTAATTAAGTTTCAAGTTCGTTATCTGACAGATGGAGAACAATTACAGTGGAGCAGTCCTTGACAATTTAATTGTTCTCTCAGGCTCCCTCCAACAATGCTACTCCAAAATATATAAAAGAAAAATGCCCAAATACAAATGAGAATCCAAGAAAGAAGTCACAAAATAGTGCAGAAGTTACAATACAGGAATAAAATATGATGTAAATAGGATTTTAGTTAATTTTCTTTAATTAATTTCAATTAAATATCCACTACATGTTAGATATTAAACAGACTTCAGTGACGAAGTTGGCCAGCACTTTGGCGGCTTACATCATTTGTCTACTGTACTGTTAAGTAACACTGACATGTTTCTAATAATGTGTCGTCAACAGGTACAGAAAGCTAAAACCAAAGCTGATGCAAATATATATATTTTGTTGGTGTTACTATGACAAAGCAGCTGTAAACTACTAACGTTTACTTTAGTTCATACAGTCTGTTTTAAGTGATGGAGCAAAATCTGTGCAACCCATTAAAACCTTCATGGCTCCATTATCGGACACAACTAAGATCGTCATATTTGGCCATTTTCTCGACATCATCATTGTTGTCTCCTAAATTGCTGTAAACTCTAATGGAGTCCTGAGTATTAAAAAATACAGCTTCTAGTTCGACAGTTAAGAGTCAACAGTTAGCTAGCTAACATTGTCTTTACAGTAAGATATGAGACATTGTTAGACTCTAAAGCTGGACATTTAAATGGCTGTCTCTACTGAGTCTAGTGTGCGAGAAAAAAAGCTTAGTATCAATTAACTGTATGAGTTATAAGAGAGAAACTAGCAAGATGCCCGATGAAGGAAGCTAACGGTAGCGGCTAACGTTAGCTTAAGAAGCGGTATGTTAGCTAAAAGCTAGCTCCGGTAAACACTGGGTTTTATCTGATTAAACGCAATACTGTTGTTTGTATCACCTTATTGTGATGTAAATAAGTCCACTATCACCACGCTTTGATAAATATAGATAAACCCTCACCCTGCTATGAGGAAAATGACCCTCAGCGGCTCCCGGGCGATGGTAAACAGGAACAGAGCGATGGCTGGGCCGAAGGCGATGAAGGTGCAGCCGAAAAACACCGCCGCCGTCATTTTGGTCTCTTTGTGGGGGGAAATCAGCCGCCAGCAGCGCGAACAGAAGCGCCTTGTCTCGTTCCTTAAAACGCGGATTTACAAATGTTTGTCTTTCAATTTTATCAATCGTAGCCTGCTGGTGTAGTTGATGGTTTCCTTTACTTCCACCAGCGTGTCACATGACCGAGGGAAAGAACCGTCTTTCTTCTTCTTGGCTTTTAGCGGCGGCTGGCAGCCGGCTCATTACCGCCACCTACTGCTTCGGAGTGTGGACCAGAGATGAACTTCAATTAGTCCTATTTGAATGAAGTCAAAGAACATTGCAGCCTGATAACAGGTCTATTAACGGTTTTTCTTATCTCATATGTTGTCCTTCTTGTTCATACTGACTTATGATCAATGGTAAAATTCAAGCAGGCATTCCCATAGGGGAGACCGGGGGCAACTGTAACATCTTATTGCACCAATCAACAATGAGACAGAACCATGAAATCAGGCCCTCAGGAAAGCAGCTCCGCCTTATTGCAATTTTTCCCAGTGGCCACTGGTGGTAATGTAGCAAAAGAATTCCCTGCAGTCCAGAAAGTATTTTCCCCATGGACCACCATTGTAAAAGACACATCTATAAAACTGTTGACAGAACACCTCCAACTGCAAACAAGGCAAATCCCTTTCATGCATGACTTATTATGGCCTTAGTAAAGTTTTTTCTTAAGTCTTTTAATCCTCTTAAAGCATGAAAAAAAATCAAGAAGTGAATTTTTTAAACATGCATATTTCACGTGCACTCGGGCAGACAGCAGCTTTTAAGTTTTCAACTGAAGAAATATGAACCAATTTAAAGATTGATACATATTATGTGAAACTATAAAAAAGTAATGCTGTTTAATTAGTGTCTTCACATATTTTAACATATTCTAATACTGTTCAATGCCATGCAAAGGTGTTGAACCTTGCTCCTGACTCTTCAGCATCTCCCCTCTCTTTCTACTCCTCCCTTCTGTAGCTACCTCCCCACCTCCCTCATTCAACTCCTTATAACATCATAATAACGTACATCAATTGATTTACAGCCAATAAAAGAGTTACTGCAAATGAAGTATCAAAAACAACAAAGTTGCAGTAACAGTATTAACTGTAGTTAAAATATAGCCAGTGCTACATGATGCCTAGTTTAATGGACAGATGATTAATTGTAATTTCCTCAAAACATAACGTTAACACTTGGAAAATGTAACAACTGTCTTACTCCTTAGATGTTACCAGATTTTACCTGCCAGGGTCTGCTATTATAGAAGGACTGGCAAGATATTCTTGAGCAACACAACATTTCTTGCATTCAGTCGGCCATCTTGGTTTTGAAAGCTTTGTGTTGCACTGACAACACCTGGCCAGTGGGTGGCAGTGTATAGCATGACGCACTAGGGCCCACTGTAGTGACTTAAATGCCACTACAGCATTAAAACCAATGCATATACAAGAAAATGTCTTTTAAATAGCTGTTCACTACAGTGACCAGCAGGTTTTATATTTGTAAAAGTTTCCCCAAGCCAAGAAAAGTAATCTAAAAATCTGTGATGTCATCACATTGTGAAGTCTATCAGCCAAGGGGGATTTGCAGGCAGGACCAGTGGGAGAAACACTATGGTGCATATTCAGCTGGAAGCTAGAAAACTTTTTTGGCATATGCACCAGGCAAACAATACCACTGAAATGAATAGGCGTCATCCAGTATTTAGTTACTACTAAAATCTATGCATGAAACTTATTATGCACATGGTCTGTGATGGTCCCTCTCTGCCTGCCAAAGGACAAAAGGATGTCTCATACCTATTATTATTATTATTTAATACCATTTTAATTAAATTAATTAAATTGTTATAACTATATCTACACTTATAATACTGCCTGTTATCTATTTTGTTTATCTTTTATCATTTTAATCTGTTGCATTTTATTTTATTTAAGTTGGTTTATTTTATTTAATTTTAACTTGTCTTACTGTTACTGTATGTGGTCTTAAACCGTTAATCTTGATTGTTGAACACTCCTCTGTGTCCCCTCTGTTTATTTTTCGTGATATATCAAATTATCGCTATGAAACACACAAAAGCACCACATGATTTATTTATTTATTCTGTCATTTATACAAATTGCCAACAACACAGACTCACATAACACACAGAAATGAATAATGCTGGTTAACAGAAGATGTTTACGCCTCTGTCTCAAACATCTTCTTCCTGCCGTCCATCCCGGCCTTGTCTTCGATGTTCTTCCTCCAGTCGCCTGTTTGCTTCTCCTGCAAAGAAACACATGCAAAGGATGCAGCATATTGAAATCACTAATGAGAAATAGTTAAAACACTGTCATTATTTTCTGTTTAATTCATTTTTTATGCTAAAGTTTGATTTCAGAGATGGACTCAAACAACTTAAATCAATTCAACCCAAGCTAATCGTGTAATGTAATCGTGCTATAATTGTCCTTTACGCACCTCCTCTTTCACCTCCTTCTTGACCTGCTTCAGGTTGGCTCTAAGGTCCATGGACACTTTGTGTTTGGAGCCCAGCAGAGCAGCCAGCATGGCGTCGGCCGACATCCGCACCTTCTTCAGGGCCGGCTTCTTAAACTTCCCATTCAGATCCTGAACCATCAGCTTCAGGTCATCGATCTGAGAGAGGAGACAGTTACTTTGATCATGTGTGAAAAATCTGCAGTCTGTTTCAAGATGTACATAACCTTGATTACAAGACAAGCCTTGGTCGTGCATTGTTTCTGTGGACAATAACACAAGTGGAATTAAAAAAAATATACTCAGTGAGGACGAGAAAATAATTGACACATGATCTAAAGGATCAAATTGAAAGGACTAGACCTGGTTTGTAAATATAAAACATGATGTAGCTGTTATTGTGGGCTATGAAAATAAAAAGTAACATTGATTTAAAAAAAAAAAAAAAAAACTGTGGTAGAAAGTGACATCTGAAAATGATGTACCTCCTTGTTGGACTTTTTCACTTTGATCTCCATGTCGTATCGCTCCTCATCCACCAAATCAATCTGCTTGTGTAGTTTCCGGCACAGCTCCTGATCATTGTAATAGATAGGAAAACAGAAAGAGGTGACAAACATTCTTTCAATACCAAGCCAATTTTCTGTCCTAGTCTCTGTGTTTAATTAGTTTGTGTTCAGATACAGAACATAATCATTCATTTGGAGTTATGCTTTTGACAAATTTTAGGGCACTTTCAGACCTGTAGTTGTCTTGCTTTGGTCTGAATCAGGGGCTGATTTTGTTATAAAGTTGTATAATTGCCTAAAGTTGGTTTGTGTTCTCACGGCAGCATTTACAAGCGGACCAGATCAAATGCCTTGTGTGAGAAAGCTGCTCTTGATTGGTCAGAATTTCCATGTGGGAAAAATCCAGGAAGTTAAGAAAACGTTGAAGAAGAGTACACTTGCAAGATAAATGTGATACTTTCTAATGTCACAATGGAGGGACAACTACGCAGGTTGATTTTAGCGCTGCTCATCGTGGACTATATTGCTGTCATTGTTCATTTGAGTCAAAGCATACAGTTTGAAAACAAGGCGCGGCTCCAACTAGAAAACAATGTTTTGATGCATTGGATGTGCTGAATGTGCATATTAAGGCAGTACAGGAGGAGGCGCACATTAATAATCCTCCAGGACTGTAACATGCTCATGTTTAACCCAAACAATGTGTCATGTGACTGCAGTTGGTTAAGATCCAGGTCGGAACACGTTCTCACCACAAATGAACCACACCAGAGTTCATTTGTAACCAGACTGAGACCACCTCTTCAAGAAGGTCCAGGTCTGGTTGTTTTGGCGCACACCTGAGTGTGACTGCTGTGTTCACACCGGACTTCTAAGACCTAACTTGCATAACTTTACTTTCCTAAACCTAACCTATGTAACTTCACATTAAGTATGTAACGTGATGAAGCTCAGCCATGATTCTTTTCCTAAACTTAATGTAAGCAGCACTAATTTGTAAGATATACACACAGTTGTATGAGGATACATTGACCAGCTTGTCTCTAACTGTGTCTGTCATCACAGGAAACTCCCTTAGCAATGACAGCTGGACTGTAAGAGGAAAATCTCAAGAGAGATTATAGGGATTCACCCGAGCTAAAATTAAAAGACAGTCCTGTTTTCTTTTTGTTGTTTTTTGCGTTCAACAACAGAGGCTCCCATGGGACTACTGTTTTCCCATGAGGCACCAGTGTCAAAGACTCATGGGAGCTGTTGCTAAATGCTGAAAAATAAACAATATGCGTTTGTTAAAAAGTACACATACTCGGTTAGCTCTACAGTTTCTATAGTTCTGTAAACCTGCTAACATCAGCCATGTTTGTATGAAGGCTACAGTGTTTCTGGTTTCCACACAGCATCCAAGGTGACGGTGGCAGTTTACCTGGAGCTCCTGCATGGAGCCTGGGATGGAGAGGGCGGGGCAGCTCTCCTCCATGTGCTTCATTTTCTGCCTCTGTGCCTCCTGCGCTTCCTCCTCCAGCATCGCCTCACCGATCTGCAGCAGCAAGCTCTGAGAGGATGGAGAGAAGGAGGAGAAAGTTCAGTAGCACACCACACTTGTGAATTCTTGATCAAGCATCTATGTTTTTTTAAATGAGCAGAAGCTGCTTTACAAACATCTTTAAAACATGTAAATACTGCCTACTGTTTGTATGTGGTCACAGAACAGAAATACTCTGGATTTAAGGCTAAAGTGCTGGTAAAATCTCAGAGGCTGAGATGTTTATATTAATATATACTTACAACATATGGTACCACAATTACCTTTATTATTATTATTGTATAATTATTACTTAAATTAATGTTATTGTAGCTATTGTTATTACTGTCTGCCCTGCTTCTCTCTCTGGTTCTGTATCTTTCGGTCTCTCTTTGTCTCAATTTCTCTCTCTGTCTCTCTTTATGTCTCACTGTGTCATTTATATTAGGTTGATCTGTTCTGTATGACATCTATTGCTCGTCTCTCCTCAGTTGCTCTTCCTGAGGTTTCTACCATTTTTTTTCCCCGTTAAAGAGTTGTTTTTGGGGAGTTTTTCCTTATCCGCTGTGAGGGTCCAAAGGACAGAGGGATGTTGTATGCTGTAAAGCCCTCTGAGGCAAATTGTGATTTGGATATTGGGCTTTATAAATAAAATTGAACTGAATTGGTTTGTTTGATTTTTTGTACCTTAGACAAGATTTACTTGCTTTTTTTTAAAGATTTTTTTGGGGTCTTTTTGCCTTTATTACAGCACAGCTGAAGAGGGCCAGGAAAGGAAGGAGAGGGGGGAGGACAGGCAACAAAGGGCCACAGTTGAATCAAACCCAGGCAGCTGCAAAGGACTCAGCCTATAGGGCGTACACTGTACTGGGTGAGCCAGACATCACCCCCACTTTTACTTCTATGACACTAGAATACGACTTTGAATGATAGTTAACATGGGATCTAAGTCCATTCCACAATCTGGGGCTTTAACCTCCTGAGACCCGAGCTTTTGTTTGGTATGTATTTTTAATTTCTACTAACTATTTGGGAGCAGTAGGACCCGATAATTAAACATTGTCAACAATGATAAAGTCCCAATGTCCTAAAATGAGTACTTTCTAATTAACAGTGTCTTACCTTGTTACTGTTGCTAAAATTGGTCAAATTTGTTGCCATATCAAACTATAAACAGTATTAATAATAAATGAACAAGATTCAACCATGAAATGTGATCAGGTTTTGAACCTTGTCCACTTTGTATCAGGATTGGTGGCAGACTGACTTGGCAGAGATGGCTGCCATCTCGTTTTTACATGAATTAGTGTATTGTGACCTTACTACCACTAAATGGCACAAAACGGTGTCCACGAATGAGGACAACAGGTCCAAGTTGAGCAGAATGACATATAAGGTGCAGTAAACCCAAAATGTGATGTCCTCACATGAGAACGCAGGGTCTCAGGAGGTTAAGGGGTCACAAGCCAAAAAAGGTTAGGGACCACTGCCATTAATGACCAACTGACAAACATCACCATAAGTGTTGAACTTCCATTTACATGAGTTAAACCAGTCTGCCTCATGGTCTGGTTGCTTGTTGGTCAGCTGTGTTTACAGTATTAATCTGAGAGTATACTCACACTCCAAACCTAAATAAAGCTTGTGTGTGAAACAAAATGTCTGAGGTCCTCATTCATATCATTTTGCATCAAGTGCCTTGCTGTTATAATGTCGTGTTTTCATATTTTCCTATAAAACATCTGGTAAACTGCTGTCACAGTAGGGACAGTTAGTAAATGTATGATAGTGATATTTTAGTTCACACCAACATGCTCAGTTTTTAAACATGTTCTCACAAATTTGAAAATTTAAATAACAGGTCTTCATCAAAACCATCACACTCTACCTTGAGCTGATTCCTCCGGCTCGACGACATCTTTTTCCTTCATAGAAACAGAAAAAGGAAGATGATTATGAGTAATTCTGTAAGTTCTGTAGATTCAGAAAGTCTGCTCAGTTCAAATCAGGACTTACTCTGCCATCCTGACTGCAGCTGATTCCTGACAGATGAGTGGAAATACCACGGCTTTCTGGTCCCTTTATAGGTTCAGTGTGTGTGTGTGTGTGTGTGTGTGTGTGTGTGTGTGTGAGAGAGAGAGAGACGAACCAGTAGCAGTTGTCTTCAGAAGCTGTCACTTGAATTCCAGACAGAGGGGTCGGTGGCGGCAGCTGTGCCTGGCACAAACGCTTCAGGAATTTTCACCGGAAGCATCTTCAGACAATATACTGTAGGAGCATGATGAGGACTGTACACAGATTTAGCTCAGTTTGTTCAGGGGTAGGTGTGACTTACTGCAGAGGCTGGAAATATATCACAAAATACAAAAGACCAACAATGACTGTATCTACTACTATCTGCTCCACTGTTGTCCAGAGACTACACCACAAAAACACCAGCGGACCATTCTGTTGCACTGCGTGACATACTCCTTCATCACCATGAACACACACACTGCTGTTTATTTTGACTCAATCCCACGAACACCGCCCTGCTGCCACAAATCATCACTATAGCACCAAATGTGGATTAATCCGCTGCTGAAAATAGTCCCCGACAAATGAATGATTTGCTCCTGTTTGTTTGATAAAAACTCCAGTGACCAGCTGTTTTAGGAAATCACTGAGACTCTTTGAAATATGAAACTACATATTTTATGAGCTGTTTTTAGAGCTTTATTTCTTCAGTAGGAACCAAAAGACTTCTTAAGTGCTATATTGTAGGCAACTGGACTTACTTGAGTTTCTTGAGGACAGTTTCACCTCTCGTCCAAGAGGCTTTTTCAGTTTATTGAACTGAGGAAGCCTCTTGGATGAGAGCTGAAGCGTCTTGAGGAAACTCAAGTAAGTCCCAGATGCCTACGATATAGCACTTAAGATTACCATGACCTGGATGACTGAGAATCTTTACTATCAACCAATAGGCCCAGACAGGGTAGAGTTGTCAGACAGTATTGAGAGGCATACTAACACGTCGTTTTTGGTCTTTGGATTTGTATAAAAGTCTCAGTAAAACCTTAAGAAGGAACTGCAAGTGTTAATAAAATAGTAATTCAGCCACTAGACTGAATTCATCACTGAACTTAACTATCAGGAGACAGAGTTTGATATTTCTAATGAACCGCCTGTGATATTTGAAGAGAAAATAAAAGCAGCCAACACATTTTACAAAGACAATTAAAGCTCAGTTTCCTGAACTGTGGAGGGATTTCTCTGCTGTCCTTGGTTTCCTCTGAGTCAGCTCAGCTGCAGTCTGTGACAGCTGACTGCTCCTTTCATCTGTCTGTTTCATTCCTGCTATTTCAAAGACAGTCACAGGAACTCAGCAGAGATTAATTTAAAGCTAATTACACATAATGATATCCTGCTGGATGGTGAAAAGACAGCCACTGCGATATAATACCTCTTAAATTAGAAGAATTTGATGTCACCTGTAATCGAGTTTCAAAAGTAAAAGAAAGTCGTGCTTGATGTAAAGAAAGTTGATAAAGTAACAGATAGATGTTATTTATAGATACGTATAAGAATAAGAATCATATATATATATGGAGTTTTGATCCCTTTTCTTAAATTACAAAAGCTAGTTTCAGTGTGCGATATGATACCAAAGACCTGCTGGGATGTATAATCCTGTTAAAATAAAGATTAAAAAACTCCCACAGGCAATTAAAGCAATATTGTTTACCAAATGTAACCGCCTGCAGGTCTAACTTTTGATTAAAATTTTTTATTTGGTTGTAAATCACAATACGCTGTAACTTCTGCCACTACCAGCAATATAATAGAGGTGAATTAGATTTTGTTTATGGTGAGAGATGATGTGCAGTTACTCAGGCTCTGCAGAGACATGAGCAGCTTTCAGAGAGGTTTATGGATCATCCCGTGTGAACAGATTGTGAAAGGTAATGTTTTTCTGATGCATCTGAAAATATCAAACTACAAATGGCGAGGCAAGGCAGCTGTATTTGTGTAGCACATTTCATACTCAAGGGCAATTCAAAGTGCTTTACAGAGCGATAAAATATAAAACATTATGAAGGATACAGAGAGGGAAATGTAAAATGTGTCTCAATAAGAAAAGTTTGTGAATCAAAGGGAGAAAAAACATAAAATACCTTTGAAATGAAATAACTAACTGTGAGAGCAGGTCAGAGGTGTGGCTGGTGGTGAACCACAAAAGACCCCCCAGCAGCTGTCAGCTCTAAACTGGGAGGATTTATTGCTCTTACTGGTTCCTATTATACTCAGCTGCTCAAACACACTGGGAGGGAAGAGGAGATATGCGCACACACATATACATGAATCATCTTCCACTATCGTTTTATGTTTAGGCATCTCAGCTTTTACAAATCACATTTTGCATCCATTATTAAAGAATACTTATTTTAAAATAACAGCAAATTAAATTAAAGAGCCAAAGCAAAACTAAAATAATTTAAACTTCTCTGATATGCCACTCAATGAGATAACCATTTTGTAAATTAATAAATGTGTATATTTGTTTAAAGTGCGTATTTAACCACTTGATGTTTATCTGTTAGGGTGGGGATATTGTAGGGTCTCACAAACTCACTCACTAATGTTTGGCAGGTTGCAGATTCACCACAAGGTGAAGCTGTTCAGTCATTGTCAGACCACCTTAAAGTGTGATACACAATGACCAGAATATGGGATGCAGTGATGGTAAGTAACCAAGTATCCTACATTTGCTCAAGTAAACTACTTTAAGGTTCTATATATGAGACTTCGAACATTAATATGGCAACAAACAACTATTTGTTGTGAAGATACAGTGGAGTAATGTTGTAAGCAGAGAGTGAAGTAATGCTTCCCCTGTGTGTCATAATCAGACCTTGTCACCTCTGACTGGGAAATGCAAGTGGACCTTAAGAGGAAACGTGTCTTCCTGCAAGACATGTCAGTAACCTTCCTCCAGCCAGACATGGTTCAACTATCCAGGACCACAAAACCATCTTGGTATTTGAACCTACTGTGCCCTGGGAGGACAGGCCAGCCACCTCTCACCAACTAAAGACAGCCAAGTACCAGAATCTGACTGATGAGGCTTTCATCAAAGGATGGCACGCAACCATTTTCCTCATCAAAGTTGGCTGCTGTGGGTTCCCAGCAACATTGGTGCACTACTTTTTCCAGAACAGTGGTTCCCAACTGGTGGATCGTGGTCCAAAAGTGGGTCACAGATCCATTCTGAATGGACCACAAGTGACTTGTGAACATGTTAAGTTTGTGAAGAAACAATTTCATTTTTAAGTACAGTGAATTTCTGGCACAGTTTTTTTTATTTTGAAGTGTCATTTCCTGCTGTAGAGTGAGGGACGAACGGACAGCTACTTGACTGAGACAGCAAACTAGCTTGATGACATGGCCAAATGTCAAGTGTGACGCCGAGTAAATTAAACTGTGTGGACCTTGAACTAATGACGAGAGAGAAATCTGGACCCTGTGCGTGAACAGTTGGGAACCACTGCTCCAGAAGGTCGGCCTGGAGCCCAAACATCTAGAGAGAGTAACAAGGGAAATAGCCTTGGCTGCTGAGACCAGCTCAAGATGGTTGAGGTAGATGAGTGCCCACAGTTGGGATGCTTCTGCAGGTGAAAGCTAGTCGGTCTTCGCTGCCCCACTCAGGCGAGGCGTCCAGGCTAAGGGGCGAAACGCTTGTGACCCCGAGATACCTGCTGACGATGCAGAAGGTTTTCCAGCAATGTGGGTACTCCAACCACCAAGAAATACTACCATGAGAGGAAACTTGTAACACCATATGTTGTGTAGCTCCTGCAGTTCCTGCTTGTGGCAAAGCATCTTTGATGTTTACTTCACAGTCTGAGCAGAGAATGACGTAACGCTTCCTCTGTGCGTCGTAAGCAGAGCTTCTCTCTTCTTGTTTTGTTAGCGGGTCAGTTGTGCGTGCATACATGAGTCAATCCCTTCATGTCCTGTTGGTAGGCTAATCGCAGCGGCTCTGCACTGCACTCATACAGCGGTTACCGCTGATGATGTCATCCCAACCCAGGCGTGACAGCAGCCTTGCAAAAGCACATAGCTCCCCTTCTGGTTCCCCTCCAGGTTGACACTGTTGCCGCCATTAGCAATGTTAGCTCTGCTAGCACCATCAGCGTTCTTTTGTCTTTTATCAGACATCTTACTTTTGTGTTTACCAGCAAACTAACTTCACGAGACGGCTCTTGGTATCACCAATATTTCTGTTAAGGCACCTCCATGTTTTTTTTAAATACCTTTGTCTAATCAGGTACGTCCCACTGAGATAGGGGATCTCATTTAAAAGAGAGACCTGAGTATAAAGACATAAAACAACCAATTTAAAATCTATATTATAGCACTATAGATATATACAGACAGCATTTAGGGGCTCAAAGTGGAGGCTGCAGGCATGGTGATAAATCACATCACTATAGTCTAGCACTGACAGAAAGATTACGTCGCAGTCTTCTTTCGATGGGATAAAGGAAAACGGGACATGTTTCTATATTTTAAAAAAACTTAATTCTTAATATTAATAATGTGGAACTTGTTTAATGATTCTACCATTTAAAGTGCAGATTTGAAGAGTACTGTGGTTAATGTTTTTGGCTCTGGAGAACAGCAGACATTTTGTTTTGTTGCATTTAATACAAAAACAACAGTTTACTTGTGACGTCAGAGGTGAGAGCTGTGTGCAGAGAATCCTGGTACAGACTCTAAATATTGTATATAGCACCTTTAAGTAATTTTGAGGTAAGCTACCTACACTTAACTTGGGTATTCCCATGTTCTCCTACTTTAGCTATACTTCTACTCCACTACTTTACATGGATATATTAAACTTTTTTATTCCACTACTGTATTTGATAACTACAGTTATTTTGATAATTATGATTATTTGTAATATATAATCAGCAAATTAAATTATGTAGTTAAACTACCTGGCAGTATGTAAGATTAGCTTTAGTCCCACCTTTACCAGCTACAACATTAAATTGACGAACGCATTAATGCATCAATAATTACTTGGCTATAATCCTGTATAACATCTATGATTTATGTGACATTCTGCATTATGAGTAGATAGATGGTGTCAAATTCATAAATATATATTTTTAAATGTCTTATATTACAACCCAGCGGTGTAAAAATGTCAAAACAATGGGCTCATAAGCGAAAAACTAAGGCTTTTTTGTTCCATATTATAATTTAAAAAAAACATCCATATTGTACTAAATGACCGGAAGTTGTATATTTCCTCTGGTCAAATGCTTTTATTATGAACTAGCTGACCGGAAGTGATGCGCCTCATCAGGATTACTTGACAGTGGTATGAAGATGGCGGCGTACAGTTACTCTCAGCTGCTGCCGCTGCTGTTATGGTCCGTGTGTCTCTGCGGTTTCGGCTCCGTCCTCGGCTTGAAGGCAGCCAGCGGCCCGGCCGAGCCGCCCAACCCGCCCGTCCTCAGAGCCGCGGATCCGCCGGCCAAGGATGCACCTGCCGCTGCCGCCGCTGGGGCCTCTCAGCCTCGAAGGGCGACCGGCTGGAAGCTGTCGGAGGAGGAGGCCTGCCGGGAGGACCTGTCCCGCCTCTGCCCCAAACACACCTGGACCAACAACCTGGCCGTGCTGGAGTGCCTGCAGGACCGCAGAGAGGTAAGCGGCCGCCGGCAGAGCCGGCAGGGTGCACGCCGGTCCCCGTGAGGTGATGTGCATCCGCTGGGTGTGTCGCCCCGGAGCTTTTGATCTACACCGGCTGTCAGCGTGACACTGATGCAGAGGTGAAGAGCTGATGGAGGGGTGAACACCTGCGTCAGTGTCCGAGCAGCCACACACACTCAAACACACACACAATTTAAGGCACTAGAACTCATGCTTTCCTGCTGATTTCACACCTCCAGAAACTACACATATTTTTTCACCACAAAAAGCAAAATAGAAATATTAGATTATATCAGATTAACCTGTGCACTCTGTCACATGTGTACACAGCTTTATGTATCTGCATTTATTGTAGCCACTGTACTTCACTCCACCATCTCTCTGACAGCTGTAACTTGTCAAATTCTGTGATTTAAAAGTGAAATCAATATTTTACATATAAAATACATATAGAGCAACAGCTTTGGTCCCATTTATATTGCCAACAACATCATAAATAGGTCCCTTTGTATTTCCTGTTGGAAAGTTTGTTGACCAAAGCTGTTGTCTTAGCAACAGAATAGTAATGACACAGTCTATATTCATACACTGTATATAATCAGCGGAGTTAGTCATACAGTAGCCTGCTGTGGTTTTACTGCTGAGTTACTGATGTTAGAAACAAATGCACATGGTAAAAGAAGACTTCAAAATGTTAGGTTTAGGGACTGTTCGTTATTTATGAGGGTTAATTTTTTAAGCACTGAAAAGGGACTTAAGTTCTTTTATTTTAGTTCAGGGGAGGAGCATACAGATTTAAATGGCTGTGTTTTGTATTTATTTTATTCACTGTTTGCTTATTATACCGCTCTGTGTTTTTGTGCCGTTTACTTATTTTACGTACTTATATGTATGTTGCTGTGTACTTAATTTTTTTCTACCGGTGCTTCATGTTTGCACTATCCCTTTGCTGCTGTATTTCCCCGCTGTGGGACAAATAAAGGATGATCTTATCTTATCTTATGTTAAAAATACATCATTCATCATAGGCAGAGATTGTGAAAACAGACATTATCAGTGGATTCTCAAATTTCCGACAGTCCTTGGACACATCATGCACAACAGAGCTTCCATCAGAAAAAAAAAATCATGACCAAATCTGATTAAAAAAAACAGTGTTTTCTCATCTAAATCAGTTTATTCTACATCTCATTTAGAATTCGGCTAAATATAAATCATTTGCACTATCTAACAAGCATTCATGACAAGAGCAAAACACCATGGCTTTTTTCAGCTCCAGGATTTTAACGTGGAGGGTGTGTCATGCATTTTCCCCCAATCACTCAGGGAGGCATGAGAAAACATATTTGTAGCTTCAAGAAAAACAAAATCACATCCCAGCCTCCCTCCTTCTCTGATAAATAACAGTCCCTTAATTAATGTATTTAAAGTCTGTAGTCAGGATTTAAGAACGACTGGCCAGTCAAAGTCTCCTCAGTGCCCACTGTAAATTTTGTTAATTTGGATTTTCCTTATTTTATTCATCCGGTTAACTGTTAAATTTGTGTTAAACTCATGTGCTCATGGGCCACATAAAGCTCAGTTTGATCTCAAGTTGTCCAAACCAGTAAAACCACTGCATAATAACCTATTAATAACAACACCTCCAAATATATTCCCTGCCTTACTTTTGCGATCAAAAGCTTTGGCACATATTCATTGTTTTTTGGGAGAACTGAACTCTGGTCAGGGTGGAAAAGGCCTGTGAAGCAGCATTTTACAGGAAGTAGGATACTCACTCTTTAACTTGCTCCTGAAACCTAGCACTTCTAAGCCTTCACAGGTGCATTAATATTAAATGGGCAAAATCATCCAGTGGGCTGCACTGGACGCTTTGGCAGGCCAGGTCTGCTCCGTGTCCGTGGGCCACAAGTTTATCACCACTGGTCTAAATGATGTTTCACAGTCCTCTCCACACTGCCAGGATAAAAAATAAGGTAGAGAAACAAATAATTAGTCAACAAACAGAAAATAAATCAACAGTTTTGATAATTTTAGTCTTCTTGTTAATTATCTGGTCTCAGTTTTTTAGCTGTGATGTTTGGCTGCATTTGTATCATTATAAACTGAATATTTTTGGGTTTCTGGACAGTTGAAGAAACGAAACAAGCTGTTTGGAGGCTGTGGGAACTTGAGATTGTCACTATTTTTCTAATATTTTATAAACAAGAATTAAAATTTGACCATTTGAAAAAGAAACTAGACAAATCCATGACGGACATGTTGTCCATCTATACAGGTAAATGTACTCCTATGTAACTGGCAATGCAATCTAAATATCAAACTATAATGTTAAGGGAAAGGTTTGATGTGGTCTGAGGTTTTCCCGCCTCTGCACACTGCTGCTGCACTCTGCGACCTCAGTGAGGTAATTATCAACCTGAGTGAGGTGTGAAGTGAGCGCATGTGTGTGTGAGAGCAGTCATTCGGCAGTCAGGTGACTAACGGGGTGAAGTTAAACCACAAGGACTCTGCCTGCTTCTCTTGTGTGTTTAAAAAAAAAAAATTCACTCTCATCACAATCTGTTTCCAGATTTGCCGCCCACACGCGCAGATTAATTTTGGACCGTTTTTTTGGACGTGAATGTGAGGAGAGTTTGTTGTTTAATTTTTTTGGCTAAATTTGTTCTGGAGTCCACTTGTTTAGTTGAAGTGTGCAGGCAGTGAAGGCCTCACAGCGCAGACAGGAGGTGGTTTATCACACAGACACGTGATGATCTATACGCTTTATATAGGTTTACAGTCTATAATCTATGATGTTAGGGTGAGATCCCTCCTCTGTTGCTCTTCTTCAAGGTTTCCTGCTTTTTTTCCACAGTTAAATGTTGTTGTTTTTTTGGCTGGAAAGGGAGTGTTTTTTTTTTACATTGAGGGTGTGAGGACAGAGAGTCTTTAAATAAAGCCACTTGAGACAGATTTCTGATGTGAAACTTGACTTGATTTGACTATATAATCAGTTAATCAAGTCATTTTTTTTCAAGCAGTGCAGGTTTCAGTGTCTCAAATGATGATTAGAAATTAAATATCTTCCACTGGTTTAGTAAAACAAGCTGTTTGATGAGCTGTAGGAACTTGCAATGGCCATTTTTACTATTTTCTGACATTTTAAAGACCAAAAAATTGATGGATAAATAAGGACAATATTCGTCAGATTAACTGATAATGGTAATAATCGTTAGCTGCAGCTTTGAATTCAACAAATAATCGCACAGTGATATTCTGAGTTGTTTCCTTTTCCTCTTCCTCTCAGAGTTTTGGACTGTGATTTATAGAGGAAGACATCAGATGTGATGATGACTGAAGTCTGGTGACCCAGTTTAACGCGTCCAGTTTTCTCACATGGACACACACATGCACACCCACACACACACATTTCATTAACAGAGTTGGAGTACTTGTCAATCTGCACCAAGACGGGAATGAAAAACAGCTATGCAGAAAAATACATTTATTTAGTTTTACTTCTCTGCATGTTTGTGCTCTTATTTTGTGAAGCGAGCAGGATGTTTCCTTTACTCTACCAAACATTACAAAGGTAATGATTTGAGTCTTGTGAGACTGAACCACCTCTGAATACTTAATGTTTAAATTTAAATGTCACTGAATTATTTTACTTCCAGCAGGTGATGCAATTTTAAAACTTAAATTTCAATTTTATTTATAAAGCCCAATATCACAAATCACGGCATTACAGCATGCGACATCCCTTTGTCCTTGGACCCTCACAGCGGATAAGGGAAAACTCCCCCAAAAAACCTGTAATGGGAAAAAAATATACAATAGAAACCTCAGGTAGGAGCAACTGAGGAGGGATTGTTCTTCCAGGATGGACAGAAGTGCAATAAATGTTGATTGATGTTTAATTTTAATTTTTAGGTTTCACAAATTTAGACTGAAAAAGGACAAATATTGTAAAATATATACAAAAAAACTGTTTACAAGTTGCTCAAATTCAGTTTTGTCCTAATCCCATCTAAAAATGAAAGTCAAGTGGTTAAATGCAGACTTCAAAATTCTACATTTTATGATTTCTCGTTTATGATTGAATGAATTTACTGTCAGTCATATGATCCAAGCAATTAGGCCCAACCTGCACAGGCTCACAAGACACCATAAAATCAAAGAAGCATGGACCAGAGTCCAGTCCATGTAGAAAATGGAGCAAAGCAACAAAAGCATCCTCCATAATCAGATCATCGTTGTATAAGACAGAACTCAAGGATCACTCACAAAGACATTCACTGTGTAGCACTGAAGAATCAAAACAAGTATAATTTATCAGTCTTTTCCAGGCTTTTGCAGCAAAACTGGAAAAACTTAAACACATCAAAATTAAACAACCAGTCTAGCTTTTGGTCATCTGAGCCCAAAAAATGTCAGGGTTTAGATGACCCATTTCATGAAGCATTAACTCTCTGAAGTCGTCATAGTTTACACAGTGTCAAAGAAAATATAAAAGGTATAAACTTATATTTGTAAGTTACTTATAACTTACAAATATCAGGATGAGCTTTAACAATCAGTGTCAGTCTGCACAGTACAAACACTGTCACCTCAATCTGATTTTCATATAATGAGTATAAATACTAAACTGGGGTTATTACAGTGTTACTGATGTAAACATTAACATATTAAACAGATGTACATGTCTGCAAACCATCCTGTCCCTGAGAGTTTTACCTGGTGTTGACGTCAGCCCCCCCACCCCCCACCATGCTGACGTCAACCACACACACACACACACACACACACACACACACACACTCCTCCAGCGGCCCTGAGCGATGCCCTCTTTACTGAGATAATTACATCGCTTCGACTCTATAACAGCTGTGGCCTCCTGAAGAGGTAAATGGCTCTTATAAATCTGCTTCTTCTCCACAGAAAGACACCCCCACCCCCGACATACACACACGCACACACGCAGAAAACACAGCACGTCAGCATGTGTGTGTTACAGTCCAGCGCTTCAGTATTTATTTGTGGTGGTTTAAGCCCTAAAAATCTGACACTTGAGAGACGTCTGAGAAACGGCACCACAGTTATTTACTAACTGCTGGACAGGAAGTCACTTTGCCGCAGCACAAACAGGCCTGTGGACATGGACACTTCCAACTGTGGTCATTAAATCAATCTGTCACTGACTGTCTGCAGAGCGACAGGGTGAAAAGATGTAGATTACAGAGCAGCTTCAGTCTGCAGGACGATTTCTGTTTTTACTCTTGTTTTCAGTCACAATATCACTGTCTGTGTTAGCGTTGTCACATCACTGGAATATTAACTTAAAAACAACACCTTTAAAAATGTTCAGATTGGATATCATTTTTCAACAATTGACAGTGAGGGCATTACATATATTTTTTTTATTCAAAGACAAATATAACAAGGTAACAACATGACACTGATGACTTTTCTTTTCTCTATTAGCAGCAGAATGTCTCAAGTTAGCATTAACAATAGACAAAAGGCGCAGCTGGCACCAGTGTACTGATGCTGCGGAAAATGAGGATTTAAACCATTTCAAATATTCAGAATCATTATGTATCGATAAAGCATTATTTTTAACAGCACTTATTTAAGTGGGGGTTGAATTTTCATGATAAAGATGGGACTGAAACTAGATAAAAAGTAGAATTTTAAAATGAGAAACTATGACAAAATGTGTCAATTTACATTTGTCAGCAAATAAAACAAATAAATAATACTAATAACTTTTCAGGCCCCTATCCTTTCATTCATTGATTTCCGTAACCGCTTATCCTCTTGGGGGTCACAGGGATGCTGGAGCCTATCCCAGCAGACATTGGGTGAGTGGCAGGGTTCACCCTGGACGGGTCACCAGACTATCACAGGGCTGACACATAGAGACAGACAACCATTCACACTCACATTCACACCTACGGACAATTTAGAGTCACCAATTAACCTGCATGTCTTTGGACTGTGGGAGGAAGCTGGAGTACCCAGAGAAAACCCACGCTGACACGGGGAAAACAAGCAAACTCCACACAGAGGGGCTCCTCCGCCCCGAACCAGGAACCCTCTTGCTGTGAGGTGACAATGCTAACCACTGCATCACAGTGCGGCCGTCAGACCTGTAGACATTTTCAAGTAAGACAGTCAGATAGAAAAATAACTCCTGGCATTGGATATACAGTTTGTGTAGTTTAAATTTGGGTGTAAAAACTGCTCTGACAACAGACAGTATGCAGAAACATTACATCCTTCCATCATACATTCATTTCATTTGAGTGTCACGCCTTTTCTTGGCCCATCCCACATGAGATTACAAAACACTATTATTTTCTAACCATCCTCCAATCTTGCTTTTACAAAAACAGAAAGAAACGAAACAAATAAACACAAAAGAAACACAAACTAATTAAAAACCAGACAAAAATCAAAATCCCAGATGAGCTGCTCGCAGGAGAAACTACCAGACATTTACAGATTATCTCTACAAAGAGTCGTCTTTCTCCTCTCCCAGGCTTTCTCCAGATAACGGGCTAATTTGTATGTTTCAAATGTGAACAGATATCACAGTCTTTGTCTTCGTCTAACCCCCGGCAGTATAACGGAGCACAGGACACACACAAGCTTCAAACACTTTAGGATATATTTGGAAACTCGTATCTCTTTCTACTTTAACCAGTGACTCCTCCTGAGCTTTAGCTGCTGATTCTAAAGAACCTTGACACCAATTACAATGACACAACTTCATCTTACAAATCACTGTTGGACTGACGTACCAAGAAACACCTGATCAGTTATAAAGTTCATTTAAAAGCATTATTTTGGTAAATTCACTTTACTAAGTGTTAATCTGCACTCAATAACTTGTTTAGGAATCATAACACAAAGTTCAAGGCTTACTTGACAAGTGACCTGCAAAACAATGACAATTACCCACTCATTAAAATGTGGCCTTTGCCATTGAGGATTATATTTTACAGAAGTTTCATCATTTCTTCTGATGTTAACTGGTGTGGTCTTTATGTCAGGTGTACACCTCTGTTATAACACGCTAAGGAAACAATCTGGGCTTCATGGAATACCATGTATGCCTATCATCATTTTGTTGGAGATTCCAAATCAGATCAGGAAGATAGGCATTGTTGTCAGTGTCGTGGTGACTTTAAATGTGGTCAAGAATTTTTTTTATTTGGCCACAGTGGGCGCAGAACTCCAAAACAAGCTGTAGCATCAGAATCAGTATCCCATTTATGGCCAAGTAGGTTTTCACATACAAGAAATTTGCTTTTTTTTTGTCTTGGTGTATTGGTTTACAACATAAACATAGTAAGAGACAATGAAATTAACAACAAACGCAAGGATTACCAAAAAAAGAATAGAGAAAAATTATAATAAATATGTGTAAAAATACCATTATAAAATATGTATATTGGATTTGAAATAAAATGAGTTTTTAGAAGTGGTAGTTTTGTGCAGAAATATGTTGAAGGAATATGCAAAGGTTCACAATACGAAATATAAAAAGAATATACAGAAATATAGTCCCTAATATGTGTGTTGAGGTAATGCATGTAAGCACATAGTTGCCTTTAACACATCTAGCAGACACGAAGCAACATCATGTAAATTTGTATCGTATTAACCCTTAGATGACCCTTCGTGTCATTCGACATCCATGATCCTTTGTAAGTGGACAAAAATGTCCACCTATGTCCCAAATATTTGTGACCCATATAGGGCTAGGTCTTGACTCAACATGGAAATCACTTTTGGCATGGGTTTCAAGATTTAACCCCTTCCAGGCCAGTAGTTATTTCTGTAAACACACATTATTTCTCTATTGTCAAACTGGCCTGGAAGGGTCAAAATCTTGAAACCCATGGCAAAAGCGACTTTCAAGTTTAGCTAAGACCTAGAAAGGAAAATAAATACAGAAAAGTTTTGAAATAGTACTTCAAAAAACATTTTTGTCCACTTCTAATACGAAGGATCATGGATGTCGTTAAAATTGATTACAAATCCAAAAAAATGGACTTGCGCACTGAAAGTTGGGACCTGCAGAGCTTACCCAAAAATACACCCTCTTGCCAAAAATCACCCCCTTCTGACCTTTTGTTTGACCGTGAGGAGTTTGGGAAGTTGGGGAGGTGGACAGGGGTCATCCAATGAATCAATTAATTCAGGAAAAATCTGTGTAAAATAATAGTGTTACTCTGTTTAATTTTTAGTGCCATCACTTTATTGAAGATGTTTGATTATAATAATTTAGGGGAAAAATCTGTCACTGACTGTCTGCAGAGCGACAGGGTGAAAAGATGTAGATTACAGAGCAGCTTCAGTCTGCCGGATGATGTCTGTTTTTACTCTTTGACTGCATGCTCTTGTTTTAATCACAGTAACACTGTCTGTGTTAGCGTTGTCACAATACTGGAATTTCTAACTTTGATGTAATACCTTGAAAAATACCAATATTTGATACCATTTTCATTACCGTGGGGAAAAATTCACAGTGTCACAGTGAGGGCATTACATTTTGATTATTTATCAAAAGACAAATACTTTTCTTTTCTCTGTTAGCAGCAGAATGACTAATAAACATTAATGATAAGAGAAAGAGCTGCTGGTACCAGTGTATCGACACTGCGGAAAATGAGGATTTAAACCATTAAAATCAATATTCAGAATCGTTATATATCGTTAAATCCTTTTTTTTTTTGACAACAAAAATCTATGTGAGGGTCAGTACTCTCACCAGGGCTCACAAGATGAACCTGAGGGGAAAGAGTGTTCATTTCATCAACCTAAAATATGATTAGAAAATATCTGTCGAAAACGAGAACTATGACAAAATGTATTAATTAATTAATTTATTTAAATGAAATATTCCCTCTATTTCAGCTCTATTTTTGCTCTTCACAAACCTCTGAAGGAAATATCTGTCTCTAATGCTCCACTATGTTCACCAGCTATAACTCTGAGCAGGTCGTGTACAGTGAGTCTATCAGAGCGCTGAGACTGAAATCAAACAGTACATGTGCCGTAAAACCAAACCAGAGAGCTCATAGAGGCTAACGATCATCCTCTGTGGCTTCATCACTGCAAGAAACTCCTTCCACATTACGGTCATCTAATAAAGTGACTTTTATGAACAGATGAAAGGAAGCTGGTACGGTCTGGTGCTGCACACGACAAAGTGTTTAAGCAGCTACAGTAAATCTACAATAAACCTTTTGTTAGCTTAAATGTACAGAGGTTGGCTTCACGCTGCCGACTTGTCAGTGTATCACATTAGGTTCTCTGTGATATAAAGAGAGTTTTGTCACATTACTCCCACTTCTTACCCAGACACAATTAGCCTCTGTTACCACTTCAGCGCGATCAGTCTAGTTGATTCATTTGGTCTTATTTCAGAGGCCTTTGATGTGAATGGAGCAGCTCCTTCATTAATTAATAACTCATAGTTTTACTAATTGGTAATTCTAATCCGGGAGGCCACTGAGGGTCTGTTTCCTCATTACATTTGTTCCTCTGTCTCTGAAACATTTAGTGGAATCGACGGTTTGAAGTCAGAAGAAGGAGTTTTTGTCTCCGTTCCCGTGGGCCGAGCCGAGTTAACACCAAGTGCTTTCATGTCTTTTTTACCGCAAAGTGACGTGACGCTGTAAGAAGAGCTTCTCCTGCTGTGTTTTCTCTGTTATTCAAGGATGTTGTGGGAGAGTCTGTGAAGAGCTGCGGCTGCTGCTTTGTTCTTTTTAAATATGGCTTAAAGGGACAGCTCACCACAAAATCAAAAATACATATTCCTACTCTTACCTGCAGTGATGCTTATTAATCTAGGTAGTTTTGGTGTGAGTTATCAAGTGTTGGAGATGTCTGCCTTCTTTCTTATATCATGGAACTAGATGGCACTCAGCTTTTGGTGCACAAAGTGCCAAAAAATTAATTTAGGACTATGTTTCTTTCTACCAAACTTCACTTGCCATCTGTATCACTACACAGAATGAAGAGAGCATCTACTGCTGGCTCACCTAGTATCACTGAGCTAGCTAACGTGGACACCAATAAGATTTACATCTCGTGTTGTCACAAGCACGAGCCTCTCATCCATGATCTGTTTTTAAATACGTACTGACGCTCTTTGTTCAGATACAGGAAGTGAAATGTTGAGTGCTTGTGTGCTGCTCTGAGAAACTAGAGCAGATTTTGAGCATTTCTGTCTCCTCGGAGGAGTCCAAACACCAAACAAACGTTCAGTGTTCATAAATGTTTGAATTCACCTGAAGAAAACTTTTCTTTCTTTCTCTGTTTCTCTGCAGGAATCTGAGATTGCTCCAGACTGTAACCATGTAAGTATTCCCTCCAGAACACACACACACACACACACACACACACACACACACACACACACACACACACACACACACAGGATTTAACAGTACACAAAAGTCCTGGTTTGGTTTAGGAGTCCCGTTTCAGTACATTTCTTTTCATTTATTTTGAAGAGACAGCAGCACAGGTCTTAAAGAGATAAAATCTTGTTGCTCAGAGCTGAGGTCACACTTCACCCAGAGGCAACTTTGGTAAACTATTTTCATCATAAAAATACAACACATTCTCACTCCGACCTCGTCACATATTGACGTCTGGTCATGGACTTTCCACATCCACATACGATGTGCAAGGCACCCTGGGTGCATTGGTTGTTGACGTTCTGGGACACCGTGTCAAGTTCTGCCTGTCTCTTTCAAAATAAAAGCACTACGTCGACACAACACTGTGAATTGACTTTTTTTTCCTTCAACAAATAACGGACAAGGTTGGGTTCAGGAAAAAGGAACTGGGGTTGGCTTTAGAATCTTATGGGACGCAAACACCGCTCTCCTGGGTGACAGTTGGTGTTTGTCAATAATAATAGTCCAGTTATATTATTCTGAAATAGGCTATTCTGCAAAACAGGTACTTTAAGTATATGTTAATGCTTATACTTTTGTACATTTACATGAGTTCAGTTTTGAATGCAGGACTTTTACCTAAAACGTAGTATTTTTTTTCATTTTCCAACATTTTCCAATATTTTTATTGATTTAATACCAATAAACAAAAGCATACACATACACACATCTAGTATTTGTATATATATACACCCACAAACACACACACAGTAGAACAAAATCTACAGTATAAAGTATAAATTTAAAGATTAAATAAATAGATAAAATAAGATAACACACTATATATATGTAGATATATAAGATAATAATAATGATGATAATAATAGTAATAATAATAATAATAATAATGATAATGATTAAATGAGAGAGGAAAATAAAGTAATAAAAAATAAGGGAAATAGGGAAAAGATAATCATTAATTTCAGGTCAGTATTGTGTTAGTACAATACAATACACTTCAATTTAACAACACATTATATTAATGTACACATTTTGACAACAGTTAACAAGAAGAAAAAAAAAAAACAGATTTGGACATTTAGAGCGTCACTTAGAGCAATAACAGAGTTTTTATTTAAGTAAAAGATTTGAGTACTTCTTCTAACACAGAATAATCTGAGGTCGTCTCCTCCCTGTTTGACATTAATAATGTCCCTTCACCTGTTGCCATCTAAACTCCTCAGGTGACACACGATCATAATTGACGACCTTCACAGACTTTGCGTTTCCCCTCTCACATTCAGTCTGAGGTCTCTCTTCTTCTTTTAGTTTAAGAGGTCTCTGATGCTCGTCTCAGTGTCCTCCGCATGATAAACCTTCAGTGTTCAGAGTTCACTGCAGTTAACAGGAGGCAGGTTTATAAAACGCCACAAGGTTAATGGACCACTTTGACTGTCTTTATTACGGCACTGGCTGCAATTAACATGTCTCACACACACACACACACATACACACACGCGCACACACACACACACACACACTTGCTTTGTTTTGGCGTTATTTTCTGGGCGGTCTGACTGTCAGTAGCTGTTATTTGTCAGCTGCTGCAGCTGGCAGGACAACAATAAACACATCAACACAAAATGGCAAAAAGAGAGAAAAGAATCTGAAGACAAAGAGAAGCATTTGGAAGCGTTAAATAATTAAAGAATCCCAAAAAAGGTTGCTGTGAGATTCAGGGATGTTTTGTGCTGCTCTGCACAGCCAGTATTGGGCTGAAAGAGACTCCAGTCATGTAGCATTGTATTTATTTGTGCTTAATGTTACGGGAGCTGTGAGGGACAGAATTTAAAAAGAATTGTCACGATCGAAGCAGCGTAGGGCGAGTTTTGCTGACATGTAGTCCCTTGTGTGGGTCAATCTGCATAAATAAAGGAACCTATAATTTCCATAATGCAACTCAACAGCACTTTTTCATCATTCACGACTCCTTACTCTCAGTTTATCGTGCAAATTCCCTCAATGCTGATTCAGCGGTTCACCTTGTGGGGACCAGCTTTTTGTCCCCAGGTGGGTCCTTAGTTTATTTGTAGCTGAGAATAATCTAGATGTCTCTACTGTGTGAAACTGTAAAATTTTTTTTGTTCCTGTCTCCTCCTCAGCTCCTGTGGAACTATAAACTCAATCTGACTACAGATCCAAAGTTTGAGTCGGTGGCCATGGAGGTCTGCAAGAGCACCATCGCTGAGGTCAGTGTGCACCACATTTCCTGTCAAGTTAAACTGACTCACTGCCAGGGCTGTCAAGCGATTAAAAATATTCATCTAATTAATTACAGGCTCTGTGATGAATTAATCTAAATTAACCACATACATCAATTTTTGCTGGAAGGGATTTAACTCAAATGAATTTTGGCAGATGTGTCGTAGTAAAGCTGCTGGATTGTGGACACAGCTGTCCTCCTGTCCTCTACCACAGAAACTGGTCTGCAGTCCATTGCAATGTATTTTGCAAGGGAGTTATTTAGTCAGTCACAGGTGGACTTACTTGTGTCTGAACGCCTGGTCGTGTGTGGCTTGGCTGGACTGACTGCTAGTGCTAGCAACAGAGTCTGTGCTAGCTTGGGACTTCGGGTTCGCTGCTAAATGCTTGTTTGCTTTTTAGTACTCCGATGGTATGAAAATTCCTTCCCAAATATAAATGTTCCACTCACAGGGCCAAGCAGCATCTTCTCGTCAGCCTCCATCATGTGACAGAGCCACTGTGGCCTTCAAGGACGCACCGTGTCAAAGGGCACCACGGAACGCGATTTATCGGTGTTAATTTTTTTAACATGTTATTTTTTCTGCGATCAGTTAATCGAAATTAGCACGTTATTTTGAAAGCCCTACTTATCACCATATTTGGTGGCACCTAGTGGTGAGGATTGCAGATTGCAACTGGCTGAAACTTCTCCCGGTTAGATTTCCTTCAGTGTTCGTTGTTCAGAAGGTTTTTACCAAGAGCCAAATTATCTGCAGAGGTCTCTTCTTCTCCAAAACAAACGGACCAAGTGATTAAAACCGATAAAAACACTGAACGAAGCAGTTTCACGTCACAAATCAGTGTTTCTCCAAAGCTGTTTGGCATGCTGCAGACAGCTCGCCAGCCCAGAATTGCTAATGCGTGTTCACCTTATTTCTGATCCAGACATTTAGGAGGTTTTTACCTTGAGCTGAATTATCCCCAGAGGCCTCCTCCTTTCTGGCTCAGTCTTATTTTGGGGTAAAGAAAACACAGCAATTCTTATTTTCAGGTAATTGTACACTAAAGAAAACATGCTTATTATATTATATTCCATTTCTGCCAATATACCCCCCTAAATCCTACGGACTGGACCTTTAATAATTGTTTTTTTAAAGTATTGATAATATCAAGTAAACATGCTCAGACATATGTCCATCTCTTTAAACTTAAGATCTCCTTAACAATAGCTGTTTTCAATATCATCGTGAGAAAGTTTAATGTCTTAAGTTAAATGTTCACTTTCAGATAAAGGAGTGTAACGAGGAGGAGAGAGGGAGGGGCTACCTGGTGTCCTGCCTGGTGGATCACCGTGGCAACATCAGCGAGTACCAGTGCAACCAGTACATCACCAAGATGACCAGCATCATCTTCAGCGACTACAGACTGATCTGTGGCTTCATGGACAAATGTAAAGAAGACATCAACAGCCTGCGCTGCGGCAGCATCAACGTGGGACACAAGGTCAGTGTGTGTATATGTTTAAAGTTCACTGCATAGTCAACCAACGTTGTTGTTCACAGTGTGTGTATTAGACCATTTGTTCTCAAACTATGGTACATGTAACCAAGCAGTGACCTCTGAGGCTGAAAAATGAGTTTGCAGTTCCTTGAATGCACTTAAGCTGGCCCCAAAACAGGGGGGATTTTTATATAATTCACCCGGTTACATTTTATTAAGGCCTAAAGTTACGCAGATTTAAGGGTGAACTGCTTGAGTGACAGGCTGTCTGCCCGTGGTGTCCTCGCTTCTCATTCAGATCCACCCCTCACTGCTCTCGTCCAAATATGGTCACTTCTGGCTCCAAAAAAAAAAAATGGCAGCAGCTGAAATGCCGAACTCAATAGGCTTTAAAACAGCAGTCCACAAACCAACAGGTGACATCACAGTAGCTACATCCATTACTTCCGAAATTAAAAAAAAAAAAAAATTAAATAAATTACTTTAAATATATATAATGCTACTAAAATACTGTAACACTTTGAAAGAAAGTAACTATGAGATAGCTGAAATGTAAGATTTGCCTTTACTCTAATATTTCTGTTTCAGTACCACCTTCCATGCTCGTTGACGTAGCGCATGCATACACTGTATTTTAATGTTGGTTATAGTGGTGGTGCATGGAGAGCCTAATATTTTCTAAGGCGGTACGCAGTGTAAAAAGCTTGAGAAGCACTGTTAGAAAAACACTCTCTCTGTTACACTCAGATTACAACAAATACAATGTGATGATGTAATCGATAGCTGAATGGAGTTTGGTTCTACATTTTAGTGTCTGAGAATGAAAAATCGTTCTCGATTTTGGAAACTTAGACTTAGCTGGCTAAAGGCTAAAAAATCCACTTAGCGTGCCTCTAAAGCTCACTGATAAATAATGTTTGAAATATATATATAATATTTTTTTTACATACTTTATTAATCCCTCAAGGGGAAATTCAGTGTCTTCACTCTGTTGTTGTCATTCACATATACACACAGGCCTGAAATACACACACATGCACAAACAGGACCAACACATGTATTAAATGGAGAGATGTCCGAGTGAGGGGCTGCCCATGGACAGGTACCCTGAGCGGTTGGGGGGTCTGGTGCCTTGCTCAAGGGCACCTCAGCAGTGCCCAGGAGGTGAACTGGCACTCTCCAGCTACCAGTCAGCACTCCATATTTTGGTCCGGGCGGGGACTTGAACCCCTTTAACTTGAAGCTACTGCCGCCCTAATGTGATGAATAATGTTTTGTTTAATATGTACAAAAAACAAAAAGTAAAGGACACAAGTTGTGGTTTTACGAAGAACTACTTTATCCAGAACTTTCTCCAGGACAGAGCTGATGTCATTTTTCACTAACCATTGACAACTCCAAAGTCCGTCCGTCCCCTCAGGTTAAGAGTCTGGGTGTCATCCTGTCCATTGAGGCCCACATCAATAATGTTACTCAGTCTGCATACTTTAATCTATGAAGTACCAATCATCTTCGCCTGTCTCTTACACCTCAAAGCGCCGCTATCCTCGTTCGCTCTATGGTTACATCCTGTATTAATTACTGCAATTCTGTCCTCTTTGGTCTCACTCTCAGGTGTCTTCATAAACTCCAACTGGTCCAGAATATAGCAGCATATATCATTACTACAGCCCCCGCCATAGATCATATCACTCCTGTCCTCTGTTAACTTCACTGGCTTCCAGTTTAATATCACATCGATTTCAAGATTCTGCCTCTCACCTTTAAGGCCCTTTATAATCGAGCTCCTTCCTACCTGTCTGAACTCCTTCATATCTACACACCCTCCCGTACTCTTAGATCCTCTTCTGCAATCCAGCTCACATCACCATCTGCCCGCTTGGCTACCATAGGTTCTAGAGCCTTCATCCGTTCTGTCCGTCGCCTCTGGAACTCTGTCCCCCATGACATTTGCAATATTGACTCTCTTTCTACTTTCAAATCCTGTCTGAAAACACACCTTTTCAAGCTGGCATATTCAGTCTGATTTAATGGTGACACACATATGGTAACTTGCACTGATGATGACTTGTAATTATGATTTTTTATTTAGTCATTTTATTAATTTTTATTGTATATTATTGAATTTTTAGATTTTATGATCTGTGGACACATTGCTGCTTCTTTTTAACTGTGTCTTGTAAGATGTCTGTGAGTGCTTTGAAAGGCGCCTATAGATAAAATGCTTTATTATTACTGGGAGTTTTTTTGTACCAATTGAAATGTATTACGTCTCCTTTGTGTATGATGTACTGTATCATCCACAATTGGCCTTTTATAAACCATTATACAGCTCTGAGATGTTTCTGTGACCTGGATCTGACCTGTATCTCAGTATTTTTCCTTCCGAGGAGCTAAATCTATTTTATCAAGGTCTTCCTTTATAACTGTTTTATCAGAGTAACATAAAACATCTTGGTTGTCTCTTTTATAGATGCTTATCATGCTTATAGATTACTTAAGTGTTATCTTAGGTTTTCGGTTTTAATTTTGGCAGCAACAAAACGTGACTCAGAGTTCTGACTGATCCATTTAACAATATTACTTACTTATTCTCATTTCTCGCCGTTTCTCGTTAGGATGTCCACTCCCAGGGCGAAGTCATCGCCTGTCTGGAGAAGGCGTTGGTGAGGGAGGCGGAGCAGCAGGATCATGTCCGTCCAATCAAAGAGGAGTGTCAGAGGGCGATCCTGCGGGTGGCGGAGCTGTCGTCAGACGACTTTCACCTCGACCGACATCTTTACTTCTCCTGTCGAGACGACCGCGAGAGGTTCTGTCAGAACGTAAGGATATGTACATAATTTGGGTTCAAAATCAGAGTCATTCACGGGCTTCTTGGTTCCCATCCAAAGTTATAAGCAAATAAGAATTAGTTGAAACACAAATACAATGTGGGAATGGAAACTTTATTGTAGTTTACTCTTCACAGTAACTTCTGGATGTTAAAAAAGACATTAATTAGAAAGTGCTCATAGTGTGCTGTTGCTGAATTAGTCATTTTAATAACAATTTTTTGAGTATGTGCAGTAGTAAATGTTAAAAAAAAACCTTTTTCTTTCAGTGTTAATAGATCCTTTCAAAAAGTCCTGGATCCTTGACCAATTTACAAACCTTCCACCAAATTCCGTGAAAAACACGTTTGTTCTGAGAGACATCTGTTCAGATAACTAACATAAAAAACATAAAGCCCTAGCTAACGCTAACCCTTAAAATGTCTTTTGCTCCTCCTCTCCACAGACTCAGGCAGGAGAGGGAAAAGTCTACAAGTGTCTGTTCAATCACAAGTTCGAGGAGGCCATGTCAGAAAAGGTACGAGAAGCTCAGTTGTGTTTTGAGATCATAGCTGACTTGTTTCACTCACTAATGCTCCTCCTCTACTCTCTACTCCCTCCAAAGTGCCGTGATGCTCTGACCACCCGTCAGAAGCTGATCTCTCAGGACTACAGAGTCAGTTACTCTCTGGCCAAAGCCTGTAAGATGGACCTGAGGAAGCAGCGCTGCAGCCTGGACACCAACCTGCCGCGAGCCCGAGAGGCCCGGCTGTCGTACCTGCTGCTGTGTCTGGAGGCTGCTGTGCACCGCGGTGAGTGGGAGGAGAAGAGATTTAAGCTTGTTTATAGCGGAAAGCTCTGAAAAACCTATTTTATAGTACTTTCCTGCAGACAAAGCTAGCAGCTAAAGAGACAGATAGTTTCATCTGGAGTTGGTGGAGACCAAAACAGAGCTTAAAGGAGAGTAAATATTGGACGTAACATTCATGCAGGGACACCAACATGACTCCACATGGATGCTAATGTTGCTTCATGTCTCCTGGATGTGTGGAAAGGCTCACACATTAGCCGTATCAACTTTATAGCGTGATAATAGTCAGTGTTGTGTTTACATGGTGGCCAAAAAATAAATGAATGCAGCTTTAAATAAACAGAAAATGATAATAAAATGTAAATACATGGGCTGTGCAATATATACATCCCCTGTGTCATCAGCGTTTAACTGTGTCAGTATTTATTTATTTATTGGTTGCAGGTCGTCCAGTCAGCGGTGAGTGTCAGGGTGAGATGTTGGACTACAGGCGGATGCTGATGGAGGATTTCTCTCTGAGTCCAGAGATCGTGCTGCACTGCAGGACGGAGATCGAGGCTCACTGCTCCGGCCTGCACCGCAAAGGCCGCACGCTGCACTGCCTGATGAGAATCGGACGCGGTGACCGCAGCACCACCGTCGACAGCGTCTGCCAGAGCGCCGTATGTCACTGATGCTCATACTTAAATGTTAAACAGATACTTATAGCTGAGAGGCAGGACTTTTTGTCTGTGCTCAGTCAAGGTTAGAGGGGCATTTTCTTCTAGAGAATTTAAGTAAGTAGTTTTCTGAAAAAAATTTGAATTGAGGAAGTGCTTACAGTTGATTGTACAATGAGTCAGCTAAGTGCTTTAATTTGTTGTTTATTGTTGAAGAAATTTAAAAGGCAGCGAGTCACATCACCATCTGAAACCACTCTGCATAGCTCATTCAGTGGTCTCTCTTTCAGTTGTTGGCTCAAGTGGTGGAGATTTCCTACACTAAAACTGCCAGTTCAGCTTCTATTAAGATTATTACATTCAGTTTTCATAACAGCTGAGAGAAGTCCTTCAAAAACTTTAGTTTTAACAGCTCTTTTTAAACATGATATTTGCTAAATATAGATTTTCAGACTGTACCTGCTGCTTTTTAGCTTTGTATAAATACCAGGATATTCTGCAAAAAATTAATGTTTGAAAAGGAAAAAAAGTTTTTGTTATTACTAATTAAACCCAAAAAGAATATATGAATTATCCATATATCAGGCAGTACAAATAAAGAATGAAAATAGAAAAAAAATCCAGCTGCTGACCTTTAATGTTTCCTCTGCAGCTGCAGACGTTGATCCAGTCTGCCGACCCTGGAGCCGACTACCGGATCGACCGAGCGCTCAATGAGGCCTGCGAGTCCGTCATCCAGACCGCCTGCAAACACATCCGCAGCGGAGACCCAATGTGAGCTGGTTTTACTCACACACACATCAACATCATTTTGGTCTTTAACCTTGACTGAAACAACACCGTGTGACTCTAACTGACACTTGTTCATTATCTGATGTGTTTGTATGTGTGTGTAGGATCCTGTCGTGCCTGATGGAGCACCTGTACACGGAGAAGATGGTGGAGGATTGTGAGCACCGGCTGTTGGAGCTGCAGTATTTCATATCCAGAGACTGGAAGTGAGTGTGAATCCATCAGTAGCTGATGTTCGTCTGCTCTTCACCTGTTCACATTAATGACACAACAGTTAATATTCCAGAGGTACAAAACAAAATGATAAAGTTCAAGTAAGAAAATTATCTTACTTGCTTTTTTGGGGGTCTTCATCACCATATGAAGAAAATATAGTTGTCATCACATAGCCTAAATGTGATTCCCAGACGCCTTCCCAGACGCCGACAGAGTTATTAAGGCCACATGAAAATAATAACTTGAGTCATGAGATAAATCTCCTGAAAATGTGAAGAGAGCAAGAGAACAAAAGAAAACAAAGGGTTCAACAGATATCTTATCTGTTATTTATTTTCCTGAATCATGTTTTTCCTTTGTGCGCCCCAGGGAATTTAAATCAAACTGCTATTGGTTTATTTATTTTAGAAATTGTGTTGATCTTATTTTGCAAATGAACTCTTCAGATACACTTTAATCTCCAAATTTGGATGTTTTTCTCCTTCAGAAATGTAAATGTAAATCTTAAAATATTGGTGGCAGTCCCAGAAGTATGACTTTAGTCTCCATATAATTTATTTTCACACGGCTCTGATGCATTTCATTAACACAGAGGAAAGAAGTCATCTCACGGCTGTGGTGTAACGCAAATGAAATCCCTCCCTGTCTCTCTCAGACTGGACCCCATCCTGTATAAGAAGTGTCAGGGTGACGCCGCTCGACTCTGCCACACACACGGCTGGAACGAGACCAGCGAGCTGATGCCGCCGGGCGCCGTCTTCTCCTGCCTCTACCGCCACGCCTACCGCACTGAGGAGCAGGGACGCCGGGTACGATGACATCAGAAACAAACACCGTCTTTATTCTAATGCTGGATCGCTGTCTGTCCTTTAAATGTGACGACAGGGAGAGTTTATTGTCTGATGAACAGGGCTGGTCTGTGTGGATGCTCTGTCTCTGTCTGACAGCAGGATGAGCATGTGTAACTCTGATGTTCTTAAATTTAACAGGTAAACACAGCTGAGCAGGTACGTGGTCAATGGTTCACCTAAATCAGTTGGTAGTGATCCTGGTGAAGGGGTACATTGATGATGATGATGATGATGGTGATGAGGATGATGATGATGATTTAATCTATGTCTGTCAGTCACTGATAAGCTGGGAGAAATTTTAACTGATGATCTCGTTCCACAGCAGGGCCAAGCAGCACCAGTCTGTCGCTCTGTCCGTTTAGATTTACAATATCTTTCCAACAACTGTGACTAAAATCACTCATTCAGTTTTGGTAGATGTTACATGGATCATAAAAGTAATTTTTCATGTTATTACTGATTACTTATACGCAATACGAATACGAATCTCTCCGACGTTCCCTCTAATGCTAACACTAGCCATGTTGATACACACTACTCTTTCACTGCGAGACCTAGAACAAGGACAAGGAGACAAGGAGACTTAGCGCAAGCACCTGTACTGGGTGAGGAGGATCCAGAATTTGTCCATGGGGGAGAAAGAAGGGGGAACTCAATAGAGTCTGCCAGGAATAAGTCCTAAAACCCAAAAATGAGTTTGCATTTTAGAGCCTCCAGTTCCCTCATCTCATAGTCAATGGGTTTTAAACAGGTTTTTTGTTATGTGATTAACACAAGCTTTAGGGACTTTCACATTGGTTCTGCGACATAAAATACATTAGTAAATACCTCACTTGTGAATTTTCAAGCGTCTGTGTGTCTTAAAAGCGGCGGTTGCAAACAAGTGACTAAATAAGACTACAGAACATCATCATGCCAACCACAGTTGTCACAGTCTTGTCATGGTGGTGACGTTAGGTCATGCGACTGTAGTGGAGTTCATTTATAGCGTTGTAACATTAGCTTTTTACTTCTGTTGATGGCATTTAGGCTTCAGTAATCATAAAAATGTTGTTCAAACATGCATTGTAAATGTTTGTTTGCCACAGAGTTTATTTTTTGCAACAATCCAAAATCCATTGGAAAAATCCCATATAGGCTTTTTTGACATGACGTGTATATCAAGGAGCTGACTGCATTATGATATATAATCAGATGCTGAATACACACAGATCTCGGCAGCAAACTCAATGAAAACTGCAGCCCAGTATCTTTGTAAATCTGACTAAGGGTATCTTTATATTATGTCAACAAGGCCTGGTCCATAAACACAGTTATAGACATGAACAAGAACAGGGAGCCAGGGCAGGGACTGTAGATCACAGTGATGTGAGCAGAGCGACAGAAACAGCTCCTTCATGCCTCAAAGCCGACGCCAAAGTGACTATTGTGCTCTTCTGCCCCTTGCCAACTGGCCCACCTTGTAAGACCTGACACCCAACACCTCATGCGAGCCTGCACCTCCTGGCATCTCATTTCTAATATAAATGAAGCAAAGTCCTTGTTCTGTAGCACTGAACATAATTTTAGATGTGTGTTTCAGCAGTGTGCACTCTGAACAAAGGCGTCTGGCCCTGATATCCATGTAATCAGTGTCTCAGCGGGACGGTCCACTTGGCTCTGGTTTTAGGTAATTACACTCAGCAGTGAGAAGGCCCTTCACAGCTTGATTTGATATGATTATACGGTCCCAGTAATCTTTGTGTGTGTGTGTTTGTTTCAGACCTTCAGTGAGCACGTTTTAGTTGGTTCACACTTCTTTTCAAAGAGAGCGCCATTTAAGGCATGCTTTAAAGCTAAACACTTCTAATAAAGGTTGAAGGCAGCAGGTTGCCTTTAAAGCTAGAGGGCGGGACTTTTAGATATAAATGGACGTCCATGATGGTCTTGTCAAACGAGTTCACACAATGCTGATTAAGCGAGGAAAAGCTCTGTATTTCTCAGTAAACTGGAGTCTGGGTGCAACTCTCCCGCCCTGGCACACCAGAAGTGAAGTGTGTTACATCTACCAGCCAGAGCTAATGAAGGCAGGAAGGAGGAAGCAATCACAGCTCTGGAAGAGCAGCAAGTAGTATGGCGCACGCTATGGTGGAAAATCCCAAGAAGCTTCTGAGAAAAGTTCCTGGAGTGGATGCTTCAGATAAAAAAGATACTCTGTGTTCAGAGGGAGGGCAGGGGAGGTGATAATGATGGCCCCCTGCTTCAGTAGGGATTGCTTTGTGTGTGTTTTCCCCTGTCGGTCTGTTGCTGTGTATTTCAGGTCCTGGTGGGCGGAGCTTAGCAAGTGCCACTGGGAGCACCTGGCCAGTCTCCCAGTGGCAGCTTACTAAAGCCTGGCTGTGCAACGAGTTTGGTCTCTTCCCCTCATCCAGCACCATGTTCTTGTTTAGTTGGCTTAAGCCTGGTTTTCAGTTTGTGTTCTACATCGTACGACACCCTGCATACATCACTCACCCACACCACTATCCAGCATCATCAGGCTCTAGTACAAGCTTTTGTGTGTGTTTGCAGTTATCTCGGGACTGTAAGGTGGAGGTTCAGAGGATTCTCCACCAGAGGGCGCTGGATGTGAAGTTGGACCCTGAGCTGCAGAAACGCTGCATGACCGACCTCGGGAAGTGGTGCAGCGAGAAGACAGACACTGGACAGGTGAGACAGACATGTACCTTTACTACCACTGACACCTGCTACTGCTGTGCTTTCTTTGTTACCCAGTGGTGGAGGTTTGAGCGCCCTCTGTTAGCTGTTTAGTTCATCATATCAGCTCTTACATCTAATTGTGTTTGTTTACAAGGAAAACTCCTCAGATAGCTTTTAGTAATCAAAGCATGAAACAGTTTTAAGAACATTACAGTAAGGTTTTCCATGTTGTAGTAATTTAAATATGAATTGTGTCTACTTTCCTACACATATGTGCGTCTGTGTGTGTTTAGGAGCTGGAGTGTCTGCAGGATCATTTGGAGGACCTGGTGCCTGCCTGCAGGGAGGTTGTGGGAAACCTGACAGAGCTGGAGTCAGAGGTCATTAATATGAAGAGGAAGTTAATGGTCACCTGAGCAGCTAATGGGTTGATGTGTTGCTTTGTCTCACCTGCACATTTTGAGCTTTTTGCTTCTCTGTTTGCTGCAGGACATTCAGATTGACGCTCTGCTCATCAGAGCCTGTGAGCCCGTCACTCAGGCCCACTGCCATGTGAGTACATGCACTGTCCTGTGTGTACACACAAAGATATACAGTACAGAGGAGGGCACAAACATTTTCATATACAGTGATTTTGCATTGTCACAGATAAACAGTTAGAGAAAGAGAAAAAGAAAAAACAAGACAAAGAAGTCGATAATCATGAAGTATAAAATGGAAATTTATCACAAAAATTAAGAAAAAAATATTAAAAATGGGTGAAATATATATATTTTTTTAAATGAAAAATGACTAAAATCAAGCCATTGATAACACCTGGGCTCCATTATCATTCATATTTGTGCTCACCAAGCAATGATTTATAATTTTTGTCGACTGCTGTCAGAATAAAATCACTGCTTGACCAGTACTTTTGTCCATCAAATAAAGTTGGTTTTAAGTTGGATATTTCCAGCAGTGTCTACTTAGTTTCAGTCCCACCTGATGTAGGAGGACAGTAAGCTCACCTCCCAGTCCTCCAGTTTACTGCTGGGGGCTGATGTGGACCCTCACTTGTACGATGAATAGAACAACACCCACATCACCGCAGCTGTCCGCAGATGTTCAGTGCAGAAAGTAGTCTTAAAGGAGCAGGGCTTTAGATTCAGGTGTGTTTGTTGTCTATAATGATGTGTAAATAATAAGGTTTTGTCTTGTTGATCTGTGTGTGTGTGTGTGTGTGTGTGTGTGTGTGTAGGATGTAGCTGATAACCAGATCGATACAGGTGATCTGATGGAGTGTTTGGTGCAGAATAAACACCAGAAGGAGATGAACGACAAGTGTTCAGTCGGTGTTACACACTTCCAGCTGGTCAGTTATCACATCAACATCTGTCTCTCTACATACACCCTCCTTGTCCACTGTATATCAACGTGGAAACAGACAAACTTTTTGCTTTAACTTATCATTATGAAGTAAATGTTGACAGTTACACAATGTAATGGGTATAGAATAATGACACCACTGACATTTAGAACCAACGCAACCGTGGTAAACAAAATGCCATGTGTCCTCTGTTCTTGGTAATTGTGAAGCTCTCAGGAAAACAGAAAGTAATGCATTTGACTTTGTGACTTTAACACCAACAATAGCCTCTTTTACACTGCCAGATTTTCAGTGAATGTTGGGCCGTTTTGCCGGCAAGCTGCAAGCGTTTAGACACGCAGAGCTGGATTGGCGAGTTGATCCGAGGTGCCCAGTTTTCCACCACGTAGGGGTAAACATATTGGCAGAACCTTTTTGGTTTAAAAAGAACGAGGCGCCCATTCACCATGGCAGGGGCTGTTGATGACTTGTAGGAGGAGCTGTTGATGACACCGCACGTGCGACCCACTGGCAGTGGACTCAAAAACAGGAAACAGCTGATAGCAGGAGTGAGCAGGTAGTAGCAAGAGGGAAACGCAAACAACGTCGACACCAACCTGAAATAAACTCTAAAGATGAGCAACTGGGGAGACAAGGAATTGCGCGCCCTCCTTGCCCTCGCAAACGGAGAGGCCTTCAACCGTCAAATGAGGGGAATGGTGAAGGACGTCACTGTTTACGTCACATGCTGAGCTACATGTTTTGTTACTTGCTCACACCCCCCATTGCCCCAAAAAAGGCACATTCTGTATGAACAAAAGTAGGCAGGCGGCATTTTGCTGCACTCCCCGATTTTGTTTATACTGCCAATGTTGAACGAAGACTGATTGGGCTGCAGTTGTCTGTTTACACTTTATTTTTCTTTCATAAATTAACACAGTTAATGTCAAACTAAAATTTGGTTTCACATTCAGTTAACTAATTTTGCAGACCTGTATCCAAATGGTCTTTTCATGTGTCTCTTAACCCTGTTGTTACTCCTGCCAAGGAGGTTTTCAGTCCTGCTGTTATCTTAAAAACCCGAAAATAGATTTAAGGGAAGTTTAGTGTAAAGGTCGGACAAGGCACAAGGTATTAGTTTCTGGTTTCAAAACATTTCTACACATTTTCCTCAGCTGATAAAATTCTAAGGGTTTACGCAGCCTTGGCAAAGGTGTGTTTGCTTTATCGTGTTTCACATTAGATTACAGTTACAATACGTTTGAGATATTTTCATGTTAAAATAACAGACATTTTATCACAGCCACAACAAATTAGTTAACATGAGCAGTTTTGTCCTTCTGTTTCTGTTGACGTAGCATCTGAAACAGCTGACTGTATTTAATCTCTGCGGACTGACAGATGGTCGTTCATGTAAACACTGATTCACTCAGCTTGTATCTATAAGAGTGTGAACATTTAATTGTTCCCTCCGTGATATTAAACTGTTAAAAGGTCCAGAAGGACAACAGAGAGAAAGATGGAAAATCGATGGAGGATGACAGTTTTTCTGTGGTTGTTGCTGTTTAATATAACCGATACTAATAAATGCTCAACTTTCAGGTTCAAATGAAGGATTTCCGGTTCTCCTACAAGTTTAAGATGGCCTGTAAGGAGGACGTTCTCCGCTTGTGTCCGAACATCAAGAAAAAGTGAGTTTGATTTCCATAAAAACAGAAAACTGAAAACTAATCCGCATTTGAGGCTTTCTTTTTTGCTCATCTCTTTGGTCTGTTCTTTGTGAGAAGCCAATTACTTCCAAGTGTTTTCTGGAAATAACCGACACTTTCCCGCCCGTGATGCCGCAGGGTGGATGTGGTCATCTGTCTCAGCACCACTGTGAGGAACGACACGCTGCAGGAGGCCAGGGAGCAGCGGGTTTCACTGAAATGTCGTAAACAGCTGCGGGTGGAGGAGCTGGAGATGGTACCTCACACACACACACACACACAAAAGACTGTCATTTATCTGAGCACACAGTAATAGCTGAAATACACGGGGCATAGATGCGGCAACACTTCTGTCACAGCATGCTCACAGCAGAGTGCGTCCATTAGAATCAACTGAAGCTGCTACACCGACCACAGAGGCCGCATGCACCTGTATGGTTCAATAACAGCGTTTAACTTCATGAAATGCACCACAGTCTGTGGGGAAATTCCTCATTACACGTGAAAATGAAAAACAAGCAGCAAGCCTCTGACCTCTAAATTCAAGCCTGCTACATGGAGCCAAGGACTGGGAAATGGGCGCTGACTTGGGCCGGCGTCTCATAGTTCCACCCGTGATAGCAGCAACCAACTTACGACCAGCCCTGGTCTTCTGGTCGAAGTCTGACCTGGTAACTGAAGCGGCGACTAGAGGCTGGAAAGCTGAGGTGCGACCGATCGAGGTGGGCTGCAGAGGCTTCGTCAGTAGATCCACCACTAGGCTCCTCAAGGAAATCAGGATTAATGGGCATGCCCAGAGGAAAGTGGTCAAGGATCTGGCCAAAACAGCTGAGAGGTGCAGTCATTGGCTGTGCCTGAGGAGAAAGGATCCCATCTGGGCCCTTCATCGCCTACGATGTTGAGAGCATTTATACTTGTGCAGTGGTGTGTCTGTGTCACTCTGCAGTTACACCTCCAAAACACTAGTTGGCGGTGGGGTTTCTGTGAAGTGCTGTAAAGATTGGTTGATCCAAAACACACCTGAAATACACATTAAACGCACATTAAACATGGCTTTAAATCAGCTTCACTATAACTCGCAGCGTTCACAGACAAACACTTGTCTTTATCTGGACACATTTTCCCCACAAATACAAAATGCTAATGTTTTTAGCACAAGCCTATGGCATTTTACATTGTATAAATTAGCCTAGCAGCCGGTCATCTTTTCCTCTTCTCATATGAAGCCAAGGTAATGGTACATAATTTGGCTCCATTACAACTCACAAGGTTCACTAACAAAACAACTGTCTTATACTAAACATGTTTTCCAAACAAATAAAACATGCTAATGTTATTAGCGCAAGCCTATGGCATTTTACATTGTATAAATTAGCCTGGTAAATAGCGAAGATTTCCTCTGCTCATATGAAGCCAGGATAAATCACACACAAGACTTAAAATGCTATTTTTGTGGAGGCTTTATTGTCTTCACAATTTATTGTTTCTTATCTGTGAAATTAAAGTAAATAAAAGCTTTGTTACCACTGAGGGAAATGGTTTCATCTTACAATAGACAGGACGTCTGCATCGCTGCGATGTGTAGTTACATTTCTGGGGAGGTGCACGTCAGGCTCCATGTTAACGCAGAGCCCACGCCATACCCGCTGATGTTGAGGTGCCTAACTCATGATGTGTCGGGGGTGGCTCTGCCAGGGGCACCAAGCGTGCTGAAACTCCAGGGACTGTAACACTAAGTCCAGACTGGGAAAAGTTTGAAAACAAGCTTCTGCTGTTTACTCTACTGGTTAACTTGTAAAACTTGGTAGCTACAGTTCTGTTAACATTTGTTAGACATAATTACAGTATGATTCCCCTCTCTGTTTCCACTCCTTCCCTCTCAGTCTGAGGACATTCGGTTGGAACCAGAGTTGTACGATCCCTGTAAGTCCGACATCAGTCGTCTGTGTCCCAACGTGGCCTTTGGAAACGCTCAGGTGAGGAACATCAGACACAGTTTGAAAACAGCTGGAAATCAAAACATTTTTTTATGTTTCTCATGTTCTGCTCTTCCTCTTTCTTACCTACTCTGCCTCCTCTCTCCTCCTCTGCTCCTCAGATGATCGAGTGTCTGAAGGAGCAGAAGAAACAGCTCAGTCAGCGCTGCCACCAGCGGATCTTCAGGCTGCAGGAGGTGGAGATGACTGACCCCGAGCTCGACTACCAGCTGATGAGAGTCTGCAAGCAGATGATCAAGGTGAGGAGGAGGAGGAGGAGGAGGAGAGAGGGAAGGAAAGTATTGCAGTGAACAAAAAAGCAAGAGCTGAAAATCACTCAACTGTCAGAATGATCCTTGAAGCGTTCTGGTTGTTGATGAAGCTTCTCTCCTGCAGCGTTTCTGTACTGATGCGGACGCCAGAAACGTCCTTCAGTGTCTGAAACAGAACAAGAACAGCGAGCTGATGGATCCCAAGTGCAAACAGATGATCACCAAGAGACAGATCACACAGAACACAGGTCAGTACATGTTACTAACATGAAAGGAGATGTAATGAATCTGAACCTGATCTCACCTCACTGACACACCTCCATCCTCCTCCTCCTCTTCCTCTTCCTCCAGATTACAGGTTGAATCCAGTGTTGAGAAAAGCCTGTCGAGCCGACATCCCAAAGTTCTGCCAGCCAATCCTGAACAAGGCGAGCGAGGACAGCGAGCTGGAGGGCCAGGTCATCGCCTGCCTCAAACTCAAATACGCCGACCAGGTCAGTCCAAGACATCACGTCAGATCAGCCCCCTAAAACCCTGGTGGAGATGTCTGAGAATATATCACAGACACATTGAGAGAAACAATAAAACATACAAGACTGAAAGTAAAAGGAAGTCAGGTGTTCCTATATTTGTGTTTTTGATGCTCTTTAAAGTCGTACATGTGTTAACGGCACTGGTGAAAGGAGATAAAGACTCAGTTCTTGAACTCTGTGTGTTCTCTGGGGTTTGTTTCAGAGGTTGTCTCCAGACTGTGAGGACCAGATCAGAGTGATCCTGCAGGAGTCAGCACTCGACTACAGACTCGACCCACAGCTGCAGATGCACTGCACGGATGAGGTATACACACACACACACACACACACACACACACACACACACACACACACACACACAAACCTGATGGTCTATTTTGGATCATGCATCAAACCAACTTTCCCTTTTCCTGAGTTACTTCCCTCACTGTTGTTAATTTCCTGTTTCCTCTTTTTCTCTACATCACTCTTCTCTCCTCCTGTATCCTCTCCTCTTCACTCCTCTCTCCTGTTTCCCTTCCTCTGTCCTTTTTCCTCTTCTACCCTCTGCCATTTCCTGTATCGTTTCCTTTCCTCTTCCCTTCCCTGTTTCTTGTCCTCTCTCCTTTCTTTTGTTCTGTCCTTACCCGTATCCTCTCCTCTTTGTGTTTGTACCTGTACCATCTCCTCACCTGTTTCTCCTCCTCTTTCCTCTCCACTCCTCTCTCCCGTTTCCTCCCCTCTCTCCTGTTTCTCCTCCTCCATTCTGTCATTTGCTTTATCCTCTCCTGTCCACTCTCCTTTCCTGTTTCCTTTCCTCTGTACCATTTCCTCTTCTCTCCTCTGTCCTTTCCTGTATCCTTTCCTCTCTTCTACCCTTTGCTGTTTCTTGTCCTCTTTCCTGTTTTCCTTCTTTACTTCTTTTCTGTCCACACCTGTGTCATCTCCTCTTTCCTCATTTGTTTCCTTTGCTCCCCTCTCTGTGTTCTTACCTGTATCATCTTCTCCCTTGTTTCCTCTCCCCTCTTCTCTCCTGTTTCCTTTCCTCTGTCCTCTTTTCTATTCTCTCCTCTGTCCTTTCCCATATCCTTTCCTCTCCTCTACCCTTTCCTGATTCTTGTCCTCTTTACGGTTTTCTTTCCTTAATTCTTTTCTGTCCTTACATGTATCCTCTCCTCTCTCCTCATTTGTTTCCTTCACTCCCTTCTCTATGTCTTCTTACCTGTATCATGTCCTCACCTGTTTCTTCTCCTCTTTCCTCTCCACTCTCTTCTCCTGTTTCCTTCCCTCTCTCCTCTTTCCTCTCCTCCACTCTTTTTTATTTTGTTATTTGCTTTGTCCTCTCCTCTCCACCCTCCTCCCTCGTTTCCTCTTCTCTCCTTTTGTCCTTTTCTTTATCCTCTCCTCTCCTGTTTCATCACCTATTCTCTCTTATTTCCTCTCCTCTCTCCTCACCTCCTCCTGCAGATCTCCAGGTTGTGTGCGGAGGAGGCAGCAGCTCAGGAGCAGACCGGACAGGTGGAGGAGTGTCTGAAAGTCAACCTGCTGAAAATCAAACAGGAGGCCTGTAAAAAGGTCAATATTACTCACTGTTATTCTTCTGCACAGTGCACTGTTACCTCATCTCAATATGAACTGTTGTTAATCAGATAGTAGACGGACTCTCTCTCTGTGGTGACCTGTCTCTTAAACTTTAAACTTCTTAAACTGTTTTCTCTGAATCTCATTTAGCTGACTCAACATGTGGTCTGAATGGATCTGGCGTTGCTGTAGAAACTCAGCTGTGTTTGCTCCATCTTCTCTCTTCCTTTCTTTGTTTCATCTCGTCTGCAGGAAGTCCTGAACATGCTGAAGGAGAGTAAAGCAGACATCTTCGTGGACCCGGTCCTGCACACAGCCTGCGCTCTGGACCTCAAACACCACTGTGCCGCCATCACACCCGGCAGAGGACGACGTAGGTTTTTTCACACAATATATTCAGATTTGTACAGAACATTTTGTTGGTTTTGGGGGTTTCAATGAGAATTTCCTGTTTGTTTGAATGTCTTCGTTCCTCGCTCCCTCTCTTCGTCCAGAGATGTCGTGTCTGATGGAGGCGTTACAGGACAAGAGAGTTCGTCTGCAGCCAGAGTGTAAGAAAAGACTTCAAGACCGCATCGACATGTGGAGCTACGCTGCAAAGGTAAAACACCAGGAGGAGACATTATCACCTGCAGTCTTAAAAATACTCTACATGTTTTTGTCTTAGTTCTAGCTCATATTTTTATTTTTATTTTTATTTTGGAGGCACCAAATATAATCTGATGTAGATTTTAATTAACATGTGCATATCTACTTCAGCATTATTTTATTTTATTTTACGATTTTATTTATCACTGATCTGCTTCTGTATAAGCTCGTTAGCATACACTTGTTTACTCTCTTGCTTATAATGAGATGAAATTGATTAATAGCTAGAGCCAGAGAGTAATTAGCTTAGCTTAGTACTGGAAACAAAAACAAAAAGCTAGCCTGGTTTTCAAAGCTCAAAACTAAGCTTATCAACCCTTCTAAAACTCACTGACTGACATGTTGCATCTCATGTTTTTATTCTGAATTTAAACTAAAATGTAAAATTGATAAGTTGTGATTTTAAAGGAGGATGTGCGCTAACGTGGTTTCCTAACACCTAAAGAGAAATAGTTCCAGCATGAAGTTACACTTAAGGGCTATGATACACCAAGCTGACAGTCGGCAATGTCAGGCCATCGGTGAGCATCTGTCAGCCTAGCTTTTGTGGTGTGCCCTGTACCGTTGGCACGAGTTGGCCCCCTGTTGCCTGTTTTTCAGCCGATTAAGCATGTTGAATTCGTGTCGGAGGCGCAAAACACAGCAGTGAATGAAATTTGGTGCACAGACGAGAAACGGAAATAAGGAGAGCAAACATATGACTAAAGTTAAGAGGGTGATTCGTAATTGTTGGTGTTATTGTTTGCTGGCACTTTGTTCTGTCAACATCAGGTTGTGTTGTTAATGTGTTACCTGGCTAGCTAGCGTCTTGAATCCATCCAGTTGGTCTTCCAGTTTCCCCTTTTTAATGATGAATACAGTCTACCACCGCTTGGTGCTATGGAGAATTATTTCCTCTCATGCAAGCACAGAACGTACTTACTAACTGGCCATTGGCTGTAGTCTCTGCAGTGTGTTCATGTGCAACTTTTTAGCTAAGACACAGGCAACATGAGGCAACGCAACAGTTGGCCTTTGTCACTACTAGGTTGTTCATGTTGGTTTGGTGTGTCTGGGCCTGAAACTACATCTTGTTGTTTGGTCTGAACTAAATGCTAACGTCAGTATGCTAACATGCTGATGTCTGCCATCTTAGTTTAGAGCCATGACTCATGCAGGTCTTTGATCACAAACGAGAGTGTTAGACCTGATTGTAGCGCCGGAGATAAAACCAGGAGATCAACAAAGTTATTACAATTCATCCTCTGGGGAATGTGAATTCAGTCATGACATTCATAAAGCCCCGTGGCTAGCATGGCTAAAAAGCTGTATTATCACAATGTGAACTTCTCCGTCTGTCCTGCAGGTGGCGCCAGCAGAGGGCTTCTCAGACTTGGCCGTGCAGGTGATGACATCACCCTCCAAGAACTACATCCTGCTCATGATCGCGCTGAGCGTGTGCGTCCTCTTCCTCGTGGGGCTGCTGTGCGGTCGGATCACCAAGCGAGTGACGAGAGAACTGAAGGACCGGTAGAGGACGAGGGCTCTGACGAAAGACTGACTCCTCGCACCTTCTTCCCCCACCTCCACCTCCTCCTCCTTCTCCTCCTTCTCCTCTCCTTCCTCCTCCTCTTCCCTCTCCTCTCTCAGATGCCCGGTCTGTAACCAGCCAACCTGCACAGTGCCAACGCCAGTGTCCACATCTGGAACTCGTCTGTTTATTGGCTGCTGCTGAGTATTTGCATCAAATGCAAAACGGCCCCCCGATTCTCACAAAATCTCCATTTGGGCATCACCAAACTGATCGTCTGATTGGAGCGTTTTTTTCCTCGATGATCATACTCCTCCTCCCCAACAAATCTGCTTCTGCTGAGGATGTTTTTTGGGGTCGGATGTGGGGTCATCCGGCATCCTTTAAGTTTCTAAATAAGCGCTGTTCATGATGTGACTGAGGGCTGCTTAGGATTGCTTTCCACTCGTTGAGTCCTGATGCTTTTTTGTGATATTTAACAGAGACTGGAGCATGTAGAGCAACAGGAGATTGTTTCTTTCTATACGACTGCAGCTGCCTGAATCGCACATGGAGCAACAAAACTTTGAATTCTTTGAGATGTTCCTGTTGCTTTGAAACATTTTTCTCATCAAATCATGAAATCCTCTCCACTACGGGATCACGTCCAGCTCGCCGGGTATACATCAAGTTATAGATTCTTCTGGATATTCTCACCATGACCTGCGTAGCCCCATGTTCTCTGTTGCCTTTAATGAACACGGTCTGTCACGTAACACACACACAGAGGCTTCATTTTCTGCATTTAATGACTAAACAACCTGCCTGTGTGCAAACATGAGCAGTTGGGAGGAAGTGATTGTTAATATGGATATAGCATTTAAACAGCTCTGCATACAAAACAATGTTTTTTTTTTCCAAATGTTTAATAATTTATGAATCAGTGACATGCCAGACGTCAGACGTCTCTGTTAAACCTGCCCTGAGCTGCTAACACATCGACATGATGTGAGGTTTACCTTGCAGGCCTACGTTTTATTCCCCTGATTGTTTGTTTGTTTCGCTGACATTTAAAGTGCATTTACACTCCTGCATGTACACAAACAGTAGGAAAACTACAGACGTGAGACAAAACACTGTCCGAAATTGGTCATGGTAATCTTAAGTGCTATATCATAGGCAACTGGACTTACTTTAGTGCCAGTTGCCTACAATGTAGCACTGAAGATTACCATGACCTGGACGACTGAGAGTCTTCATCAACATAAGCTAAGCTAAGCTAATCGCCCCCTGGCTTTAGTGCTTATAAACAAACTGTACGTCACTTTGTCAGCACCAAACGGCTCGCTCTGCTGCCCCCACGTGGCCAAAAAAACTAAATTAAAGCAAAGTGGCCCTGACTGCTGGCCTATGGACAAATGTGCTAGTGTGACGTCAACAGAACAAATTGTAAATGCAAGTGTGGGCCCCGACACACCAAATCAATATCAGAGAATTGGTGTCGACGAAGGCCAGTTGTTGCATCCCCTCACGTCGCCTGTGTCTCAGCCAAACTGTTAGAACTAGAACACACCACAAAGGCTACAGCCAGTGGCCAACTAGCGTGTACTTTCTGCGCCTACGTGAGAAGAAATAACTCTCCTTACCAGCAGGCGGCGGTAGCCTGTATTCATCGTTCAAAAAGAGAAACCGCAAAACCAACCGTAGATTCAAATGCTAGTTAGCAAGTTAGCACAGAAATGACACAACCTGTTGTTGAAAGAACGGAAGATGCTTCCTGTGTACTAGCGAGCAATAACACAAACACTTACAAAAAGTTTGGCTAAAGAGCTCAATGGATGATAAAAACTGACCTAATATAACACGTTTGTTTCAGTCTCTTGGCCTCTTGACATAAGTTGTTTGTTTAGTTTTGTCACTTGTGCACTGACCTGCCAATCAGCGATTTTACTCTTTGTAAGGATCAGCCGGCTGTTTTTAACTTGCTGAGTTGGCCACAAAACATCCAACTACGGCCGACTAGTGCCAACGGTGCCGACAGACACTCGTTGACGGCATGACATTGTTTGGTCAGTTCTTGAGGGGTAGTTTTAACAGCCGTAGACCAAAATTCTTTTGAACCCAACTGGATAGACCAATGAAACATGTGACGTAACGCTGAGCATCAGACGACTGTAAACAGACGACAGCGTGCAGAGATGAGCTGAGATGGCGTAGCATCAATATGTCTGTGAACAAGTGATGCTGATTTATAGTGTTTGAGCAGGAAGTTACACATCGGCTGCAGCCATCTTGAAAATGCCTCAACTGCGCTTCTCTAAACTAAGCTAGGTGTATGCTCACTTAGTGTCCCCTGCACCAGGGTGAGCAAGCCCAAAATGACGTCAGCACATTTTGTGTAAAGCGTGAAGGCTCCACAAGTTGTCAGTCATCTGTTCAAACACGGCCCATATTAGAAAATAAAACACGAGGTCACAGACTGCTCGTGTGCAGCCGTCAGGGTGAATTAGACTGACCGATCTGTGTGTTTAGATCAAAGTTACATTTGACTGAATGTCTGATTCAGATCATTCTGATTTATTTCCACGTGTGACGTATCGCTTGATGCTTGAACGGACTAATATCAGATGTAAGTTTTCACTGTCATGATAAACACATACTGTGTGTGATGCTTATGAGCAAAAATATCTGTACTGGGTCAGTTTCACTGGGTGACGCACTTTAGAGCAGTGCATCAAACAGTGATATTAAAGAAAAAGACAAAGGATGTTTGGTTTCATGCTGACGTCAGAACTAATGAATTAGTTTTGTAAACCCAGATGGAAAATCCCCGCGCAGTATTTTACAGACTATTGAGCCACAAACACGTTTTTGTTTTGCAGGTAAATGATTTGTAACCTTTATTGAATCTAAAGAGATGCAAACATTATTTTGCATTTAATTTTTATTTCCTTTTGATTGATGGATATTTAATTTTGCACTTTAACATGGTGGACATCAGTGACATCACTGGACAATGAGCCTCGTTCATCTCATTCATTTGTAAAAAGATTTCTCAACAGTAACCTCACCTTTCTGTTTTGCAGCTTTTGGTTGAATATTAATATTTGTGAATGATTTCAAATCAGTGTCACACGGATGAGTAGTTTGTGCAGCGTATACACAATATTTCTGCTCATTTACAAAAGTTAACGAAGCTGAGGTTGCAGATTATTCGTGAACATGCTCTCGAGTGTGAACGAAGAGACGTCCTCTACCTGAAAGCCGATGGATCAATCAGATAGAAACCAACAGCTCGCTGCTTTGAGCTTCTCTAAACCATCTTTACGTTCCTGTTTGTGTCTGCTCAGACGTCAGATGTCGAATCACGGCGACTCAACAGGAAGTAAAGACGGCTGTCATCATAACCAGTTTTGTCTCTACGTGAACAAACTTTATCGGTGTGCAGTTTTTTATTTGTTTTTACATTATGCCATGTAATATGAAGCCGTAACAGATTTATCATTGTGAGGTTTGATTTTGCTGTACAGATAAAAATTTGTCGATTTAATAAACCTGTCTGCAGATTTTCATATGTTCGGCTCAACCTGAGTCTTTTTAAATATTCACGTCATCTTTACCTATGTGACACAGCAGCATGAAAACAGACTGATAAACCTGTCAGCCAGTGGTGGAAAGTAATGTGAGTGGCCATATCTAGAGCAGTGGTTCCCAACTGGTGGGTTGCGGTCCAAAAGCGGGTCGTGGGCCCATTCTGAATGTACTGAAACCACACTTTATTTTTTTAGTTAAGTGAATTTCCACCCAACCAACCAACCACCTAACCAACCAACTACTCAACCAACCACCCACGTATGTCACAGGGTCAGCAGACTAAGCAAAGCACCCCAGACATCCCTCTCCCCAGCACCACTTTCCAGCTCCTTCTGGGGCCCCCAAGGCGTTCCCAGACCAGATGAGATATATAATCCCTCCAGCATGTTCTGGGTCTACCCCGGGGCCTCCTACCAGTGGGACGTGCCCGAAACACCTCCAACAGGAGGCGCTTAGGAGGATCCTGATCAGATGCCCGAACCACCTCAACTGACCCCTTTCGACACGAAGGAGCAGCGACTCTACTCTGAGCTCCCTCCGGATGTCTGAGCTCCTCACCCTATCTCTAAGGCTGGGCCAGCCACCCCACAGAAGAAACTTTTTTCGGCCACTTGTATCCATGATCTCATTCTTTCAGTCACTACCCAGAGCTCATGACCATAGGTGAGGGTTGGGATGTAGATGGACCAGTAAATCAAAAGCTTTGCCTTCCAGCTCAGCTCCCTCTTCACCATGACAGTTGGGCACAGAGCCCTCATCGCTGCACCAAATCGCAGATCCATCTCCACATTCTGTGAACAAGACCCTGAGATACTTGAACTCCCTCATTCGAGGACAGAGCTTTTATTTTAAATTGCTGTTTCCTGCTGTAGAGTGAGTGACTAATGGACAGCTACTTGACAGAGACAGCAAACTAGCTCAACAACATGGCACTGAATAAGTATGACGCTGAATAAATTAAACTGTGTGGACCTTGATCTGATGACTAAGGAGAAATCTGGACCCTGTGGCTGCACCAGTTGGGAGCCACTGCTCTTGAGGACCTGCTCTGTATGTGGACATAAAGCTCATTCTAAGGTAACAAAAGCATTATTTTTTTTTTCAGGTAATTATAAACTATTGACAACATATTCAGTGCCAATAGATACCCCTAAGGCCAATACACTGGCCCTTTAAGAAACAAACCTCTACCTCTGCTGCTCCCTGACAGAAACTTTCTGTCTGAAAACACTACAGTCAGCATGATGTTGTTGTCTGAGTGCAGGTTGGACCACCAGGTGGCACTACTGTCATTTAAAGGAAGCAGATCTCAAACTGTCTGGACCAGGTGCCACCTCATCACAACAGAGCTAAAACACACCACCTGCTGACACACCGAGCACAAACACACATCATTTTAAAAGGTGATCAGGGTGTCACTTGAATTTAATGCTTTTTAAGATCTTTTTAACCAAATATAAGACTTATTTTAGACAAATCTTTTCTTATTTAAGCTCTGCAGGTGAATATAAAACGTAAGCAGTATACACAGGTGGTCCCGTACAGAGGTGGGTTTTATGTAGATAGGTTAATGTACATTTTGCCAACAGGTAGGTGTACGCATGAGGAAACAGAATTAAGTTCAAGTTTAAGACTATTTAATGACTTTTAAGGCCTAATGTCAAATCTAAATTGAATTTAAGACACTTAAAACCTTTGACTTTTGACTTGCAGACACCCTGGTGACCCTCTGTCATCCTGCTAAAGGTCACAGGGAACAATAACACTGATTTCTTTGAGTCTCTGGGTTCCAGTACTTTTTGATGGGAGTGATTAGAATTTATATTTTCTATATTTCCAAATATTCTTTTAGGTTTTCAAAAATGAAAAAACTTTTCTTACCCCCAATTAAATAAATAAGTGATAGACCCAGTTTATTTACAGTCCAAGTACCACCCAGTGTTACAGAATAAATATGCACTCCCTAACATAATCTTTCCTCGTCTATTTATCTGCCAAAAATATCTTTTTTGTATATATTTTTAAATTGATTTATATTTGTGCTGTGTTTCAACTCATCATGCAGCCTGTTCCACACCTCCACCCCACACTGAAACACACACACTCTTCTTAGTCGTAGAAAAACACTGTTTTTTAAGAGTAAATGCTCCTCTTAAATCATAACTCCCCTCCCTGTCACAAAACATTTTTTAAATGTTGATCAGAAGTGATTTATTTCTTGCTTTAAACACGATTATTGCAGTTTTGTTTGCAGGAACTATAATGTTGCCATGCATTCAGTGAGTTAGCTTTGAGAGCCGTGCTTTTTTCCCCTGTATTTGTTTTTATGTAGTCAAATTGGGTACGTTTACATGCACACTAACAGTCCACTGTTATTCCAAATATAGCGATATTCTGAACTTGATACGGTCATATAAACAACATTTTGTTTGGATGATCCAAAATAGTCCGCCTTATCCAGTCCCTCCACAATCTTGTAGCAAAAAACCTTAAATTTAAATTGCGACAACTGATAATATAAATATATATATTTTTAACATATTTTATTTGTTCTTTTGACTTTTCTGAGCTGCTGGACAGTTGAATTTCCCCTCTGGGATAAATGAAGTTCTTTTCTATTCTATTCTTAAACAAGTAATGGATTCATCATTAAAATAATAAAATGAGCTTAATAAAGAAGGAGTTGTCTAATAGTAGAGCTGCAACTACATCTAGTTCCATTATAGTGGAGAGAAGGCAGACATCTCTACGGCTGATATCTCCAACACTCAGCAACTAACCCTAACCCAAAACTATCTAGAGTGATAAACAGCAGAACAGGTAAGAGGAAAAATGTGTTTCTGATTTTAGGGTGAACTGTCCCTTTAATCTGATGATTCAACTGCTGCTGATACGCTGTAAACGTCTCCACCTGTGAGTCACATCACCTGACAGAAAGAAATGAAAGAAATTAATGAGACTTTAACTTCCTGAACCAGGAGCGACTAAAATGTCTCCTCCTGGTTCCGGCTCTGTAATGGACTTACCTGAGATCTCTGCAGGGTATTATTGAACACAGTGTGAAAGTAATATGAGGACAAAAGAAAGCTCTGTCTGCAGAAAGCTCTTTATTGTTGCTTCCCACTTCATCTCCTGTACACGTTATAATCTTGTAAAGAAAAGGAAAGAATAAAGGAGCAGCACAGTAGCGTTAATTTCCTCTATTACCTCTCTTATTGTTCACACGTCTACGTGGGTTAGCTGTAGCGATGCTCGGGTCAGCAGGACAGAGGAGGAGGAGGAGGAGGAGGAGGAGGAGGAGGAGGAGGAGGAGGAGGAAGAGGCTCCCTCACACACAAACCACAAACTTAAACATGATAAACCCAAAAACCGGACAGAACATCATCCCTTATGATTTCAGGTGTCTGAGGTGCTTCGTGATCGCAGCACGGCACAACAAAACTAGCAACAAACCACCTTCCACAGGTTAAATGACCCAAATCTAAACAGTCAACTTCAGTCTCCCTCTCGCCTTCGTCAGCCCTGAAATGAATAACTAAATTAAAGAGGAGAATAAATTACAAGGTAAAGAAGTTGACTGTAAAAATGCTATTCTTAAAAAATAAACAGGTAGCGACAGTCTCCACCGTCCACAATCAAAATCAGTTGACTTTATATAAACATGTAGCTATCACATAAAAAAGAGAAATCAATGAAGGAGAGAAAGTGAATTCAGTGTCACAACCTAAAACTCTACAAAACAACTGAAGCATGCTGATGTCGAGATGAACGAGCCAATCAAGTGCTGCCTGCACAAACATCTCAAAGTCCAGGTGACGGGAGATTCTGCTGGTTTCTACTGGGATCAGACTGGTCGTCAGCCGGCAGATGGCTGTAGTTCCTCGCTGACGCAGCACGGCGGCGCCGTGACATTTCTGGCCTCGCTGACTAAGGCACTGACAGTCTTTCATTGGGTTTGTTTCAGCTCTTTGAGTCAAGCAGAAACCACAGCTGAGCGGAGAGGATGATGAAGATGAAGAGGTGCCTTCAGCTGCAGCTCCACTAACAGTCACTAGGATCACAGGCTGAAAACTACTGAAGAAAAGTCCCAAAGTCTTTATTAAAATGATTATTACCCCACAAGAAGTTGATTTTATGTAACCATGAGAATACCAAGGCTTTAAAATGAGTTTGACATTTTGGAATTTTCTTGCAGAGATTCAGACGTGAGGATCGATATCACTCTCATACACGACTCCAGCAGCTGATTAGCCTAGCTTAGCATAAAGACTGGGAACAGGAGGGAACAGCTCACCTAGCTCCTTACTTTAGCAGAGCCTTCTCAACACTTTAATCGTTAGCTTGCGCCCGCCATTAGCACTCAGAGTTTTAAGCTCTTTAATTGGGTGTTCTTGCCCAAATTTATGGTTAGATAAAAAAAACAAACGAACTACCAACTAAAACTAGGTGTGAAAAGACATTTTCAACTTAAACACCAAATAAAACTAGACTAAAAAAATTAGACTAACTGAAACAATATTGTACTAAAATAAATTAAAATTTTATAGGAAATGCTTTTAGTTTTATTCTTTGTCAATTTGGTCAAGCAAGCACGAGGAGGCATGTGCTGCCCATCTGTGGCCACCCGAAAACATAATGTCTCTGGCTGCAGCTACTGCTGGCGCAAGAGCATAAAAAACCTAAAACTGATACTGACGCTAATAAAATCTGCACCAGTGGTTCCCAAAAGGTGGGTCACGGTCCAGAAGTGGGTTGCTGGTCCATTCTGAATGGACCCTAAGTGACTCTGAAATGTGTCAAGTTTGTAAAAAACAAACTTTATTTTGAAGTACAGTGAATTTCTGGCACAGAGCTTTTATTTTGAAGCATTTCCTGCTGTAGAGTGAGTGACTAACAGACAGCTACTTACAGCAAACTAGCTTGAGGACGTGACCAAATGTGAGTATGACACTAAATTTCTTAAACTGTGTGGACTTTGAACTAATGATTAAGGAGTAATTTGGACCATCTAAACAAAAACTAAACATTTAAACAATAAAAACTGATCTGAAACAAACAAACCCACTCTGAAAACTAGCTGAAGTAAAACTAAATTTAAGAAAAAAATTAAAATACAACTAAAAAGGAATGAATAATACAAAACTATGAGGCTGCCTAGTTGTATTTATTTTGAACCTCTAAGTTGTGTCTGAACACAAGCTTGTAACTATTTTCTGTTTTTCATCTTTTATACTGAGGATTAAAGCCACGAGTCGAAGAACTGCTCACGTAACGACAAAGACAACAAAGGCTGGGACTTTTAATTTGAGATAAAAGTCAGTAAAACTTCCTGTCTTTATGCTAAGCTAACAGGCTGCTGGCTTTAGCCTTATAAGAGATATGACAGTTAATCTTCTCATCTCCCTCAAAGCAAAGAAAGCTTTCTTTCCCAAAATGTCAAACCCTTTCTATAAAAAGAAGCATGTTTCGGGGTTTGTCTGATTGACTGACAGAAGTTTAAGCCAATCACAGTCAGCCGTGGTGGCTGCTCTCACCGGCTTCTTCCTCTTTGATTAAATGTGGATTTTCTGACTCTTTAAACTGAAAACGATGGCAGCGAGCAGAAAACCAAAAATCCAGTTTGATAACTTGCGTCCGTGTTTTTCTACAAATGTCTGTTGATGCTGGCAGACCTCCCGAGACTTCTCTTCGCCTGTGAAGCTTCTTTCAAACAACAATGTCGTTGACCTCGGGCTGAGTAAACAGCCTGTCACAACAAGTGGACTTTTCCCACTGGCTGAGTTTCAGAAACGCAGCTCGAACAACAGAAAAAAAAAAAAAGTAAACTCAGAGATGAGTTTTACAGTCAGTAACAAAAACTGTCTACATGTCAGCACTAGTAGCTTCTGATTGGTCCTTGCATCGTGAGTCTAGTTGTACCATTGGCTGGGTGACCAGAGAGGGCGGGCCATCAGGAGGCGACGACCTGGACGTAGTTGGCGGGGTAGAGGCCGACCTGGCCGTTGCTCAGCTGTCCTTTACACCAGCCCTGCTCGTCCTCCTCTCCCATCTTCAGGAGCTCCTCACCTGGAGGGAAGACAACAGTCAGACATGTTAAATAAAAGGCACTGCGTTTAAATAATGAACCCTGAAAGTGTGAGGAGGCGTTCATTCATGATGAAGATAAAACTGCAGCAGAGCAGGCCGCCTGTCTCAGTTTATTAGTGATCTGGTTCTGGTTCAGGATAAGCAGAGCTCAGCTCAGCTAAGCTTTTCCAAACAAAGATCGCTCTCTCTGTGGTCCCATCAGGTTTCATTAGCTCGGCGTCCCTCTGACCCTCCACAAGGCACGACCGCCTGCAGAGGACCGGACTAAAGCTCCACAGAGTGGCCTGGTTACACCACAGCCAACCAGGGCAACGTTACATACAGGCCTGAGAGGTTCATCAGCAGCTCTGCAGCTCCACAGAGCCTTTTAGCCTCCGTTAGCTCAATGTTTGCTTTTAAAGCTCGTCATGGTTCAGTCTCATTTTTAAGCCAGCAGCTCTACAGCTCAGTTGGTGGATACACGATTTCCCCACCCTTTGGCGGCCACAGTTTTTGCCATAGGAGGCTGAAATTGCTATTGTGAATTTGTGCCTGATTTCTCATTTCTTTATTATAAGGACAACTCAACAAATTAATGCTGTTTTCAGCAGTAAAATGGAACTTTTATCATTCTGTCAGAGCAGAAAATTTGTTTTTGTCTCACTGAATAAGACAATTAACACCACAATAAAACCCAATCCTTGTTATTCTGAGTCCCATGTGACCTAAAATTATTTAGAAACACAGCCTGTAACACCTCAGATGAGTTTCTGTGATGATAACTCTGCCTTCTACTTTGAGGGATGGGAGGAAGACGGAATAAGTGGCCTGTGATTGAGTACATAACAGACACAATACATGTATCAAACACAAGTTTGTGGCTACAAGTGGAGTTAATCTTGAAATACAGAAGAATTTTAATCTTCCAAGCATCAGGATATACACACAGAGAACCTGTTAACAGTACCCTTGCCATAAAGATCATTTAATTAAAGAGCTCATTTGCACTGAAAAAAAAAAAACAGATCTGAGTATCTGACCGTAAACACTTCATATATATATATATATATATATATATATATATATATATATATTTATACACAGTGACAACAAAGTACGTTTTGTCTTCAGATGAACTGTTTATTTATAAAGTCCGTTTTAAAAAAGGTGACTGTACCGTACTTACCTGACAGATGAGTGTGTGATTACTGATTGGATTATTCTAATAATAATCACTCAAATTAGGATGAAACATACAATTAGAATTCTTAATATTCAGACAGATGTCAAAACACTGACTGGGTCAGGAAGATAAAACCACTCAGCGAAGGTTTTATTTCCAACAATAAATGTTAATACCGTACATATTTAATAAAGCAGAGCTTTTCCTTTCACACTAAAAAAAGAAAACTTGAGCAGCAAACTGTTCCTTCAAAATAAAAGCATCGCTCCTCTGACTGACTGTTCTGAAATGTTTTTACTTCCAAACAGAACAGATGATGTGAAGCTGCTCATGCTTCACATCTGTCACACACCACGCAGCAGAAACACACAGTTCTCATGTTATCAGTGATTTTACCTTTGAAACTTTCGCATTAATGATTCAATTCAAGTCACAGAAATAAGATAGTTTTATATCTTATATATGAAGTATAATTTCAGACACGGAGACAAATATTGTCTGTAGTGTCATCAAAGTGTGATCATGTTATGAGGCAGTGGTGGGAGGTGAAGGTCGGAGGTGTGATCCCTCGGCCCTGCAGTCAACATGTTGAAGTGTCCTTGGGAAAGATACCGAAACCAAAATTGCTCACGATGGCTGTTCTACTGGTGTGTCAGTGTGTGTGTGTGTGTGTGTGTGTGTGTGTGTGTGTGTGTGTGTGTGTGTGTGTGTGTGAATGTTAATCTGATGAGCAGGTGGCACCTTGTGTGGTAGCCTCTGCCACCTGTGTATCAATGTGTGTGTGACTGGTTAAATGATGTGACTGATGTGTTGTGAAGTGCTTTGAGTGGTCGCTAAGACTAGAAGATTGTATATAAATGCATCCATTTACCATTTATTTACCATTTCTTGATCTACACGCAGACAGTAAGTAAATAATGAAGCAGCTTTCATTTACTGCTTTTCAAAAAGTTTTAATAATCTACAGAACCTGCAGAGTTTCTCAAAGTTTTCTGTCCATGTGTTTATTTTACAAAAGATGTTTCTGTGACTCTGAATCATTAATGCAAGATCCATGAACTGACAGCAAACGGCTCAACAGGTCGCAGAGCTGACTGACATGCAGACTGAGGTAAGATGTAACAGGTGGGTTCCCCACTGCATTACAGTCTTACTGCTTACATGTCTGAAACAATGTGTTTGACATGAGTGTAAATGTGTTAAGACGAGGCATCACAGGTCAACAAAAAGAAAATAAAACAAATCTTTATGTGTCAGTATGTGTTCTTATATTTGTATAAGCTATAATTTCCTAAAAATGTGCAAAACAGTTGCAAATATAAAGGAACTCGTTTTCTCTTTCTCTCATTCCACAGTTTTTAACTCCTTATCTGAAGAGCACAACTGAATTATTTCCTTATTACCACATAAAGTTTCTTTTAAATGATCATGACTTTTTACATTTTCAGTATGAAACATGAAGTATTTTTGGTACTGCGATCCTTAAAAGTTGTGAGCTTGAGATATTAAGCCTGATAAATCCTACTGGCGCCCTCTCTGATCCAAGATCTGAGTACTTCTTTCACCTCTGGTCCTTTTAAACCAAAAGTGTCACCCTAACTTTTGTCACAGACTGTATAAAATATTGGATGTAGCCACTGTGGTGGATTTATGGAGCCAGAAGTGACCATATTTAGACTACAGGATGAAGCTAGCCTTAATGCTAACAGCCAGCTTGGTTAGCACAGTGAATTTACAGTTATGGCTAACTGTGAAAATGCTAATGCTAATTTTTGCTCACGAAAAACAGGCTTAACCATAACAACAAAATGTACTACCTGGAAAAACTAAGTATCTGATTACTCAGAGGGCCTTTCAAGTGCAACAAAATACTGAACAAGACTTTTTTAGGCAACCAAAATGTTTCAATTAACTTTCTTGAACTGATAACACAATGAAACAGTGACAGCTACTGCTACACTTATTCTCAGTGAAACTGGGATCACGCCAGGAGAAGTCTGGTATTTTGCACTTTGAGCCCCATTTCTGGGTTGTTTATGATGAAATAGAGTGGTTAAGACCAAAATTGGAGAATTTGGCTTTCCCCTGCCTGGCTTAACAATGCTGTCTAAGGCCATGTGTAAATCTGTCCTAAAACCACCTTAAACGTTGGTTTTCAAAGCCATGAAACTCACCGAGTGAGTACTGGACTTCTCCTTTAACCAATGTGGTAGCAACTTGTCAATGGATGGCACCTACCTGTCACTCAAAGCTGCCATGCTGTTGATTATGTGTAACTTTGAGCATTTAAAACATTTAAACAGGGGAGTTATATAACAATTCATCCCTGTGAAGTCATCACGAAGAGGGAAATTAGCTACAGAGACCAGAACCAGTTTTTGAACCAGGCTGTAAACATGTTTACTTCTGCTGTAAAGTTTTAACATGGGGGTCTACGAGGATTGACTCACTCTTGGAGCCAGCCTCAAGTGGCCATTAGAGGGACTGCAATTTTTGGCACTCCATGTTTCAGCCTCTGCAGTTGCTGGTTGGTTTTGTACTTGACATTTTTATTGAAGCTGAAGACTTCGCGTTATTGTCATTGGTTGTTTTATGTTTTGCACATTTTCTGAAACGACAGCAGATGTAAAACTAAAACCAAAACATCATCGCTCTCCCCTGTGATGCCCCCCCCCCCCTCTGTGAGCATTAGTAAGTGTTAATACCTGCTTTAAAGCTGAGCTCATCGGCCTCCTGGCCCATGTAATCATAGAGCGCTCGGACTCGCACCCCCTCTACCTGATCCTCCTCGTCCTCTGCCTCCCCCACGCCGTTCACCGCCAGCACCTTCTTAGGACTCTCCTCGTCTGACCAGTCCGACGAATAATCTTTCACCCTGAGTGAGGACAGACAGGAAGTCAGACATGCAAAAATATACAGAGTCTGAATAATTTTGAGTTTTATGCTTCTTTATATTTTTACTCCTCTACATCTCAGAGGAAAATTTGTACTTTTTACTCCCCTTAATTGCATTTTTTTCTGTCTACAAAATATCGAAAATTGACTCCACATTGACAAACTACAACATTAAAATACTCACGTTTTTATTAGTGATAAAACAAAATATTATTATAATCCATAATAACACTTTTAAAGAAGCCATTCTGCATACTGAGTACTTTTATTTATGATGGTTCATTTTGCTGATATAAACTTTTACTTAAGTAACATGTTGAATTCAGAACTGTTACTTGTAATGAAGTAAAGGATCTGAGTACGTCTTTCACCACTGGAAAAACTCCCATGAAGGAGTTGAAACTCTTACTTTGAAATCTACTGTGTTCTTTTTAAGCACAAAATATAATAAAAACTTCAATTAAGTTGCAGCAACAACCTCTCAAATCCTCAACCATATTTGGCTGCATCCATGTTTCCTCAGTTTTTAGTATCCCCCCTCTTCATCTCCCCAGGTTACCGCTCATCACATGTACCCCTTTAAATTTAATGTACCCTGACGAGGTGTTGTAAATAAGCTCTGCAGCTACGTCACGCGTCTCCTGGCAACCACAGCTGTCGTCATCGTGGATGTCCAGTAAAGAACAAGAGTGTGTGTAAATGTCTGAGTGTTGGACGTTCAGACACCATGTTGAGTTTATTTCTGTATATGACTGGATTAGTAAAAGAAGCAGAGAGAGTGACACACACAAACACACACACACACACACACACACACACACACACACACACACACACACACACACACACACACACACACAAAGCTTTCTAGCTACTAATTAGAGTTCATTATGTACAGGATGGTAACTCCTCAGGGTGACTACAAGGTAACAAGCTAAACTACATGCTGCCTCTATATCTGTCTCTAAAACACACACACACACACACACACAACGTACAAGAAACTGGAAACCGTCTAGAAGCCTCACTCAGAGTTTTCTTAACACTTCACGCTCCTTCAATAAACTCCAAAAACAGAGCAGCCATTTTCAACAGTAATAAAACTAGAGTTGAGTCCTATAATCAGACACGATAACAATGATTGTTGTTATTAGTCTGCAGCAAACATGGAGGTGTCCTCCTACCTGCTGGTGTCCAGGGTGATGGGACTCGGTGGGATATCATCTCCACCGGAGGAGACGATGTTGGTGAGGGTGACCACGTTTTCCTCGTGTCCACTTCGCTCCTTCCTGCTGATGGAGCGACTCGCCTCTGGAGACCACTCCTGCACACACACACACACACACACACAGATGAAAAGTTAAATTCATTACAAAAACGAGTTCCTGCTGAGTTCAGGCAGAGGCTGAGCTGTCACACAAACAAACTTCCTTAAACATGGTTGTTTGCTGGCTAGCTTACAGCTAACACTTGTACAGTCGGTACATTAACTGTTTGAGGGTGACTAACCTAAAAACCAGCCAACCAACTACCCAACCAACCATCCATATATGTCACAGGGTCAGCAGGCCCTCTAACTACCAACACTCTCCAGCTCCTCTTGGGGCACCCAAAGGCGTTCCCAAGCTAGAAGAGTTATGTAATCCCTCCAGTGTGTTCTGGGTCTACCCCGGGAACTCCTACCAGTACAAAATGCTACAAAACGCTCCAGCTCCAATTAATTAATTTTAATGAGTTCTCTCTGGTATCTATATTCCACTCAGAGGATTAATAATCCTGTGGTAAACTGCAGCATTTTCTAATGTAGAAAATAATAAAACTTATTTCAATGAAAACAAAAACACCTGTTGTGAAAAAAAATAGATTCTTGTCTCAAAATATGTTGCTAATACAAGTAAGTAGTCTTTGTGTCCAGTTAATAAACACTCTTGCCCTGCGGCAGATAATCAGTGGACTGCGATCTGATCACACCCAGACAAACACAAACACAAACACAAACACACAGACAGACACACTCTGGGCATAATAACAGGGTGCTGACAGAAGTAGGTGGCTGGGGATACAGTTACAGGTATTTACAGTCTCAGTGGAGCACAGAACAACCTCCAAACTATCAGCACTACAGGAGGGGTGTGTGTGTGTGTGTGTGTGTGTGTGTGTGTGTGTGTGTGTGTGTGTGTGTGTGTGTGTGAACCAAAAGTCCTCACAGGCACAGAATTAACACTAAACATACTCCGTCTATACCTTTCAAAAGGAGACAAAATGAGGTCATTTCACTGCTCCTCACTCTTAAAAAGGAGTATGTGTGCAATGAAGGAGTTACAATCGGAGTTATGAATGAACAGAAAGCCTTCAGAAGTACAGAAATGCAAATGTGTGTGTATGTGTGTGTGTGTGTGTTGGGACAATGGCTCTCTGTTTGCGTGTCAGCAGCGCTGTGGGAACGCCAGGAGATTCCTCAGAGGACACAAGAGATCCAATTCTTTCTGCCAGCCTCTGTCTACACTTATTTTTCTATTCTGGAAAAACTGGAGATAATAAATAGCGTTCAGTTTGTAATTACAGCACTGATTCTCAGAACATGAGTAAATTTCCAAATCCTCCTCAAGTGAGAAGAAAAGCTAATGTATTTGTTCTGTCAAACTCTTTACTGTTTCACTGGCTTCCTGCTCTCGAACCAGACATTAGTCTGAACCCAAATAATCACCTGACAGTCTGACTTCATGACAAAAACAGACGAGTTATAGGTTAAACTGTCTGTGCAGTACTGAACGTACAGCACTCAGCTGTCATTCTTTATTGTTACACTGGTGCCCAAAATTGTAACACTTAACTTTAAATACCCCTATCTAATACAATTAATACAACATTTCTACAGCTTAACCCCCTGACGCCTGTTGTCGCGAATTTGCATCACACCGCTTCCATTCAGACTGCAGCTGAGATAGCACATGTATTCCCCCAATGCCAGTTTGTGCATATTCAATACGTACCTCCTTGGAACCTTTTGCAAGCACTGGTTTTTTACCATTTTTTACCATTTATGCCTGGTGTTGCTAATTTGCATCATACCTAAATTTATATCTATTCTATGTGCTATAGACAAATTAACACTTAATTTAGCATCAGCTTGAAAGCAAAAACCCAAATAATTTATTTTTTGTTATGTAATTGTAAATAAATTCAGGCGTCAAGGGGTTAAGGACAGTTAGCTTTAAGACTTTTAAAGACTTTTATAATGTCAATAAAGTCGATGACCGACTCCTCTTCTCGTCTTCTCCTCTCCTCAAAAGCTGTCATCCAAGCTCATGCACTACACACATCCCACTCACCCCTTGTTCACGTGTACAGCCCATGGTCAGCCCTCTTCCGTCAACAACACCTGAGATTCACCTTCAGCAATCGACCAGAAAACTACCTCAAGGTACTGTCCTTGTAAACAGTCATTTTTAATAAACTATCTGTGCACTTACAAAGTTGTGAATGCCTCGGTTTAAATGGTAGGACCATCGTTATACTGCCAACAAAGTGTGGGGCTACTTTGAGCCTTGTAAGTGGTTTAATGGCAGCTATTTCGTTTCATCTGGAGACATGTCCTGAGTGCTAGCGGCATTCGCCTTTTGGAGGAATCGGCTAAAAACAGCCTAGTTTAGAATGCCTCGCACCAGCGCGGTTTTGTACCCAACACAAGATTCGAACTCGTGATCATGCACAATATATTCCAAATCCATTTCACACCGGCATACCCCTTTTTGAAAGACTGATTTAAGACATTTTAATACCAATGAAGTCATTATGTTTAGATGAATTCATTCAATGCCTTTTAAGACTTTTTTAGGATCTGCAGCATCCCTTTCGATGAACAGTTTGTAAGACACTATAATGCAACTGTAGGCAGGTAGGCAGGTATAGAGAGGCACAGTTACTCCCCTTCCTGTGTCCCCCATGGGACCTCATTGCAGTAAAAAATATATATGTACAGTACTTATCCGCAGGACACAAATCATTTTTTGATCCTGTTTGAATCGTGCCGTTAATCACTTACATGTTCGACTATTTAAAACATAATTTTGCAAGTTTAAAAATTGGAGTTTGTTGTCATTTTGGCACAGTACTGTTTAGTTTTGTATTGTATTATAGTATGATGGAAGTATTTGTTAAATGTTTATAATCTGCTCATCAGAGCTAAACAGAGGGACTAAAAGTGTTGCTCCTGGAAGAAGGACTGGGTGTCGAAAAACGCCTCTGAGTTCATAACATTCCTTCAGAAACATACTTGTCAAATCTGCTTATAGATTCCTGAAGATTAGACCGCGCACACACAGATCAATGTACATGTGTGCTTACAATATGGCCAAGCAGAACCACTGTGTAAAAGTGTGTGAAACAGCTCACAGTCGACCTGTAGATTTTTTTATTCCCTTTTTTACAAAAAGAAGCAAAAAAAATCTAATTTATAACAGCAGTGGTTTTATTTCAGTAAGCTCTCATCTTGACAGGTTAGAGGTTTTGGTCCTGCAATAATGCCTCCTATCATGAACAGTATTATGTTCAGTTTTTGCTGAAACAGTTTCTGAGAGCTGCTGGTTCTGTTTGTGCTATTGTTAGATTTCACTGCCTTATACCAAGAGGTGTTTGTCATATTTTGTCTACTCTCATTGAAATAAATGAGACGCAGTTTTATTATTTGGTATTTAGAGCAGTTAACAACAGATAGAAGAACTGCTGAATCAATCCTGGCTTAATGTTATTCTGCTGAGCTTTCAAAACATGTGGAAAGTCTGGTTTTCATATGTCAGAATCGGCCTCTTTGGGCCCATAAACCTTGTGTGTTTTGGGATGTTGTACTGCACTCATTTAACCTTAAATGAGCAACGCTGCTCTGAACTGACTGGATTATGTTCAGCATCATGCTACCACTGGACAGGCTTTGTTTTAACATGGCCAAAATAATCTTTACTCAGGGAGTACTCAAATGCAGAAAACAGATTTAAAACATCTGAAATCTTCAAACAGACTCTCTGTGGTCCAGTTGCTGCTTTTTTGAGTATTGTGTATCAACTCTTTTGTATGATTTGAAATCTGAGGATCCAGGTCTGGAACAGCGCACCCCCACACACACAGAGTCAGAGTGCAGCTGCCAAAAATAAAAGTGGAGGGCAGGAATACAGATGATTGTATCTCTATTATGACTTGACAATTGGGTCTGAAGATTCTTTCACAGGCAGAAAATAGAACAATACAACGATTCCTTCATTGTGAATCTGGAACACAGACTGAAGTGGGTGTGGAAATTCCTGCATGTAACTGATCGCAGTCTGTTATATCATCCTCAGGCTGGATTCACAAGACCTCTCAGGAAAGGACTTGTAGGGCACAACAGGAAGGGCCAATTCATAGCTTCTGTGTCTGCGAGGGTTTGCTCTGGTTCATGTGACGTTAATATCGTCATCCACATATATCTGCAGGGTCATGTGGATGTCTGCATGCAGCCCATTTTTTGTGACCACGTGTGCACTGCAAGCATGCTGACTGCACATGCTCCAAACTCTTGTTCCAAACTCCGGTCCATAACACCTCAGTCCAGACAGCAACAGCCTCTGCACCACGGTGAAGTTCGTTTTAAGTTGGATTTTTGGCAGACATTCACTCCCAGCAGCGTCTTCCTAGTTTCAGTGTCACCTGAAGTTGGCAGTAGGACGATGGTAAACTCACCTCGCGGATCCTCAGTTGTACTATTAACAGAATTGTGTCGTGTTCATCCAATGTGAGCAGTATGTCTGAGCCTTTACTTTAAAAAGTGGTTGCCAGGCTGGCAGCAAGCATCAGCTTTTGTTGTCGAAACTAAAAATATGGTCGCCATATTTAGTCACCTTAGAATATGAGCAATTAAGATACTATGCAGTGAAAGGGGGATTTGTACTCATGCGCCAGACCCTGCGCCATAGCCTACACATGAGGCCTATGCCATTGTGAGAATTTATACTTGTGCAGTGGTGTGTCTGTGTCACTCTGCAGTTACACCTCCAAAACACTAGTCAGTGACGGGGTTTCAGTGAAGTGCTGTAAAGTTTAGTTGATTCAAACACACATTAAACACACATTAAGCATGGCTAAATAGAGTCAATTTCAAACACAAGTACTCAAACAGGCTTCACTATAACTCGCAGGATTCACAGACAAAGCACTTGTCTTTATCTGGACACGTTTTCCCCACAAATACATGCTAATGTTATTAGCACAAGCCTATGGCATTTTACATTGTATAAATTAGCCTAGCGACTGGCGGAGATTTCCTCTGCTCATATGAAGCCAGGATAAATCCCAAAGTATAAATCACACACACTTAAATGCTTTTTTTGTGGAGGCTTTATTGTCTTCACAATTTATTGTTTCTCCAGGTTGGATAAACTAGCTTAGCATAAAGACTGGAAACGGGGCAAACAGCTTGCCTGGCTCTTTCCAGATGGAAGAATAAAGTTGTTTTTATAGTAAGGTTTTGTACAGATTAAACAAACGAGATATAACATGTTAATAAGTAAGCTTTACAGGTGATGGTAGGCTGACTTTTGCAGATGGAGTCAGGCTAGCTGTTTCCCCCTGTTTCTGGTCTTTATGCTAAGCTACACTAATTGGCTGCAGCTTCATATTTACTGTACAGACCTGAGATTGGTACCAATCCTCTCATCTAACGTTCAGAGAGAAAGGAAACCAGGATTTATACTAAAATGTTGGACTTTTCCTTTAAACTCTGAGAGGTAATCATCTGTACTTCTGTTTTTTCATGCTTGTAAATATTTGTTTGTCCTCAGTGGCCCAGCCTGCAGAGCTGAAATCTGTAGCTTTCCACCAACAACTTAACATGTATCTGTGTGTGTGCTTTCAGACATTCCTGACCCCACTCAGAGGTCTTAGTCACACAACAAGGCTTTCACTGGAGGCCTGTTTAATATTCAGTCTGTTTCTCTGGAACACACACACACACACACACACACACACACTGAACAACTGCTGCAGTCCTGCACAGCACTCGTGTTTTCATCAAGATGTTGGAGGAAAAAAATGAATGAATGAAGTTATATGAATAATCCCAAGAGTGGATTAAAATAGAGTGTACGTTTGTGTGTGGAGTGTGTGTGTGTGTGTGTGTGTGTGTGTGTGTGTGTGTGTGTGTGTGTGTGTGTGTGTGTGTGTGTGTCTGTCCACACCTCAAACTGTGGCCAGTTCATGCTCATGCCCGGTCCGTGGGTGTTCCTCCACCATCTGAGATCTTCAGTGTCATTGGCTGCTTGGATGGTCTGACCCAGATCCCGGTACAGGACTTTGAACCTATTGGACAAAGAGACTGTCAGTCATCACATCTACTGTACACCCTCCTCCTCCTCCTCCTCCTCCTCCTTTAAAATTCTGTCAGTAGAGATTTTAAATTCTGTCACAGTTTACCGTTCTTCTGTCTGACTTTGTGTCCTATGATGACGTTTTTTTTTAAATCCATCTCATTACAGATCCATAGATACATATTATCACCTCTGCCTAATTAGGAGTTGGTCAGTTTTTCCAGCTTAGTTCGTTAATGCAGATATTTTTTTCAATCCCACTTGACTTTCCCTTGTTAACACAGAGCTACCCTAACTCCACACTCGTCAGATACCGATGCTTGGTCAGTGGCCTGCTGTGTCAAAATATGACACTCTAGGTACCCCTCCAGCATCAGTTTTTCACACTCAGGGATGGCTTGTCAATTTATGATCATTATATGCATTGTGTCCTTTCAAAATAAACTTCTTTTTCCACAGGAAATGTACAGTTTCTGCTTGTTAAGTAAATACAGTGTCTTTTCAGAATAAACTTAGGAAGGTTTAGGTTTACCTCCTTATCTTTAGCAACAAAATCACCTGGTTAGGTTTAAAAAAAATGTCACAGAACATGTGCCACATACGTCACTAGCATAGTATGCTATACATACTGGGGCACTACAGTGTTACTACAATAACTTCACTCACTTTTGGTTTTAAATGGAAGGTGAACTGTGATCAACCAGGGGGAAGAAACCTGAATGCTTCACTAATATGACCAGCTAACTGTTTCTGTCTGCTGTTTGCTGCTGAGCAGGTAGTCAACTTTTCACTGAAAACAGCTGCCGGTTGGAAACCAGTTTGATGAGACCACAAAGAGTGAATCAGAACAGTCTAGCTGCAGTAAAACCAAAACAATCAGCTGGAAGATGCAAATAAAGATCCACAGAGCTGCACAGCTGCTGTGGGTTTGTCACCGCAAGTGACACCTTTTACATTAAGAGTCACCTGAATCAGTATTCAGTATGTAATCAGCAGAATATTGATTGTAGTTCAGCGTTAAAGACAGCTAGAATACAAGATGTTACACCTTAAATCAAGATAAAAACATTTACATTTACTGTTACATTTACTGTTTACACTGCACTCTGAGGGCTGGGCCTTTAAATTCCTCAGGGTGGAATTCCAGATAAGACTATTGTAAGTGCAGATTTTTTCGTCACCATTATCAGCTCCACATTTCTTTGTTAACATTCAGAGATGATATGAAGGAAAACCTGCATCTATTCATCTGCTTCCAACCTTCCCAGGAGCTGCAGGTAAATGTCTGAAGGCTGTTTGAACACTGAAGTCCTGTTTACTGAATTCACCAGAGAACAGACCAGAGGCTACTTCTCTTAAAATACATTTTAAACTTCCAAAACACAAGAAGGAGCAGGAGCAGACCAGCAACTCCCACATACAACAAAGTAAAGAGTAAAATTGCTTCTTTTAAATCGATGGAATCTGGTTTTAAAGAGAGCATAGATAAATTTTACTTTCTGATCAGCTCCTTGTTAGGAAGAGCTTTCTGTGAGGTACTGGGCATTAGACTGGATAAATGAGACTTGAATTATCCTGCACAAGTTGTGTGAGAGTTAGCAAACTGATATTTTGATATAGTTTTACTGTTGTTAAGCACGGACCCCTTTACTTCAATTCATGAAGAATGTTCACCTTTTAGGATTCTCTGTTCATTTCAAGGTAACACAGGATGAATAACTGATATGTAAATTAATATTTAGCGGGTTTTCCTTTAAAAAATGACAAAATCTGACAACTTTAGAGGAGAAAGTCTCACTTTGGTGGAACAACTCAAACTTTAAAACACATGCAGGTAGACGCTGCCTCATTTTAAGAGGATAAGTTCACAATTTTTTGCTTGTCGTAACGTAATGCTGTCAATGTATACACTGAGTCAGCAGCTTTTTGTCGTTGTATCATCCCTCCTGCTCTAACTTCAAAGTAAGTGATGGGGACAAAATCAGTCTTTGTTTGGTGTGAAAATACATGCTGATGCTTGGCTGTAGCCAATAAGGCTTCAGCAGTTTGAGTTTAAAAACAGTTTAAATGTTCACATGAGCATGTGAGAATTGGTTTAAGACATACTTAGAGACGTGAACCTACCCTTGAAGCAGGGGGCTATAGATATGGTTATGCCACTGTCAGCTGTTAATGTTGTGATCATTTCTGTTGTGCCAAAAGCCCGTCCCTTTTTCCCAAGGATATATTGTTCTGGCTTCCCGACAAATCACGGGTGCTTTGTGTTTAAGTGTCTCTGGGGATGTGATAATTTTAGCGCTGCATTGAAAAGGCTTTCACCACATTTAACACACAGCATCACAATCTGCCATTATGAATCCAAATTTAATTTAGTCCTGGTCATATTTCTTCACCATTGCTTTGGAGCTTTTACTGGCACATAACTGTCTCCCACTTCACTCTCCAGTTTCAAAAACTGATACATTTTGTGTCACTGCATCCAAGTGAACATTAGCTACCAGCGGCAAACCACCTATGTCTGCACCTGATGATGTTCCGTGATTGGGGTTTGATATTCAAATGTAACTGGTCACTGAAATTAAGTGATTTGTGTGTGAAGTCCTGAGCACCTTAACATATAAAAATAATTAGCTTTGTACTGTAAATTAAAAAAAAAAAAAATCCAATATACTCTAACCACTTGGCAGTGCTTTTGCTTTCAGGGTTCACAAACCGAAAAGGTTGTAACGACTGCCCCTGAGCGCCCTCATTTATGGTAGTTCAGTTCAGGTAATGAGAGAACTCAGTCTGAGTCTGGACTGTGGGTTTGGATGGAGGTCAGTGTGGGAGGGCAGGTGGTCTCTCATTAGGAACCTGAACAGTCTTTCTGTGCCTCAACTTGAACTGCAAACTTTAATTTTGGAGACTTAACCACTTTAATGTGCAGTAAACCTTTAACAAACAAAAGATAAACAATAAAATGTAAATAAATAAACTGGATGGATTTTTTCCCTCTGTTAAATCTCATCACTTCCTCTTCACAGAGTTAATTAAAGATGAAGTTTTTGTTCAATATTTGGACAAAGATCTTGTTGGACTTTACCAGTCGTGGTTACTGTGGTAACGGTGGCTTGTTTAAACAGAATGAGAGGTCAGTAGTTAATAGACAACACCAGGAGTTTTCTATTAACTCCTGTGTACATACACACATGTTCAAACACACATTTAAACCTCGACAGCTCTGCATGCCTTCGTTCTGAGTCATGGATCGTGAATCACCTTATTATTGTTTTCTCTCAGGATGTGTGTGTGTGTGTGTGTATGTGTGTCCTACCCTTCTCTGGCGGACAGGTCGAGGTGTTTGTGGATGTCCAGTAGGACGTCTTTAAAGAAGCGCAGCCTCTTACGCTCGGCCTCCTGGGTGAGGTCGAACACCTGCTCCATGTCCTCCATGTAGCGAGGGTTACAGCGGTTCAGATCCTCCAGGGCCTTTGTGTAGCGCTCCTTCATCTGCAGCACACACACACACACAGAGTACATACTGAGCTACTGTACAACCCTTTGTCACCACAGATTTATCAGAAAGATGAAGAGAAGCTAAAGTGCCTTTGTGTCAGCAGTTACGAGGGAGTCTACATTTTCAAACATTAAACTAAAGGATTGATGGCTGCTCTGTTAGCGGGCAGCGTACACACTGTGAGATACTTAAGTTTAAGTGTCACTCTATCACAGCTGCTGGTGAGAGGCTGTGACTGTATCGACTGTATGTAATGATGTGCAGCTGAGAGGTGCTGAATAGTGTTGAACCATGGGAATTCATATCCCGCTATTTAGCTGGACTATTTGCTTAATATTTTATATAAAAAGAAACTACACTTTTCAACATGTGCGTCTGCATCTGGGGGCCTGTGAGTCCACGTGTGCTGTAGACTGCTATAAAAATGAAAGAAAGCTGAGTTCACCAAACCACATTAATGCTGCACATCTGTCTGTCCTGGAAGAGGGATCCCACCTCTGTTGCTCTTCCCAAGGTCTCTTCCAGTTTTTCCCTGTTTAAAAATCTTTTTTGGGTGGACTTTTTGCTATCCAAACAGAGGGTCTAAAGGCCAGCACACACCAAACCAACATCAAAGAACTGGTGGCAATGAACGCCGGCTGTTGCGTCACCTCACGTTGCCTGTATCTCGGCCAAAAAAGTTGAACCTGAACACCCTAGGGACCACAGACAAAGGCCAACTAGCACTTGCACGTCGGAGGAAATACATCTCCTTACCAGCAGGTATGGACACTTTTTTCCCCCCAAATCTGTTCATTGAAAATTTCCAATTAGACACAACAAAAAAAGTTAGTAGTAAGTAAAATAAGAACAACACAAAACCAAGACAAAAACAAATCATTGCCCAGAACAAGACAATGAACAAAACAACATGGTAATAAAACTAAAATATGAAAATATGTGTATGCTGATGGAAATAACACTAAATACTAAAACATAATATAGTGATTGTTGGTCGGACAACTGCCTGTCACATCACAATTTAATGTCTCTTAAAGATAAGATCAATCATTGACATATATCTGGAAAGGCCAGCTCTTGTACATACTCAAAAAAGGCATCCCACGTCATGCAAAATTTCCACAGCAAGCCCTTCATTATGCATCTGATTCTTTCCAGTTTGACAAAATTAAGGACTTTCCTTATCCATGGAGTGTGTGAAGGAAGTAATGGGGACTTTCACTTGAGTAAAGCATGCTTGGACATTCAAGAGAAAACGAAGGACCGACAGGATAGATCCAAGATGCTACTTAACCAGTTAGCACATTAACAACACAACTCCATGTTAAAAGGACAAGGGACATTTACCGTGTACTTGCTAGTTTACCTAATATAACAAGTTTGTTTTGATCTCACGCCCTCTTGACTTTAACCATCTGTTTGCTCTCCTCACTTGTGTTCTGAACGATACTGCCAAAAGGATTTTTATTCACAGACATGCTCCACTGTCTCCATCAGTGATTCAATATGCTGAATCGGCCAGAAACAGCTGACATAGACCCACTAGTGCCAACACTGCAAGACACACCGCAAATCTAGGGCGACCGATGCTAATCAACGGTCCAACGCTGACCAATGGCTGACTGTCAGCTTGGTGTATCAGGGCCCTAAGAACAGAGATGAACGATGTCAAGAAAAGACAGTGCTTTATTTTCTGTACAGCACTTTGGTCAGCTTAAGCTGTGTTTAAATGTGCTCCAGAGATAAACTTTGATTAATTATTTGACTTGCTGTAGTGCTTCATTTACCTCTCCTTTATTTCAAAAGTATTGAAATTAAAAAAGGACTTTCAATCCAACCCTTTTCCAGATCCATAATCATATTGGTGAGTCAGATGTTTCTTATGTTTCACTTCTCTCAACCCCTGTGAATGAAAATAAAGCTTGACGTCAAGGTTTTAAGAGGCAGCATGTCATATTGGTCTTTGTCAAGATTGAGACACTCGTTCCGTACGAGGTGTAAGGTTTTCCATCCAACAGGATGGCATGTTAAGTGTTGTTTACCTAGGTGACGTGTTGGAGGTGTGGTGGTTCGTCTGCAGCTTTTCATACATCCTGCTCAGTGTGGCTGCTTTTTCTTCCTCTATTCCTCCTTACAATATATGAAACTAATCCAATGAATAAAAACGCTGACACATCATAATGTTTACAAAAAGTTGGAGTCAACAACAGTCTGTGCCGACCCAGTAACAAATACAACCTCCTCAAATTCAAGGCTCCATTTGATCTAGTGTGGAAAACTTTCGATGTGGATGAATGGCAGCAGGAAGTGATTGATTAAGCTTAGCTTTAGCTGTAACTTCATACTGCAAATACAACCATGACACAACTGTAGGACATTCAGTTGTTATTGGTGACAATTACCAATCAACTGAAATGCTTTGTGATCACCTCTGAACCCCACAGCAATTAACATGTATTTTTTTCCCAAACTGTTTGACTGAGTCATGATATTGGATTTCTTTCCTTGTCCTGTCTTTTGTCTCAGGATTTCCCTGTTTTCAGTCGATAATTTCCTTCTTCAGGACTTGGAACTTTTTTTGTGCCGCTGGGTTTTTGTACAGAGCAGAGAACAGCGGAGACAAGCCCGGTCATGTTACAAAACTCAAAAACACACACACACAGGTATGTTTTTCTGGACTCACTGACACACCCAGACTGGTGCAAGTGGAGCTACGCATGGGACTATCTCTAAACGTGTGTGTGTGTGTGTGTGTAAGTGTGTGTGCAAGCTTCATACTTTCTCAGCCTCCTGGCTGCAGCGCTCCGCCCGGGTCGTGTATTTGCGGACTTCCTCCTGCGACTTGGTCGGGTCAGCTTTGGCGTGTGTTTCCCTGGTAACCGCCGTCCACTCCTCCTTCCTTGCCTGATGGTAGCTCTTCTTACTGGCCTCCACCTTGACACAAACAATAACACACTATGATTTACTGTTGTGATCAAAACAGCTTCTTTTACATTCACCTCATCGCATTATCTTTCCTGAACTGGAGTTTGTTTCCTTTTTTGACACATTTGATGTGATAGCATCATATTGGAAACATGATTCACTCACAAACACTCGTCATAGTATCATGTCAAATAATTAACTCTGACTCAGTGGCTTCATTCAAAGTAGCATCCCTTTTGAATCATCTCATACTGGGCAAGGCACGAAAAAGAAAAAGAAAGAGAAACACTGTAACTGTGGAGGATATAAAGCATAACAAGCGTGATCACATGGACTACATGTATCTAGTGTTGCAGATGTGATCAACCTGACGCTCTGCTGTCAGGGTTGCAAATAATAATTATTTTCATTGTTGATTAATCTGTCGAACATTTCCTCATTTGTTCGATTATTTGTTTGGCCAATAAAATGTCAAAAAGGGTGAAAAATGTTGATCAATATTTCCCAAAGCCCAATATGATGTCCTCAAATGTCTCGTTTTGTCTGCAACCCAAAGATATTCAGTTCACTGTCATAGAGAATGAAATGAAAATATTCACATTTACAAAGCTGAAATCAGAGAATGACTCTTTTTTTCTTGAAAACTATAGACTATAGATCCAACCTAGGCTTTTGGTACCTACAGCGAGGCTCCTATTAACCTCTTGGGCCGGCTACAAATCCAGCTCCAGTGACATCACACACCACTCAGACAGCCCTCACCTCCTTCAGTTTGCGGACCCAAGGTTTCTGTGCTTTGCGGAAGCCGTCATCTGCATCCTTGGTCTCTCTGAAGCCTCCCATCATCTGCTTGTGGAAGGCATCCTTCTGCCAGCTGCGCACATTTTCGCTGTCCTCGCCCGCCAGCCGCTCCCGCAGCTCCAGGTGCAGCTCGCTGATCCGATCGGCTGCCTGCATAAAGGCGTGCCACGCTTTCTCCAGCGTACCGTACTGAGGACCTGAGGGGAGAGAGAGAGAAATACTCTCACCATCCCATTTTGGTGGAAACAAAAAAAGACGTCGACCAGTCATCCTTGTTGGTGTATGGTTGCATATGACTGTCAATTCTTTGGCCAAGATCAAGATCATGTACTGACTAACTGAATTAATTTGATTTGGTGAAGCTCCCAATTTGATATTAAGAGTTTTTGGTAAAACTTTTTATGAAAACCACATCTATAATGAGTTATGAGGGCATTTATCATGCTCTATGACTACACTCATAAACACACAAAATGTGTACTTATGCACTGTATCAACAGTCATAAAACATTATAGATGTGACTTACAATGAACTTTAAGTGTCTTATAGATGCTCTTGACTAGTATAAACTAGAGGATGACTGACAGAGCTTATGATGCATTATGAATACCTGTGCTCACCTATAAACACCTCAACAGTCAGCTGTAGTAATGACTCATGGTATGTTATAACAGTCCATGCGGTATCAAAAGCTATCATTGTTTGTGTTGAGTAAAGTGAAGCACAAACTGATGCATCCATAATAATGCATGCTTTCATTGTTGGTGTTATGTAAAGTGTGATGCATTTTCATGTATTTAAAAGTAACCGTGCTGCTTCATAAGTAATTAATGACCATACAGTAGAATACTTTGAAAAAGACTTTGAAAGGACTTAAGGCTGATACCCGCTCACATCTGAAGACAATGTGTCTTGGTATCTTGCACTGCTACTATTTCCAAGATTTTTAGCTTCAAAAAGAAAAAAAAAGTGGTCAGATATTGTTGCAGCCTTCAAAATAGCCGGGGAGTATGCTTTATGCTACAGCTAGCTAGCTAACCACTGTCCCCTTTTCAAACAACGCTACTTATAAGCTAATGTTACCCAGTTCATGACTAGTTGAGCATCCATAGCAGAGTGTGGATACCTGGCCTGAGCCCGAATAACACATCAGAAATTTTGCTCGGGTACAGTTCGCATTCGGCCCACTTGACATGCTACTGTGTTGTGCTATGGCCTGTTCAAGTGCTGGAATTTGTTATTTACCTGACAACGCCTGAACGCAACACTCCAACTGAGTGCGTGCGCTGTGCTGCGCTGCTGTGCGTACGGCGTGTTTGACTGTGCGTAACGGCAGCCTTTTGATGGTCATTTACACACTGTCCATATGTGATCACAGTAAACAGACAAGCTGTAACCATGGTAACAATAACTCTGTCAGGTAACAAACTGCGTAGGGCTCGGGTTCTGACTTAAAAATCTGAAAGTCTGTCGGGGTAGGGTCGGGTTCCGTCAGGAAAATGCAGCCCGAGACATGCTCTAATCCAGACACTTCACATTTATAATTCATTATAAGTCACATCTATAATGTTTTATGTATTTTAAAGGCCCATCTATGGAACGACACCGCAAATTAGCTTAGGCTATAAATGCTGTGGTTTGTGGCATCAGTTTATGCTACATACATAGTCCCTGTACTAATAAACATTAATAAACTATTGAAAAAGTCTTTCCTTAAATTATTTTCATGGAGTTCCATAAAAATGTTTCCTGTGTTAATGATTAATTCGTAGATTAAGTGATGTGTTTGCAGACCCTGGCAGAGACCAGATCAAACATCACTAAAATGCAGTAAAGGTAAAACATTAAACACAGTTTTTGGTGTAATTTTTCACCCCACATGATCAGTGTTTTCAGCTCACCTTTCTCCACAACGCCCCTCCACCTCTTGGCCCAGTCGCTTAGCTGCAGAGCGTAGCTCTTCTCTATCTTCGCCCTCTCCTGGAAGCAGCTGACCAACTCATTACACAGCCGGTGACCATCGTCTATCCGCTTCACCGTCCTTTTGTAGTTCCCCGGCTGCGGAGGAACACAGCACACACAGAAAAAAAAAAAATCATATCAGTACGTCGATCAGTTCATTGCCCCTCACCTACATGCTAATATTAGTGTGACAAAATGTTTACACAGCAGGATGTTTAGCAGACCAGTGATGATGTACACGAGACTAAAATAGAGACTAAATGAGAAGAGTGAAAGGGGGAGAACAGGACAGAGAGTGAGTGGAAGGTTGAAGGTATGTAGTTTTTCCAGATGGAGGGCTGTGAAGCCGGCAGTCAGTCAGCAGGGACTCATTATGTGTCTGTGTCTCTATCTAAACACCACCTCCGGCTGCTCCTCTCAGCTGCTCCCATAGTACACAATCATCAAGTACACAACACGTGGATTCTCCAGGTTTTCTGGCTCATAAGCAGAAATATTTAGGGTTTCATTGACTAATGCTGTAATCAATCTAGTTTAGTGAGTACAGAGGTCGTACTATCTGCTGTTTAAGTGAGTAACTGATTTTGTAGTGCTGTGGCTCAGTAGATAGAGCGGGACGTCCACTAATCACAGGGTTGGTGGTTCATTTTCCCCAGCTCCTCCTGCCCACATGTCCGAGTGTCCTTGGGCAAGATACTAAACCCCAAATTGCTCCCAGCATGTTAGCACCATGGTAAGCTCGCCGCCACTGGTGTAAGTGTATGTGACTGAGAGGTAAGATATAAAGCACTGGATAAAACTGCTCTATAAATGTAGCCATTAATGTGTGAGCTAATATTACTAGTCCAGTCTAGACCAGTCCTTGAGTTTTGTCTTTATGTTGGGAGTGTGTGTGTGTGGTGTGTGTTCCTACTGTACCTCCCAGAAGCTGTCTGAGCTTCCCAGGTCGCTGAGGTCCCCGTTGGAAGACATTTTGGGGTCGGTCTTACAGCACAGAATGATGGCGGCTTCAGAAAATACTGCAGAGAAAGAGAGACAAAGATACCATTTAATACATACAGCTGATTTGAAGTGGAAACTATGAAAACTTTTTACAAGCCAGAAAATCAGAACTGATACTGATTATGATTTTTGTATTAATTCAGACTTATTTTGACCCAGAAGGGAAGGACACCAAAATTAATACATTTTTCATAGCACTTTTAAGTGCATTTCAAAGGGCCCCAACACAAACTAACTGACACATTTATAAAATGATTGACATAAAAGGCAGCAAAAATAAAAACAGTGAAACAACATGCACAAAAAGCCTGAAAGAAAACTCATGTACAGAACCTAAATATTTCCTTTTGTCAACTGCTGTTGAGATCAAGAATAAACTTTGAAATTCATTTTTTAAAACAACAAGGAAGAGTAATTTAGGCCCCTTAAGTGCTCTAGATGTTTGGAATTTAAACTCAGAGCTAGTTTTCCTCTTTTTTTCTTCCTTTAGTGCTACTTTTATATAATTAGTTTTATTTTATTTTATCTATTTCAATGGCTTTGTTTATATTCACACTAATATTCCACTGTTATTCAAAATGACATATTCTTAATTTGATATGTGTCATGTTAAAAGCATATTCTCTTTGGATATTTGGAATTAGGCCTTTTTCCGACTTTAGCATTTTCTGATTAAGATATGTGGGATTCATGCCAGAATTAATCAAGTTTTATGAGAATTCTTTGGACATGTAAGTAGTGCATTCAGACTATGTGTCTCAATTGCAGTTTTTAACCGCAGTTTGTGACACATGGCTTCTTGTTTGTTTACGGTCGGCTCTGTGCATTGTCATGAATATGTTATACACAAACTATTTTGCCAACAGTTTGCAAGGCTGGGGGGTAGAGATGGATGCCCAAAAGAAAGGCCAACATTTCTAGTCAGGAGAAGAAACACACACAAACTTTGATATCAACAGGTTCTTGGATATGCACGAATATCTTAGGACTAAAAGAGGGAGGCTGTGTCTGCACGTTCAAACAAGTCCACCACTAGAAGGGACCTTTGGAAGAATCACACTTTGATGCAAATAAGTAAAATGACAAGCAGCTCCAGCTGTTCCACTGTTCCATATTTTGACATGATAAACAACATGCTAGGGTAAATTAATGGGAGTATGCGGGGACTGCATGTAAACTGGAATATTAGCGGAAAATTCATTGTCATTGGTGATGTAAGCAGCACTTTTTTGGAATAAGGGCAAACACCTGAATATTTTGTTCATGTAAACATAGTCTCTGTTCTTATCTAGACAAATATTTGAGTACCTTTCCATAAATTTTCATGCAGGCAGTGTGGAGATGTAACAACATTTCATTGTGCTGTCCTGTATTGTATAATCAATATAAAACCTTAAAGACAACTTTGAAAAACCAAACAAAAAAATCTTAACATTGTTCATGGGAAATAAACGTATACAAAAATATAAAAACATGCATTGTTTCTGAAGAGGGATCAAGTAAAAGAATACTTGTCCTCAGTTTTGGGCATCAAACCCGTGACCTTTCAGTCTCACTGCTTCACTGTACGCAGCTCTACAGTTTCGGCCTCTGGCAAACTGCAGTTCCACGTCAGTCGACACAGAGAGCTAAAGACTCTTCACTGCTCACTGCACACAGGGCTGTTTGCTCCACGTCGCTGCCCAATTTCTCCTACACACACAACTGGACCGTGTGTGTCCTACAAACACTGATGCCCTGACACACACACATCCGCTCTGTTACCAAGACAGGAATCTGTGTCAGCCAGTCCTGTTCGTCCACAATGGATCTCATTCATCAGAGAAGACCCACAAACATTTGTACAGAATTGTCTCTGAAAATAACTCACAGCTACAAATTATTTTAACTGTGTAATGTCTCTGCCTCTTCATGTTCCACAAAACTAGGACTCAAACTGACAGACACACACCTGTGCTGTAACTTAAAGGTGCCCTGCGGAGTTTCCTTGAAGACAAACAAAAGTTATGTTTACATTCAGCGTTCACCACCAGTGCAGCTCACCAGAACTCTTGACGTGTATCATTGAGGTCTAACAAATGTGATGAATGCATTTGTAATGCTGATATTTAAAGTATAGAATATCCTGCATTGTTTACATTTATGTTTAGTTGCTGTTGTCTTCTTCCATGCCAATGTTGGTGCATTCCTGCATATCTTAATGTACTACTGCCTCCTGTAGATAAGTGGAAAAATGTGAAACCATTGGCAGGAATGTGTTTTGTGTCATGCACATGTATGTGCATCCTAGTCCATCCATCCATCCATTTTCAACTACTTATACGAAGCCAAAGCCTGAGCAAAACATTCCAGACGTCCCTCTCCCCAGCAACGCTTTCCAGCTCCTGCTGTGGGAGCCTGAGATGTTCCCAGGCCAGACGAGATATGTACTCCCTTCAGCGTGTTCTGAGTCTGCCCTGGGGCCTCCTACCAGTGGGACGTGCCCAGAGCACCTCCAATGGGAGACGCCTCAGAGGCCTCCTGATCAGATGCCCGTGCCACCTCAACTGACCCCTTTTGACTTGAAGGAGCAGGGGCTCTACTCTGAGCTAACTGCGGATGTCTGAGCTTTAACGGCACACTCAGACACAGAGCACCTCGCCCAGTATGGGGACACCATGCCACCCTCTGGAGCCAGACCTACAGGGGGAGCACGGTAGCTAGCATCTGGTGGCTGGGCCTTGGACCATGGGGCCCAGTCAGGCTCGGCCCAAATGAATAACATGGAGCCGCCACCCTGTGGGCCCACCACCTGCAGTGCCTGGCATCAGGGCTGGGTGCTTTGTGTGCCAGGCAGCAGGCAGGGGGTTGTGCATCCTTGTGCATGAGATAAACAAAACATGGTGCCACTTAAAGAAAAACAGATCCACAGCACTGCCAGAGGTCAAAAACTCTCCCGGAAAACCTTTAAAGTCTCAATGAAGATACAAACATTTAAGTGATTTTCAGATTTACTGATAATATCATAGTATAATCTACATTAGAATTTCCCAACCTTGGACTCTGGATCTCTTAGGGAGTCCCAAGATAAATCTGAGGGGTCACAAGATTATTAAAAGGACAATAAATAAATACTATTATTTAGTATTTCCATGTTTTCTTTGTGTTTTATTTTCCTTTTTGTAGTCAAACCCCACAACAACTAACAACAGTGTGTTATAAACAATTTATATTACTTATAAATGTTACATAGGGGGATGAAGGAAATTGTTACAGATAACCTATAAGCAAAGAAATTCTTCCCCCACACAGACACAGAAAGAGGCTGTGGTGAATAAATCAAAGCATATATTAATGTAAAATAAGTTTCTCTACTTTGTGTACTGGTTGTTTTCTTTAAAGAAAAGAGGAGGAGATGTTGCTGACAGAGCAGATCTGTGATGATGTAGCAGAATAAACATGCTACTTAAATTCAGTTGCACTTCACAGTGACCTGAAGGGACTTCTCTAGCTGGCTTCTCCATGCATCAGCTTCCTGTATGCTGTCCTCCCATTACACAAAACCATGTTTCAATGGCAGACAACTTCCTGTGGCACACACAACAAACTGGGGAGGAAACCATGCCACTACTCCAGTGGTGGCTGTGTGCAGTGATCCTCTGTCTGCAGTGACAACTCAGTGGAGTGCTCTGTTACGCAGGCATGTTCACTTCCACTGCATCAATCTCACCAGCACAATCAAATCATGTCGTCCTCTGTTGCTGTTGGTTTCCATTTTTAGCACAAATGCAGTTTTTACTCATTGACTGACTGTGATTTATCAATGAAAAAAAAGTCGTCTGTTTAAGAAACTAAAAACTTCCTGCAGATAATTTGTCACTGAAATGCTGAGAGGCTTTACTGTGAAACAGATGGAGGAAATGTTGGGTTTAAAGTTAACACGAAATAAACACAGCAAGTGAGAGCAGATCAGACAACAGGAAGACTTCTCACGAAAATATGATAATATATACTTAAACAGGAAGCGGGGACTAGAAGAGCCTATTTCAAAATAAAGCTCTGGTTCTTCAGTAAAGTGAGTGAATAAAAGACTCACTCAGGTGCTTGACATTAAATTGGAATATTAGAATAAAAATGTTACATTTTTACGTATTTGGCATCAAAACTTGACATTTACGGTCGATGCTGCATTTAAACTCGTTATATATATTTGTTTACACCAGTAATATTTGTAAACATTGGATACAATTATTGTACACAGTATTTTCAATTATTGCCGATTAAACATAATATGTAAATTTTTTGCTTTTAAAATGACTGAAAACACTAGTTTGTTGAGTACTGACACTACCCAGAATGTTTCCAACAATATTACCACGCAGAGAAATCTCTCATTTTAATCACGGACACAGTCAGTGTCATTTGGTCGCCAGCACCTTTAAGTGGCATCACAACCCTGTTGCACATGTATCAGGGTTGTGTTTGTCTTCCAGAAGCTGTTATTATTTGTATTTTTGGCCTATTTTAATCCATATTTTTGCGATACACTTCTTAGATCTTGGTGGTTTTTTCCATAAAGATTTTAAGTCATCGGACACCTAGATCTTAAACTATCAGAGAAACAAGCTGAGCGAGCGTTAGTGGCATCAAAGCTCCAGCCTGTGTACCAAATTGTGTCTGAGAAACACTGATTTTTAAGGTGGAAATGCTTTATTCAGTGTTTTTAGCAGATTAAATCACCAGGATGATTTGCTTTGGAGTGGAGGAGACCTCTGTGGATAACTTGGCCCCAGTAAAAACCTTCTCAACATCTGGATCTTAAGTTATTGGAGAGAAAAGGTAAGTACACAAACGAGCCAAACGTCATCGGAGAAACACTGATTTGAAACGTGAAACTCATTTACCCACTATTTTTTACCGGTTTAAATCACCCTGGTCTGTTTGTTTTGGAGAGGAAGAGACCGCTGTGGATAATTCAGTTCCTGGTAAAAACCTCCCAAACAATGAACACTTACATTTAAAAGACGAAACAAATGTTTACTTATATCTATAAGTTACGACCTTTCCTGACACCCAAAGTGTAGGCTACAGTAAGCCTTCAAGTTTTCAAAGTGGATTGTTCTAGTCATGACAGAGTAGAAAAAATGTTGGGAGTTAATTTTACAGTTAATCACTCTGTAAAGCACAACAAGGCTCGACTTGACAAGACTGTGAGAAGTTCCTGGTTATTTTTCCTCCCCTCTGTAATTGATAATGTTCTCTCACTGTAAGTGACTCCCGAAATAACAGCAGTGGCTGTAGATGTGCACTGGGAGCAGGCTGGCGCTAAATTAGATGCAGGGTACAACTGTAGCCTTGGTGAGCTCTGCAGGGAACAATGTGGGAGTGAGTCTAAGTAAACTCCACAGTTAGTTCACACTGTAAGACTGAAACGACAGAGACAAGCTAACGCCAGGCCAGGCCTTGAATAAAAGAGATCAGGCTTAATATGTATGTGCAGGTGTGTCTGTTGTGTGTCTCAGGAGACAAGTAGAATTAAAGATTAGCCAAATGCTGACGTTCAACAACACAACATCACACCTCTCAGACACTGCAGCTAATCCCATTCAGACAGCTGAGCTCCAATTTTCTGTCCGCACTGTGGAGACTGCACAGGTGGAGGCAACAGAAGGACAGCCGCGTGCGTGCGTCTGCGGGTGTCACAGGTGAATGGTAAGTATGCTATCAGCGGAGGTATCTGCCACCAGCATGCTGGAACATGAGTGAGAATGAGAAAGCTGACTTCGCCACGGATCGCTAATTACTGCTGCTATATTCTACAGGACAGCCGCGTGTGTGTGTCTGTGTGTGTGTATGTGTGTGTTTGTGTGAGTATCTGGGTGCGGCTCATTGAAAGCATGTAGGTTTGGCTGCTTGCACTTGTATTACCTCTGTACCTGGTGGAAGTGTGCGGACGCTGGCAAAATAAATAAAGCCAATACAAGTCAACAGAGAGCTACCGTTCACCACAACTTACTTTATGCAATATAAAAAACTCAGCCACAGTTTCACATTCAAACACCAACAGCGTTACAAGAGCTGGGGCCTGTTCATTAAAGTTGGTCGATCAACACCCACGTGCTGATGCTGATGATCTGCCTCAGCTAAACCCTCACTGTGAAGAAGACATGCAGGTGTACAAGTCAAGACAAACTGTAACAGCACTGACCCACCTCTCTACCTGATACAAACACCAGGTCTGGTCTTGTTTCTGCCTGAATAAATGTAGAGTGTGTGAGTTTAGTTATAACCCTGTACACTAGGCGTGCATGATGTGAGGAAAATCTGTAATGAACAATAACATTGTTCAGTATTGTGATGCCGATATGACTAAGACAAATAAACAAATATTGAAGAGTGCATATTAGCTATACAGTGCCTCTGTCTTTCTGCTTTAACAGGTACGCTGCTAACATCCAAACACTGAACAGCCTATATCGACTGAATAAAGAAAGATAATATTTTGAACATGCATAAGTCTACTGGCCAAAATGTCTGCATTTTGGCTATGACTTCAGTGATTAATTACTTAATTAAAACGCAGCAGTGAAACAACTTACGGACCTGTTGTTCAAGAATATTCTGGAGTTTGTTGATAACAATGTAATTTTTTTGATACAACTTTTAAAATCTGCCTGTGTAGAAATTAATGGGACATTTTAATTTTAGCACCTAATTATTAAAAATAATGCAGCAAAAAAACAAAGTAATGACAGATGCAGGCCTGTGTGTTTCAACAATAGCAAATGTAACTGTTTTAAACAACCTTCATGGCCGTTCGAATGCACCTGTAGATAGGTGAGTTTACAAGGTGCACTTGAATGCACCATGAAGTCCCTCTACCTGTGTGAGTGTCAAACTCCAACACATACTGTGTGTTCAAGTACCCATACTACCATACTATATAGTATGCCAAAAAAAGATTAAGTATGTCCTAATTCATAGTATGTGAAATGCAGTATGCCAAAAATACCAGAATGTTCTACTACATCCAGTCTGATTTGCAGTATGCAAGCCAGCATGCTTTTATGGCTATTCTGACCCACAATCCTCTGCGCAGCGGGCGATACGTCACGTCGACTGAGCCACAAACAGATGACAGCTGATTGAAAGCTGTCAGAAGTCGCAATGATGGATGACAGCACATTCAAGTAACAGACAACCAGTAGAGCAGTAACAATAGGAATATTGATTGTTAAAGTGAACAAAATAATCGTAAATATCACAAACAAAAACAGGACATAACTATAAAAATAACAATGACAGAGAACTGCGGATGTAATTTCACTGTCGCAAATATAATACGTTCGAATCTACAATCTGTGCAGTTATAACTGTAAGGTTAAACTACATACATTGCAAAGTAACAACAGCAGAGCTGCCCAAGTTGATCTTCATCTCTGGTGAACTCTGTGAGTGGCTTTTATTTTAGCGCCATGGTAACGGATACAAAAGCAAGAGCGTCAAAATTCAGTCATATTTTGTGCATACTGCATGCAGCAGTACATACATGTTAAGGGCAGCTGCAGCACCTATTAAAAGTAAAAAGAAAAAGTATGTGATTCTACAGGACAGAAGCAGCGTGACCCAAAAACTATTTTGGTACAAACTTTTTCAGTTACAATATCCCAAATCATTTCACTACCCGCCAGTGTGGCTGATACCCCTCTCAGATGTACTCACCAAACAAACACTTCTAACAGTGTTTTGCAATGAGTTGATTGCACATGTTCATATCGCGAAGACAATGACATTATGATTTATCATTCAGCTCACAAAGAGCTGGTTACAGGCCATCGACTGTCTTCAGTCTAACAGCTCGACCGACTGTGACGTGTATAGTTTCAGTTTATGTGTACCCACCACTGACAACTAAACTGGGGACGGGGACGGTGGTCTTGATCACTACAAATATTGACATTAAAAAATTATTGCATAATCTCTAGATTTTCTTATTTTTTCCTCCCTGAGAGAGGGTCAGATGGTCAGTTCAAAGTGCTGTTTGCTTTGTGTCCATGAGACCCCCACCATCTCTTCCATAGCTCTGTGTGAGCCTTTCTGTGTGTTTACATTCCTCAATCACTGATCGTGAACTTGGGTTCAGTCCCCTTTGCTTAACCACTTTGCTTAACCACCCACAGTCTACATGAACACAGACACACATGCGCCACCCTGGACCTCATACCGTCCTGGAGGTCAAGGACCTGCTGGAGCTGTAGACTGTATGGTCAGAGAGCAGAGAGCGGAAGGAGTGTTTGTGCGAGACTTAAGAGCCAATGTGATCAACTAAAGATGATCGATTACCATGTGTGAGAGATGAGCTGATGGATCTGTTTAGGACAGGCCATCATTTCTAGAAACTTACAAATGAGCCTAGATGGTAATAAAAAAAAAAAAAAAACATGTGTCTTCTCTTTCACTCTTTCATTTTTAAAAACAATTCAATGCCTGTTTGAGTTTTGCTGGTTTGTCATTAAAGGGGTTTCAGATTCAAGTTAACGTCTGTTTCTCTTCTCCTACCCTATTTCTAGGACACACATCGAGAGGAGGCCAAAGTTTTATCAAGATGTTGAAAAAACTGCAGACTCAACATAACTTGAAACTACTTTTTCACAGTCCTGTTTTCCTCTCCACAACATACAGTCATAATAATATAAAGTTATTAATAAGCCATCCAAATGTCCTTAGTTTATGACAGTAAAAACACAAATCATAAACTGCAGAGTACTTAATAAATTACGAAATGACCAAGTACTGTAACATTGCTGCTGCTCCCTTTTATTAAGCTGTAAAACAAACCTCAGCAACATCCTGATGAATGTTAAACATAATTTACTTACTTGTCATTTTAGAGCTGAAACGCAGATTTGGCAGCAAGCAGCGAGGATTTAAATGTTCAGTTTAAGGGTGAGTTTGACATTCTGGGAAGTACACTTACACTTTCTTGCCAAGAGTTAAATAAGAAGACTGATACCACTCATGGCTGTACGCTAAGCATGAAGCTACTGCCAGCAGCCAGCTAACTTAGCTTAGCATAGAGACTGGAAATAGGGGGAAACAGTTATCTTGGCTCCATCCAAAGGTAATAAAATCCACCTACCTGTATCTGGAAAGCTCATTAAATCTTGTTTGTTTATTTTGTACAAAAACCAAAGTGTAAAAAAAGAGAATTTGCCATTTCATGGGGGATTATGTGACAAAGTATTTTTTGGCTTGGCAAGATGTAGTCTCTTACATAACAGTTGTGCACTTCTGCTTTGGCACAAATTGACCAAATGAGATATATTATGATATTTAGTGAGTTTTCCATGTGCAGGAATGTGGATATTATTACTTTTGGACAGAGCCAGGCTAGTATTTTTCCCTTGTTTCAAACTTTATGCTAAGCTAAGCTACCTAGCTGTTGGCAGTGGATCCATAAGTACCATACAGACTTGAAGGCGTTATCAAACTTCTCCTCTAACTCTCGTCAAAAAAGCGAGAAAGTGACTTTCCCAAAATATCAAACTTTTCTCTTAAACATCTGCATCTCCAGGTTTTCAAGCACCACGGTTATAAATCGTCTCTCTCCTCTTGACATATACACACTGTACTGTGTGAATTATAGAGAAAACCGTCACTTAAAATGGTGACTGGGGCCCACAAGCTGTTTTATTAGCCATGTTTTTATGTTACAAATTAAAGTGGGGCTTCTGTGACCTCAGGAATCACTAAAAACGTCCCTAGATTTCCCATCACAGCTGTTTTTGTCTCAGGAATGTTTGCGTCAGTATGGTCCCTGGTTTCATTTCCATTTAGTCCCTTAACCATCTAAAGGTGTCCAAAAACTACAGGTTGGTCCTCGATTCAAAACTGGGCAGCAGACTGTCAGGCCTGACCGACAGAGAACAGGAGGACTGTTGAAAGAGGGTGAAAGTGTTGGAAAGAACGCTGAAAGACGAGAGGAATAAGAGAGTAGACCTTGTGACGAGGGACGTGCAGGAGAACACAAACTCAGTCAGGGATGAGCCAAGTGCTGCTCGCCACCTCTGTGTGGAAAAGAAATGCGAAATAGAGACAGAAGTTTACGAGCTGAAGAGACACAGCGGGGAAGTGAGGAAGGGGAGGAGGAGGTCTGATAGCACCACAACACACAGGCATCTTCTGATGTGGTTTCTGTATCACGGCAACAGATTAAAGGGACACATGGAGCTGGTTTGTCGAGCTCATGTAAATGAAGAAGTGTGTACAAAATACAGATGAAGCCAAATAAAGGAATCAGATATCAGATGACATTAACGAGTGAATTCTACACCTCTGCTTCTCTTTGTGCTTGTGTACAGTACTGAGCTGTAGCTGTCTCACCAGTCACTTCAACTTGTAGGCCTGTATTTTAAAGACATACCAAACCAAAAATCTGTTCTTTGTCTGACATTTAGCCTGCTTCAAGACCTCTGATCGTTCCTCATATCTCCAAAGTTTTGGGGCCTGGTTGACAAAAACAACTCAGCCAATCAGAGTCTTCACAGCGGGATTTAATGCAGACAGAATCATCTGTCTTGGCCAAAAAAATGTGGCGAGGATGTGCAATAAGCAGTTGTATGAGTTGACTTACAAAACTTTACTTATATAAACAACAATTCTTAAATCTGCCATTATTTCTGTCATTGCAATAAAACGATCCAGGCAACCTCTATTGCAGCTTCGACATCAGCCAACTAGAAACATTTAAATTTTGACCTGATGATGATATTAGATGAAAAGTCAGGGGATCTCGAAACGCTCTACTGGAAGTACACTTTTAGTGGTTTATACTCTACTGAGGTTTTTATACTATTTTTTTTCCATAACTCTGGGTCTCTGTGTGAAGCCATTCACAACTGCTGTGAATCCAAGATCATCAGTGCAGTTTTTCTTAAAACCTTATGGTTTGCCATGTGTATTTTTGCATCACGGCTCTATTTGCAACACAACTTAAAATCATTATGTGAAGTTAAGACAGATCTGTCGTCCAAATCAAGACATCAAACACCAATATTTATGTTCCCAGTACACCACTGGCTGGATTCTACCGTCACATAAATAACAATAAATATATGGCAAAAAATCAAAAGCTGGTTCATACATTTCCAAGTCAAAGTACAGTCAGATTTTTTTCACTTTTTATGTCTTCATTTTATTTTTCCTTAAACAACCAGATGTCTCAGTTCACAAGCACAAAGAGGATTGTAGACATGAAACTCTGTCAATCGTGTCAATAAAAGTATACTATGCAGGAGTTTTCTAAAAAAAAAAATTTACAGACTCATACAACAGTAATCCCTCTACATCATCACCTGTGATCCACCAGAAGCGTATTTATCTGCCTCCTGTTTTTTCTTATTTTATTGTCTTATTTTGCAGTGTTTGAGACACTTCTTGCAGGTAGGGTTGGGTAGGGCTTTTCTGATAACTGCAATATTCCAAAAGCACACTATTAACAAGTCAACTGCAGGAAATGGCGAGCAATTGCCACAATGGCTGTACTCACGGTTTTTCTTTTCTTCTTGGGAACGGCATGTATTTGAACTACAGTATGATACAAATGCCAGCTGAGCATTGTGTGTTTGTCGTTTTTTCACCAGTCGGCGAGAGTTGAAAAATATTCAACTTTGGGTAAAACACTGCACACGCTTGTATCCATAACTTCTTAACCAGTTGTTCATCACAATGGAAGAGGGGCGGATCCTGAGATCACATCCGGGTGAGGACACCGGGGTTAAGACAAGAGGCAGAGGTGCCGCAAAGCTTTCCAAAGCCTAGAAGCTACTTTTCCTTTCCTTTTCTAGATTATTTTAGTAATAGCCTAGTATCACTGCAAGATGAGCAGACAAATATACACACACATGCACACACACATACAAACAGAGACAGAAGATGAGCTCTATGTGTGATTAGACTGGAGCAGAGGAGCAGAACTGGGTTTTAATTGACTACGTCATCCCTGCAGTTTGTTCAAAACTTAAACTTTTGTTATTAAAGAAAAAGTAAAGTACAGAAAAAAGGTACTACTGGGTACCAAATTCCAGGCACAAGAACTAGTACTGGTATCACTTCAAATGTGAATGGTACCCAACCCTACGCACAGGTGAGGTCAAGACTTTATACAAAGGCAGTGACAACGTGCAAGACCATAAGCAGCTTGCATCCATGAGGAACCTACGAAAACCACGGACGAAGAACCGAAAAACGCAAATATAGCAAGGCGAAACGCCAAGCAGACAAACTACAGTAAATATGGGGTTGGCTTTCACTTTCACTTTTACTAGCAAGCACTGAAGGTGAGGATGGGATGAAGAGCTACGCAGAGTTGGCCTGTTTCCTATTGGGTATGTAGGTGCCGGTGGTTGGTTTAGTCAGCTTGCTAACGTGCCGGCTTTTCCATTACAGCAAATGAAACGTTCCCACAACAGTACAGTACTTTGCAGTGTATATATTAGCAGTGTAGCGAGGAGGGGCCAAGTTTGAATGTCGTGTTTACACACAGTAACCAACAGTTCCTGCAGAGCAGATCTCTAAATACACAATAGAGAGATATCTGGATCTAATACAGGCGTGCTTAAGAGGTGGGTGATGGTAGCAGAGAGTCATGGGAGACAGAAGGAGATTCTGGTTGTTGGTTTATAGAGAAATGGGTCAGGCCAGTGAAGAGGAGGAGGAGGGGAGAGACCAGCTGAGGGAGGGATGAGGAGGAGGGAGTGACGGATAGAGAGGCAGGTCCAGACCTCATAAGCTTCACTGGAAAAAGTCGCAGTCATTAATCTGATTAATGTACACCAACAGTTTCCCTGCAGCCAGGCTGCGTCTATATGCTCTACGTATGAAGCATGTGGAGGCCTGTATGAGTATTAGTGTATAAGCTGCTCTACTATGTCTGCATTCCAGCAGAGTCTGTGAGCACTGTAGGTACACATCGGGGCCTGGAGGCTTCAAACATCTATAAACAGAAATGCCTTTTGAGATACTTTTTTTGCTCCAGCTGCTGTTTCTCTGCCAGCAGCTGGCTGTATATCAGAGCCTGGGAAACAGCTGTGTGCCAGAGTGCTGCTGTCCCAAATGAAAGACTCACTGTGTAAAGAAAGAAAATGATAACCATGCTCACAATGATCACAAAATGATTGCTGCTGGCAAAAATAAAGCACATTATGGTTACACTGAGAGCCACCCTGCTTTGTTTCCACTATCTGTCGCTTGAAATGGCAGCTGAGGTAAGTCAGAAGTTTGTAAATGTAGTGTTTTGCAGTGAATCACTTCTTGGATTAACGTGTCCTCAAGCTGTTTTATTAGCCTTGTTTCCATGTTACAACCCACCGCACAGTGTGTGGCTCAGCTGTAACTGAAGCTTCACTAAAATGCCAACAGGAGGACTTGATTCTCACTGCTCCCCTGGCCCTGGTGTCGTCACAACAGCCAAGTTAACACACACATGCTGAGTGAGGACTCACCCTTTTCACACAGAGATTGTGCTGTAGGGTTGCTACGAAGTCCCCTCTTTACATCGCCTATGCTTTTCTTACACAGAACCAAACAACGGCAGCATCATGCAGCCTCAGTGAGTGATTTTAGATAACAAGCCAGCATCACGGAACAAGCGTGACGTGTTACACAACAGCATAGGTCTCTACTGCCACAAACTACATACATGTGGGCTACGCTTTCTAAACAATAACAATAGCATTACATGGCAATGACAATAAATTATCATCCCCGTTATACAGCGGCTGATCTCGTCCTCTGCTTAGAGGGTGAGAAGCTCCCACACCTCATTGCCTCTCCAGTTTGCAGACATTTTCAGCTGCTGTTGTTCTTCCCTGAGTTAGCTGCTAACTGCTGCTAGCTGCTTTTTAAATCGCCATGTGCTTGGTTGCACACATAACCCTTTATCAAACCATCAGACCCATCCTGTCCTGGCAGCTGTCCCTTTTACACAGACATGAATTTGGCACTGTTACTACTTCCACCGCCAGCTTAAAGGAGACACAACTCTGTCCCACCAATTTCACGATTGTACCTTTTATAAAGAACAACAAGAGAGAACAATGGTCCAAAATTCCCGTCTTGAGCAGGCAGTGTAAAAGGGACTCATGAGAATGTAAAAAGGGAGAAGTCCTTCAGGAGCTTCATATTTTATAAACGCAACTCGTTCCAGACAAAAACATCATTAATGAATGTTGTCAGACTGCTGTCAACTACAGCAATGCAACCACACGACAGTATAGTGACTACTATATCGAAGACCAGAAAGGTCAAGTTTATGTTTTGCACACGTTAAAAGCCAGAGGGTGAAATAAAAAGTAATCCATTAACACTTCAAATTCTCAGAGGTCTCAACAGCTGCCCATAAATGTTGACAAGCTTCTAGACTAAAAAAATACCCTGCAGATTTTTTGTTTTGTGAAGATGTTTAAAGATGTTTAATTTTGTGAAATATGCTTATTCACTTTCTGGATGAGAGTTAGATGAGAAGATTGATACTGCTCATGTCTGTACAGTGAATATGAAGCTACAGCCAGCATCAAGTTAGCTTAGCTTAACAAAAAGTCTGGAAACAGGGAAACAGCCAGCCTGGATTCTGTGAAAAGACAACAGAGTCTGTCTAACAGCACGTCTGAAGCTCAATAATTAACATATTACATCTGCTGGTTTAATCTGTACAAAAAAACAAGTGTAAAAACAACAAGTTATGGTTTTACTACTTCTTCCTGTTTCTAGGCTTGGTACTGAGCTTATCTAACCAGCAGCTAGTGGAAGGAGAATGATATCATCATGACATTTAGGTCATGATACAATATTATACCGATTTCAAATGTTTTGCAACATGCTGAGTATTGCAAAAAACATACATGTATTGAGAAAAAACTTCATTTCAATTCATCCATTTTCACTGCAGCAAAATGTATCAAATGGACTGAAAAAGCAATTGATTTTATTGTTCTAGATGGCTACCAAAAGCTTAACTTGTATTTGAAATATTAATGATTTACATTATGAAAAAAATCTATACTCTATGCTCTCTATATACTCTATAAACTCTCTCTATATATGTCCATGCATCATTATAATACTACCACGCAAAACACTGTGATACAATGCTGCATCAATATCAATATCACCCCTGGCTAGTGGTAGCTTCACCTTCCCTAATGAGAGTTGTTTCAATCTTCTCATCTACTGGTGCTTTCCATTTGCGCTTGGAACTCGTAATTTCTGAATTTCTTCAGTCAGAAATTTCAACTGGAATGCACCCGTAAGTCGAATTTTCAATCTGGAAGTCGGAGGAACCTCAACAACCCCAACCTCAAAACTTAAGATGGCTGTCCGCACATAAACAGTAGTGAAAGCTGTAATAATTTAATGTTTATCAGTACTTCTGTCTTATTTGTGTCTGATTAAAACAGGCATACACACAGTCCCGTCCAATTTATATCCGTGTACATGTTGCTTTGGTGTTTACATGCACAAAATTCAGCGTAATGCGTACTGCTAACAATGGCTAATCTTGCTGGAACTGGTACTGCAAAAACATGTCAGTTTTTCTAACGTGTTGTGCTGGAATGTGGTCAACTCAGGTGTGACGCCATTCCCAGGTCTGACCTCTGACTTCTGAGGTAAATGGAACACAGCATAACACTCAGCAAGAATGCATATATGCATATTTTGAAATTTCTAATTATTTCTTTCACTAAATGGAAGTAAATCAGAAATATTAAGGTTACAAAAGAACCACAGGACATTTTGATCTGTCACAGTGCAACAGCATGTGAAAATATCCGCATGTTTGTGGCTTGAGACAGATGTCATTTAAAGGACAACAGGTGACTGACTCTTTTCTCAGACAACATGAACTTATCTCACATCTGACTGCACAAAACTCCCCCAGGTGTCACTGCTTTTGCTTTTGATATTCAAACTGGTAAAACACTGCAGCTGCTCTGTTTCTTAAGCTTTACACCCAAATGTGTTTCTAAGTAACTGTGAGGGAAGAAATTCAGTTAGTAGTGTCTTATTTTATGTCTTTAACGCTGAGTTTAAACTGTTTTTCACAATGTTCAGACATTCTGACGAGTGATGAGTTGTGTAATAGGCTGGAAAATCCTCTTACTTCATGGGTTGATCTGATATGCATCTGGTCAGGCTCAATCACATTTCAAAGTATAAACATTAAGAGATATCATCTGTTTTTGTGAGGCTACAAAAAGATACTATCAACCTACTCAGCAAATCAAAATACTGAGAGGAATAAAAGTACCTGTGGCAAGAAGCAGGCATAAATGGCTGTGTGGGTGTCACTGTAAACCAGTGATGGAATGTGGAGTACTTTTACTCAAATATTGTGCTTAAGTGCAGATTTAAGGGTACTTGTACTTAGGGTATACTTGGGTGTCTCCCTTTTCTGCTACTTAATACTTCTACTGCACTAAATCTCACAGGCCAATATTGTACCTTTTACTCCACTACATTTAATTAACAGCTTTAGCTGCTAGTTACTTTCATATTACAGACTGAAATTTTATTTTAAAAAACAAAAATGTGAATAACGTCCAAGAGCAGAAAAAAATAGTGTATCAGAAGTTCGTTTGTCCTTCTTTTCCCTCCCGTTTATGACCTCACAACCCCTCGCATTTATCTCTAAGGCTTTTATATTGACACGTTCGGCCGTGCCGAGTCAAACCATGCCATATTCATTTGAGTTTCCTTTACCAATTTAAAAATGTATAAGATGGACCATATCTGGGGTCGGATTAAGGTGTGCCTGACCGCCTTCAAGCAGGTTGCGATGATGTTAGATGGGCATCATTATTCAGGAACATTTCATTGTCAACATTTAGTGACGACTGAGAAAAATATCTAAATATTTAAACTCTACAATACAGTGCAGTAAAAGTATAAAGTAGCATAAAATTGAAATCATAGTTAGGAGTTAGGAGCACAGTAAGCATGATTATAAACAGCAATAGCAAACACAAACCACATGTTGCACAGGTTCAAAACATCGCAGGCAGGCAGGCTCAGAGTGACAGCACAACTTACCTTATCAGAGACGAAAACAGAGACGGACAGATGTCCAAACAGAAGACAGTCTTTGTCTCCGCGGGCCTGAGAGACAAAACAGGGACAGACGGAGAGAGGAAGGTCCCGACAGCAAAGGGAAAACACACAGAGAGGTTTGTTAGACAGCGGAGCAGCATGCGGTTAGATCCCAGCAGTGTTAAGATGGGGCTGGATGAGCTGCCCGTTATAAGGCTCGGTGCTGGGTGGAAGGTGGCACATTCTGGGTGTCGTGGTGAAATGCCACACATGGAGCCTGTAGTGGATGGATAATGAAACAGCCAGTGGCCCCCCATAAGAGGAGGTCAGAGCAGTTAGCTCACACCTCTAAAATTACCTGCTTGGGCAATGAGTTGGGAAGGGAGTGTCAGGCTTTAAAAGAGACCGCACCAGTCATTTTTGTACCAGCTGATTAACTACAAATCACTTTGAAGTTCTTCTGATCAGGTGAACCTATCCAGATTTCCATCGTTAGAAACTTTATATCATTTAGTTTTAGACTACTTTAGACTACTGTAATAAAAGGCTTTTTTTCCTAGATATTCGAGTGATATTTAAAGGATTGAAAAATCCACTTGAAACAAAACTTTAGTATTTCTGATCCCTGACCTTAACGTCCCATGTTATTGTGTCTATGTTATTAATGGAGACAACAATTTTTGAGAGTGATCCAGCCTGCTGTAACTTCAGCGGTGAAACAGGCTGCAATGTAATCCCAATGGACAACTGTGCACCGTCAGTGTGAGTCCATTCAAGTGCTTGTTTTTGCCACTGATGGGCTCAGATTGATATAAGTGACTGACACATTACAGAAATGACCATATAGACAAATAAACTATTTTCTTTACCCTTCGCTGATGTGGTCTTTTTTGTGTCCCAGTCTTGCCGTCACTTTTCCACATAGTTAAAATCAGCTAAATATTCAGCCATGACACTGAAATTTCTTTTTGATAACACTAAAGCCCAGCTCAGTACAAAAATTTACGACAAGATGAAACCGTTTTAGAACGTTGCAGTGAAAAGATGCAGCAGTGTGAGCTGGCCGGTCTGAGGTTGACTTCAGCTGGCTGATGGTCTCAGCTGGTCAAATCGCCAGCGGCTTTTAGAACGTAAAGCATGTCATCTGTTTCTACAGCCAGTCAGCTTGTAGTGAAGTCTGGTCAAATCAAAATGGTCGCAGACGGTGTGTGACGGCAGGTGCTCTGTCCCTGCTGAGCCCTGTTTCTGTCCTCACTGTGTGGCGATGTCGGACGGTGGGTCGCTGCTGCTCGCTGTATGTGCTTACGCTCCCTCACACACACACACACACACACACACTCTCATTGACTTACTAATTGGTGCTGCTAATGTATATTATTGTGGCGTATTTATTATGAGTACAGTCAATCTGATGCTTGTTTTGTTTCTGTTTTTCACCGTTTCATCACTACTACAAATGCAGCTGTAGCCAGTGTCTCACTATCACTATCCTCATTCATATTTTAAGAAGCTACAAATTATATTCAGCCACAAAATTAGCCTGAAAAGCTGGAAATCAGAACAGAAGTACAGAGAGTTGTTGCATAGAGATGATACACAGTCTCAGCTAGTTGCACTGGTGTGAACCTGCAGGTTTTTACAATGCTGTAGAATGGCGCACTGCAAGTAGTTGCCCGTTTCAACTCGTCTCATCATGAATTTAAATGCAAACTTTTCCCTGCATTCCTCTCTTCAGCTTTCAATAATGTTTTCACCATTGTTTTTCCTGCAACAAGTCACCTCTTGTGAGATGTCAGAACGATACTTTTTCTTATGCAAGACTTGGTTACAATAACAAACAGACCGGTAAGAGGTAAGAGGTTCTCTGCAGGGTCTGTTCTGTATTTTTTCAGACACCTCCAATGACAATCTGGCCTGTCAGTGACATAAACAAGATCTTAAATTGAGGTAAATTGACAGTGCACAGTTGCCTGTAGAGATTACACTGCAGCCTTTTTCTGCTGCAGTCTCTCTCAATACCTGGACCAATTTCAAAAAATTGTTGTCTCCATTTGTCACATAGACACAAAAAATGGGAAAACAGAGTCCAGGTTGAAAATTACTGACATTTCCCTTTAACCTAAAAGCCAGGTGAGAGCTGAATAATGCCTCAACCTCGTGGTAAACCAAGACTGCTCTTCTGAGTCCGACCCATTATGAGGATTGGATAACTGCTCAAATTTGACACCAGTTTCACTTTTGAATGTTTCACAAGCCAGAGCCAAGAGCCGAGAGCCGAGAGCCGTCAGCCCCACCCTCTTCACTCTGAACACAAACAATAAATCCAATTGGTTAGTAATGAACATCAAATAATGCCAAACCACATACAAGCTGCTTCATGACACAAGGTTAGATATTAGGAAACAGTGAGAGTGTGGCACAAAGACAGGCCTGTTCAAAGAAAACCAAAAGTAGAGCTAAATCCTTCACGTTAATTCCTTGTTCACAGCAGTGATGCATTTTTGTGAATGATGGTGATTCATTGTATTGCTGCGCCAACCTGCTGAAAATCAGGAATCATGTTTAACACTGTAAATCTGTTCATTTTTAATTTTTTGCCCTCTAGAGGGGGAGAGATGGTTTTATTTTATGTTTATTTAAAGGTTACAGAGTCCAGTCATGATTTACATTACTGAATTAAGAGGGAAAAACTCATCTAGACGTCTTGACTGCAAACTATAAACTATAGATGGTCAAATCTAAGATAGAGATATTGATCGTTGCAATATCAAGATGAGGCTAAATTATTTTCCATCTTGAATACATGCCTTTATCTCTTTTATTAGTGATCATTCTTTACAAGTTTCTTGTCAATATCCCATGCAAACAAATACGACTGTCCCTCAAGTATGACATTATTTTCTGTGAAACACTGCAGCAACATTTAAACTTTAAGTTGTCAATCAGATCTTTTAAGTAATTAGGCTTATTCAACCTTTCACACTCCCACTCGTGTGATGATCTCACTCTTGTAACGTCTGACAGCCCGAGGCTCTGACAACAAACCATGTGACAGCTCTCTGTTAGAGGCGAGGACAGAAGACAAACCGAAAGCAGATCACAAACAGAGAGGCGGAGTGCAGCAGACTGGAAGAAAAAAGGACAACTCAGCCTTGTTCCCACACACACAGCTGTTCTCCCGGCTCATTTTTAACCAGGACCACATCAGTGAGGCCATGTTAGGGCCCTGGAACCGCCTCCACACCAGCTTCCCTAGCTCTGCAAAAAGCGCTGCAGCTTGAAAACCTTGGGATGCTGGCTGGGGCTGGCTTGGCACAATCTGTTGCACGTTGCAAAGATTAACTCAGAACCTGCTTCGCCTGCTGTTCACATTTGACTCCATTGTGAGCGCGTGAAGCCTCGCTGTCGAGAATGCAACACAGGATGACTTACACTCTCTGACAAAATACAGCTTTGACAAAAAGATCCTGACTGCAGATTTATTAAAAATAAAACTGGAACAGTTGGTTGATTAACAAATTAAACCTGCAACTTATTCGGTAAATAATTTAAATCACTTTTCAAGCAAAAAATGCCAAATGTTTGATGGTTACAGCTTCTTAAATGTGAGGATTTGGTGCTTTTACATTATAATACTCTGACTATCTTTTGGACAGCTGGTCAGACAAAAACAAAATTTCAAGATGTCATCTTTGTTTATAGACTGAACAATTACTCAAGAAAATAATAAGCAGGTTAATTGATAACAAAAATAATTGTTAGTCGCAGCCTAGACGACAACGGGTTTCTTTCAATTCTTATTCTTTCCATTCTACTTTATTTGTGCTCTGTTTTATTGTAAAAATACTCTTATAACATTTATTCTTTCTGATCCATTTATTGTTTTTAATTAAAACTATTTTTTAACGATTTTTAAAGCAGAAGTGTACAACTGTCTCTGCTCTTTTAGGTCTTTAAGCCTACCTAAAGTCCTTACTTACCTAATGAGAAATAATTAAGACAACTGTTTGCTGACAGATTATCATAAAGTGGAAAATTATTCTGGGTAATTTAACTAATACAAAACCTGTTTGGTTAAAAAGGCATGTGTCTAATCAGCTAGGTTTTTTAAACAGTGTAAAGATAGAACAAAACATAAACCAGAAATGCAAAGTGTGACATTACCCTGACCTGCACCCTTCAGTTTTTTTGACGTCTGGTGTCACTTTCTTGAGGTTAAATTAGAATTAAAAGCATGAGCAGATAGCTCAGCCAACCAGAGGACAGCTGTCAGACTGGGTGGGAGTTCACATTCTGCGTTGACATATTTCATGTTTGCATGAAATTCCACTTGCTTGGCAGGATTTGGAGCCTGAAGCTGGGGGAAAGTTTCGGCCTGCCTGCCCCGCCCCTGCATGGATTCTACTATAATACTGCTGCTTGTCAGAGACTCCAAAAACTCCCCCATATGATTTCTACCAGCCAACAGACCACAGAACACACAAATATGTACTTTTCTATCTAATATAAATTGATTAATGTGACAATGTGTGATAGAGAAAGGTTACTCATAGTGTCACACCCACAGAGAATTATTCCCCAACTTATTCACATGCATTTTTAATAACCTTTGCATTAATTGCTTTTATTTGCATTGATGCAAATAACAAACAAACTGTAAGCTCGACAGCACCCTGCAGCAAACTGACAATTTTAGTGATAATATTCAGCCTCTATTTAACAAAAATACTTTACTGCAGCTTTAAAACTGAAAATTTATGCTTTTTATGTGCACAATTTGAATATTGATGTTTCCATTATTTGCATATTTTAATGACAGATAGTTAACAGCAGTCTGTACAGGCTTGAGTAGCAACCTATGCTAAGCTAGCAGCACCTTTAAAGCTAGCTAACGTTTAGTGCTGTTACTAGCATAACAAACACCAGTGCTTCTTTTCCTACTGTGGATGATAAAGCTGCTGCATCGCCATGGATTTGAACTGTTGGCTAACATCAGAGACCATTGATAAACTAAGATGGCACACATTAGAGTCACATTAGAGTCATTTCCTGTGTCAGTGTCACGTGGGTTTTGCAGCTGCCCTGTCCTTTTTTGGAGACTAGTGGCCGTCCTTCGTCTTTTCATTCCAGTCGGAAAGGTGAACGCAAGTACAGATTATGACCGATTCTTCCACTTCATAGTCACAGAAGTTCATATTGGACTCATTTATCACAAGCCACATATCTACTGGGCATTCTGACCCTAAAATGGCGCTTTTCAGGCAGACTAATCAGGAGAAAATTAAATTTGCAACACACTCTTGCAAGATCTGGCAACAGCGTTTATGTTCTTGTAGTTGGTTGATATCCGTTATTACGCTTGCAGATAAAAATGAGCAGCAAAGTAAGGAGCAAAGGATGAATCTGTACAGTATCTACTGTTGAATTGTTTTTTATCTGCTTACCACACTTCAAAACAAAGTGGGGCGATCAGGGGGAGAGACGACAGTGCCCTACGTAGGAGAGCAGAAGTGTAGGCCTATATGATTTCATACCATTGGCACAGCTTGTAATGATTTCTCTTCCGTTATAGAGCATCTTTGTGAACTTGATAAGATAATAATACATTTTAGTTTTTCTGCCCCCTACTGGTCATAAATCTCTAGATTCAGCTTTAAAATTTTAGCTAAAACTATTTGGTAAAGGAGAACAACCACTGTTAATTTAACTATACTTTATGGGAGTATTGATAAGTCAGTTCTGAAGCACTTTGATGACAGTATGACTTAAACATAAATGGGTTAGCATGGTCGCCTCATAGTAAGAGGGTTGCTGATTGGAATCCAGGGTGGGGGGTTCGAGTTTGCATGTTCTCCCTGTATCAGCGTGGGTTTTCTCCAGGTACTCCAGCTTCCTCCCACAGTCCAAAGACATGCAGGTTAATTGGTGACTCTAAATTGTCCGTAGGTGTGAATGTGAGTGTGAATGGTTGTCTGTCTCTATGTGTCAGCCCTGTGATAGTCTGGTGACCTGTCCAGGGTGTACCCCACCTCTTGTCCAATGTCACCTGGGATAGGCTGACACCTACGGCCAATTTAGAGTCACCAATCAACCTGCATGTCTTTGGACTGTAGGAGGAAGCTGGAGTACCTGGAGAAAACCCACACTAACAGGGGGAGAACAAGCAAACTCTGCACAGAAAGGCTGCTCAACCTTGGGGTTCAAACCAGGAACGCTCTTGCTGTGAGGCAACAGTGCTAACCACTGCACCACCGTCCTGCCATATGCATACATAATATGATAATAATTCCACTACAGGAGGGACTTGATGATCACTAAAATTAGGTGGGGGAAAAAAGTGGACGGATCGATATTGATTGTGGTTATCGGCAAAATATGTTGTTATACGTCGGCATAACATATATTGGCAGAAAAAAAAATCAAATCAAATATCATGGATCCATAATGTTTACAAGTGTAGAAATATTGTTACAAGTAAAAGTCCTTCATTTAAATTTTTTATTTAGTATCTGCATCAAAATATACTTAAAGTCCTCATTTTGCAGAATGACCCCTTCACAATAATGTATATTATATTATCAGAATAAAACTAATAGAATAAATAATTATTATACTAATAAAACTATCAGAATAAAACCATTAATGTGCTCATAACTTTACTATTGAAGCTGGTGAGGAGATTATTTAAGTCACATTATACACTTTTATCTGATGAGCAGTTTTTGTTTTTCCCTCTGGAGATCAATAAAGTTTTAATCTAAAACATTAACCCTACATCATTAAACTCAGGATTGCAGTATAAAGTTAGTTAGAGGAAAATATAAATACTCAAGTAAAGTAGGCTACAGGTACTTAAAATTGTACTCAAGCACAGTACTTGTAGCTGGTAAGGAGATAATTTCAATCACACTGTACACTTTTATCTGCAGAGTACATTTTGTTTCTCATCTGTGGATCAATAAAGTTTTTATCTAAGACATTTAGCTACATCATTAGCAGTAACAGAGTATAAATATAAAGTTTGTTAGAGGAAAGTTTAAGTACTTAAGTAAAATAGGACACAAGGACCTCAAAACTGTACTTAAATACAGTACTTGGAGCTGGTCAGGGAATAATTTAAATCACATATACTTTTATCTGCTAAGTAGTGTTTGTTTTTCCCGCAGGGGATCAATAAAGTTTTTAGCTTAACCTTTTAGATTATATTTAGATTACATAAAGTAAGTAAAAGGAAAATTTAAATACTCAAGTAAAGTACAGTACACGTACCTCAAAATTGTACTCAAGTACAGTACTTGTAAGTAAATGTACTTCGTTACTTTCCTCCACTCTGAGTACTTTTAGCTATAAGCTAACGCTAGCTTCGTCACAACTGTCAGAATGTGTCAGTTGTTGATGCTCGGTGTTAAAACACGGTGCAGCAGGTAAAAGTGCTGACGTCACGGTCACGGTAACGTATAAATACACACGTTAAACGGGATTAAGTGACCGCAGAGTGTCAACATGTGCTGGCTGCACTCAGGTGAGCTCTCCTACCTGTTGTTTGGCTCCCACCTCCGAGCAGCAGCCGCTCTCCTCTCCGCTCTCACCGCCTCCTCTGACGGGTGTCCTCGTTACAAACACGGCGGTTAGTCCTCTTCAAGCCTCCACCGCCGACTGCGACATCTTGCAAGTTTACTCCGCGGTCACTCGTCGGTCCCCCTCAGCCATTTATACCGAGAGAAGCTCCGGTAAAGATACACGTCTCCTCGGTGTCTCTCTGCGCGGTAACAAAGTAAAGTTCCTCGGTGAAGGTGGAGATAAAAAGTGTTTCTGCTCCGGAGCGACTGAGAGGCAGCTTCTGCTGCTGGATAATTGAGTGTCTTCCCCCCTCTGATGCCTACTGGCGTCTCCGTGTAATCAGATGCTGCTCACCACAATATCCATTCATCCTATTACACTGTTTAACCCTTCACTGTCTGCTGCACGGCTTTATGGTGCCTTACAGGACCGTCGGAAAAAACCACCACTGAAGGCTGGGGAAAACAATACCTGCTCACATGAGCATTAATACATAAATATATATATATATATTTTTTAAATGAAACTTAAAAAACTTTTACCTTATCTCCAAGCATAGAATAGTTAAAATTATAATCATTAACTGATATTTAATCTTACATTTATTTTCCAAGCCAATTTATGTGATGCTTTGAAGATAAAATGGCTTGTACACTGTAAAAAAAAAATTTAAAAAATAAATAAAAAATAAAAAAATATATTTCCCTTTTCCTTCAAACCAAAAATAGTACAGTTCGCATTATTATTAAAAATAGATATATAAAAAGTGTTTTTAAAATGACCCTCCTAAGTCTAGCTAAAATTATTATAAAGAATATTTAGATGTGCAAAATAAAACAATAACTTGGCCTGTTAAAAAAATTGTAATATCCCTTTACATCTAAACATACCTTAAATTATTAATGGTAGATGATTAAATATGTGTTTATTTTCAATGCATTATGTTGTGTGCCTGTAAATTAGTTTGTGAATTGTAAAAAATAAACTTTACAATCTTCCTTTATCTCCAAACCAAAAATAGTAAATTTCACATCATTATTAAAAGTAGATATATAAAAAGAGTTTTAAAGACAATCCTCTTAAGTATACCTAAAATTATTTTAGTGAATATTTAGATGTGCAGAATAAGTTGGCCTATAAATTGTAAAAAAAAAAAAAAAAAAAAAAAGAAAAGAAAATAAAAAGAAAGAAAAAGCCCCTTATAGTCACCTTTTGCATCTTGGAGGATGGAGGAATGGAGGACGTTTAAAATGTGTTTATTTTACAATGCAATATGTTGTGTGGCTGTAATTAGTTTGTAAATTGTAAAAATTAAACTTTACGATGCTCCTTTACCTCCAAACAAAAAGAAGCATGGTTAACACTATTGTTAAAAGTGGATATTTAAAATTTATTTCATTTTTGAAGACAAGCTGTTGAATGCTTGTAAGGTAAATGGGCTCATTAGAAAAAGAGACATCTATATAATCTTCCTGTCCTACTACCTTCACACACAGTATCATTAAAGCTGCTATTAATAGTGATTATTTAAACATAAATTTATTATACAAGCCGATTCATATCATGCTTGTAAGATAAATTGGCTTGTAAATAAAGGAAATAACTATATAATTCTCCAAACAAAAGTATACTTTACATTATTATTATCAGTGGACATTTAAAGTCGTTTTTTTGTTTGTTTGTTTTTTTGTTTGTTTTACAAAAAAGATCATTTTATGTTTGTAAGATAAATTGGCTTGTACACTGAAAAAAGACCTTCCTTTACATTCAAATAAATAAAATGTAATTAAATTATAATTAATACTAAAGGTAAATTTATATTACTTTTTTATGGTTTCAGGCAGAAAACACATTTACTTAGGCCGGTGTATTTATGAATATTAGCCAGTTATCAACAGTCACAACAAAATTTGTTTTGACAACAACAAAGGCACAAAGATTTTCAACATCATGCATCACCAGCACACCTGTAAAAACTGGTAATTTATGTAGATCTACATGGCCTACATGTTCACAAGTTTAAATATTATTTGTGTTTTCATATACAAAATCTTTAGAAAAACAGTCAACCAACAAGCTAAACATGAAAGTTTGAGTTATCCAGGGGTACCTGAAGGCACCATTAACCCGGACCCACCGATGGAACTGGGTTAATGTTCTCTAACACACACACACACACACACACACACACACACACACACACACACACACACACACACACACAGGTTAAAAGGTCATAGGCTTATGAACATGTATGATATAATGAAAAACATCAGTCTGGAAATTAGATCAAAATATATTATTTTCATTCAAATACAGTTTCCAATCTGAACACACTGCACATTTCTCTTGTTTACATTAAATGAAGACTTTCCAAAGCAATTACATTTTGTATTTATGACAAAAATCAAAAAACAGCGCCATCCTCAGGAAGCCAGCGAAATCACAAAAACACTGCAAGTGGCCACTGAAGTATGATTTTGGTTAAAGCACATTTTCATACATTTAAAAAAAGCATGTTTGATTATTAAAAATACAGGAGCAACTTACACTCTTCAGTCTCTCAAAATAGCTGGAATTATTTGTTTCACTCAACAAAATAAAACCAAAAATTAAGCCACATTAAAATAATAAAATAATAATAATAGTAATACCAGAAGTGTCATGTGTCAAAATCACACATTTATTTTTAATTCAAGAAAAAGGACATAATTCTTAATAGAAAAATAATCTCAGTCTCCTCTCAGCGGTGCAGTGGTGGAATGTAACTAAACATACGTTAAGTCAAAAACTGCACTTTAAGTACAGCTTGTACTTTACTTCATATTTACATTTTGTGCTGCTTTATATTTCTTACTCCACGACATTTTGGAAGCAAATATTGTGCTTTTCCTCCATTACATTAATGTGACAGCTTTAGTTACTTTACAGATTCATATTTTTAATACAAAAATATAAATCAACTAATAAATGAAGATGTATTATTAAAGGTAAAGCTACCCAGAAGTGTGTAAAATAATTAAAATAATCCCAGCATTTACTAGCTGCGACATTAAAGAGATGAACACATGAATGCATCAATAATAATAATGTAGTAATATTATATATTATCTAAGATGGGCCATTCTGCATGATGAGTACTTTTACTTTTGTTACTGTCAATATATTTTGATGTTAATACTTTTGTACTTTTACTTAACTAGGATTTTGAAAGCAGAACTTTTACTTGGCGAGTATTTCTACACTGTGGTATTAATACTTGTAATAGTAATATGCTAGAATATGTCTTCCACCACTGACACTCAGCTAAAGAAGCTTATCTTTATTCATGTTAAACTCTGACAGTGGTTTAAATTCAGCAGGATTGAGACAGACGAGTGGCTCCTCACGTTGTCACCGCTCCTCTGCTAACAGCGATCTGAAGTTCTTCAGCTCTCTGATGCTTGTAGAAATCCTGTGGGACGATTCATGAGGAAAACAGTAACTGACGTGTACATTTAGGCTCTGAAAATCTGCAGTTTTTATATTCCAGGGGCAGCGTTGGAGCCACCATAAAGTTTTTGTTTGTTCATTTTCTCCTTATCTAAACACAACGTGGATATAAACATACACATGTAGTCATTAAACTGAACACAGGGTGGAGCGTTCATGTGCAAGTGCACATAGGTAAACTCCAGGTAGTGGGAATCAGATGTGTGGAACAGGAAGCAAACAGTTTTTGACCATGTTATGTTAGTGTGTTGTGAAAGCGTGGAAAACTGAATTTGCTGAATGGAATGATATGACTATTTCTCTTTACCTCCAAACCAAAAATAGTATAGTAAACATATTATTAAAAGATATATTAAGGTTTTTTTTAATACTCCACTGAATAAACTTTACAATGTTCCTTTACCTCCAAACCAAAAACAGTATGGTTAGCATATTATTAAAATAATAATAAAAACAATGTCAAAAAATGTATAATCTCCCTTTACCTCAAAACGTAGCCTAATTTAAATTGTTTTTAATGGTAGATAATTAAAATTCTAATTTATTTCACAATGTGCAAATTTGCTTAACTGTGAAAAAATAAAATACATAATAATAATAATAATTATTATTATTATTATTATTATTATCATCAGTAATACTACTACTACTACTACTACTAATAATAATAATAATAATAATAATAATAAACTTTACAATGTTCCTTTACCTCTTAACCTAAAATAGTATGGTTAACACTATTGTTATTGTATGGTGGATATTTATTCATCTATTTTTTTTTTTAAGCTACGCTGTTGAATGCTTAAAAGATAAATGGGCTCATTAGAGAAAAAAAAGAGAAAAGAAATCTATGATCTTCCCGTCCTACTACCTTCAAACACAGTATCATTAAAACTGCTATTAATAGTGATTATTTAAACATGTACTTATTATACAAGCCGATTCATATCATGCCTCTAAGATTAAATTGGTTTGGAAATAAAAGACTGAACTATAAAATCCTCCAAACACAAGTATGCTTTACATTATAATTATCAGTGGATATTTCAAGTAGTTTTTTTGGCCCCTCTATGTCATAGTGAGCATGTGGATATTGTACTGAGAATAACTGGATCGCCAAATTCAAGGAGATAACGGGCACCGGACTCTGATTTACTCTGAGCCCTGAACATGTGTCCTGTATGTGTGTTTCTGCAACATGTATGTTTATGTCACAGCTTTGAAATCCAGGACGAATTCCCCAGGGACAAATAAATTAATCTTAAATCTTGACATATGATGCTGACGGACTCTCTCACCTTCCGATGGCATTGAACAGGGAGACAATCTCCTGTCGGCTGAGCTGGAAACTGGGTCGCTGGACGCTGGATGTGGGCAGAGCTTCAATCTGTCGCTCTGAAAACAAAATCTTTAGCGATGTTCCTAATCCCTGGGTCTGATCACGACAGAGAGAGAGAGGCAGAGATCAAAACAGGGCAGCAAATCACAATTGTACCATAAGATACAAACAATGGCCTGAACGCATCATTTAACATTTACCCACAGATCAACAGTGGCGGAGGAAGTACGCAGTTAACTGAAGTAACAAAATTATGTCAGTATAATCCTTACTTAAAGTAGAAAAATGTCACCTGTCACCGTACTATTCTCCCCACACTGACCATAATCAATATAACTGCTGTGACAGTGACTCGCCTGCAGTTTCCCCCACAGTCGACACTTGAAGCAGCCCACACAGTCCATGATCCTGGAGATGTTGAGGAAGGCCAGGCGGACGTCCTCCTGAAGAAAATAACGTCACTCTGATTATGATAAAATGACAAAACTGGGGTGTCTGGCTAATGACTTGACTTTAATGGTACTGTGAACACGTTTTTTATTTTCTGTTTAGTGACAAAGGTGCAAGAGGAGTCTCATTATATGAACTCATGTCCACAAAGACCTGCTGTCCACGTTATAGGATCTGGGAATTTTCCCAAAAGAGTTATAAAATGGTCGCTGACCTTAAGTTTGGCTGCTTCCTTTTCATCCCCAGCAAACAGAGACGTCTCGTCAAAGTGCAGAGGAAAAGATCTGGAGAGGAGAGTCATTAGAAATCTCATTAGACATAATGGGCTCCTCCCACCACCAACACCTGTTACTTTTTATTTTTGACTTTCTCTGTTCATCTGTAATTATCTCCATCTTGTGCTGCTGCAACACCTGAACCTCCAGCCCAGTCACCTGAAGAACATTTTGCCATTATACATGAATATGTTACAACTGCATCTTTCATATGTATCCTATCAACGTCAGGTGGTGTAGGGTAGGGGTCGACAACATTTACAATCAAAAGAGCCATTTTTGACCAAAAATAATAAAAAAAATCTGTGTGGAGCTACAAAACATATTTGAGACTTTTAATGAAGGTAACATAGCCTGTTAAGTCTAAGGCCCAATCCCTTTTCTACCCCTTAAATCTTCCACTTGGTATTGAGCGCCTTCATTTGCGAGATAACCTAGGGGAAGTGTGGGTATTGGGACAGGCCCTAAATTAGCCTGTACTAATAGTCTAAATGAATTCATGTTTTACCACAAGGTGGCGACTCTGCTAGACTCTATTTATGATTATTTGGTACTTTAACTTTGCAGAGCTGGCAGTGAAAGCAAACAAATCTGTCCACGCACTATTAAATTCTCTGTTTTATTCCGGGACATCTTCTTTTTTGGATTTAACATCCATACACTTGACTATTGTAACGCAGCTCTCTCTGGCCTTCCTACCAAACTCATTAACAGGGTTCATATCATTCAAAACTGCTGCTCAGATCATCACCTGCACCAAATCATCCCACCACATCACCCCCATTCTCATCCAACCACACTGGCTCCCTGTTCAGTACTGAATTGACTACAAACACCTCCTGCTCACCTTCAAAGCGCTCCACAACCTAGCTCCCACCTATCCCTCTGACCTTCTCCAGGAGTACACCTCCTCCCGCTCCATGCGCTCTTCCTCTGCTGGTCTCCTGACAGCTCCCACTGCACGCCTCAGCACCACGGGTGCCTGGGCTTTAAACGGTGCTGCCCCCAGGCTCTGGAACTTCCTACCTCCACACATCCGACAGTCTGACAGCATAACATCCTTCAAATCCCGTCTCAAAACCCTTTTTGGTCAAAGCCACAGGGAGCTCCTGGAGAGAGGCTAAGAGCCTCAGTGGCGCCACCTGTGGCTCCAGAGCAACTGTGGCTACTGTGTACACCCCTGATGTCAAGGATGGTGGATGGCGTGACACCTGAGCGAGAAACCTGCCAAGCTGCAGACTACTGTTTTAGACTATCAAACAACGAAACCAGTTGTTTTTTACAAAGTCACTGCCGTGTTTTCAGCAGCTTTTTTGGACTCTAATCACGGGTGTTTTGTAGCATCCCGTCATGTATTTCCAGCAGAGATAGTGCCACAAAAAGCAGTTGTTTTTTATCAAGACGTAGCTGTGTTTCCAGCAGGGACTGTGCCCCCAAATCAGGTATTTATAAGCTAGGTATATGCTTAGACATGAGTATGAGTATGTGTCTAAATCTAACCACACGTCAGCCAGACTAAAACATAAAGTTTCAACATATCTGCTACATAAAAACGTGCAAATATAACATACCCGTAATTTGTAGAAAGATACAAGGCCAACATTATTTCTGGCAATGGGGTTGGGATTTGGGTTTATCTTATCTTAAACTGGAAATAAGAACATTAACATTTATTTGTCTATAAAGTAGCTCTACTGTAAAATAATATTATAGGACAAAATGAATATTGGATGGGACACACTTAATAAAATAAACACTGACTGTATTAAAAACCTGACACTGTCCCTGTCCAGGTGTCAGTATCAGGCCTGGGACTGACCGGGCCAGCTGCAGGATGTCCAGCAGCAGCTCTTTGTGTCTCCGGTCCTCCTCCGGTCTGCCGGTGTACAGCTGGAAGGACGGCTGCTGGAAGAAGGGCAGTGCTTTGGCCAGTGCTCGCAGCTCGATCAGGAACAGGAAGTAGAGGTTGCGGAGCCTCTTGGGCCCCTCGCCGGCCGTCAGCTCCGAATCAAAACGCTGTCTGAACTCTGACACGTTGTGACCCCACTTCTTTTGAAACCAGCTGTCTGAGGGAAAGAAGGGGTTAACAGAAAGAGTTTGGATTCTCGTTCACTGTGGAGGCATGAAAGAAAAACGTTTTCCTTTAAGTTTTTCTCACAAATTTAAGTAATTGATATACTCTTGTTTTCCTCATGAATCAAGGCAGAGTATGAATGACTGAATGAGTCAGTGAGGGTTGGTGAAAGTGTTCATGTGTCTCACCATCCAAGAGGTATCTGGCGCTCAGGTGTATGTTGATGCTGGAGTGGAGGCCGGAGATGAGCCGGTAGAAAGCCCTCTTCTCTACACACTGACCTGAGAGATGAAGAGACACAAACACAGAGAGAGCTGACAACAAACTGGACCAAAAAATAATGATATTAACAGTTTTTCTCTCTTCAGATAAATCGTCAGCTCACCTTCCAGCCAGCTGTAGAAGGTCTTTGCTGTAAATAAGTAAACACAATATTGTAAGACACAAAATGACAGTCCAAATAAAGTGAACCATGATGCAATGAAACACTAAAGGCCTCTCACCTTCACTTCCTGTGTTGCTGTGGAACGAGTTGGGAATCAGAGGTCGCTTGATGGTGTACGGTCTGTGAGGGGGGAAGTAAAAGGAGAGAGTGATGAAGTTTGATTCATTCATCCATTCATTCCACACAACTTGTGCAGTATAATCCAAGTCTCATTCATCCAGTTGAATGCTCAGTGCTTCCCAAACACACGCGTTTCCACTAAAATATTACAACTGATTTGTATTAAACTTATATTATATTCAAGTAGGAACAACTGAGGCTAATGGAGTCAATTTCATTATCCATCAAAATGAAGACTCTTTGTCTTGTTTCATCTATTTTTTAGGGTGAAAGTTTCTTATGTAAGATACAAGAAGTCAAAATCTAAAGCTCATCCATTAATCTGAGTTGTATGTATTGTGTCATCCTGTGAGTGTTTACTTGAAGCAGTTCTCCTCATAGATGCTGTTCCAGATCTGCCAGGCCTCTGGTCCTTTGTAGCCCGTGAAGCGCTCCGGGTTCAGCAGCAGGTCGACATGCTGGGAGTCTGGTGACTCCTCGTCTAGAAAACAGCAACACTTCAGTCAGCTGTGAGACACTATAACGACGCCTTTTATCAGCCGAGTTTAATCCCAACTAAGTACAAGTAAAGTAAAAGGTGGAGACACGAGCAGACGCCTGTGTGTCATACTAATGATCCATACAGGTCAGGTAGTGACATGTATTTTAATATCATGTTCCCTCAAAAAAGATTCTATATTTTTTCAATTACATTATCTAATAATGTTAAATACTTTCCGTAATGTTCCCTAAAAATATTCCTCACACTATGTTCTCTAATTTTCCAGTTTCCACATTTTTTAAATTATCTTAATTTCCCTAAAAATCTATGAATTATTTGCATTGTGTTCATTAAATTGTTCTACATTTTACCTTTGACATTCCCTACAAAATGATTTATTTCCTCCATTAATATTTTCAAGTCTTAACATTATTTTCTTTTAAACAAAATGTAGTTTTACCATCATGTTCCCTCATTTTTTTTTTTACATTTTTTTATCATACCAAAACCATGCTGATCACAAATCAAAAGCAAAATGGAGGATAACTTCAGGGAGTATGTAAATCTGAGAGGAGGGTGCCATGTGTCAATCAGCAGGTCTGTGTTTTTTATTTATTATTAACTATTCTTTTATACACGGGATATGACACCTAATTCACTGATTCAAAAAAAAATACAAGTTTGTTTTTATTTGTTCATAAGAAATTTGCTCAGATGGATTGAAATGTACCGTCAACCACGCAGAAGCGTTCGGCCTCGTCGTCGTGTTTGCTCCAGTTGAGCAGAGCCTTTCTGGTCTCGTCACTGGAAAAGAAAACAGAGTCGTCTGTTGGTTTAACTTCACCCGGTCAGCTCAATTATTATATTATATTATATTATATTATATTATATTATATTACACACAAACCTCAACAAGACCCAGTAACATTAAAAGTTGTCTTTAATGTTTGCACAGTGCACTTATATTCTTATATATATCTTGACTCACCTTAAAGAAACATCCACAGCTCCGAGATGCTCCGCCTGCTCACAATCAACCAGCTGCTCATTTGCTTCTGCTGAATACTGAATGTACAAACACACAAATACAAACACACACATTTGCAAAATTTATGATATTTTATATTTGAATATATCAAAATTTGGGCCACTAATGAGTGCTATAGAAAGATCTGTATTCAACTACTTCTTATTATGGTTGTAAAAACTGACCACAGAGCTCAAAGAGCGTCCACATTAGGGAGTCCTCTGGCTGACGGACCCTGAACAGCTGATCCTGACTGACTCACCTTGTGGTGTGGGGAGGACCTGATCCCCTCGGGCACTTCGTTCTGTGGACACATAGAGGTTTTAATGAGTCTGATGTGAACACAGGTGAGTGATTACAGCAGGTAGATGATGTGAGGAGAGGACTCACAGGAGAGCAGGGCTTCACAGCACAGTCCCTCAGACCACAGTGACTGCTCACCGCCCAGAACGGACACGCCTTGTTCAGGTTCACCTGGAGAGGATCGACACACGTCCTCAGCAACACACTGGTAAATCTGTATGTGTGTTTGTGTGTGTGTGTGTGTGTTTGTGTGTGTGTGTGTGTTGTCCATCAGGTCACCTCACCTTGTAGAACCTAAAATAGTCCGACTCCAGAAGAGTTTGAAGTTTGGGGAAAAGCTTGTCGTTGTTAAAGCCATCGATGGTCTCCACATCACACGTACAGTCGTCCAGGTCTCCTGTGACCTTCGTTAGTTAGTTAGAGGGGAAACACAAACAACTTGTTATCCTCTGAGCTGATGACTGTCTGTTGAACATCACTGGGTCTAATTTGGGCAGACTATGAGATCTTAATAAGACTTTTGCTTCCTCTCTAAACTTCTCAGTTGGTTTTATTTAAATTACTGCTGAAATCCCAAAGATATCAAATAATACAATATTTCACCAGACATTAAACATGAGGGAAAATAAAAATAAAATAAAATAAATCAAAGAAAAATAATATAAAATAAAATTTAAAACATAAAAACTTCATTTTTTCTGTAAGTAATAATAATGACAATAATAATAATTACTATTATTATTATTATATATTTTTTAATAATCTAACATACTGATTTTGGGGTAACAAATAATTCTGACTACACAAGTGTCAGCAGTAATCAGATATTTTACTTAAGTAAAAGTAGCGACACACCAGTGTATAAATACTACTGTGAAAGTCCTGCATTCAAAATCCTACTCAAGTAAAAGTACTAATACATAAGCATCAAAATATACTTAAAGTACCAAAGGTTAAAGTACTCATCATGCAGGGTGGAGCATTTCTGAATCACATATATGATGCATTAATGTGCTCATCACTGTAATGTTGCAACCACAGAGGGCAGAGGTCATTTTAACTACTTAATATAATACTTAACATATCTTAAGCTATAATAATACACAGTAATTTATTATCTTATGTATATTTTGGTTTAATAATCTGAGTCTTTAAAGTGACTTAAGCTGTCAGATATAAATATAAAGTAACATAAAATGGAAATACACAAGTACAAATCAAGGTAAATGCACTCCGCTCCAGCTGGTTACACCGTTACATGGTCTCCAAGTTATTCATGTACCCCTATAGGCTTAATATGTGCACTTTAAAAGAAGCATGTAGGCTATAATTCACTTTACACGTATCGTTTAATTACTTTAGCCCGTGGATGTCTTTCAAATCAACACACAGATGCACTGACGAGTGTAGAAAGTCACACTACAACAGAAGCCACAGGCAGGATATTGAATATGACGACTAAAAACAAACAGCAGTGTTATTGTGGAGCCGCTCACCTGACAGAAGCACCTGCTGTCTGCACATCCGGACACCTGGAGGAGGAGCACAAGGACCACCAGCTTCATCACCACCTCTGCTCTGTTTAAAACTGCTCTGTATTTATGTTTATAAGAATAAAGCTTCACTTGTGTAGTTGAAGAGGAGAATGAGGGTGTAGGCGGTGAGAGGAGGTGAGCTCATGTGAAATCCTGCTTCCTATCACTTCCTCATTTCCAGTCCGCTACGTGTGATACGTGACCTGTTGATCAGCTGCGTTACACACACGCTGTCAGACTCACTGTAACCCTCACTGTGCTCACATCTAAACACTCAGCCCAGATTGTGCTTTTATTTATTTATTTATTTTAAACTGGAAGTGAATTTTCTTCCTGTTCGCTCCCAAAACTCTCCGACTGAAACCAAGTACCATACTTTTTATTTATTTGTTATAATAACCTTTAACAGAATATATACATCGAAAGTAAACTTTAAAAAATATGTTTTGAAATTAAATTAATTATATACGTTTTCTTTGGGCCTAAAACAAAACAAAACAAACAAACATTTTACAAACTGCCTATGACATCATTTCACGACAAGATAATGAGAGTTATCTCATTTTATAAAATGTTATTGATTTTTTTTATGTCTACAAACCTGCTGATAACCAAACTCAATATAATTTCTCCTGTTTTATGACATTTAAATTTAAATTTTAATTTAAGTTGGCAACGTCTCTGTGATGTAATACCAACAGTCAGCCACACGGTGGCGCTAAAGGACATTTATTTATTTACCTGTACACTTAAAGGGACATCACACTGAAATAAACACATCAGCAAAATTTACTTTACAAGAAATATGATGTTTTGGATCGATATTGCTGCTGCAGTAATGTGTATGTTGTAGATGTTTATAGTTGTGCTCATTTTAAATCCCTTATATACCATAGTGTAGTTTAATCTACGTGCAGTGCTTCATATTTTATGAGGTCATCATATGTTTGTAGTGTGGCTGTACTGAGAGAACCACGCATCTCTGAAAAGTCAACTTTTCATGATGTCAGACGCTTTGTGATGATGAATTTTCCTGCTGACCCAAGAGGGTTTTTAAAGAGTTTATTAAGCGTCAGATGTAGGAGAATTTTCTCGACACGTAAAAGAATACTTTGTCCTTTAGTTTATCACAAACATTGAGAATCAATACACTGACAGGGACTAGGGGTGAGGGAGTTGGCAGCAGATCAGTCCATAAGGACTTGGGCTGGGAACCGTAGGGTCACCAGCTCAAGTACCCCTCCCAGTCAAATATGGGGTGTGAACTGGTAGCTGGAGAGGTGCCAGTTTGCCTACCCCCAACTTCTCAGGGCACCTGTCCATGGGCTGCTCCCTCACCCTGACGTCTTTCCATTTAATGCATGTATAGGTCCTGTTTGTATACGTGTGTGTGTGTGTGCATGTGTGTGTGTGTATGTGTGTGTGTGTGTGTGTGTGTGTGTGTGTGTGTGTGTATGTGTGTGTGTGTGTGTGTGTGTGTGTGTGTGTGTGTGTGTGTGTGTGTGTGTGTGCGTGTATTTCAGGTCTGTGTGGGAAAAAAAAGAATTTAATAAAGTATATCTTCTCATTATCATCGTTTTCCTGCATAATAAGTACTTTTACATTTAATATTTTACCTACATTTTAGAGTAGAATAGAAAGAACTTCAGACAAAAAACAACCACACTTCTCCTCATCAACACCAACACAGCATTATTAAAATAGACATAAAATAAAACAAGTCAAAATAAGTGCACAAATAAAAATTTGATGAAAATAAAATTTTCCATCCCACATCATTTTGCTGATTGTACTTACATACTTATACTTAAGTAAAGTATTGAATGCAGGACATTTAGGCCTACTTGTAGTAGAGTATTTTTATAATGTGGTGGTAGTACTTTAGTAGTACTTTAAAAACTCACTAGAATGTAAGAAGTATTCAGATCTTTTACTTAAATAATTCAAAAAATATAATATAATATAATATAATAAATTAGCCTGTTTGTATCAGAATATATATAAGGTATCTATAGTAAAAGTACCTTTTATGTACACAGGCCAATTTAATAATAATATATATTGCATTCTTGGATTATTTATGTATTAATTTGTAAACATCATCTTAATGATGCAGCTTTTAAAGGTGGATCTAATCGGTATTACTTTATATACAGCTAGGTTAATCTATAAGAATAGCCTACACACAAATTAAATTGTTGATTGAATGTTGTATTAATAATTTAAATCTGAAAAGAAACTAGTAACCAAAAGCTTTAAATGTAGTGCAATATTCCCTTTTGAAATGTAGTGGAGTAGAAGTATAGAGTAACAGAAAATGGAAATATTCCAATAAAGTACAAGTACAGCAAAACTGTATACTAAAAGGGGTAGTCTGGATTTTTTTGAACTGTGGTTGTATGAGGTACTTATCCATAGTCAATATATTACCTTCAGTACATGTCAGTCAGCACGCACCCAGTTTGGAGAAGCAGGCAGGACTACTGACATGAAAGCTAAGCAATGTACTGCTGTGGATGTGATCAGCAATAAAACATATTTTAGCCACCTACAAAAAGTTTAAGTGTGTGCTATACTGAGAATATTTTTGCTGCTTTCCGCCAGACAGCGATTTCCAATGGGAAACTGAAGCCACTATATGGCTTCGACTAAGGTCAGACTCCAGACTTAGGTTCCTGACTCCCATCCACAGCAGTTCATTGCTTAGCCTCAATTTTGGCACTCTGCCATTTTTCCAAACTAGGGACATAATGACAGACAGTTACAGTGGTAATACACTGAAGCCGGATTTATACCTCGACCGCGACACAGATCTCCTGTAACCATTTCCCTCAGTGGAAACAAAGCTTTTATTTACTTTAATTTTATAGATAATAAAGCCTCCACAAAAATATCATTTTAAATCTAGTGTGTGATTTATCCTGGCTTCATATGAGCGGAGGAAATCTCTGCTTGTCGCTAGGCTAATTTATACAATGTAAAATGCCATAGGCTTGTGCTAATAATGTTAGCATGTTATATTTGTTTGGAAAACGTGTTTAGTATAAGACAGTTGTTTTGTCAGTGAACCTTGTAATGAAGCCGAATTTTGTAACATTAACTTTGTTAAATGTTGCTGTCATCCCTGGCTTCACACGAGCAGAGGAAATCATGCTAACTGCTAAGCTAGTTTTTACCATGTAAAATACCATAGGTTTGTGCTAATAACATTAGCATGTTGTATTTGTGGGGAAAATGTGTCTAGATAAAGACAAGTCCTTTGTTTGTGAATGCTGTGAGTTATAGTGAAAGTAATTTGAGAACTTACGTTTGAAATTGTCGCTGTTACGCCATATTTAAGGTGTGTTTTGAATCAACTAAACTTCACCGCTCTTCACAGAGACCCCACTGTTGACTAGTGCTGTGGTGGTGTAACTGCAGAGTGACACAGACACACCACCGCACAAGTATAAATGCTAATGACGGCGTAGGTTAGTGTGGGCTCTGTCTATAGAGCTGACACACAAGTATAAATCCTGCTTAACTATGGATAAAACCACATACAACCCCTCTTCAAAAAATCTGAACTATCCCTTTAAGTAGGCCTACTAAGTTACTTTAGTATATGTAGTCTATTAAGTTATGTTTCACCACTGAAGCCCATCATACACTCCATCCCATGTGTAATTATTATCTGTAAAGAAATAACTGTAACTGTGAAATGTAGTGAAGTAGAAGAAGGCCTGTAAAGTGTATCACCTCACAGTGTACTTTTCCATATCTGCTTATCTCAGTATGCGCTGTTTAAACCTTCAGCTTCATGTATGACTGAACTTTATTATTTCTTTATTCTTACCTTTTCTTGTAGTGTCGTCTCACACACACACTCTCACTCACACACACACTCCCTCTCTCCTCTCTCTCTATTTTGGTGCTTCCTCGCGCTGCCAAGCCCCTGACGTAATGCTCCGCTGTTAATGATTAGCATGTGGAAACGAGCAGCGCGAGCCTCCCTGCGTCAAGGCGTCCGAAACGTAGCCGGAAGTTGACACGGTCCTGCCTTCAAAACAATAGCCGCTGGCACTTAAATGGCTGTTGGAGGTTACAAACAACAAGAAACCCAAAAATAGTGATATTCACTGCATGTATACATTTTGTGTTGGTTTAACTATATTGTACAATAGTTTAAGTCTTCTATATTAAAACTGAATGCCCGAAGAAAAAGACCTAAAAGAGGATTTCCCTTCAGAGGACTGGGAAGCAGCATGTGCTGAAGCACAAACACAATGCATAAATACTCTGCTTGGATTGCTGCAGCTTAACTGGTTGATGAATAATTTATGGTCCTTTTCTACAATATGTGGATTTAAGTTGATTACGTTGGTTTAAGTATTGTGATGAATGGGGTGGGTGAGTTGCAAATGTAGTAGTCCTCAGCAGTTGCCTGGATTATCTGAACTCCTATTAATACTTAAGTGTACTGGTATGTTCCATGTGAACTATATCTTGAGTTTGATACAAGGTACAAAACAATGCAAGCATGACATGAATAACACAATATGGGAACCCTCTTTTGAAAACAGAGAAACCTCTTTTTTATTTGTTTATCTTATTTTATTGCATATAATTTATAATAATTATTATTATTATTGTTTGCAATTTGTGATCTTAAAATTTCCAACGTGTAAGGGAGGCGTCATTTTGTTGTTGGACAATGGTCTGTGCGCTTTTAATATTCCTCTGGATGAGAACACAGTTGCTTTCCAGTTCTCATAAGGTATTTGAAAATCAATAAAGATATTACTGGGGAAAAAAAATCAAATTCCTGTCTGGAGTATGGACTGGTAGCTAGAGAAGTGCCAGTTCAGCATCAGCTGACATTGGATGAGAGGTGGGATACACCCTGGACAGGTCACCAGGTTATCACAGGGCTGACATATAGAGACAGACAACCATTCACACTCACATTCACACCTACAGACAATTTAGAGTCACCAGTTAACCTGCATGTCTTTGGACTGTGGGAGGAAACCCGGAGTACCCAGGGAAAACCCAAGCTGACACGGCGAGAACATGCAAACTCCACACAGAAGGGCTCCCTCCTGGGCTTGAACCAGGAACCCTCTTGCTATGAAGCAACAGTGCTAACCACTACACTACCGTGCCACTCTAACTATCAACATTATACATAGAAATAGAAGGGGAAAAAAAGAGGTAAAATTAAAAACAGCTCAGTGATAATCTCAAAGATACCCCATTTAAATTGGATAGGTACATTCTTGAGAATAAATGCTTAAGTTCTTATTGTTAACTTGCATTACCTAAAAAATACATATCCAAATCTTGAAGGTACATTTAAAAATGAAGCTACACGGGTATGTTTACATCAAGAATAATTATAAATGCGCAATAGAAAACTTGATGATAAATGCAACAAAGCATCCAAAATGTCACAGTAAAAATGATATCAAAATATATCAGACAATAGTTAACTTACCAATTCAGCTGTTTTTATTTATTTATTTTTAACAATATTTTTATTGTGTTTTTTTTTTTTTTTTTTTTTACAAATTTCACACATACAGACAACAAAGCAAACATTCACAATGACTCACATATTTAAAGAAAGAAAAAATAAATAAGAACAAACAGACAAAATGAAAGAAAACAAGACAGACGATAAAAACATAAATACACTCTACACACTGCTATTTCATAATGATTGTGTACCAATTCGGCTGTTTCCTCTAAACTCTACGCACCTGTTTGAAAACAGATGTGCAAAGTATTCCTTCTTTCTCTCAGTGGACATTCGTTTGGCTTCGCCGCACTGCAGTACTTTACTTTGAAAGTTGTCACCGGAAGTCACGCACAGCTTCCGTTCATCTTGACCGTGGTCGTGGGTGCTTTAGTCCAGAGCAGCAGAGCAGCCCGTCTGCTGGGGAGAGACAGAGGAAAAGTTAGTCAAGATGGCAAATCCCACAGACCCGGAGTGAAGGGGCACCGCTCCCCGAAAAAAGAAGCAGAGCCTGCCGCCCGTCCTGAGACAAACCCAACGATGCTAACGGCTCCAGGAGGTAAGATCGGTTAACCGTGCATCCGACTATTCAAACATTCAAACTGAAGTTTCTGAATCTTTTTTTGTCGTTGTTTTGTCCTCACTCCTTTTCGGCTTCAGTATTTATCCAAGAAAGAAAATCTTTTTCGTATATCAGAGCCAGGTTTCATGTTAAATTCACGTAATTTCACCAGTTGACTAGTTAACGCTTTGTCATTGGAGTTGAACGGTTACAGAGAATTCGCAGCCGTTAATGTTAGTCGGTTTGCTAACGGTGCTCGGTATTACAACTTTACCAACGTTAACTTGCGTTAAAGTTACACAGTTCGTGCGTTGGAAAGTTCCAGAAAGGAAAATGGATGGAGGAAGAGATAACTTTATATTTATTCTCCTAACAAACTGCTCACACACACACACACACACACACACATATACATATCCGCCAACGGTCATTCCCTGTGTGCTGATGAAGCAAAGTGACAGTTTTAGACAGCGGCTAACGCTCTGCTGCTCCTAGCTTACTCCTCGGTGTTTCTGCTCCTCTGGCTGAAACTCACCACTACAGCCAGTCCTCGGTTTTAAAATACAGCTTCACAGGACTAACCTGTCATTAAAATAACGGAGGGAAGTCGCTGCTAACGTCTCTACAGCAGCGCACAGCCACTGCCAACGGCCGCCGTCGGTAACCCGGCGTCCGTCCTTTGGAAAATTCCGGGATGCAGCGCCAGTAGTACCGACAGCTGTATTTTTAGGAATGGGTGGATACCAAAAGCGAAAATTATTTATTTTTGTCTCGGCGGTGAATGCCACAAGCCTATGCGCATAGGCGATGGCGAGGAGGCGACCTATAAATGCATGCACGAGTTTCTGAAGGCTGTTTTCCCCTCCATTGCAGCAGCAGCACAAAGTCTGCAGAGCTGAAGCAACAGGGACACTGTCGCATTTCTAGTGAGGCTGTCTTCTCCAGTGCACTGTAAAAGTCATTGCATATGTATGAAAGAGAGGGAGAGGCGTGTACAAAGAGCCACAGAGAGCATTGTCTGTTATAAATATGCTTTTTTTTCCTCCCCTAACTTCTAACATCCTCCTGCAGGCTTAAGAGGGATTCCCTGAAGAAAAATGCCAGTGAGGCTGAAGCTGATGTGACACAGCGTGTGCTGGAAGAAAGCTGACTCATCAAATATCAATCCCTCTGGGAGCGACTAAGCAGCAGAGAGCAGCTCATATCACCTAATGCCTAGCTAGAAGAGAGCCTTACCCCCCCTACACACACATACACACCAAAGGAGATTATCAGACAGGAGAAGACGGTGCAGAAACCCCCCTCCAGCAGGAATATATCCAGCAGTGGCTGCGGGCGAAACAAATTTTGGCACCAGAAGGTCTAACAGTGACTGCAACAACAAAGCTAAGAATGGCATCACAGTGGTTCAACTGAACCTCACCGACTGACTGACCCCTCCCTGTGTGTAGTAACATCAACAAACAGCTGATAAGACCAGCGTCATCCTCCATCCGTTTTACCCCACACCATCAGTGTAAAGTTTGGGGGAGGTTGCTCCTCTCAGCCCAGCTCAGCCCGGCACCACCACAGTCAGCCTGCCTTACCCCCGCCACGCAGACCATGATGTTTCGCGATCAGGTGGGCGTGCTAGCCAGCTGGTTCAAGGGGTGGAATGAGTGCGAGCAGACTGTGGCTCTGCTGTCCCTGCTGAAGAGGGTGAGCCGGACCCAGGCCCGCTTCCTGCAGCTCTGTCTGGAGCACTCTCTCGCTGAGTGTACTGAACTTCAGGTCCTGGAGGGAGAGGCAAACAACCCAGGTAGGACAACCAGCTCAGACAATCAGTGCGTTTACATGCACGCAGTAGTTGAGCTAAGCTCATAGCTCGGCTAATCAGTCAAGTCGGACTTCTCGTCTTGTCTGAGTATACATGCAGAAGAGAAAATCGAATTTCTGACCAAGTACGTCTGACTCCGCCTCGATAGGTAGCGCTGTATCCTTTTTAATATAGTGCGTATGAACTACTTCCGGTTGACCCAAAGAGGAACCTAACGAAGCTAGCTTCTTTAGCTGTTGGAGCATGAATGTAGTTTCCTCATCAGTCCAGAAGTGCGTCTTCTGCTTCTCGGTCGCCTTGGTGTCTGTTTGTTTGTTTTTCAGGGATTGAACTGCTGCTACGTCATCTCCCTCTTCTTCCGGGTGAAAGCCCGCGAAAGAAAAAGTGGTGTATGCGCAGAACACAGAGTCCGACTCCAGCCGCACTAAGTGGATACACGCAGCAATAATTTGATTTTCAATCGAATTACCTAGGTGTGTTAGTCAAGTTACGGATAGTCCGATTTCAGTCTGACTAAGTTGTTTACATGCATTTAAAAGTCTGGTTTCAGTCGGACTAAGCCAATAATTCGCTTTTCTCAAGCTGCATGTAAATGTACTGACTGTCAACTGCTACATCATCCACTAAAACATGGTGAAGATGCATTTACAGGCATTGACAGACCAGAGTCATCAAAGAAATATTTAGCCGTTATATCAGTTACTCAATTTGTGTTATGTTGAAAACGTTATTTTTCTCACACGAGTCCAGTAAACAAAGAGTCTGAAAATGGAGACAGATCTTGATGAATTGAAGTCATAGAGGTTTGTGTTTAACCACAGCAAAACCGTATCAAAACATCCGTTTGCAAACTCTCACACAACTCATGCAGTATAATCCAAGTGTCACTTATCCAGTTATGTGCTCACTACTTCCCAAACAGATGCATTTTGCTAAAACCCTACTATTTAAACATGTCCACATAAACAATGCAGGCGTGCTCCTCGTCCTTGTGCGAGACTGTTTATGTGGAAGTGTTTTAAATAGTAAGGTTCAAGCAATACATCTCCTGCACTTCAGTAGCTGAGTTTCAATGAAATTCATTACTGATGCAGCACTTATGTCACATTACGTCTGCTTCAGGCTGCGAACTCATTTATTTTCTGGTCAAAAATAGAGAGACAGTCGTCACAAATTCACAAATCTTCCCACTCCTTTTTCTTCTCTTGCCCACTCATTTGAAAATGAGGGATTTCAAGGGCATGTTTTCCCAAAAGGCTGTAGTTCCTGACCCTGGAACAAACACATACAGGCTCCACGCAAGCATTAGAAGATATTTCCTGTCCAAAACATTCCTGCAGATCCATCAAGGGTAATAAATAGCTGAATCACTGATGGTATGAAACTGTGCAAAGTGTTGCGCTGAACTGTAGCCAGCCAGTAAATGATTGTGGAAGGAGGTTTGGGTCGTGTATAGTGTTAGCTCAGCTGGCACTGTGGCTGGCTGGAGACGTCAGTCAGTCAGTCAGTCAGTCAGTGTGCCAGCCTATAGCGCTGTAGCTCTCTCTGGGTTGGTATCGCGCCAAGGCACCCAAGGGGGGTTCTGGCTGGGATTTGTTGCATCAGACTGCAGCGTGGCCATGGAAACAAAAACCTTGGCAACCAACTGGGCTCATGAAAAATAGAAAGAAGTGCTGCTGCAGCTGCGATGGAGAGCAGGCGTCTGTGTGTACCTATGGCAACATCTGCATGCAGTAACACATCTGCTGGCTTACACTGGGGTGACATAATGGCCCTGCCCTGTAGTGACACTTACACATATTACATAGAGTTTCCATCAGGGTTTACAATGGGCAGTGGCTGCTGTTAATGCAGGCTGGTCTTTGTTATTGTTTAATATGAAGCTGGAGACATCAAAGCACACTACATGAAGTTCCCTCGGTCGACCCCTCCCAAAGTCAGGCTGGTTCGTACTGTCAGAGATCAAAGCAGATGGACGTCATGGGGAGACAGAGGAGGGGGGTGACATTTTCTTACAACTCAACAACAGGTTTTATCTCTTTTGTTATGTTTCAGAATACAGTGCATCATGTGTGAGTCAAAGAGACTCTGTCTTGTGATCTTTGTGTTGAAACTTGAGTCACAGTCGTACTCCTGTATTCTGTGTGAACCTCAGCTAGCAAGACTCTGATTTATAGTCAAGTTGGAAATGATAAGGGAAATGCACCTGTGGGTGGAAGAGGCTTGTTTTGGTTGTTTGTGAAAGATAACATAATGAAAAGATCTGTGAGTTGTGGATATGCAGGCACTTGTCATCAAGAGTTGAGAGGCTGGACAGGAAGACGTGAAATCCACATTGCAGTATTCGATTACAGCTGCCTTAAAAATGATGCTAATTTAGTTTTAATTGACCTTAATTTATGAATACTTTGTTCCGCATAAGCATTGTGGCTCTCTGAAAGTTAAGTGCATTGTAGCAGGACAAAGAAATATGAGCACATTAGCGAACATTTATGCAGCAAATGTGATTAGACCTAAGTAATGCTATTTCTTTTTTCGTTTTGTTGTTCACTCAGCATGTTCTGTGGCCTAATTTTATTTCAAATGATGAACCAATTTCCCTTTTATTATTGCAAAGTTTTTAAGTGGTTTCTAACTTGCTTTTCTGTAAATTATGTTGGCTGAAGACAGATTATTCCCAAACAAACAACACAAACAGAATCATTTTTTCAGTTGATTCAGTGCCTTAAAATCAGTCTGGTTGAGCATTAGGGCTCGTGTTATTTTTAGATTACTTTGTACAGCGTAAAGGTGTTCATCAAACATAATGACCTGATTAGATCACTGAGAAATTCACCATCCAAGCTTTGTGCCTTTGAACAGACTGATGATGATAGCCTGCTCGCTCTGTGTCATCAGTTCAGGGATTTACAATGAGAGGTAACCTTGTGGTTTACAATTACAGGCTACATTTACATGAATAAGTACTTGAGGTTGTACCTCAAGAAATTCTCCTTATAATGCTTCAGTTTGGTTAATTCAGGTAAGGTTATAATCTCAGTATGCACATACACGTCAACACACCTGGATTTTGTTCCCAGTCTTTACAGTTGTTTGAACACGTTGAATTTTTGTCCAATCTGTACCTGTCACTCATTTTCTGTCAAAGGTGAAGATGCAGATACAAAGTGAATAACGTAGTGCAGAGGAGTGGTAAAACTTAACTGAAAGTGACATTCAGTTTTGTCACAGACAAACAGAGCACTTTCAATAGCTCTTTTGCGTTAAAGATACAGTCGGTAACTTCAGTGAAAATAACTTTGCTGAATCTGTCAGTATATTCTGAAAGAGGTCCATAAGACACAGTCTGTGGAAAGAAATCATGTCCTGTCTCCTCTCCTACTGACTCCAATGGCATTTGCAAGAATCAGACCGCGGTGTGGTCAGCGACAACCAGTCAGGGCAGAGGAGTTTCTAATACAGCAGAGGAGCGTTTAATGCAGCTGTCAATAATGTCTGCACTCCATGAACTGTGATCAAACGGTCAAACTAGGCAGTGCTGATGAAATATGAATCATTATTCTGTAACTGTATGGCCTCGACTCGGATGTTTTCAGAAACATGTTTTAGTGTACTGGTTTGCTGTAAAATGGAAAGTTGGTCCGGCTGGTGGGCGGTGCTTGGTATTCCCGCTTAACTGTATCTAACATGGCAGCTGGGTCACAACAGTTCTTATTTTACAGCTAGACAGTTCGCTAAAATATACATTCTAGGTGAGAAAGAGGAGATGTAACAGAATCTTGATTCATATTTGATCAGCACTGCCTGGTTTGACAGTTTGACCACAGTTAGCTAACAGTGATTGACATAAGGGGTGGGCGATTTGGCCCTAAAATAATATCAGGATATTCCAGGGTATTTTTTGCTAACAATATTGTTGATGATATGACAGATTAGTTAAAAAAATGATTATTTATTTAAGAAAATAGAATTGTAACAAAATAAGTGATATAGTTTTACAGTTTGCTTCAAATATTCAGTAAAAACTAAACAAAAATGATCTGATTTCTTTAGTTTGTGAACAACAACAGTAACTCAGAGTGAGATTCACATTCTGTATACAGTATATATAGTTCAGTTAAATAAAATCTACCACGATTACACATTTAAACAGCTCCCAGATACAAAAAATGTACGTTGGGATTTATATATATATATATACATATATATATATATATATATACATAAATCAATTAGCAAAATCCTAAATGATTGAGTTGTTTTTTTTCCCACCTGGACCTTTATGCTCTGCCATTTCTCCTCTAATCATCACGCTGTAACCTGCTGTGAGCGTCACCTAGGTTTACATTACCAAAGGTTTACAACAAAGAGACTTGAAGACACTGACTCTTGTGTGAGAGAAGAGAGGGAGAGATGCTGTGCCACTTTCAGAGGAGCTGCTGAATGAGTTTGCTCTGAGCAGTAACTTTTTAAAAGAGTCCGAGAAGTCTGTTCATAAAACATTCAGGACGGCACGGTTTATTTCACACTACTGAAGCTGCTCCTCTTTTTGGAACCACTGCGGAGTCTGTAATAATTTCGCTTTCAGCCATACTTATTACTGTCACAAGTATCACGATATGAATTTTTCACATCATATCAAAAATTACAGTGTTATTATTGTGAATGAGATGACATGTCACACCCTTAATTGACATGATGGACAACTGCGTTAGGGACTCCTTGGCTCTGATTGGCATCAGAGTGGGTAGAGGAATTTCATTTTTTTTCACTGATTATATGTCTTATTTAGTGCTGTGTGAATACAGTGACAGTTTCAGCAAATATTACAAAGTTCTTTTCATAAAACCTACCAACTACGGCTTTAATCATGTGTTGGTTCGCTTTTTTCTCATGCTCCTTATCAGTCCAATAAGCTGTGCTGCTTCAAGTCTTGTTAGGTCCAACCATCAGTCAAAATGTTTCCCCCAGCGAAGAAAGCCTTCTTTGGTATGTTTTCAGAACTGAACATCATGCAGAGCGTTACCGAATATCTGTGTATATATTTCCTTATTTTCAACAAGCATGGCTATATAATTTCTGCACATTCCGGCCTCACATTTTCTTAGCAACAAGCTCTGTCCCAGTGGAGTCATGCTTAAGGAGCTTTTAATGGACTTCTACCTCCAGATTTAAATTTTGGGCCACGCCCTTGAGTTTTATCCCACCTGTGTCAGCTTGTGGTCGCTTCCCGTCCGCTGATTCAGCTAAGTCAGATGGAATCAGCAGGCCTGTTTCAGAGCTGTAGACTTAACGTCAGGACACATGCTGCTGAAAAGAGGGAGATCGAGAAGGTTGTCTGGTTACGTGATCCCTCTGGTATGTTGTGGTAGCTTGTTTGAGTGCTTATGTGCTGGAGTAAGGCAGATACATTGGTCTGCTTTTTTACTGGGCTGATCCAGATCTTGTATTGATTATGGAGTATTTTCCAGTGTGAGGTTATTTTTTTTTACCACAGATACAAGGAACATATGAAGCCTAAAAATATTTGTGCATTTGGTGTGTAACCGCAAATGTCTTGTTAGTATTTACTGATACATTTCTGTAAAGCTGTGTGGAAAACATGGTTGTACAGTTTGCTTGGAAATCTTCCTTAAAAGGCTCACCTTTCTTTAAAAAGCTGCTGCCCCAGAAAAATAGGCTTTTTTTAAAGAATAGAAATAAAACACTGAACACCTGTATTTGGATCAATTAAAAAAAACCCAGCGTAGCAATGTAAGTCTAAAAATAGCTATTTAAAAAGCCACACAGGCAACTTTTTTAGTGTCTGCCTCTGACTGTTAATGAACCACAGTCAGTTTAACAGCACAACCACAGACCGCTCACAGGTTCAAAGAGCTCTTCTCTGACCATGAGCCCCTCATGCACAATTGTTACTCCAATAACTGATTTAGTAATAAGTGCAGTGTGATTTGCTGCTGGTGCAGAAATGAGACCTGCTGGCTGTTAAAGGGTTAACATGCAGCTGGAAGTCTTGGGCTGAGTGGAAAAGCGCAACTATTTGGAAAGCGGTGTACAAATGAATGGAATCCTCAGTGACCTACTTCTCTGAGCGGCTGAGAGGCGGCCTTGTTTTGGGACCCAGCGAGTGATGCGACATTATTTGCGACTTGAGATGCAGTTGTAGTCAATGGGGTCACTATCTCACTGAGAGACAGGCGGAGTTGCATCACACAGGATTTATTTTTATTGTAGTTTTTCATGTTATTTTTAGATGACGATTTCCTTGAATTGGTTACTTTTAGTGGTTTGTGCGTTTTCAAGCGTCAGCATTTCTGTCTGAACAGCTCAGTACAGATGTGTGAACCTGAGTCAACAAAGGAGATGATCATCTCTTCCCAAATCATCTCACGGATATGACTGTTTTTGAAGGAGAGACTACAGAGTGAAAGTTTAAATCCTGATTTTCCCCTGTGATTTTTGACGGGAGTAATGTGTAGCCTGCAGCGTTTCAGTTGTGCTTATTAAGGAATGTAACTTCCTGTTTTTCCTCCCCCCGTAAGGAGAACAAAACTCCTTTTGAGACAATCCCAAGAGGGACAATATCGGATCAAGTTGAGAGGACATGAGCAGCGAGTAGAGTGCTGTCTGAAGGAAGACACACGCACACACACACAGGGTGTAGGGTTAGTGTAAGGGGTGGGGTTAGGACAGGACAGTGGGCCTGGTGTTCTGAATGACTAACTTCATTTTAGGGTGGTGTGGTACTGCTGACCTCGCCTGCCACGCTGTTTGAGCTGGAAGAAGGCAGGCAGGTATTGGATATGTACAGGCAGCTGTGTTGAAGAACTTAAAGGTTATAGATGGGGTGGGAATCTGAATAGGAGTTGAATCCCCATTCAACTCCTATTCAGAAGGCATGATGTGATATTTAAATTTTTGATTTCTACACATGATTTATTTTTTTAACTGTGTTAATACTTACTCCTTTTAAAACACTGTGTATTTGTTATGATTCCACATGTTCATGCCTGTACCTTTCACCACCCAACTGGTTCAGCCATAAAGAATGTAAACACTATGCAATGACGCTCATGTTTTATGTTTGTTATATTTCATTTATATATTCATTTAAAGAGAGCACCATGATGAATCTATTTTTTCCCCCACACCTACTGACAGAAATAGAGCTCTGTGTTTGGGATGAGTGGCAGCAATCACCGTCACCTTTTTCATCAAGATGTCATCCATTTCAATTCGCTGATCCCAAAATTTCTCTGGTTTGGTGTCCATCTCTGTTGGTGAAATGTTGTGCTGTGGTTGGTTTTGTACTGCTTGAGCCTTACTGCACACAATGATGTTTGTGCACAATTTGACAAGAGAAGGTTGCTTTCACATTCATGTACTGAAGGGGAAAGTTCCTCTGTGCTTAAAGGAATATCCTCAGGAATTTTCTTAAATGAAAGAATAACCTTTTGTATATCATTTAGTCATGCCGTGTTTCCTCGAATTCATGAAGAAAACGTTGTTTTTCTCACATGCCTCCATGAATAAGGGTGAAGATATTGATTTATTGATTGATTGGGGACCATGTTTAACCACAGCAAAATGATATCAAAACAGCCATTTACAAACTTTAACACAACTTGTGCAGTATAATCCAAGTCTCATTTTTTCAGTTGTATACTCAGTACTTCTTATTCATACATTTTTTTCTAAAGAAAACCCTTAGTGTTGGAGTCTGGCTTGAAAAAAGCAGATAAGTTTAACTTTCAGTTCAGTTTTAAATAGTAAAGTTTTAAAGAAAATGCATGGAAAGTACTGAGCATACAAATGGATAAAGGGGACTTGGATTATACTGCAGAAGTTGTTTGAGAGTCTGTGACAGATCTTTTGATATAGTTTTACTGTTGTTAAAGCTGTTAAAGCCATCAATCAATGTGTTTGCTGTTTCCCGCAGAGGCATGCGAGAAAAACAAAAGTTTAATAACGAATTTAAGGTAATAGCGTGACTACTTGATTTACGAATGGCCATTTTGTCATCAATGTATTCTTTTAAATCTCACGTGCAAGCATAGTTTTGTGATTTGCACATTTATAGATCCCGTATTTTTCAATGAGGGTGTTAATGTCATTGTAAGAATTTTTAATGTGTACATTGAACTTTGTTGTGGAAAAATGACAGAGGCAATCATAGAAAAAGAGCAACCCTGCAATAAAAAGGCCTGACTACCTGTTACCTGTCGATAGTAATGTTCTTAAAAAGGTTTTTGGTACAGTTAGCAGTAGATGTTATTGTCTGCACATGGTCTGTCTGTATGTACAGTTTGTAAATGACAACAGAGTGTGCTGGAAGTGGTGAGAGAGATGAGTTTCTGACAGCAGAACCTGGAGGATTTGTCTTTTTTTGGTATCATGAAAGGATTTGCCAAAGTACATAAATGGAAAAACATCTTTATTTACACCTGGAAGCACCAGATCATCAGAAATGCCAGGATTATAGAAGAAGTGGGGGGTGGCTGGGGGGGTTTAACCTCAGCGGAGAGTTTGAAAAGCTGTTGGAATCTAGGTCAAAATATGACTTCCAGCTAAAAAATTACTTTTCATAGGAGCTGCCTGCACTAGCTTTGTGTCTAATATTGTAGAGAGAGAAAAAGCATACTTCTGCATTTGTCTGTGTCGAAGATGATTGACATGGAGGGAAAGTCTGCGTTGTATAATGGCTAGTATTACTCAGTGAATTCCTGTTGCACTCTCTGCCTAAACTAGGTCTGATGAAAACCTGGGCTGGAAATCAGCATTCCTGGCTTAGGCGGTAAACGGTTCCGGTGTTGGGGATACTGTCTAGGAATGTGGGCACGTCGGAGCACACTTGAGTCAGGCGCTCAGCGAGAGTTGGATGGGGGCTTTTCCAGCGTGGGGGGAAAAAGACACAGTGGAAAAGGAAAACTGATTCCACCTTCAGTGGAGCTAAGGTCTCCTGAGTACACCGCGGTATGGAAGGGGGGGTGAGAGGAGGTGGAGGGACGGGTGGGGCGAGGAAGGGAAAAGATGAAGACTCAGAGAATACTGGTGCTATTTACAGCTGAAGCTCATTCACTCCTTTCTCTGCCTGCTCTAACTTTCCACAAGTTTTTTAAAGTTTTAAATATTTACTTGCTTTTGAAAGTCCAGATTTTAAACTGTCCTGGCCAACACCCACTGAAAGATGGTTAAGTTTGTAAAATGGTTCTGATTTTGTTTTTTAGCTGGAGGACACTTTCATGTCTTTCTGTTAGGGGCCACGTGCTAGGCAGAAGTATAACACGATCAGCACTAATATAACAACAGCATGAACTGATAAAACAGAGTCTATTACCAACCAAATTAAGGCTTTATAATTTAAAAAAACACAGGTATTACCCTTTAACTCGAATCTGATGTAGTTGAGCTGCTCTGCCAAGGGAGTGTCTATAAATACTGGGCCCCATAGAGATAAAACTTTTAAAGTGGAAGTGATCTGATCGGATTTTTCACACACTTTTTCCATTTGTCAACATCCTTTGTGCCTTTCTAAACATCCCATTGGCCATTCTGTTAAAGAGAGAAAGAGATAGAGAGAGAAAAGTCTTGTCTCTGGTTTGGGCGCCAAACTATTTCATCGCACCCACGCATGAGCAAACAGTTTATTTCTGGAAGTTGACGGCGTGTTCTGTGAACTCGTACTGAACCTCAGGAATGGGGACAGACAACCTGCCAAAACGACCAGAGGGGAAAACGAAATAAAGCTCGTCTTTTCCCCTCTGCCCCTACAGCAAAGGCTTTTTCTTTTCAGTTCTTGCTTCCAGGTGTGTGTGTGTTTGTTTCTTGTTTTTTTTTCTGTGTGTGTGTGTGTGTGTGTCAGTGTCAGTGAACCGAGGATGGACAGAAACTGGGGCTCAGGTCTAGCTGCCAAAAGGACTCCACGCTGATGGAAGCTACTCAAAGCCTCAGACATGTCAGGCTCTTGATATTATCTCTGAGAGAGGCGGACGAGGTGTCATTGATAGCAGGGATTATGCAATCAAGCGCTTCATAAATCCTCGAGGTTTAGTTTCTCACCAAACCCTTCTGTGCTTCTTTATAACTCTGATCCCAGCTTTGCTTTCCCCAGCAAGTTGGATTACTGCGCCATGTGTGTATCTGTGTATGTTTACACCCAGCCTCAAACTAAAAGACACACTATCATCAGATTTGATTGAGAAGCAAGGCTGCTAGAATTAAGGAAGGGTTTCAAACAGGCAGAATATACATTGAATACATTTTCTGCAGGTGGATTATATGATCTGAACGTTACACAGTATGAACAGATTGAGGTTTACTGGTTTTTGTGTCTGAAGGGGGTTTTATATGTTTTTGGTAAAGCAGGGGACAAAAAGACGACAGTTGACAGACACTCAACAGTCACTCATGGGCCACAGTTCTCGCCAAGACACTGAAACATTTACAAATGGTCACGGAGTACTTAAATAGAAAACACAAGTAATATGTCAGTGTTGCTCTGACCTAATTTCAAAACTATGCACACATGAAAGAACATTATAGCAGGGCTCAACCCTCTGATCCGGGTATGGAGGCAGCAATAAACACCCCTACAGTGTTGGTTGTTAGTTTGGCCTCATCTGAATCTTCAGTGAGGGGCTAGTTCAACATTATGGGGTTAAGGACTGGTCCCTCTGTCTGTTTAAGCCTTCCACTCGCATCGCAAATGAATTGCATGTTTGATGTTTCTATTTCCGTAGACGTCTGTTGCTTGACTTGGTGCGGGAACCTTGTTGACACAAACCTTCAGTGTGGTCTACTGCTCTTCACTGAACACTGTCCAGTGTTGGTACAGTTTACTGGGAAACTGTAATGCTTTAAACAGAGCATCTAAATAATATGAGAAAGTCTTTAAACTCTGGCCTCTTATTTACATTTACCGTATTAAACGTAACACCCTGGCTCTGCCCGTGTACAGGATAGGCTAACCTGACTCCCATGGTTTAGCTAACAGACAACAACAGGCAACACACCTTCAAAGCTTTAACATGACTTAATGCGTTCATTATTGAAAGACAATTTACTTTCTGACTGGAGAAACTTTTTTCACAGTTCTAAGTAGGGCTGCCCCTTGAAAGTCGTAGATTCACGTCATCAGTTGTAGACCCCTTGACCCCCCTTAGTAGATAGTCAGTGTACAGTGAACGCTACTTCTGGGGACATTTTGACATTTTGAATGCCCCACTGAACCCTGTTCAAATTTTAAAACTTTAAAGGTAAAATTGTGGAATATTCTTATTGAACAGCCAAGTCTGGTTCGACTGACATAATTCTGAGTTGGGAACAGCCCTTGCTCTAAGAGCTTAGTTTTAAGAGCCCCTCCTTTTGCTGTGTCCGCACCGAAAGAACTAGGAGCAATAATTGTTCTTAGAGCGCCATTTTAGGGATGTTTTATAGTTCCTATTTCAGAATATTCTCCCAGCACAAGAGGAATCATGAGTGATGTAAGTGTCCGGTGATTAATCCGGCCTTGAGTGTTAGTGTTGCAGCAGTACACTGGTTTCAAGGTATACAGGGTATTAAAGTTGGTTGTTATCATACCGTGTGAATTTACAGATACTTGAATTAAAAAATGGCTTCTAGTTTTAATTCTAGCAATGAAACATTTCACTAAAAAAAGCCCTTCTGTTTTCATGTCTTTAAGGGTCATTGTAACCGATAGTAATAACATTTCTGTAATACTGTGATATCACAATATTTTCTAAGCTGGTGACCATGTTGTGAAAATCTCATAGCGTTGCAGTCATAGTAAGTGTATGTTGATTGGTTGGATTGTGAGCTGTGTAAACAACAGACAACATAAAACACAGACAGTTCATAAAAAATAAATAAAAAAGCCTGACAGTGAAATCCAGGCTTGGCTGAGCATATATGCGACAGTGGAAATACAACACAATTTTGACTTGTCAAAGCAAAAATGAAGGTGTTATACCAACCTCCATCTTGCTTACAGTATGTTACTGTGGTGTTCCCATCGGTAGCTTAAATGTAAACAGAAAAAGGCCCTAGAAGGAATGCAGTTCTCGGGGAAGCTCCTCAGTGGGCAGTCCCTCTCAGGGAGTCCCAGGAAGTGTGAAAATGTCTTTTATTGGACTGAGAAGAGTGAAATGATTTAGTTGTCAGGGTTCATCCAAGCATAACAAGTTGCATAGCAGTGAAATTCATGTGCCTCTACACCCTCAGTGAATTATGATGGTTAGGAGACAAGTGTGTGTCTGAATAATTAAAATGTAATAAAATATAATAATTTAGCCTGACTACAAATATAATGTTAAGTTGAAAACACCATCTTTATTTACATCCTCTAACTGTAACAAGAGAAAACACAACATAACAGACTATTCACATGTGTGTGTATGTGTGTGTGAGAGAGGGAGTGTGAGTGAAAGAGAGCGAGAGTGTGTAAAAGAGAAGGAGAGAGGGTGAGAACAGGTGAGGGATACCAGTCTGTCTCATAGATGACCAGTCAGTCTCGTCCTGACCAGACCAGACATACAGGCGTATAATGTTTCCTCATATAGCCCCCACAGACCTTCAGCCCAGCCCAGCCCTTCCCCTGTCCCCGCCCCACTCTCCGGCAGCTGGCTGTGCTATACAGTACACTTCTTGTGTCAGGAGGCTGTTTCAACTCTGGAGCCATCCAGCCTGTACTGCACAGATCTGTACAGACAAGGCAGCACACAAAATAACATAAGTCTGACCTGACAGCACAGAAGATGCTGGACCTGCTCTGATTGCACCAAGTCACCCAGTAACTTACCTAATAATAATGGATCAATGGATCTAAAGTGTACACCTGCAGCTGACAGCTCTGTCCTCAATAATAAACATAGAGTTAAATTAATGTCAAAGCTGAACGTGTTTAGCTTTCTGAAGTTCAAATTAAAGGCTGAGCTGTTGTATTAGACTGTAACAGATTTTATAGAGTGGCCATTTAGTGTATTTTGTAATAGATGAATAAACTTTACTTTCAAAGATGACATTAACAGTAAATATAAGGATATCAAACTATTAATACTACGTAAAGATACATCAGTGGTAATATATTATATTGGCAGGTGACATCGCCCTCCCAGTGTAGCCACAAACTAAGAACCCTGCATTGTTTACGTTTCGTAAACAAGAACCTCTATTATTCATGAAATAATGTTGAAAAAGGCTCTGGACGTCCTAATATTGCCTGAAACAATAATCATTCAGGGGTGTTTTTAGTTTCCTAGCTCACGGTAACTGAGCCAAAACCTTAACGTGGGACTCGGCCTCAGTCTCAGCTGTGTCTCTGACTGTCCTCTCTGTCCTCACATGAATGGACGCTGACAGCGGAGACACAGCAAGGCGCCGCCGGCCATACTCGTTTACTTCTGATTGGTTGACACGCTGTTGGCTACGACGGACAGAGTGACATCAGCAGAACTGGCCGGAGAGAGAGAGCCCCCATGGCAACGGTTGCCGTGACGGCCATACAACAGGAGTCTTTGAATCCCCGGTGGGTGGAAATGACCTCATCCAAACCAGACTCCTCCAGGAAGCTGTGTTCACCGTCTGCTTCCAGACTCACCAAGATGCTCGCTTCCAAGCCGCGTGTTGGTGGAGAACTCGTCATTTATCAATCACTTTTCATAAACTCAACTGTGAAACCAACCTCACTCTTTAAAACTTGTCACGATAAGTACTTTTTGTTCCTTTGGTTCTAAACTACATCAGATTAGTTTATTACCAAGCATAAACATGACTTTGTGTACACCAGGGTTTGACAGATATGAGGTTTTGACTTCCAGTGCTCATAGTTATTGGTCCAACAGCCAGTATTTTGTTTTTATATTTAATCTAAATTATTTAATTCTAAAAATATTTATTAATAAGGAACTTTTCTTGGAAATATTTCTGACCTCATTTTAAAGAACTATATCCCAAAAAGGTCTAAATGAGTAGTCAAATGTAATCTGCAAATTAATTAATATTAATTAGTATAACATACAGCCAGTGATTCTAATGACCTTGCTTTTGATTACTAAGAAATACAATTAAATGAATGCAGTGGAAAAACAAGCAATATGACAAACATAACAATATACACCCTTTATAGATAGTGATACTATTTGTCTCTATATTTTCAAGTAATCCTATTAAAGTTAAACCAAGCCAAGCCTGTTCCTCACAGTTACTTTTTGCTGACGAGATCATATCAGACATGGATATGAAACATGACACTCTAAATTGCTTACATGCTTCATGGGGTTTTATGTGGTAATTGCAGAATATGTACAGTCAGTTTCATGAGCACTCTCGCATTTAAAAGTTAGATGCCCATATAAATAATCCAAAATTAATTAATTTTATACCCCCACCCCTCCCAAATTCTGGTCAAATGTGTCCATGGCAGTGTGGACAGCTGCCACAGTAACTTTTTGAACATCTTAGTACACACAGCATTGTTCTTTTCTTGTTCTCAGACTTTGTCTTTGCTGACTGCAAGCCAGTCAGCAAAGTTCTCAGTCTCACCAGACACAGTGCACTAAACCTCCCCTTTCTGTTCTGTCCAGATGGTGAAAAAACACAAGTTGAAATTTTGTTACTGGTTACAAACTTGATTGTATAATTAATTTCACCCTTTTCACTGTTTTCCTACAGTCCCTAAACCTATAGACGGAATAACTGAAAACCTGTGGCTTTATATTAACAAAAGTAGATGTTTGGATCACTGGGTTTGCTGCTAAATTTTATCGAATTTCATAGTAGTTGCCTGCAATTTTCTTTGCTGTTCCCACAATGTCAAAGCCACCTTGAATTTGTAAGGTAGCTGAATTTTGATATTTCAGAGAATAACATAATCTGATGTAAATCCATTCGACTGCCATCTTTAACCGCTGATCAGCTCTAGTAAACAGAGTAGAGCTCTCATCGCCTCTGGCTGTTGTCATGATGTTGTGTTTTTCTCAATGGGTCCCTGTGTGTGTTTGTGCTGTGTCTAGTCACATGGTGTTACAGCCGGATGCTGAAGCTATGTCCCTCAGGCCGTGGATGGCCGAGGATGCTGGGTAAACTCTGTCTCACACACTCGCAGAGCCTCACTCCACATTCCACATGACACTCGAATGTGCATCACAAGCTGCAGCGAGATGCACACGCTTTGTTGCAAACACACACTCTCTGCAGGAGCGACCAGTGTAGCCTGAAAGACGCTGACTGGGCTGTAGACAGTGGGTGCACTGTTGTGGTCAGACCAGTTAGTTAAGTGCTGTATGCGTTGTTACCATCTGTCCATTAGTTGAAGTGTTTATGTGTCATACGCAGCAGATTTGGAGACCAGTACCAAAACAGTTACTCCGATAATGGAGACAGATTTCACAGCAGTATTCAGCACATGTAGACAAAAATGTTAATAGGCCCCACAGTCTGGGTCTGTCATCAAAAAAGCACAGACCGTTGTTTGACAGAAAAGCAAAAGCTTGTCTTATTAAATGTCTTTAGAGTTTACAGCTCCTGACACAGCCCACAGCTTCTTTTCACTGCTGTGAATAAATGAATGGAGTAACTGTTGTGATAGGGAGAAACGCTAATATTATCAGAAGTAGACAATGTTGATATCAGATGGCTGATACTTTGTGCAACCCTGATTTCTGATGCTAGTGTAAAAGCATTTTTCTTTTGTTAATATTTGGTATAATGGCCAGGACAGTGCTACATATTTAATCGTTTGTGTGTGTGTGTGTTTAACCCAAGAACTCAAGCAGTTAGCTGTAAACAAGGCCTGTACACCGACTGTGTCCCATCTTTAAGTAGGCAGAAACTTTCACCTTCTTTCAAACTTTCCTCTCTTTAACTGGCATGTTGTTGTTTTTGTTGTTGTTGTTTGGCAGACCGCAGCTATTAAGTAGTTTACAAAGACACATCCCTATTAAGCTCACAAATGTACCGGAAACAATTACCTAAACCACACCACCAATACACTGCTGTGTGTGTGTGTGTGTGTGTGTGTGTATGTGTGTGTGTGTGTGCACAGACTTTTCTCTTTGTGTGTGTTTGTGTGTTCTCCTTCTTCCCAGCAGGTACGGAAATAAACCTTTCTTCCACAAAGGAAAATAATTATCATTCTTGTTAAAGGAAGGAAGGGGGGCTTTGAGCAGAGCGGGAGACAGACAGAGAAATGGAGAGGCAGGGAAAGCGGCTGATTGGCCCCTGACTGCCATTTCCTTAAATAGAGTTGTGGGCTTCTCCGGTCCAACCCTGGCAGAGCGGAGGCTCGCATTCCCAGCATAGCTGCGACTGCCACATTCAGAGCCTCCCCAACACTGGAGCGCTACGTACACTTCCACAGGTAGACTGCAAATCATTCACCCTGCTCTCAGCCCCCCCACCCTGCTTCCTTCAGACCCCCAACCACCAGTTAGTGCTGCAGCAGGGGAGAAGAGGGGATGTTGATGAAAGACTCGAGAGGAAGTGGGAAGGGAGGGGGGTTGGAGTAAAGGATAGCAAAGAATTGTTCTCCATTCACACAGCAGCCTTGTCCTACTAGGAAACCTCCCCCACTGCTGGGAAAAAGATGAGACAATAAGAAACAATCATCTGGTCTCTTCTCTCACCCAAAACGCACAGATGAAGATATGATATGTGTAGTAGCCTGCAACAAGTAGTCAGGACAGAAAGATGGAAACAATAGAGGTGCTGTAGGCACACCTATAGTTAGTTATAGCTATAGTTTAGCTGAAGTATAGCTTTATGTTGACGTTAAATCCAAACTCAAGCTATGAGATTTTACCTTTTAACATTGTAGAAAAAAAGTCTCTGGTAGTCATTTTTACCTGCGAACATGTATGACGTTCTATGACCTATGTGTTGTTTGATATTTATTTCTGAAAAGAGACAAAGACTTTATACTTGTTGTTTAGTCCTTATCATTTACTGCAAGCTGCACTGGTGCTACACAGCAGCTGAGGTGGGCAGGGTTTGCATGGGCCTTGGAAATTTCTGTAAGTAAATGATGTACACTTGATTTGGAACATATATGATTTACTTAAAAACTAGATGCATAAAATATGTTGCCCAAATGAATCAATGTGCTTCATGTCTCTCCACTAAAGGATGAACATTTTGTATGCTGAGGTGAAACTCTCTAATGGGGGTTTGTGTTGATGCAGCAGCAAAGTTTAAACTAATGATACCACCTGGGTTTCTTGACTTGGCAGACGTGGTTTGAATGAGGTCCAGAGTGGATGTGGGATGATGTCAGACATTGTAACAAAACACACTTTAGTCCAGTGAAACAAATAAAGCTGGATGCTGCCGCATGCAGTAGCCCTGATGATGCTTTTCCTTTTCCTGGGGAAGGGAGACACACACACACACACACACACACACACACTGGCAAACGTGTTCAACTCATCGTCAGACAGGTGCTTCCCACTTTACAAGTATAATCACACACGCACACACACTCATCTTGGCCACTGTTTAAAACATTGCACAGTATAAATAAATAAGCGCCCAAGAGGAAAAGACCTACTTTACACCTACTGTACACAGACACTGTTGCGTACACACACACACGCAGTCACACACAATGTGAAAACCAGATGAGAGCTTTGCTTTTTATAATGTTCTATAAATTGCCCAGGTGTCCTGGCTGCGATGATGCAAGTCTGCTATGAAAAGGTGTTCCTCTCTTCTATTGTGGGTCACAGGAATCTGTCTCTGTTTGTCAAAGTGTCCCTGGAGACGCTGATTGATCTTTCACTGATTCCATTCAGAAAAAGTGACTCCTGTGATCTGAACACAGGAGGGATCGCACACCTTTTTACTACAGTATTTCCCCTGGAAATGAGATAGTGGTCCAGTTTCCACGTTTAACCTTTTTACAGTTTTCCTCGTTTCCTTTAATTGGAGCATCAGAGACATTTTCTGTGATAAAAGACGCTGCAAATGATTTTTGATTTTCTGCACGATCTTTTGGTTTCCATAAAGGAGTGTTTTATAGCCTGCAGTGTTTTCGATAGTGTCTCCTGGTTTCCATTATGAGAGAAGAGTGATGTGGCAGGAATGCATGGACAGACCAGTTGGGTTTGGATGGTGACCAGTAAAAACAGTAGGGCTGCCCCCTAAATGTTGATCATTTGAATCATCAGTCGAGGCACTCCCAGTTCAAAGCTCAAATTGCAAGTCGAGTCATCAGACTCTTTCTTTTTTCCTTTTTTTTGTTATTAATTTATCTAGAGCTGCCCCCTACTATGAATTATCCTCGTCAACCAGTAGTCATCATTTAGGGCCATTAGTCGACTAGTCGCCTGCATGTTTACGATATTAATTTAATTATTAAATGATATATTTTGGTGGTTTGAGTTGAAGGTGTGAGAAAGAATAGTCTCAGTAACATTGTTAACACTGTGCTACATTACAGAGAAATACAAAACCGTACTAATGAACCTTCATTAATATAGGCCTATATTTTATCTACAAGTGCACGTCACACACTGAGCGAGCCGCCTGTTAATGACGCCGTGGGCTAATGGGCATGTAGCTACTTCCATGTTTCACGTGATACGTCATGTTTGTAGTGGACCAATGAAGATGAGTTTACATATCACCTTGGGTTGGTCCTTCACCTTCTCAAAACGATCCCACACTTTGGATTTCCTGCCCGACATGTTATTAACTAGCCTGTGGAATAACCACAGGTACCAGCCCTGGAAATTAGGGGCTAACCAACCTTAACAAGCACCATATAACCCATTTACCTTCTTGCAGGAGCTGTTTATAAGTGTGTAGGCCTGTTGTCCCTGCACTAACATGACCAACTTTTCTGTGTTCATCAGACTGATTATTTACAGAAGAAGGGAAAGATATCTGTCGGCTGTGATTGGTTTGTAATGTGACTCCTGTCTGACTGCTGAGCGTGGCCTCTTCCTGTGTCTGCCCTTTCAAATTAAATTCCCACATGGTTCAGTCATATAGATTTTGATTTATTTTGGGAAGGTGCAGCTCCTAATAGAGTTTCATGTTTGCTTATTTTTTTTTCTGCGACTAAGCAACAAATGAAATCTTGCCGCCTAATAACCTTTCTGATCAACTATTAGGGGCAGCCCTAAATTTTGCTTTGAAGCATTATACACAGAACAACACAGGAAAGCCACACAGCACACTATAAAACTTTACAAACATAATATTGTTTCGCAGTCACTAAACTGTAAACTTTACTGTAATGAAAATAGAGACAGTTGATAGAAACATGGGGCAGAGGATTGGTGGCAGATCAGCTCAGTGAGTGTCCTGTTTGTCCTTCCTTTCTGCTCGCTGCTTTTGTGCTGGAACCTACCAAAGTCAGCAAAATGGTCAGATGCTGGCACAGTGCTGTGTATTAATATGAAGTTTTCACATCCCACATGATGATCAAAGGCAATGAAACATCCACAGTCCACATGTCGCAGTTCTGTCTTCTGTGTCACGGCCTTGACACCTTAATCATCCCCACAGCTTGTGTTGTTAACATATATTTTTCTCTCTCTTGATTGAAGGAAACCAGGTTTCTCATTTACCTAAGTGCATGCACTGCATGTTAACACAAAACGGATGTATGTCAGTCATGTTTATTTAAGACGGCCTATTGTCCAGATATCCAGATCAGAGCAGCATGTGTGCAACAGAGTCAGCCAATGAGAGCAGTGTAAATCACCTGCTGACTGGTTTCCTGACAGCTTGACTGTCTGTTTCCTCTCACTCAGCTTCACCTGTCTGACATGATGACTGACACACTGATTATTTAGATGGACAGGGGGATTATTTTCTCTCTCTACTCACCTCTTCCTCAGTTCACCACTCTGTTAGCAGACTGTTGGTGGTGTGTGAACATTGTTTTTCAGGGAAAATTCAGTTGATTTTCAGTGATACCAGGTTAAAATCTGTTACAATGAAGATTTATACCAGATATTTTCTCCATTACAGCTACACCAAATTATTCATTTTACAGATAATTGATAATCTAATCTCTGTTTCTTCTTTTGCAGTGTGTCATTACACAGCAGAAGACTAGAGTGTATTACAGCTTAGGTCAAAGACATGGCACAAAGACTCACATACACACCAGCCTCTCAGTGGTATTGTAGCGATTAAAAATGTCCCTTACGGGTATTTGGAAAATGGCTGAACTTTACTTAGTGTAAGAAAAAACCTAGACTAGACGGGAGTAAACAGCACTCCTCCTCCTCCTCCTCTTCCCTCCTCAGTCAGTTATGTGTCAGTAGGTCAGGCTGAGGCCAAGGTCAGGCTGATCCCACAACACTGACTTTCTCTCTCTCAAACAGTCTCTGTCTGTTTTTCTTTCTGCTTCTCTTTCTTCTTCCTCCTCTTTTTCTCTGTCGGCTCTTTGGCCTTTCTTCCTCCCTCTTGTTTATTGCGTGCATTATTGTCCCATCTTGTTTATTTTGCAATCTTCTCTCTCTTTTCTCCCCCTCCAGTCGAAACCTGTTGACACCAGTGAACTTTCCAGTCTGTCGTATCCACCCCCTTCCCTCTTACCTCCCTTATCCCTGTATGTGTGTGTGTGTGTGTGTATGTACGGGGCCCCAAAGCTTGCGTTAGGGCCTGTGGGAGCCTGCCTGCACTTCTTGTCAGGACATGGACTCTCTCTCTGGGTGGGGCAATGCAGCATGTAGCATTAGATCATTTCCATCGTATAGTTTGTGTACCACACCTCTAACCGTATACAGTCATACCAGCTCCTTACTTTCTCCTCTTACTTCCACTCTCTTTTTCCTCGTTTTTTCTCGCTTGTCTTTTTTTTTTGTTTCTTTGTTTGTGTTATTTCTCTCTGGCATGTCTTTTTCACTGATATTTGTTCCTTGTGTTTGTTTTTTCCTTTTTACTTATTATAAATTTGTTTTGCTTTCTTTGGTCTTGTGTTGTGGCCAGTTTCTCTTTTCATTAGGGTTAGGGTCGTCTTGATTTCTTTCACTTTATTTGTTCAGTTATGTGTTTGTCTTTGTTTGTTTCCTTTTTGCTTTATGTTTTGTTATTGTTTCTCTAACATTCACTTTTCACTTTTTATTCTTTATTCTCACCTCCTGTAAATTTGGTTTCATGTATTTCCCTGCTGAAGGACAACTTTTTTTTGTTATTTACATTTTTTAAGAATTATTTAACATGTATAGAGGCTGAAAAAAATAAGGTGAAAGAGAAAAAAATACATATACATACATAAAAAATTAAAAAAACCCAAAAGCATTAACAATATCAGGAAATAAGCATCAATAATATGATAATTAATTAAAAAAGGAAAAAATAAGCTTAAATTATTTATACATTATTTCACAGGATGTTGTTAAAGTAAACCCATAAAGTTACGTTTAAATTAAAGGATACATTGTATAATATCTAGATATACCATAGGTACATGCAGACATCAACAGACATGATACCCACATGGCTAATCATACATGCTCGCACCCATGACTGTGTGTGTATCCAAACATGGACACAAAGTTACCCACACATTTATATGAACAATAAAGAACAAAAAAACACTTAGATAGTATCGGTCTCATTACTTCAGCTGTCATATAATCAAAGATCATTGGGAACATTGTCTGTTATATATCCAAACCATTTTCCCCATCTTTCTTTAAAAATATCCACTTGATTTCTGACTCTCATGGTAATTTTTTCCATTTCACATATCTCCTTTTTAAGATCTTTCCATTTAACATTGGTTAAGTTATCTTTAAACCAGTTCCTTGTCATTTGTTTACTCATTGCTATGCTACCCTGCTGCTGTAGGATTAGAGCCAGTCCAATAAAAAGAGTAACTTCACTCTTTGTTTTAGTGTACGCTTTTGAGGCCTGAGCCAGGCCACTGATGCCTGAGGATGAAGTGTGTGGATGGGGGCTGGTGCTGAACGAAGGGCCAAGGAGGTTGAAAATGAGAGCTGCAGGGTTGGGACTATCCCACCACCTGCTTTAAAGGGCTCACCTTGCTTATTGTAGAGATTGCAGCCTGGAAACGAAGAGCAATGCTTTCTTTTTCTGAAGTAAAGATTCATCATGGGGGTCAACGGTAATGTTTTTTTCACTTGGCTGTTCTGGCAATTGGGTCAGAAATTTACTTACTCAAAGTCAATATCAATTGTCCCGGCACAAATCATATTATTTATTAATAATGACCCCATTTTGGGGCGTCGGTGGCTTAGTGGTGTGGCTTAGTGCATGTACAGAGGCTCCGTCCACGCTGCAGTGGCCCGGGTTTAACTCCGGCTTGCGGCCCTTTGCTGTGTGTCACTCCCTTTCTCTCTCAGCCTTCATGCACTTACCTGTCCTATCCATTAAAGGCAAAAAAGCCAGAAAAAATAATCTTTAAAACAAAAAAAGACCCTATTTTATCTGCCATATTCTCAAACTGGCAGCAAACCATGCAATACATAGTTGGAGTTTCACCCACATCCTCTGACACCACCCAATTAAACTCCTGTTATTGGAATTGTTTAAGTGCACTTGCGCTTCAGCTCATAAACTTTGTTTTTACCCACTGCTGTTTTCTCACAAGTTCCTGACTGGTACTGTGCATAGAAAACTCTCAACAGAGATGAGAAGAAAGCGAGGTGGCTCACTTCTTACTTCCATCATCAGCTCATCTGCTTGATTTTACTCACCCTGGGCAATCCTGACTTTTGAGCCCTGCACCAACAACCAGTTACACTTAAAGATGTTACTTGGTGGATAAATAAAGTTTGCAAACTACCTCAGATGTTTCTGCTCCTGTTCAGTTGGATAATGTTACATTTTTACAATATTCCACTGTGTTTACAGTCACTTCATGTTCTGTTAAGATCACAAAGAAAAAACAACACGTATTATTTTTAGCAGGTTAATATTATACTTGGCAGGTACTTGGTGTTCAGGCGCTGGATGCTGCCTTTTCTGTCACCTCAAAGTTCTCTCACTTCAAATGAATCAGGTGCTACCTCAAGTGTCTCTGACATATCTCTGTTTCTGTTGCAACTCAGTTGCATAGGCATTGAAATTATTCTTGTTATGGAAATAGACTGGAGATTATGCTGTATAACTGTGCAGTAGAAAAGACAAACAAATATTACCTGGTAAAATACAATAAGATTTTCCTTTATGAAGAAAACAACCAGCCTGAGCTCTAAGTGGGCGGCTGTGGCTCAGAAGGTAGAGCAAGTTGTCCCCGGCTCCTCCAGTTCGCATGCCCAGGTATCCTTGAACAAGATACTGAGCCCCAAATTGTACCTGATGGCTGCTCTGTCAGTGTGTGAGTGTGCTCAAAACTGAGTAGCAGGTGGCACCTTGTATAGTAGCCTCGGCAACCGGTGTATGAATGTGTGTGAGTGGGTGACTGAAACTCATAGTGTGAAAACCACTTTGCGTGGTCGTAAGACTCAAGAGGTGCCATTCAAGTGCAGTCCATTTACCATCTAAGTATATACTCCACAAATATCTGCTTATTTCACAACAGCCTGCATCATTTTCCTATCTTCATTCCAGTCCCTGCCACGGTACAGGTCTGAAACCCTAATAGTTTAAGTGTCATGAGTGTAATGCAGACTTCATCCATCAGCTCATTCATGTCTGATCAGCATCCCATGTCTGTGTTGTGTGTAAACAACTGGGCTGTGTGATATTGTGGCTCATTACATGTGGTGTGAAAAAGACTGTTTTACTTAGTGTCAAATAAAGCTACAGAGTACAGAGCAGGGATAGGACTGGGGCTTGGTCTGCGTGTGTGTGTTAGTGTGTGTGAGCGTGAGCTCGGCTGTGGATCCGTTAGGAATCACTGCATTCTTCAGCAGCAGCTCTCTGTGGTATGCCAGCACATTCCCCACTGCTGAGCTGGAGAATCCACTCGGAAAGCAGGAGCGGGAACTTTTCCTTTCCACCCTCTCCCACCCCCCCCCCCCCTCCTCACTCCACCCATCTACTACTCTGTCTGTCTTAACTTTGTTCTCCTCAAGTAACCCCCACCCCGGACCCTATCCCGTTTTTGCTCTTTCCACAACTTCTTTTAAGTTGTGTAAACTATGTTTTCCAAATTCTTTCCCCATACAGTCTGGGACTTTGTCCTAAACCATGACGTCTTGTTTCATGCACTGTATGTGAGTCTGTGTTGTGTAACTGTGTTGTTTCAGGAGCTTCCATACAGACATTTAATTCACCCTTCATCTCCTCCAGCCTTTTCTCTCTGCCGGTATGTCTCCCTATCTCTCTTGGTGTTTTCCAGCCAGCTCATATTAGCCTCCTTTGCAGACAGTTTTCCTAAATTAAGCCCCCCGCTCTGTTTATTGTTGGTCAGCTCTCCCTCGCTTTCACTCAGATTGCCGTCCTCCGGTTGGTAAAAGGAACACGCTGTGTCGGATGTGGTGTTGAATCAACAACAGCTATAGCGAGTTGCCGGCAGTGGGACAAAGTGAGCCAGTCTCATGTTTGTTTTGCTAACAGCAGAAACACAGAGGTTTAGAGGACACACACATACTGAGACCTGGAAGGATTTTCCATGGACCAGATTCAGTCCTCACACCTCAGCTGTAGCATCATTTTAACTGTAACCAAACTGTAATCTAAACTCTAAACTCTACTTCAAGCTCAAAAACTTAAATTTAATAATCTCCTCCCCAAAACACACACACACACACACACACACACACACACACACACACTGGTTTCTGGTTATGCAACTTAACCGTGGCTGATATGGAATTTTTTATAGGTGTGAGTTTAGGTCAAGTGTAGATACACACTGTCCTGCTCACATACTTTCACTCTCTTCTCTCTCTCTCTCTCTCTCTGTCTCACACACACACACAAACACACACACAGAATCACACACGCACACAAAGCCGGTGTATCACTGTCGGTGTGATTGGGAGTTAATGTGTCCCTTTGCTAACCACTAATATGGTCTTATCTGTTGTGCTAGCTGCCTTGTTGTGGCTTTGTGTGCTGTTGACCTATCTATATTTAGAACGAGAGGAATCATGTGTCTAACCAACAGTCTCCAAAAGTGTGTGTGCGTGAGTGTGTGTACAGTATGTGTGTTTCCGTCTCCATTGGTTCGTGTTTGCACATAACCAATGTGTAACAAATGAGCTAAAACAATCACATTGTTTCCACCACCGTCACTTGTGTCTTGTGATCACAGAGTCTGATGTGAAGAGGACATGCTGTATCCAGCTCAGGGTCAAAGTTAAACCCAATGAGCATCTGCTGCTCTGAGGCTCCTGGCTCCATATTTGCTGAGGGACTTATATACTTAGAGATGTAATGGATTTATTTTAATTACAGAGATTTTCAGTATCTTTTTTTGTTTTGTTTTTTGAGTGCTGGAATTAAAATATGAGAAAGAAGGAAGATGAGCAGCAGACGTCTCAGACCACCGAGCCACTGTCAGGCTGCATCATCTGGCTTGTGGACTGAGCCCTCGCGGACTTCAGTCGTATGAACTGTGATGAGTTCACCGTCATCACATGAAGTCTGCGAGGACAGAGCCCGCAAGCCTCTGACAGACAGCCCTTGAGACTGTTTTACTAGTTGCTATGGAAACATTCGAGCGACGATTACAGTCATTTACACAGTGATCGCTGTTGTCATATTCTGTCTGCTCATCTCTCCCTGCAGATAACCAGATATAAATCATCATGTATAGGATTGTTTGTAAGTGAACAAAATAGATATCTGCAGACATCCGACTACAGAGATGTTTGTAAATTAGGACTGGGCTATGGCTAAATAAATTGTGTAGACCTATGAGTTACATCAGAAGATCTTCTTTTATTGGTTTTTAGCCAATTTTCTAGCCTATGTTTTTGGCATTACACTGTGCAACCTATAGCGTAGGCTGCAGTAATACAGTGTATTTTGAGTCCCTCTTTTGCCTATATTTCTGCACTGTGATGTTGTTGCATATTAATTCTGACTGGCACGATTGAAGTAGAGTTTTAATAGGTTACAGTACCTGTTTTACGTATATAGTTTTATTTATTGGAAAAGAAACTCAACATCACGTCTGTATTGCAATGAATTTTAGGCACCCCAAGCGGACTCTTTGAAAGTCTGCAGAAAGTCAATTTTAGGCCCCTTGTGAACGGTATGAATTGTGGATTTGGACAGCTCTAAGCACTCCCAGAATTTACAGGAATGCGCCCACAAAGTCCGCAAGTCTGCAAGTGCGGTGAAATCTGACACATGGATTCAGCCTTACTCTCTTGTTAGACAGTGATTTTTTTTTTTTTTTTAAATCCTGTGCTAATTCTGCTGCTGAGGCTGCTGTGTTACAGTGAACACAGACGTCTTGTGATGTAATGTGGTAATCAGGGATTAAACAAAACTTTTTACAGATTTTTGGTGGATAACGTGAACTTTTTGTCTTCTTCCACTCTTTTATCATTTAAAATGGAGTTATGTAGAATCTTCAAATATATCAGTCTAAATTTAATTAACTGGTAGATGGTAAAATAATCCAATAAGCAAAAGTATATCTATCCAACAAATTAAACCAATATCCTATTCAATAAGTAAATATCTGTAAAAAATAAAATCCAGGAAAGGGGCTGGAGCCAAGTGGCAAAGGATAAGTGTTTGGTGATTTATTCCCTAGCAAATGTATTTATTTATTCTTATAACAGTATTTTTTTTAATATATTTATTTTCTTATATCAACTTATTAATTTCACTTTGTTTGACATCATTATCTGTTGTTTATTTATGTTTTTTTCATCAATTTCATTGCATATACAATTGTGTTGTTCTTTGACCGTACATGCTAACAGCCCAGTTTAGATAGCGTGAGCACTATTAAGTCTCTTAAAATCCTGTCTTTTAAATGTCAGTAAGGGACAGCTCAGCTTTTCCACATACATGGCTGATTTTGTTGAACCAGTTACATCACTCTGGGGTTTTCCTGTGATGTGTTCATGTTCAGTAACATGGTCATGTTACAGTATCATATTTTGTGAAGAAGGGCGTTAATTTTCCTCTCTTAAGTACCCACATTCCCTCAGACTGACTTGTGTACTTGCACTTTTCGTCAGTGTTTCCCAGAATATGGTTGAACCATCCTCAGAGAACGAGAGTGAACTTGTTGCATCCAGCGGTGGTTGTACACGTAGGTGGACAGTGATGTATTGATAGATATTGCTGAGCAAGATGTTTTACATTTTAGGAGAAAATGAGTCACACCCCTTACTCAGCTCTCAAACACTGCCTTTTCTTGTTTTTAGTTTAAATGGGTCATGTGTTTCCCCAGCTGGACAAAGTGCGTTACACGTCTTAACAGTCTTTAAAACCTAAATATCAGCTAAATAAGCTAAATATATTTGGATGAAACTGAACATTTGGACTTGCACAGTAGGGCTGAACGATTTATTGCATTCCAGCCAAGAGTATATTGTCATAGGGCGCAATTTATATATTGCAAAAGCTGCGATTAAAAAATAATAACAAAAAACAACAAGGTTGGAAACAACTGGCCCAGGGGCTCCTTGTACACACACACTGCCCTACACGCCACCTCATATTTGTGAATGAGAGTAGCTGAAGAAAACAACTTGTAAAATGCCACATGCAAGCTTTTATGCTCACCGCACTACCATGTGAAAATGGCAAAGGCTGGGTTTGGATGCAGTCCACTTGTTTACATATTACGTTTGTTGTAGGATTATTTTAGTTTATATACTCATTGCTCAGAGGCAATATTGGTCTAAAAATAAAACAACATATAATTATTTTCCTGTGTCTTTCAGTCCCTCTGCACAGACATTAAAATAACCTTAAAATACCCAAATTAAACGCAAACTAAATTAAATCAATGACATGCTTTTAAGCTGCCTGCTCAGAGGAGGATTAGTGGATCCAACTGTGCATTAGACTCAATTTGGACACTTTGGGAATCGTGTTCAATAAGTTACTGAATGTCTATTTCTTTTTTACAAAGTGAAGTGACAAAACTTTGCGTCTTGACGTCAACAAGTTCCATAGTCATCTGTAATCAACAACAGTTTAAAAAGTCAGAGCATCTGTCAGAGAATTTATTTCATTTGAAGTTTTCTCCACCCAGAATGTGCATAAACTTTATTAATAAGTTCTCATTTCTGTGTAGGAATGAATGACTATAGGAATAACCGGGATGAAGGTTCTCGTAGTGTAAACACACAGTGACCCACTGACTTTTCTATCTATCCGTCTGCTTTCTGTTTCTGTTATATTTCCTTCAGTGCAGACAGAGTGTCCAGGTTGTCGAGGAAAGGTGGGCGGTTTGATGCGAGGTTGACAGAGGAAGAATTCTACTCACTGAGAGGCAAGGCTGTGTTGAAAGCAGCACCCTTGTCTTGGTGCCAGAGAGGGTGTCAGAGGGCAGTGCCTGGGCAGAGTGGCACAGAGTTCACCAGCAGGGAAATGCTGTGTCAGCCCCTGAACAAATGATTCTCTCTGTCTGAGGTTTTAGTCTTTGTGTATGTCAGACTTTCTTTTTTCAGTGTTTCTTCTCAATGATGCTGATGTGATTCATCAGTTCCCAGCATGCCCCTGCCTCTCTGTCTGGCACGAAAGAACAAACTTACCATCCTTTGTCTCGTTGAGTACCTGACATTGTATTACTTTCACTTGACTTTGTATTGTTTGTTCTGATAGACTGTTTTTATTGACTGTGTCACATTGTATGGGGCACTCACATGCTGGATTTTGACTTTACACTCAAATATTACTCAGCCTCTGCATCCCTTCTGTCAGGTGGGATGTGGAGGTGGGAAAGTGAAATAGAGACTCCTAGTTCCAGTGAAGTGCTTTGTTATACTCTGAATCAGAAACCACAAAGAAACAAGGGGGGGAGGTGTTGGTATCACTGTGTAAGGAGGATTGGCAGCTCAGAGTTTCTGTCCTCTGCCAGTGTTGTAACCTCGGTTTAACCGCTCCTCTTCTCTCTCCTCCTCCCCTCCTTTTTTACTCGAGTTGGATGAGGTTAGCACTTTCCCCTCCAGCCTCAGGGTGGGAGCGATCATGCTAGGAAAGAGTCTGACATTCACAGGAAAGATTTCTCATCCTGTCCGCTTTGAATTTGATTTGGCTTTTTTGATCAAGAATGTTGACGGAGTCTCCATTTCTGAGTGTGCTGCATTTTCTTGTAATTAAAAATGTACTACTTAAGATTTATTTACCCAGTCTCAGCTGGTTTCACACTTGCACAGTTACTCACTCTCCCTGGTCCATTTGTGTAATAGGTAGCTCAGTGTTTCTCCTAGCATCTGACCTTTGACCTGTGCTGGTTCAACTACTCTGACCCCCTCTTTTAGCGGTGAGAGATGCTGCATGTTTGTCGGCAGTGAGGGGAACTACTCCCACGCTGACTCCTTGACCTTCTAACCTTGGACTAAGAGGTCAATAAGCCTCAAGTAGCTTCCTGACTTCTAGGTGTTGAAGTTTCACAGCTTTTTACAGCAATTGTCTTCTGATTTAGTCTTTAAGGAATTTAGTACAGACCTAGCATCATGCTAACACTCTCTGGAAATTGTCACCAGAATACTGTTGGATTAAAAGCACTTTTTTGGTAACTTTACATCTTAACTTTAGCTTTATCTCCTCTGTAACTCCCAAATGCTAAATCCGTACATTGGGGTGTGAGAGCCACTTTTGTATTTTCTGTCAGTAACCAATTTTTCTTTGTCTTTGCTGGCAGAAGGTTTGGCTTCACAGGGTTAGGATCCAGCAGTATACTAATACAAAATGCTACACTGAGTGTATGTCAACAATTGAAAGTGGATTGTTTGTACTTGTCATTGCATTGCTTTGCAGTGTTTCAAACTGAGAGACTACCGGTTTGAAATGCAGGACAGATCTAACGAGAGCCGTTGTCATGTTAGCTGCTCAATGGCTCCATGGCTCACCAAGCTGTTAGAGCTCCAGTTAGCCACTATAGTTGGCCGTTATTTGCAAGTCTCATTCTCTTTATTGTTGAGCTCTGGTGAAGTCAGGTCAAGTAAGTTACTGACAGTTTGTTCTGACAGCCAAAACATGCAGATAAAATCAAAATTGGTAAAGGATTGTACCTCAAAAAAGACACATAGGAGACAGTCTGCCCTGTGCGTATAACAGCAGGCACACGACACTAAAACATAAGTCATCCAAGCATCATTGTTAGCTAAGGTAACTGAGAACAATCAGATTGAAAACCCACAACTTTAACTGATAAAGTTGACTCAAAAAATGTTCAGGTTTTACCTCATGATGGCTGCGTCTTATGGGGATTTTACATTAGTATTATTGATGTCTATAGATATCTCAGCGTGAATTTTCAACCTCATATAGAAATTCATGGGAGAGTGCCAGGCATTGACCTTCTGTGTTCAGTCACTTTTGAATTTGTGGAGCTGTACAAAGGGACAAAGTGAGAATTTCTAAGATGACTGGACTTTTCTATTCAACCTGCCTCTTAACTCTGAGCCCTGCTGAATTTAGAGACAGAAGAAAGGACAATGAGACACACACAGAGAACCCCTATGATCGCTGTGTTATCTTTACTTCCTTATAGTAAATTACATTATAGATTGTCTTTGATATGGTGTTACAGTTTTCTGTTTTAATGGAATGTTTAATCTTTTGATACATAAAATGCTTTTTATTGATTATAAAAACATATATTATGTTTTCACTATGCCACGCAGCTGCTTTGAGGATTAACTTTGAATAAATGTACAATGTAGAATACATGTCAAGTTTTGCCTCATTTATCTTGAGACATTTTGGTTGCCGTTGGTTATTGAGTCTGTGACGACAAGTGATGTTTAGTCAGGACTTTTTATGGTCTCTCTGTGTAACTTTTGGTAGTAGACAAATTTTATCCCAGACTGTGAAACAAATGTGTAAAAGTAGAAAACATCTTAGTGTCAACACTCAAACGGTGACGTTTAAAAGTTGGCAGTGCACTGCTGCTTCTGTAAGCAAGTATTTCTGTGACACATCTTAATGTTTTCCAGTCATTTGGAAATAAGTGAGTTTTAATCATGGAACAATTCCTGTTCGCGGATGGACCAAAGCTTGCCTCATTCAGAGGAATGAAGGATTACATCATCCCTGGAGCAGAGGGGAGTAACTCCTGGCTCCCCTCACACACCTCGCTCCATCCATCAGTTTATTTTTTCCTCCTCCCTCTCAAACTAGTTTCTACCTTAGTCTTCCCCCGCCTCCTCTCTCCTTGTGCTCTAGATCACTCTTACTGCTAATCTCCACTGTTTTTTAAAAGCGTTTTTTAAGACTTTTTAAGCGTAAGCTGCATAGACAGCTGTTTAAATCACATAAACTCCTACTTTCAGTATTTTGTGAACCTATTTACAACTCTCTATAAGTCACAACAATATATTTTTGCACGCTTCAGTGCTAGTGGTTTGTACTTCCCAGAACAGCAGTCAGATTTGTTGTGGTGGGCGACGCGTTTACGGAAGACAGAGTCAGCGTGGGACTGTATGACAGAACACTTACACACCGCTTACGTCTCACTTCCAGTGGGGATTCCCAGTTAATGTAGGCCGTCTGCTGAACTTTGGGACAGCCTGGGCTAGTTCACTCAATCTTGCCCCTTCATGTCACCCTTTCACTTTCCCCGACATGGATCTGACTTCTTTTCTTTACAAAAAGGCACTGAAACAAGCTGCTGGCTCATCAGCCTCATCTCGGTAGATGTGACCCTTACACGACCTCTGTGGCTGAGGAAAAAATCCCCTTCCATTTTCATAAAATGTCTATGAACTTTATGAGATTGAGAATGGGAATGGTTTTGTGGTATATTATAATAAAGACACTCTTGGTCTTTATAATAGCCATTGCCAATGTACAGTTTGTAACTCTGTATTAAAAACAGATCACATCACATACAAGGCATATGACATTTCCAAAATAAGGCTACTGAAAAGCATACATTTACTGTGACATTTCAACTGTACTGAGATTAAATTGTACATTGACAAGCATGTTGATATTAATCTATATGATGTAATTATTTCATAGTTCAATAAAATTTTCAATCAACCAACTAAACAGGACACACACATGCTGCTGATCTTCCTCTCAGTAAAAAGTCGTAGGATTGAAAGCGTAAACGTGTGTAAAACTGTCAGTTCCATGCTGTGTGTAGGCTCAAGCCTGAATTATTTAATCCTACAGTCCTGGTCATCTTTCATGAAATGACATGAATGTGAACCTTGTTTGGAAGGCTTCAGGGTCTGTGGTCGTCCATCTGCCCGGTCAGAGCTGCAGCTGTCCACTCGACAGGGCAGAGAGAGCTGTACATCATCACAAAGTAGACTGTGACATTGGGATATCTTTGGACAGAAGGGCCAGCAGATGTATTTTCTAGTTTCACCTCATATGTCGGATTTAGAGACGAGATCCTTGCGGGTTAAGAATGACCGTGGCGGTCAAATTCACACAGACACATCTCCCAAGCAGGAAGTGAAGCCGTCCTGCGTCCTGCCTCTATTTGTGTGGCTGTCCAAAGCTGTCGCCCTGACCAGCTGGTATCTATAGCCCTAGTCCAAGATGATAGGAATGGGCTCCTAACGGCCCACTGACTCGGACAACAATAGAGCTCCATGACCTCCAGGTTATGTATAGAGCTGTACAGCCACTATCGGCAGCCTACAGAGCGGGCTGTTTAGAGAAAGAGCAAAATAGAAAGATGACAGTGCAGCAGGCCTGACGTCATTTTTGTGTCCTCTATTTTTAACCGTACATGTGTCACTAATGCATCTGTTCATTTATCAATTACATTCTCATTTGATACCACCTTGGATATTGTTAAGCTGAAAACTTAGATTATGTGATGTATGTGATCCTGTGATGTACTGTTCATCACATCAGGTCAGTCAAGGTCCCCCTCGATTGGCTGGCATCTTAATGAGACACTGACATTTGAATTCATACAGCAGCCACACATGGCACAATTTCTTTCAAGCACTCTGGAATAAATGGCGCTGTATTGGTTCGTATTACTTATTGTTTTTTTTCTCCTCCTACAGGGGTGATCAGCCAGTGGCAAGGCGAGTCTAAGGAGCGGGTCATCTCGCTTGTCCTCACCCATCTCCCACTGCTCAAACCCGGCAACGTTGAAGCTAAGGGCGAGTACATGCGCCTGCTGCCACGCATCCTGGCCCACACCATCGAGCACGGCCGTCACCTGGAGGAGTCTCGCCAGCTCCTATCATACGCCCTCATCCACCCCGCCACCTCCCTGGAAGACCGCTCTGCCCTGGCACTCTGGCTCAACCACCTGGAGGAGAGGGCGGCTGCCCGGGGAGACTCACTGGAAAGACCTCCTCCTTCTGGACCGCACCATCACCACCACCAGTCCACGCCTCCATCCACCCTCTCCTCATCAGGTTCCTCCTCCTCCACTAACACCTCTTCATCAGGCAACCTCTACTCCTTGCATCACCACCAGCGCTACGGCTCGGACGACCGCCTCAATGGCTGGCAGAGCTCCAGGGATTCAGGGCTGGGCGGAGGCTGGCATCAGCAGCAGCAGGGCTGTGAGAACGGGCACCTCCTTCTCTACCCATCATCCTCTGTGCCGGCAACCATCAACACGGTTGGAACTGGTGGAAGTGGTAACACTCGTAAGTGAAGTCTGCTATGTCCTGTGTTTCTTCTACTGTGTTGAGCCCATTTCTGTTCATGTGGAGCTTTAACAGGAGTCTGCACACAGATAAAGTCAGCGTGCGTGGTTGCTTCTCAGTGTAACACTTGATAATGTTATGAATACAATAATGTAATAGAGGGGGCTAACTTACTGCAACACCTTTTCAAAGTGTGATAACACAATATAAATAGACACATATAATGAAATAGTATTCCCTTTTAAAATATCTAAGTATTAAAGGAGCACCAGAGCTCCAACTGTGGTCCATCATGGCATTTTTATTGCTTTTTACCATCTATTATTGTTATTTTAGTTAATTAGTTAGTTAGTTAGCAGCATTTTTTTTCAAACATGTAAATAGCAAATAAACAAAAAAGTCATACAGTAGTAGACAGACATAAAAAAACATAATGATTTGATTTACATGTCCAAAAAGGAGTTGGAGAAAGTACAAGCTTATTTATTCCCGCCACCTCTCCATATATTAATATTAGTCAATTATGTAGCTCCCCATCAGTGGTGGGAGGCGTGAGGGACACATAATTACAAAAATACATAGAAAATAATCATATATACATATTATATCCTTATCCAATCATGACAGACATGTTTTGCTTTGTCAAACTGTGTGTAGCCTATATACACAAACTATGTACATATAGCATATTTTAAACAATACATTGTTCTTCCTTATCCATACAAATGTCATGTTTTCATCAGACACCTGGATAAGGGATTAGGGAAGCCATGAGTGCTCGAGTACTTGATTGGACTTCAGTATTTCTTCAACATATAGAGTAATCACTGTAATAAACATAAACGTTAATTGAATGGAATTATTGTTCTATATAAAAAAATTTTGGGGTCAGGACACAGTGATGTAACCATTATCTAGGAATATCTGCACAGATCCATACAGCAAAAACTATAAATATGTGCAGCAGCAAATAATGTTCATTTTCAGTCAGACATCACTTTATCTGATATTACATGCAGATTAGTGACGATGCAAAACAGTAGTGTTTGGAAGTATTTCAACAAAAATAAATAAATAAATCCGCAGTGCAAGCTATGTCACGTTAAACTTGTGTATTATAGCTAATCTGTACAGTCTATGCAGCGCAGAAACGTAGGCTAACCCCAACCTCCACCCACATTTTCACCTGGGTGTTCATTTCACACCCTTTTCTTTTTGCAAGTACTCGATAATGATCTAATGTGAGCGCATGAATATGGAAAAAAACTTAAGTGCATACTGTTACATACTGTAGACCACCAGCGTCACTACAGATTGATACCAGGGCTATAAACTTAATCAAATCATCCCAGTTGTTCATGAAGGACCATTAGCTGTTGGTTGCATACATTTTATCATCTGCCTGACTTGTATAATTGTACAAAAATATTTGAAAAAATGTGTTGGGATTTAAACTAAAATGAAGAGAAGTCAAGATTTTAATGATTCACCATTGAGAATGTAGAGTATTCTGTCCAGATTTCCTCTGTTACACTCCCTCTTCCTGTCTGTGTTTTTCTTCCATTGTCTTTGTTAAATGGAATCAATACTGCAGGAAATAGAGGTGGGATTTAACTGAAGGATCCTCTGAATCATTTAATTACAAGAGACATAAAACAACAGTAAAATCTCAAGTGGTTTAGTGTGTCAGTTCACCATTTTCATACACAAAACTCTGTTTGACAGAGGAGACAGTTAAAACACAGAATGCCTACGATGAGTTAACATCCTAGCTCTTAGATCTGCCCACAGTTTAAAGGTAATCCATCCATATTTCAGCTCCTATCATTGAACAGAAGTAGATGGCAAGTTTATTTCCTTTGATTGCCCCACTTAACAGAAAAAATATTTCACACTGTGTCATCGTTTGACAACAAAATGATTGAAAAGTCCATTTTTCTCTGTGTGCAGTGTGCAGACATTTTTCTGTAAAGTGGTGCTCTAGAGTTTGGCTACACACACCTGACACTATCTTTTGAAAATCCTGGATTCAAGGGCACGAACCCTTTCACAATTCATTGACTTTACTCACTTTATTTCCTTCGATTACCTTATCTTTTCAGATTTGAGGTGGGCTGCTTTTCAACTTCAGACTGGCTTTTGTACTTCTGAAGTCAAGGTGGTCAAAACCACTACATGTCTGAGAACACCTCAGTGATTACAGCCACCTACTCTGGGCTGGCCTGATGATAGCCTCTCTGTCTGGGGTGACCACCTGATCACCCGCGCCCAGACCAGGGTCTCTAAGCCTCTCTGCTGACATAAAAAGTGTAGGAATTGATTTTGGTATCTGCTGTGCTCTAGTGGATAATAGTAAATGACACTTAGCACTAAAAAACATCTGTATAGCGTTTGGCAGCACAACAACAAATACAATGCATCTTTAAATTCAGTTCAAATGCTCGTTTCATAATAATTCCATTAAAGACACAAAATGCACTCCGAACGTACCAAACACACTAAACACACCCTGAACACAGTAAATACACTCTGAACAACCCACACAGCAACTACAGAGGCTGTGTGAGGTGGAAGACAACACACAGAGAGGGCAGGGCTGTTGAAATTGAACATAACTATGGTCAGAGCAGGATATTTCCAGACAAGAATGCAAGGGCTCTGTGTTTTTTTTTCTGGGAGATGAAAGAAACAGCTGAGGGTTTATAAATAAAGACACATTTAAAGCCCTGCTCACTGCTCCAAGAAAGATCCTCTTGTATTTTTGACTGCCAGCAGCTTCAGTCCCACACAAAAGACCTCAGGATTTCACAACTGATAAACTAGAGTTACCCCAGCTGCCAGCACAGGATTGGTGGACGCGGTGAGCAGATGCTTTTCTCAACTAATGAAATGTTGAATACACTAGAGCTGATGTGTGAATATTCAGTGGTATGCAGATTCAGAGCACATAAATCCTTTTACTCAGACTCAGCCATGAAGTCTTCAGCACCCCCCTCCCTAAACACTGTTCATCGGGTCATGATGGTGATTACAGGAGTATAATTGTCCAGCCACATCAACCTGTGTGCCACTGACACCACATCCTGTTGACCCCCCCCACCCATACTCTCAGCCGTAGTCCAAGCCACAGCAGCACATACCACCCATCCTTTCCCTTGTAAGGCAGCCTTTGTGGGAGACTGTATTTAGGGAAAATGGCTAATATTTAGGGACTGGAACTTGTAATGTTAGCTGGGCACCTATTTTAAACGGGGCCCATGAAGTCCTATACATAGCGCCAACAGTAAGAGGACCGCATATAGGAGGAGGAGGAGAGAGCCTGGAGTATTGGTGGCAGCTTACCCCGTCAGAGCGGCGACACAAAAAGCTTGCTGGCTCTCCACCTTTTCATTCTGTTTACTTCCTTCGGCAGGAAAACTCAGAGATGTAAGAGCCGCTGTTGCTAGGCTTACAATGTTAGGATTTCAGTAGTAACAGTCACCTTTGTTTGACCCCAGAAAGCCTCCATCATGAATCCATCCTGAAGTGCACAGGATTCAATTATTCATTTAGAAAATAGGTCAGAGAAGAAGAAAGAGGAAAAGGTTACCATACAGACAGATGTCTTGGGAATGGAATTAATTCATTGCTATAGGTACAGAAAGAGAAATGTAAAACATCAACAATAGTTCTGCCTCATTTGGGAGATGTTATTTCGCTTGTAGCATCAAGCTTGAATTTTAAAATCAACAAGCATATGAAGGAGAGAATTAAGATCCAGACCAAGTGAATATATGTGAGTTAATATGGCTGTTTTGCCCAGCTGCTTAGGTTAAACTCGATGAACTGACTGACTGTTAAGCAGACATTTTGTGGTACACATAGATCTAAGAATATCTAGATATGTTTTAGAGATATAGATTATTAAAGTCTGGATGTCTGCAGTCACAAACAACCAAGATATCAGGAGAGTTTTGTGTGTTCACTGCCTGGCAGATGCAGCCTCCTCCCTCCAGCTGTCTCCGGTCAACACACAAACAAATACTGCGCTTTAATTTCACATCTGAGCTAGTTTTACAAGTAAAACTGTGGAGATCTAATGTCAGCCGCAGAAAAGAGATTGTGCAGATACCTTACACAAAGCACAAAATGTGTTTTTTCACTGCTTTACAGAAGGCAGACAGATTTTACAAGCAAGGTTAAGAGCACTTGTACAAAGTAAATAAACACTGACTGAAGATGAGTGTTTATGTAATATTAAATCAAACAAATATACTCTTGTGTATCATGTTCATTTTAAATTGCAGGTCTAGCAGAAGCATCCAGGGCCACCTCTGTGCACTTCCTGTCTTGCCTGATGTGTATATCATAACATGATTTACATTAAAAATGTAAAATGTTTTCCTGAATTTTTGTGATTCACCAAATGTACATTGTGTGATTTGAACCAAACAGGTTTTAAAATTATTCATCATAATGTAATATTTGAATTAAGGCTTATACTCACTGTGGTGTGCAGGTTACATGAGTGTTATTAGGGATATTGTTTCAGACTAGTTTCAGTCTTTTATATTAGTGCTGCTCAGGGTTGCTAATTAGCAGCAGCCACCAGTCAAATGCTGGTCAGATAGTGGCTGTGAGATTTACTTTATTTACCAGCCAAAAAACACTGGTAAGCTATCGAGTGGCTAGTATATTTTGGAATCCACCAGCCACAGTGGAAGGCTGACAAAAACAATGATATTGTGTTGAGAAACAGCAATATGACTTCATGTGGTCAGTGGTTTTAAGGGTTGAGTGAACAGCAGTTTTTCCCAGAATGATTTCAGCAGTTTTAGCTAATCTCCAACAGTCTGCATCTACCTGACTGCTCTCGCTGTCGTCTTTCAGTCCTGACGAGTGGAGGTGGCAGCCAGCAGCACAGTCCCCTGAAGCGCTCCGTGTCCCTCACGCCTCCCATGAGTGGCCCCAGCAACCAGCCTCTGGGCCACGTCTGGCTGTCCCAGGAGGACCTTCGGACCGCCAGAGGCCCAGCCCCAGACCACGCGCCGCTCTCGCCCCAGAGCAGCATCGCTTCCTCGGGCAGCGGAGGCAGTGAGCATCTGGAGGAGGCTGGTCTAGGAGGAGGTTCAGGTCTGCATCGCAGTTCCTTCCATGATGAGGGCAGTGGCATGAGGGGTGAGTATGAAAGACCAGTGAACATTTAATAAGACAGTTCAGCTGAAAGGGAATGCCACTGACTGATTCACACAGAGCTAGGTGTTGTCAACTACGTCACAGTGTTTTTTTTTTTTACACTTTTTTAACACACTTTTTTGGCCAGACACACATAGCTTGAACTGCGGATTTACATGAAAATAACTACATATAAGTACTATGTCAAAATAGAGGCTACAGGTCGTCTGCTTCATTGTCTTATTTTATGATAATTATATCAAGTTATTACAGTTACAGTTGTGTAATGTTTGTAGAAGTCATTCTAACATAAAAAAAAGTATTACCAATGCCTTCAATGCAGTGTTTAGAGATCTTATTTTTAACTGTTCTATGGGCCATTTACATTACTTGGCTTTCTAAAAACTGCAGATACCATATTCTGACCTAAGATAGAGGCAGACAGTGCAATGCAATAATGATTCAGGGTGAATGAAAAACATAATTCATTGATGTAAGCTTCTCTATTAGATCTAAGTGTCTAACAGGAAGACAGACATGAGTGGAGAACATTGTATAATTGTCGGCCATGTGTGCCTTATGCCTAGTTTAAACTACATGACTCTGGCCCTGATTTTTCACCCACAGCTGGAGTTTTGGAGCTCCCTGCTAAAAACCCCAGATCAGAGGCAAAGTGGGGTTGGCTCTGCGCTTGCACATCGGCACTCGAGCACTATGTGTGAACTGTTCAAAGATGTGTTTTGAGAGGCTTGCCGATGCAGCACAGATGCTCCCCAGACATCAGGCTAAATAACTGAGCGTTTGGGCAGCCAATGAGAGCGCAACACACAGGTTGAGGAAAGAGACGAGGACTGAGCATGGTGGCGCTCTCCAAGGTGTGTCTGTGCGTGTTTGAGAGGGAGAGAAAGAGTGATAGAGAGAGGAGAGAAGATGGAAGGTGGACTACTGCATGCAGTGTTACTGTAAGTTATTAATAACTTACTCAGAACGCTGCATTGTCACTTTTTGACCCGCCTGCCTGAACCCGTGAAATTTCCTAGTAAGCACCCACGGGGTTGACTCGCGTTTCATGTAACACACTCATCGGGGATTCCTCCTGGGGAAAGATCTTGTAGTGTCGCTGGTCAGTCATGTAAAATGAAAACCAAAATGACTTTGAGACACCTGAATACAAGAGAGCAAGCTGTGTGGTGTGAGCAGTGCAGCAATGTGATGACTCAGAAAGTGGTGTAGTGTGAACTTTGCTTTACATGCGTTAAGCTAGAGGCTCTGGCAAGTTGTTTATCCAGTCAGGGCAGTTTGTCAGGGGAAGCTGAGGCCAGAACTGCCAACCTCCATGACCTTACTCTGAGGCTATCGCTGTCTGCTCTGGAGGTGAACCCATCAAGGAGCCTCTGTCTTACCTTTCACAAAGATTTTTCATGTTGTCATCCAGCTGAACAGGAAGGCAAAACTGACATTCTTCATTGACAACCTCAAGAGAGCAAACTACCATTTGTCATTTTTACTTTAGAGGAAAATGTTGACACAATATTTCAGCTATCTGTTACTGCCAGAGAAGACTGTGCGCTAGGTGTCAAGTGTCAGGAGGTGGAATAAGGTTTACAGAGCACTGACTTCTCAAGATTTAATGTTGGTGTTTGTGCACCTCCATGGCTGAATATTTTGTTTTATCCATCACAGACTTGGTTATAAACTCTATGACAATATCTATTATTCAGCTAAATCAAACAGCTGTGTAATTGTGATCAAACATTCAGTCTGTATGACTTTACTGGAAGGTGGAGGTCTGCTTGTTCAGTGGGATGGGCAGACCAGTGTCCATACAGTCTCTGGGTGCACAGTCATAAAAGTTTGTGTTTGCTGTCAGACCTTCTGCAAAGATGTCAGAGTGAGTCCTCTGAATATAGTGCAGCAGATTAGCAAAAGAAACATACCATAAACATGAGTAAATAAAGCAAACAAAGGAGAAACGCACATTCACAGAGGTTATTTGTTGTCTTCTGAGTTGCACAAAAGAGACTGTTGTCAAAGAACCAACTAAACCAGCACCTAGCTTTACTCTAAACTGCAAAACAGGACAAAAACGTCTCACCAAATAACAGCCAGCGAACACTCTCAGCAGTTTGAATGAGCATGGACAAGCTGAGCATTACAAAGCCATGTCTAACTAAACATGTGATCAGTAAGAATTTAATCAGTTGATCTTTCTGCCAACAGCATCTCTTTCTAAATGCTTATATTTTAGGTTGATTTAATCTCACATGTTTATATCACATACATGCACATTTACCTCAGGAAAATTACTGTGAAAAACATTAAACAATTGGATACATATATTTGTTTTCCCAACATGTACACCATGTGAATGCAGGACTTATTTGTCAAAAATATATGTTTAAAAATAAAAACATTTTTATCTATGATGAATACTTTATAAATATTTGAATATTATATCATGCAATTGGTCCCTCAGTGTGTGAGCAAATACTGAGGGACTGATATGTGTGTGTACATTGATTAAATCTGGAATGATGTTAAGGTTGATATCCAAAAATGTATTTCAACACTATTTTCCTTTGCAGATGACTTCTTATGCAATATGTATTTATTTTTATTTCTTATGTGTGGTATATTTGACAACAAAGAAAAACAGTGTAGGTTCTATGTTGTCTGCAGCAGTGATAACGTAGGAATTAAAGCTGCCCAGTGAAATTATTTTTCTAATTATTAGCGGTCTTCTGCCTCACAGATGTTCCTGCGTGGCTGAAGAGTCTCCGTCTCCATAAATATGCCGCTCTCTTTTCCACAATGACCTACGATGAGATGATGTCACTGACTGAAGAGCAGCTTGAGGCACAGGTTTGTACACACACACACACACACACACACACACACACACACATATTTACACACACACACAGAGTTTGTTTCAGTTTAATTTGTTAGAAGACTAAGAAGAAGAGGCTGTGGCAGTATACTTTTGTTCTATACACTGTTACAAGTCGTAAAAAAGTGACTAAGCCGATTGACTCAACAAGGGCTGCCCCTTGAAGGTCAAAGATTTGAATCATCAGTCGGAGACCTCTCATTCGACTGAGGTTCTTTAAGTTGAGCAGTCTGGGTCTCATCGTACAGGCCTGTGCGACTGCAGACATTTGGTTCATTATCCCCCTCTGAAATTAGGAGGACAGTTACCATGATTACACCACAGACATGGTCACCAGAATAAGCTGCAGAGTGAGTGCTCCTCGCTGTCATGCTGCTCTTTGGTACAGGCAGCTGTGGACTCAGACCCAGGGCAAGTCTGAGTGAGATGTAGGCAGCTGCCCAGAAGAATGGAGACTTCTCCGGTCAGCCTCTGAGATAACTTTATCCTCTGTCTTCTGCTAAGACGTGGTTAACTTACAGAACACAGTCACTTTTTTTTGATAAAGTCTCTGCTTTTGTTTGATATCCAGTGAAAAAAATGTTGCACATTTCCAATCCATCATTAGCGTAGTTAGCACGCATTAGCTCAGAGTGCTACCTTGGCTTTATTACATGAACATCGCTGTCACCCTGAACATCGGGCCAAATCCAATTCAAACTCTTCATTACTATTCTTTTGCTACGGCAACACCTTTGGTCCCTGTTTACCTACTGTCAGTGGCTGTGTTAACAAACATTCCAACAGCAAATACACAAGGACCCATTTTTAATGATTATGTTGTCAAGTTTGAAGCGGTCTATTTGGAAAAAAGGAGGAACAAATTGTCGTATCTTAGTCAGGTGCAGCCTCACAGTCAACATTATCAAATGCATATAAACCTCATAGTAACATGACTACATTTCAACACATTGGTCTGGTACACAAGGGGCAGAAACTAGTATTAGATAAAAAGAAATAGCTCGATATGATATTGATCAGTTTTAATAAATCTTAGTACAGAAAATAAATGTATTGATGTAACTAGCTTCAGCCAGGTCAAGTTGAGAAGTTAATAATGTTTAAATAAATGGTACAAGACTAATGGAGCGATTGTTTGGCTTGTACTTAAAGACGCAGAGGAGTTTATTCTGAAACAGAGGATGCAGCTAAAATTACCACAGCTCACCGGGAAGCCGTATACTTCCTCCAGGTGCTGCTGACTCTTTCTGTCTGAGCCCAACATAATGCACAGCTACACTGAGACGTGCTGGTCTTCATCAGAGTGAGAGGTGTCCTGTGTGACAATGGATTCAATTCAGTGCTACTGGCTTGACCTGGAAATATCCAGATTGTCATTATCAGTTTTTCATGGGACATGATAAAAATGCTCTTACCAAAATTAGTTAGCTGGAATTAGCAGTTTTAACCCTTTTTGTTGTCCCACCCAAAGATGAGCAGATCAGTTATTTTTCTCCAAGCTTCACTGGCTGCTGTGAATTTTCCCAAAAAACTTGTGCCTCACTGTTGATAAAACACGCAGGTCCTTTGCTTGAAAGAACCTCTACTCTCTTCTTGTACACTGCACAACTCTTTATCTCAAGGAAAAGGTATCAGTTGTTTGACACAAAACTCTTCCTCCCAACAGAAAGTCACTAAAGGAGCACGACACAAGATCGTTATCAGCATCCTGAAGCTCAAAGAGAGGCAGAACCTACTGCGCAGCTTGGAAAAGGTCAGTGACTATCACCATATCCTATTCCTCCTCTCCTCTTCATCTTATAAAGCTTGTAGTCCCACCTGAAATTATTTGAATTTAGAAAATTTGTTCATTTATGTGTTATTGTTGATTGAGCTTGTAGCCTTCGTCGTCACCACCTCGCTCTCCTGAGTGTGTGTGAGAGAGAGAGAGAGTGAGAAGGGTGGCCATTCTCAGTGGGTGTTATGTGTCTGAGATGGCAGCTAAGGGAACACCTAATCCAGGAAGGAGAGTTTTGGGCTCCGAATTTAAACTCATCCGCCCCCCTCCTGCCCCTCGCCCCTCCATTCAGCCTTCAAAGCAAGACAATGGCGCTCAAGGGCACACCGCAGGAGGGACTTCTTGGGCCGGCTAAATTCAGGCTTAACCTTTTCACCAACGCTTCATCTAAAAATTTGTTACCGCTGTATTGGTAGGGCTGGGGAAACAAGACACCTGTTGCTTGGTATTTTGGGTTTACACAGACTCGTGTAGAGGACTGCTGGGAGGCTGATATGATGCATGTGGACACAAGTACTGAAGGAAAACCGCATGTATGTATTTTTGGTTTTACTTTATTCTCTGCTCTATCACATGGCAGTGCGGTCAGGGATCCGTCCCCTCTTTTGGTCTGTTGGTCTGTCTCTGTCTTTATGTTCAGCATGTTGATTGAAAGTAACAAATTTATTGTATGATGATGTTAAAATTGTGTCAGAGAGGTGGTTCACACAATTAAGATGAGAGTGCCATCTTAACCCTCAGATCAGAGTTACAAGCGGTAGTGGTTGAAATCTTCCTCTATGAAATGGGACAACCCTTCAAGACTGTTGTTGATGTTGGCATACATGTAAACAGACACTACGAGTGCTCAGACATTGTGAATGTGCTGTCTTCTGCTGTGGTGATTTCTCATTTGGGCTATAGGCAGCACTTTGCAGTTGTCAGGATGCCTGGATTTGTCCACAACTTCAGTTTCATGCTATCAATCGCTCAAACAAGTCATAGATTAAAAACAAACACTGCTTCATCACCAGGTTGCCAGCGGTCCTCTGTAGGCTAACAGTAGGTGGGGAGGGGGGTATATGACAACAAAATGTTGGACTGTTATGCACAAATCTGCCATAACAATGTAACGTTAGCTAGCTAGCTTGTTAGCTACCGAGGCATCGGCTCGTTATCGCTTTCTTTGGTTATGCTTGTTGTCAAGAAAAGGACCATAATAGATTAAAGAGTAATTAAACTAAGATAATACTATGGTTACTGTAATTTTTAAATCTTCATTAACAAAGAAAAAACTTTTGTGGGTTCCTTTTGTTGCTCGTTCAGCCATCTTGACAATGATTTCTCATAACACTTGGTTCGGAGTGTGCCTCTGAATAACCTCCGTTTGGAGGGCCATGTAGCCGTAACACCTCACTCTACCCCTCTATCCCAACAACAATCAGTACCTGACCTCTACACATGTGAACAGAGGGGTAACAGCTAAGTGGTAGGGGAAAGGGTTATGTTGGGATTTGGCCTTATTCTTGAAATCTTTATTGTAAATGCCACACCAGATCTGTCACTCTTTATTCTTTTCAATTTTTCTCATCTGCTCCTCCTCACACCCTCCCTCCCTTCTCTGTTGTTCTTTACCACCACTAGGATGTATTGGAGGGCAGTAATCTGCGCCCCCCGCTGCAGGAGCTCCACCAGATGATCATGACGCCTATCAAAGCTTTCAATGGTGGCGAGGAGGCCTCAATGCAGCGCCCCCTGCTGAGCGCCGAGGGCAAGAGCGCAGCGCCAGGCTCCCACTTGACTGGGGTTGGCGGAGGCGGAGGGGAGGCTGAGTCAGGCGCAAGCGTCATCGCTGAGGGGGATCTACCCGGCCAGTTCACTCGTGTCATGGGCAAAGGTGAGCTGCATGCACCAGCACTCATTATTGTCATGGACTGTGAGAGGGTTTTGTTTTAATGTTTTATTTTCCATCTCTGCCTCCTCCTCAGTTTGTACCCAGCTACTGGTGTCGAGGTCAGACGAGGACAACATCAGCTCCTACCTACAACTCATCGACAAGTGCCTTATCCATGAGGTACCCACTCCCTCTGGAACACACATATGCAGTCCCCATATACTTTTTTTTTTTTTTTAAATGAAAAATCAAAAAGACACAAAACACCACAAATACACACAGCACATATACACCATGAACAGACAATACAGGAGGTTTAGATGTGATATCAGTCATTGAGAATTTAAAGTTCAAATAACCAGCTTGTGTGCATGTAAATAGCCTGTAATCAAAATGATGTTTTTCAGTGTTGTAAGTTTTACTTTTTCCTGAAATGACAGTGTACAAAATATTGGCCAAATAATATGTGTTTAAGTGTTGGAATTAAAAGGAAAATCCTAAGAGATTTTTCTACTAATGAATATCACTAATGCGTCCTTGATTTAGCACAAAATAGCTGGTAAACATATTATAGGTCTATCCTATATACAGCAAATGTGTACATACATGAAACTGCCTCCCAGGTAACAGTATGCAGTATATCATTATTTTTTTCAGCGTAATTATTAACATTTGGCAGAAACAGAATTGATCAACTTAATAATTTGATTTGTGTTGTCAGAACAATAAAATACCACAGATCATAGGTGAGTTCTGTTAGTTCAAAGAGGAAAGCTCTCATCCAGACCACTCAGTGTCTGTCTGTTCCATTGTGTTATAGTACCAGTACCAGGTTTTAGATTTACTCCCACGTGAAGGAGAGTTTGGGTCATTTTTTGCGACACAATGTACCTGAAAATCCTCAGCCATGCTCTTCACCCGTCGTGCTTCATTTCATCCACGACTTGTACTCTCTGTTCTCCCCTCCCCCTCTCCCTCCCTCCCTGTCAGTCCTTCACTGAGACGCAGAAGAAGAGGCTGTTGTCATGGAAACAACAGGTCCAGAGGCTGTTCCGGTCCATTCCGAGGAAAACCCTCCTTGACATTGCAGGGTACCGACCGCAGAGGAGGTAAACGCGCAGACACGCAGTGGCTTTCATTTCCTGGGTTTCACTGCCTGTGAAGAACACTTTAAATCAAAGTCACTTTAACTTTAATAGAAGAACCAGACAAATCAGAAATAGAAAAGACTACAGATTGGTTGGCTTTAAATGATCAAATGAGTAGGAAATGTTAGAAACTGTTGAAGTTCACTGCTTCCTCTTGACATTTATACAGTTATAAAATCATAAACGTACAAACACAAGATAAGACAAGTAAATGTAGAAATAGAATGAGAGTAGAAAGGACATTTAACTGTCTGCTGTGGTCATCTGACGAGTACAAAAGAAAACTGTTGATGGTTGTTAGTTGTTATGGTGTCAACACATGCTTTAAGTGTGTCATAAGCACCTGTTTTCCATGTTCAATAGAAAGATACAGCCACATACCAATCCAAGGTTCTCTCTTCAATCAAACTAAGACTGTTTGGTTAATTTCCTGTCTTACTCATCATAAAACAAATTCACATTCAAATAGGACTCACCACAACCATCTAAGTTGTCTTTAGAGTCATTTAGTTAATATGTCCACTGTTCCGACAATCACCATCTCTGGTTTGGTCAAAGTAACCCCTTTAATCGCAGTTAGATATGAAAATGTGCTGATCAGCACTCTGTCAGTGAAGACTCTCAGTCATCCACGTCATGGTAATCTTAAGTGCTGTATCGTAGGAAACTGGACTTGCTTGAGTTCCTTGAAGACTTCAGTTCTAGGAGAAACACAGGTTTTATGAGAACTGAAGAAGCCTCTTGGATGAGAGGCGAAACATCGCATAGCACTTAAGATGATCAGCGCTCTGTTTATCAACACAGTCTCTCACATCCTCTGAGCTTTCTGCCGAGCAGTGGCTCTCACTCGTTCTTCAGAGGCAGCTACAGTAATGTTACATCATGTTTCAACAAATATGCAATTTATGGCAAGTAAACATAGAGCTAATTAACACTTGTGGTAATTTTCAAAGTAACAGATCACTTGTTCGAAAATGTAATGTTACCACTCCACTGCTCGTTTGGTCGCGACTGCAAAACCTCACCTCAGTGAGTTAGTTCATATGGAAGTTTAAAACGACGGCGGCTGCCGCAACAGTGGTACACTTGAAAAATGGCCGTTGCTTTGACCATCCTGCTACATTGATTTCAATGGGAATGTCGGTTTTCTCTCATTCTATTTCTGTTAGAGTTAGAGAAGGATTTATTCATTAATTATTTAGACAGTTGGCAGATTTAGCTTTAGTAAAGATAAAATTCATATTAACATGATGATTTAATCTTACATGAATTAAAAATTGAAAAGTTTTTTTTCTCATTACTACAAGTTTAACATAGTACAGAGCATTTGTCATTCTCCTCACAGCTTCACCAAAGTAGAGGAGTGGTGAGGAGTTGTGCAAAAAAAAAAAAGGTTCACTGCTTGTGTGACTTTTTCTTCTTCTTTTTTAAAATTCAGATTTGAGTATATGTACCTATCTTACTCCTCTTTACCTCACTGTGAGCCTTGGTGAATGTTCAACTGCTCATTTATTAATACAGTTTCAACACCTGTGATCATGATGCTGCCGGTGTTTTCCTTTATCTTACTTTTTGTTTCATCCCATTGCAGCCGTTTTGGCCAGTCCAACTCTCTCCCCACCGCTGGCTGTGTTGGGGGCACGGGGGGCGTGTCGGCCAGGAGGAGCCTTCGCCAGTTTCAGATGCCCTCCAGGAGCTTGCCAGGTGCCAGGCTGGGCCTGCTGGGCAGCGGGGGACTGCTGGGACCCACACCTCGCAGCTCCAGCAGCACACCCACCGGTCCCAAGCAGGGGAGGCAGGTGAGTGGAACCAGTGGAACGTTAAAACCAGCAAGGAGAGATGAAAGTAAACCAGCAGGGAGAACAGGGAGTTAGATTAGAGGGTGGACAGCATGAAGAGAGGTATGATGAGTCTTTCAGTGTCCAGTGAGTGTTACTATTTAGTAGTTTTTCTTTACTATATATATTTCAGTGTATGTGTATGGCAGGGTGTTTTCCTCTGAACGGTTTTAGGGCTACACCTAATGATTGTTTTCATTATCGATCATTAACTCAAATCAAATTTATTTATATAGCACATTTAGAAACAACCCCAGTTGACCGAATTTGATTGAGAGTGGAAGGCTATTCCAGAGCTTTGGAGCAGCTACTGCAAAGGCACGATTTTCCTTACCCACCAGACTCGATCACAGGACATTGTTCGGAGGATCTAAGAGGTCGGGAGTTGGAGTAGTAAAAGTTCAACAACGTACTGGGATTAATCCATTAACTGTAAAGAGACACATGGTCATCTTGAGGAGAGTTCAAACCTCATTTATTTACGCAATCCGTTTTATATTTAGTGCTGTTACTTAAAGTAGTGTCCGTAGATGTGGTCACAGACGTCAGATGAGGCTGGATAGTTCAAATTATTTCCTGAAAGGCCTGTTAATTAAAATTCTCTAACCAAGAAACACCAGAGCTGAGCTAATGGTATCATTGTGTGTATGTAGTTACTGGAATGCTGAATGGCAGTGGTGTTCGTGACTGCGCAGAGGAAGATTTTGAAATGCGTAATAATACATTCCAGGATGTTTACAATGACCTGGGCAGCAGAATTCCTTCTTCAGCACGTATTCTGCCTGAAATAGACTTTTTATTCCATGACAAAAAAAATGCGGGGTGAGGATGAGGAGCAGCGGTGGTGTTTGGCGAATGAAGTGAGGTGGATGGAACTCGTAGGCAGGTCACCCCACATACCAGAGGCCCTGCGTCAGTGCCGAACACTGAAACAGGAGGAGCTGTGGAGCTGTTGCAGGCCCATCCTGGCACACTTTGGTCTGGGCTGACCCAGTTCACTGGAAACCTCTCTCCTTCTTTCTCTCTCTCATCCCTTACAATGGGAGGAAATACCTCAGTTCCTCCTCCTCACGCTGGACCTTCTTGTGTGGGACTGTAGTGTGGATGTGTAGAGAGAGAGAGGGAAAGAAGAAGAAGGAGGGTGGGAGGGAAATATATGAGTCATAGTTTGGGAGAGGTAGCTGTGGTGTTGGAGGAGGAGGGGCAACGAGAGAGTTTATATGAGTGTGTATGAGAGTGAGAGAGGCAGTGAGAGGCAGTGAGAACAGTGCACAGGCATTTCCTGTTTTTCCCTGGCCCGTGGCACTGAAGGGCTGCGAGGGGAGGTGTTGGGGGGGCGGCTGGGTGGGGGGTTAGTGGTGTTGGGGGTATAATAGGCAGGTTACAGTGAGGAATTCATGTGGTGAGTGTCTGAGACTGTCATTAGGTGTGGGCCAGACATCCAGACAGGAGCGTGGGGAGTGAAAATGTTGAAGAAGCAGCGGCCTTGATCTTTCACCCGACTTCTTTCAAGCTTGCATATTTCATTTTCTGCTTTGATCAGTGAAAGTTTCAGCCATGTATGAAAAGCAGTCATGTAGGTTATGACTGTGAGGAGGATCTTTGAACACGAAATTTGTGCATCAAATTATGATATACCATTATGTTGTCCGTGATATATCATTTATTGTCTGTTAACAATAGGCCTGTCACGATAATTACTTTTGTTGGACGGTATATTGTCCCAGGAATAATTGAAATTCAAGATACCATTGTCTGTGAAATAACGCTAGAAGTTGGACTCGTTTACTCCCACAGACTCTATTCATCTTCTCTTATGCTCTGAAGTTTTTTATTTGATGTATATAGTCAAGCATTTTGTGCTGAAAATCCTTTAGATTTCCCACCCACTCGAGATATTCCCCAGAAACAACTTCAAAAAGCAGTAAAGGAAGGAAAGAAAATACAAATTACACGATAAGGTAAACCAAAACTAGGACAATTTATTTGTTTAATTATTGAAAATTGCGCTTGTTTTGATGGGTTGTTTGGGATCTCAGACCTGACCAATTTTTACCTTTTATGCTACTGGAATTTTGGTTTCTATATTCGTTGATTGAGGACTGTAGAGAGGAAATACAACAGGTGTGGCTGAACAAAAAATTTGGGAATGTTATGATGGTCTAGATGGGATCTGTTTCTGTGTGAGAATGCACTGTATTCTAAAGACAAAACAATAAAAAGGATAAGTGGAGAAAAATGACAGCAAACAGTTACTGACAGTAGTCCTACAGAGGTGTTTGCATGTTCAAGAAGTTAATTTAATGCTGTTGTTGAAATATCCTCCTCAGGGTCTCTGGTTTGCCAACCCTGGAGGAAGCAACAGCATGCCCAGCCGGACCCACAGCTCCGTGCAGAGGACCCGCTCCCTGCCGGTTCACACCACGCCACAAACCATGGTCATGTTCCAACAAGCAGGTGAGAGTCACAGAAAAACATCGTCAGAGTTGTTTATCGTGACCAGTTTTTCTTCATCTTAGGGCTGGGTATCATTTAAAAAAATTACAATACCAGTACCAATACACTTAAAGTGATACCAATACAGTACTTCATTTGATACCTTTTTTTCTACTTCAGGCTTGTAGTAAGTATAGTCATACTGTCAAACATTTTGGTGACATCTCGGCAAACTGCATTGCCAACGTCTTCAATTACAACGTGCTCAAATTCACAACAGCACAT